>CM037878.1:25712336-26912336 GCA_021292165.1 Shinisaurus crocodilurus
CATAATAACTGTGAAGAAAAGGCATCAGAGTTTCCTGCACCACACACACACACACACACACACACACACACGTAAACAAGATAATCCCAGCTGGGGGCTGGGAACATCATGCAAAATGTACATAGTTCCTCTGATGGCTCCTGACACCTCACCCATGTCTTTGATGGCCGGTGCCACAAGTATTTGCATGCAAATGCGGCCCAAGCATTCTATTCATTCATGACCAAGGAGCCACCTCTTCTGTTTGGCCCAGATGAAGTTCATCCTGATTGGCCAAAGACAGCTGGGCTACTGAAAGGAGGGGTGGGGGTGGGAAGAATATACTGCTGCTGTGGCTTCTGGTTTGGGTTGTTGTCTGCACGCTTTCGCGGGAGTAGGGCTTTTTTGCTGAGGCAAGCCCTGAAGAGGACCAACCCTCAGGCAAGGAGTAAGTGCCTGGGTATTTATATAGTAAGGGACTAGTTTAGTTGTTTTGTAGCTCTACTGTGTATACCAAAGTGTCTCCCCACCTTTCTCCCTCTTCCCTCATTCCCCACCTTTTATTGTAATCTGTTTGTAATCTGTTTACCTTAAATAAACTTTCCTGGTTTTACCCCACACGGTGTGTGTGGTTCCTCTGTGGTTCAGTGCTAAATCCAGTGTACAGACCAAAGGCAAGGCCCTGAGAGAATCAAGTCAAGACGGCAGAGCTAAGGCTGGCAGTTTTGCGCCTTCGATCTCTGGTCTTGAGTAAAGGATCGGTTGGCAGTCCTTCACAATAACGATAGAACAATAACAGTGCAGTCCTAGACATGTCTACTCAGAAGTAAGCCCTGTTGGGTTCAGTGGGATTTTCTCCAAGGTAAGTGAGTATAGCATCACAACCTAAATGACCAAGAGTTGACTGTGATCATGTTTTATTATTTTTCATGTTTAATATCTGTTCTGTCCATTCTTTACATCCTTTTGCATCTGTGTATATAAGCTAGATGGACTTGGTGGAGATCGGAAGGTCTTAGTCACATTTTCTGTGGATAATGAAGCACCCTCTGTGCATCTTCTCCAAAAGCTCAGGCAGCAGCTCTCGCTCTCCAAGATGCCTGCATAGCTGAGACTGGAACCACTCATTACCCTGGGACACTACATGTTGTTGAGGCAGGAGGTATTTGTAAAAGAGAGTCAGCAGGCAGGAGACAGTACTTAACTTAACCCTTCTTGTGTCCATTGATTCTACACTGGAAATTGACTCCTGGCTTGTGTTCCTCCAGTTAGACTTATTCCAAGTTTCTGATCCACAGGCCTGTGGCTTATGCTGGCTCAGCTTGTCTGAGTGTGGAAAGCTAAGCAGGGTCAAGCCTGGTTATTACTTCGATGGGAGATCCCTCCTCTAGTTTCCTGCATTGAGCAGGGGGTTGGACTTGATAGCCTTGTAGGCTCCTTCCAACTCTATGATCTATGAAATCTATAAACTTTCTGCGGGTCGCGGGTGAAATGAGTTAAAAATGGCTGGGGAGCATTTATAGGGGAGAAGCAGCAAGTGGAAGAAGGGTGAACGACCCCTCTAATACTACAATTCTCCATTGCACCTGCCTCTGCATTAGTCTTCTCAAACAAAAAGGGCGTTAGGAAGCCCCATATTTGTCTTGTAATGTGTAGCTCCAGGCAGGCATCCCTGGAATTTTGGTACCCAGCCTAGGCACTTTTATTTATTTATTTTTCAGATTTGCATCCTTCTACAGAACCCCCAGGGCATCTCACGATATCCCACAAAACAGATGGGGAGGAGGAATGTAGCCTTTCCATCCCTGCTGTAGTCCTGATTCGCAAGCTGCTTATTGGGCTGATGGGGGCTTTCTTCTCAATGCAAATAGCAGCCTCACAGGTGCATTTTTTGTCAGGACCACTGTGGGGCAATGGGCAGGAAGAATTGTATTCCCCCTCTTAGCCTGCTGTGATCCTGATCATTATCAGTCCTCCCACCCACCCCACTCCAGCAGCTGCTATTTGCATTTTAAAATAACATGCATAGTAAATGCAAAGATGCATTAAACACCACGTCTAGTTTGGTCGTGAGGTTTGTTTTTGTCTCCAAATGAGAGAAAGGAGATAAAAAGTCCCTGACTATTGGCATAAACCAAATGCTTTAATCAGCAACTTAATCCAGTTGCTAAATTTCCCAGCTCTTTTTGCAGTATCCCAAGACTGATCATATTGTTTTAATTAATAGCTGTGATCCAGAAGGTCATTTCATGATGCTTTTGCAAAGCCACTAAACATCTCTTATTTATTTATTTATTTATTACATTTATACCCCGCCGTTTTTCCTGCAAGGAACTCAAGGCGGCTTACAATTGCACACCAGAATCTGTATTTGTAGTTCAGCCTGTTTGATGGTCGTGGTGGGGAATGGTGCACTGTAGGTCAGGGGTGGGCAGAAAGAAGATCTCCAGATGTTTTGGACTTTGACTCCCAGCATTCCTGACAATTGGCCATGCTGGCAGGGGCTTCTGGGAGTTGAAGTCCCAAACATCCTGGAGATCTACCTTCTGTCCACCTCTGCATATATTCATAGAAGCATATAGCTGTAAGGCATCACAAAGGTCAGGTAGCTCAGCTGCCTGACTTTCAGATAGACATTAGGTCCCCAAAAGTGCTTTGCTTGAGCAGTAAAAATGTCCATCTGATCCAGTATCCTGTCTCCAATAGTGGGCAGCCTGATGCCTCTGGTAAACTTGCAAGCAAGGTGAGAGGCTGATAAAAACAACAACAACAACAACAACAACAACCCTCTGTTGTTTTCCCCTGGAATCTGGTATTTTGAGGTATGCTGCCCCTGCACATGGAGGCACCATATATAACCAGTGTGGCTAAGAACTGTTGAGAGGCCTGGTTTCCAGGCATCTGTGTAATAGATTTTTCTGCTTCTTGAAGCAAGCTAAGCTAGTGGCTCTCATCCCATCTTGTGGTAATGAGTTCCAAAAGTTAATTACACATCGTGTGAAGTCTTTCCTTCTGTTTGTCGTGAACTTACTGCCAATCTGTTTCATTGGTTGGCCCTGAATTCTAGGATTATGAGAAAACTTTCTCTCTTGCACTCTCTCTCCACTCCAGACATAATTTTATAAATCTCTGCCAGTTTTTCCCTTAGTCATCTTTTTTTCTAAATTAAAAAAAAAAAAAAAGCCACATGGGAAGGTGTTCCACGGTACTAATCATTTTCTGCAATGGTGGTCACATTATTCTTAATGTGGCAGCATAATCGTTTTATATAATAGTGCTCTGATACTAGCTGTTATATTTTCAGTCTCATTGTTGATCATTCTTTAAACCCTGAATTTCTCTCTCTCTCTCTCTCTCTCTTTCCATTTCAGAGCACAGCAAGTTGATCATTTTAGTGAGCTTTCCACAGTGACCCAAATATCTCTTTCTTGGATAGTCACAGCCAGTTTAAACTTCGTCACCCTATTTTAGGGATATCACAAATATTTGCATGTTTCTGTTTTCTGTGTGCTAACGGCACATTTGTTCTTGTAGATAAGCTGTTGAAATGCACAACATATTTTGAGTTATTTTTTCCTTGATCCAGGGGGGAAATGGGGTGATTAGATGCTTAACAGTTCAATCCTATACATGCTTATTCAAGTCCCAGGTTCAGTGGAGCTTACTCATAGGTAAATGGGTATAGGATTGCAGCCTAAATAACTCAGACCTGCATTGGTCTTGTGCACACTTCAGTTATACTCAACCAGTTCCTTTTGCTCTCTCTCTCTCTCTCTCTCTCTCTCTCTCTCTCTCTGTGTGTGTCTGTTTTCACGAGGTGATATAAGAGTCACTCAGTTTCCAAGTGAGAAGCAGTTACCTTTTCCTTCCCAGTCCCAACTGACAGGGCATGCCTGTGTTTTTATGCCTTGCAGAGCAAAATAGGGCAGATTATTTTCAAGAAGTCCTTGTTGTCAGGATATCTCACATGCACATAAGCTTATTCTGCCATGGAAGTGCAGCAAAGCTAGATATGGTATGCTTTTGTCACTCCTGTGTTGTGAGAAATTATTACATGTCAGGACTTCATTCCTCAAACCATATCTGTCTCTCTGGTCCTTCTATAGTAAAATATGTTAGCTGGTTTTCAAAAAGCCCCACCTCGGGATCTACGGTACTACCTGTGTATCATACAGGCCTGTAGCTTACACTGGCTCAGCTTGTCTGAGCGTGGAAAGCTAAGCAGGGTCAAGCCTGGTTATTACTTGGATGGGAGACTCCTCCTCTAGTTTCCTACATTGAGCAGGGGGTTGGACTCGATAGCCTTGCAGGCTCCTTCCAACTCTATGATCTATGAAATCTATGAAATCTCATTCTTCATTTCAGGGTTTGCAAAACAGTGTAGGATAGGAAATCTTTGTACCACTCTCTTGGGCAGTCACAAATTGCTACCAATCAGGATGTTGTACCTGGAATACCACCTGCCTCTCTGGTGTCTGCTTCCCAAAATTATGATAGCTGTTTATCAAATAGTCATATCTGTCTTGATATCCCGCATGTACACAAACTTGTTCTGCACTTCATAACTAGCAATACTTGATATGTTTGTATGTGTTGTGATAAAGTTCTGCCTGTCAGGACATAATAGCTGGAATGCTATCTGCCTCTCAGGTTGGGCATGCAGATCTTAATATGACCCCTGGGGAGCAACCGTAGCTCAGTGGTGGAACATGTGCTTAGCGTACAGAAGAGCCAATGTCTGGTATCACCAATGAAAAAGATCAGGTAGCAGGTGATGAGGGAAATCCTGCCTGAGTCGTGGGAGAGCCCTTGCCAGTCAGAGTAGACAATACTGGATGAAACATCTGAGCTGTTATATGGCAGCTTGTAATGGGGGTGTGATGCATTTTTGATAATTGAAGTGTATCTGTCATTCTGCCACTCATTCAATCCATTCGGAAATATATGTCGGTCGGAGCGTTCCTTGTGCTTGGTAATGAAACAGATGGTAGGAGATGGTTTCTAAGGATATAAGGTGTTGTGCAGAGGTCTACAAAATTCCTCACCACTCACATCTGTAGCCATCGCTGTATATTAAAACGTACATGGTTGTTTGTTCGTTGTTGTTTTTTTTTAACATTCTACAAATAAATAATATTCTTAACATGAGGAAAACAGGTTGGTTTTTCTTTTCCTTTTTTAAATTGCAAAATGATAAAGTGTAATTTGAAACCTGCTAGTCTGCAATACAGGTAAAGATGTGGAGAAAACATACACCCACATTATGCCAAGAGGTAAATTGAAGTTGAGGCAGAGCCTTACTTTGATTACCTTCTTGACTTGTTTCCATCATTGTCAAGAAAACACGAGCAGCCCTTAGCAACTCCAAGTTTGATCTGTGAGGCTCTTTTTTTCCCTTCTGGGTTTGGAGGGGGGGAAATCCTTCAATTTTTTAAAAATAAAACCCTGACAGTCAGGATTAATAAAACAACATGTGCATAGCAAGAACAATATCATCATTGCTAATCAACTATGAGAAACGTTGCCTGCAAGTCTAAACAGACCACAAGAATGTTGGAAAGGAGCAAGTTTTTGCTGTCGCTTGTGGTGAAGAAGGAGCGTTTGCTTATGTTCTTATTTGGCTGGAAACAACAAAAAGAAGTAGTATATTGATGCTATATTAAGGCATTGTGCTTGGCCTCATATCTAACATGATCGTGATTTTCAAGAGCATGAGGGAAAACCTCAGGATTGAGGTGGGCAGCTGGTAACTGTCTCCCATGCATAGCTGAGTTTTATGAAGTGCAACCTTATACAGGAAGTTATCAACTGGGAAGGTATGTAACCTACCAACTGTAAATTTTATGGATACTGAAAGGAAACCAGTCACAAAAAGGCAGAAGAACCAGATGCCTCCGTTATCTTTCATCCTTAGCTCCCAAATTCAGCTTGAAATTGCCAGCTCTCTATTCCACTGGCCAGACATTTTAACTAGGTCTGGAAGTAGAAACACAACACAAAAGTATCCTTTCAGTCTTGTTTGTGAAAATAGCTGTTACCAGCTGTCGCTTGCTAGTCGAGGTGGGGATTGGGGGGGGGGCAGGGATCAGATGAAAGCAGTGTTTCTTAAACGTTTTGAACTCTCCTTTCTCCTTTAAAAATTTACTCGCACTTTCTGGGGCCTCTCAAGCAAGCACCAGCCATCTCTATGGCGTGGGGCCTATAACTAGGGATGCGTGACGGTTTCGTTTCACTGGCCTTTTAAACCAAACTGATCTAATTCGCACCTCATGGATGAATTGGAATGCAGTTATCCTTTGAATTTCTCACTGCTCCAGATCTGGTGAGACAGTTCTCAGCTCAAAAAATGTACCAAATTGCATATAAAATGAGTATTTTAGGATAAAATGCATAGAAAAATGCGCATTTTTGAGGAAGATACATTCTTGAGGAAGATACATTCGGAAATATGTATTTAAATGCTACTTACCATGCAGTTTAAAAATAAAAGTGTAGATTGATCAGAAATAGGACAGAACGGACTTATGATTGAACACATGTGAAACTGACACAGACCGGAAATAGACAGATCCTTCTATTGATACCTATAGCTCCTTGCAGCTTTGATGAAAGACCTTTGAGTTTGGGAGGAACGAGGTTTTTTTAAGCAGAAACTTTCTGTCCTCTCTTTCTTTCCCATCATCCCGTTTCTTGCCCTCTCTAGCCTGACTGACGCACCCACCAGCATGGGAAGGAGTCACTGATTATAGCTGAGTGGAACTGGCATTGATGCCAGGTGAAGCGTCAGAACCGTCCACTTCCTTGGAAGGTCTGTCACTTGTGCAAATACGCACATTAAATAAGAAGTTCTTAGAAAACCACATGATCACCTCCATCCTTTTAAATGCAAAGCTTATAAGCAACCTTAATAACTCCTTCCTGGTATCGTATGATGTGAACCAGAGTTAAAAGTGATAGAAGATACACAACAGGGCAATTTTTGTCAAAAATGGGCTTTCATTTGAATCACACATGGTAATTTTCAAGATAATATTGAGCCATACCCTTTCCTCTATTTCTTTTGTAATGGTAAATCTTTAAAAATTGACAAAACACTTGTGAAACTAACACACTGCTGTAAGTCTAGGTCTTCTCCACCATCAGCACAGAACATATGCAAGACTTTCAAATGAGTCAAAATGAGATAGAATACCGGTGTCCTATTTCACCAGCACAGCTTATCCCATTATCTCCCCAAATGTCCTTTCGGTAGGTTGGGCAGGTCCGTAGCTCAATGGTAGAGCACATGCTTTGCATGTGGAAGGTCAAATCCCTGGTATCTCAGTGTAGGGCTGTTAAAAAACCCCCAACAACTTCTGCCTCAGACCCTGGAGAATTGCTGCCAGTCAGTGTCAACACCATGAGGCTGGATGGACCAATGGTCTGACTCATTGTAAGGTGGTTTTCTATGTTCCTAAGTAACACCTACCCCCAAATCTACTAATTTGAAAATAGAGGTTCGTCCCCAAAATGCATGTGTATATAAACATTTTCCTGATGCTTATAGCATCAGAAGTCAAATGACTTACCATTCAAGTGAAATGTATGAAATTTGGTAATTGGCCCCAGTTTGGCCAGTCACATTTTTAAAGAGAAAATTTCAAGCAATATTCTAATTCACATCTTTTAATTTGGCACATGGAATTCTAGTATGTTTGGCTTGCTGGGATTCCTTGCATTCTTCCTTGCTGTGATTTTGGCAGGCTTCAAATATAAAGTCTCATAAGTTATCAACTATCAAAGCCTAATTACCATTGCATGTGTTGACTATCAAATACTATGATGAAGAATACTGTTGTAGGTCAACTGTCAAATATTGTTTCTTTGATTCCTAGCCCAAAGTGGTCAATTTAACTATCTAATGTTAAAAAGTATTACACTGTCAACACATGGCTTGGGACTACTCCTTGACCCAGCATTTTATTCAAGATTCAGGTAGACTCAGTGACTCGGAGTGCCTTTCACCAGTTTTGGCTGTTTTGCCAGCTGCAACCTTTCCTCGATGCTAGTCTGACCACAGTGATTCATGCCGTGGTATCCTCCTAACTGGATTGCTCTAATGCATTGTATGTGAGGCTGACCTTGAAGATGACCCAGAAGCTCCAGTCAGTGCAGAACTCAGTGGCCAGAATTGTGACCGGTACAGTCAGGCACTATCATATTAAACTGATTTTGAAAGAGCTGCAGTGGCTACCTATTTGCTTCAGGGCCCAATTCAAAGTGCTGGTGATTACCTTTAAAGCCCTAAAGGTCTTGGGACTCAAATATCTGAAGGAGCACCTGTCCCTGTACCTGCATGCCTGTGTCTCTTTTGCAAGTACCTGGAGTATATTATACAGTATGTCAAAAAGGGAGAGGGCCTTCTTGGTTGTGGCAACCCATCTTTGGAAGAATACCCTCCCCATGGAGGTGTGACTGGTGCCAATTGTTCTGGCACTAGCTTGAACCCTTTTTGTTTACTCAGGCATTTTAGTTAGTGTGTGTTGTCTGTTTTACTGTATTTGCTGCCTAGTTTTTTGGGTGTGTGTGTGTCTTTATCATGACTGTGTGGTTTTATTGTATTATACATTATTTTAATAATATTTGTACACTGTGGTATATCCAGATGTGGAGGTGGGCAGGTGGGTGGGGGTGAGGGAGGGAAACGTGGCAGCAGGTGGGAAAGGAGGGAGGGAGACAGATGTAGTGGCAAGGGGGGCCACAGTGGTACAATCGTGGATGGCAGTGGCATGTGTGTGCTTTCCTGCCTCAGAATTTGCACCAGCAGCAACACACACATCCCAAATAACAATGGAGACATTAGAAACGCCTGTGTTGGTATTATAAATAGTTTGAAGCCTCATCTGGTTAAAACCTTTAAACCTAGAAACAGTTATATTTCTGACACGTCGATCACGATCACGAGTGCAGAAAAATGAGGAAAGGAAGGAAAGAGGCAGTTTTGGCTATTGCTGAGAAACTAGGTCTGTATAATACCATTCTAAAAACAAAAAAGCTGGAATATTCTAAGTATCCATGGCAAGAGCTGTGTTTGGCTTGTCTCCAGCAAAAAGAACACAGGTTTTGGGAAATGGTTTCATCAGGTCTGAGAAAAGTATGAATTATCTCTGAAGCTCAGATTACACCTTCTGTGTGGCTTATTTTCAAGCTATTTTCAGGGAGTTAGGAGAAGAGAGGCCATGTGCAGAGGAGAGATTACAGTCTTTGAAGGATACTCCAGGATGGGCACCCATAAGAGTTGAAGAAATCAAAAGACTGATTTCTCAGCTGACTAGTGGTAAAGCTCCAGGCGAGGACATGTTGCTGCCAGAATTATTCTAAGTTAATTCATATTGGTGGGTGCCTATTCTCACAAAATTGTTCTCTTATATTAACTATTCAGGTTGCATTCCTCAGAGATTGAAAAATAGTATTGTGTTATCCATTAAAAAAAAAAAGGTGACAAAACAAACCTCAGTAATTATAGACCTGTTAGTTTATTAGATATTGGCTCTAAACTTTATTCCAGATTCTTATTGAACAAATTATTGGACTGGGCTGAGAGTTGATCATTGATATTGATCAGTGTTTTATTTTGCAGCATGTGATTCAGAAGTCAGTTCATGGATCTTTGAAATCTGTGTTTGCTGCCTTTGTTGATCTTTCATCAGCATACAATTTGGTAAACAGGACCAGAGACTATGAAATAGATTGCAGGCCACAAAGATTGATAGACTTATTTTAATCCAAAAGCTTTATACCCATACAAGTATGGAGGTATGCACTCTCTGGGCACTTTGACAGAAAAGATTACAACTCTGAAAGTAGTAAGGTGAGGTGTTTGCTAGCACCTTTCCTAGTTTTTATATTAATAATATAGTGGATGAACTATCTTCTCCTTCCTTCCCCCATCCCAGTCCATGGAATGATGTAAAATCTCTATCCCCTTATATGCAGATGATATGGTCTTGCTATTGCTTACATCAGGGGTGGGCAAGTTGTGGCCCTCCAGATGTCTTTGCCTACAACTTCCATGAACCCTTACCTCATTGGTTATGCTGGGTAGGGCTTATGGGAGTTGTAGGTTAAAGCATCTGGAGGGCCACAAGTTGCCTACCCCTGCCTTACCCAGCTAGAGATGTGTAGATTAATTGAAAAAGTTGGGAGTTTATTGATTGTAGAACTGAATTTCCTAAAATCAATTATGATAAAACTAAAATTATGGTGTTTGTTAAAAGACCGCAGAGACATAAATGGTCAGCTATAAATGGGGAAATTGGTTGAAAGCATTATTAAAGATAAAATGAGTAAGCATCTAGAAGGACAAGAATCAACACAACTCCTGCAAAGATAAGTCCTGCCTCACTAACCTTTCAGAGTCCTTTGGGAGTGTCAATAAACATGTGGACAGTGGTGATCCGGTAGACACTGTTTACTTAGACTTTCAAAAGTCCCTCACCAAAGACTCCTGAGTAAGCTTAGTAGTCATGGAATAAGAGGAGAGGTCCTCTTATGGATCTGTAATTGGTTAAAGAACAGAAAGCAGAGGGTAGGAAAAAATGGTAAAATCACCCAATGGAGGGATGTAAACAGCGGGGTCCCACAGGGATCTGTATTGGGACCAATGCTTTTCAACTTATTCATGAATGATCTGGAATTAGCAGTGCGCAATGAAGTGGCTAAGTTTGCTGATGACACCAAATTATTTAGGGTGGTTAAAACAAAAAGGGATTGTAAGGAGCTTCAAAAGGATCTCTCCAAACTGGGAGAGATGGGCATCAAAATGGCAAATGTGGTTCAATGTAAGAAAGTGTAAAGTGATGCATGCTGGGGCAAAATATCCCATCTTCAAGTATAATCTGACGGGATCTGAGCTAGCATTGACTGACCACGAAAGAGATCTTGGGGTTGTGGTGGACAGCTCACTGATAATGTCAGCCCAGTACATGCTGCTGTGAAAAATGAAAATTCCAGGTTAGGCATAATTAGGAAAGAAATCAAAAATAACACTGCCAATGTCATACTCCCCTTATACAAATCTATGGTGCAACCACACTTCAAATAATGTGTACGTTTCTGGTCACCACACTTAAAAAAGGATAATAGAGTTGGGACAACTGCAGAAAAGAGAAACTAAAATGATCAAGGGAATTGGAGCAGCTCCCTTATGAGGAAAGGTTACATCTGGGACTGTTTAGGTTAGAGAAAAGGTGAGTGAAGGGAGACATGGTAGAGGTGTACAAAATTATGCATGGTTTGGAGAAAGTGGATAGGGAGACATTTTTCTCCCTCTCTCATAATACTAGAACCCAATGGGGTCATCCCATGAAGCTGATTGTGGGAGATTCAGTACAGATAAAAGGAAGTACTTCTTCACACAACACATTTATTTATTTATTACCCAGCCATCCTGGGCGATGTACAATTCAACCATGCAATAATAAAACAAACATAGCACAATTAAAACAGTATAGAACAGTATAGAAAAAAAATATTTTAAAATCCTAACCCACCCCATATTCCTGCCTGAAATACCATGTTTTTAATGCATGGCGGAAGCTCATCACGGAGGGGGCATGGCAAAGGTCACTATGGAGGGAGTTCCATAACTTGGGGGCCGCCACAGAGAAGGCCCTCTTCCTAGTCCCCACCAGCCTGGCTGCTCTGGCCGATGGGACAAGGAGAAGGCCGTCCGTGGCAGATCTTGTTGAGCAGCCAACTTGATGTTGCTGGAGGCGCTCCTTGAGATAAACTGGGCCGGAGCCGTGTCGGGTTTTAAAGGTCAAAACCAACACCTTGAAATCAGCTCGGCTAGCAACTGGTAGCCAGTGCAACTCCTTAAGCACTGGAGTGATGTGATCATGTTGGCGGCTGCCTTTAACCAGGCGAGCTGCCACGTTCTGTACCAGCTGTAGCTTCCGAATTCCATAGTTAAACTATGGAATTCACTACCACAAGATGTAGTGATGGCCACCAATTTGAAGGGCTTTAAAAGGGGATTGGACAAATTCATGGAGGAAAAGGCTCTCAATGGCTATATGCTACTTCCGGTCTCAGAGGCCATATGCCTATGTACACCAGTTTCTGGGGAACATGGGTGGGAGGGTGCTGTTGCGCTTATGTCCTGCTTGTGGGTTTCCTGTGGGCTGCTGTTTGGCCACTGTGTGAGCAGAAAGCTGGACTAAATGGACCTTGGTGTGATCTAGCACACTTCTCATGTTCTTATGTTCCTGGATAATCATTGTATTGCAGAATGTGGCCAGTGTGGCGTAGTGGTAAGAGTGTTGGACTGAGACTTGGGAGATCCGGGTTCTAGTCCCCGCTCAGCCATGAAACTGACTGCGTGACTTTGGGCCAGTCACTGCCTCTCAGCCTAACCTACCTCACAGGGTTGTTGTGAGGATAAAGTGGAGAGGAGGAGAAGGACTATGTAAGCCGCCTTGGGTTCCTTTCAGGAAAAAAGGCAGGGTATAAATATAATAAATAAATAAATGCTAATCTTACAAGTATTTGGGTGTACATTTTTCAGAGGATCTGTCCTGAAAAGCACATAAACAGGCCATTAATTTGGCTGCTTCTAGGCTGGTGAATGCTTGTTATACCTTCTTTAAAACTAGGGGAGGTCAGTTGGTGCAACCAGCACTGAAAATATTTAATGGGAAGAGCTTAGCACATATTGTTTATGGTGCAGAGGGATTTGAGGGTTGGATAAAACAGATTATCTGGAGGTTATACAGAATAAAATTTTAAGATGCATTCTAGTCCTTTTTCCTAGTACTCCAGCTGGTCTTCCTGCTGAAGTGGGGCTACCATAAATTTATATTGGAGTGAACAAGGTAGTTTTATTTTAATTGAAAAATTGACTGATATGCCTGACTGCCATCTGTTTATCTTTGCTATGTAGAACAGAAGAATAGGGGTGGCTGGGCTTTTTCATGTTTTGAAAGACTGGCCCATTTTTCACTCTCATTAGCTTCCTTTCCTTTAAGTGATTCTAAGGTTAAAATTAGAGAGAACAGATACTCACAGAATGCTAATGAAACCATTCAAAAACAGGTTTTAGAGAGCCAGTGTGGTATAGTGGTTAGAGTGTTGGACTGGGACTCAGGAGATCTGGGTTCTAATCCCCACTTGGCCATGAAGCGCTCACTGGGTGACTTTGGGCCAGTCACTGACTCTCAGTCTAACCAACCTTACAGGGATGTTATGAAGATAAAATGGAGAGGAGGAGGAGGATCAGCTAAGCTGCCTTGGGTTCCTTGCAGGAAAAATGATGGGATATAAATATAATAAATAAAATAAATAAATAAATAAATAAAATTTAGTAAGTGGTACCATCTGTATACGGGTGAGCATTTCTCTCTCTCATTATTTAATTTCTGGACTCACTCTGAGCTAAGGATGGTATTTGTGGAATTATGCTTCCAAATTATACCATCTTCATATTTGTATTTCTGTATTTGTTCCTGTATTTCAATGTCTTTGTATTTGTGGGGCTCAGAGGATATTATTCATTATATATGCTTCTGTGAATTGTATGTTGGTTCCAGGAAAACATTTCTTGCACCTTTGTTCGGAGGAATGTCTGACAGAACTTTGGCTGAGCAAGTGTGTAAACTACTTGTAGATACAAACCTTTATATAACCTGTCAAGCAGCTTTATTCACTGTGTCTGCTGAAAAGATTAGAGCAGAAGTCCTAACAACTGTTGCTGTAAGCTGTGCCCATGATTAATTTATTTGATTGGCTTGCTCTGTCTCTCCCTTCCCTTTTTTAATGTGAATGTTGCCTCTTTTCTGGAAAAAAAAAAAGCCCTGTAAGAACCTGGGGTTATATGCGATAAAATTGACTGCCTGCCTGCCTGCCTGCCTGCCTGCCTGCCTGAAAACTGTCCAATATCAAGTATTATAAGCAGGTATCATTGGGTGTTGCATGCAGATACAAAATATTGGGAGAATATTCAATGAAAGCCTCCAAGGGGAAGTTTTAGGCAAATTGGTTTCAGCTTTACTTTTCACAGTTGCATACAATAAATGCAAGAATTAGTGAAGAACTAGTGAACATCTAATGCACACTAATGTACTGTGAATTGGTTGGATTTGCATTAGGATGTATACCCAAACTGTCTCCATCTGCATTCGTAGGGATGGGTGAAGCTGTCAGTTTCGCTTTCTCCCACATTCAGATTTTTTAAACCTCAAGTTCTTTCTCCGTCGAATAAGAACATTATGAATTTCATTAAATTCTTATCAAAAGTGAACTGAAATGGAATCCTCACCCATCTCCACTCGCCAAATTCAATAGGTATAGCTATACACAGCATGGAAAGGACCATGTTGTTCCTGCCTACCATATAGCTGTAAAAGATGAGGAGCTTGTTAGGTGAAAAACACCCCCCCCCTGGCAACCCTAGATGAGAACTAACATGGTTGAATACATAACGGATTCAAATGAGACTTTTAAGAGCTATGCATTCAAAGCCCTGGGCATGGATGGATGAATGTGTCATTTTGGTTTCTCCCACATTCAATGTTTTTTTTTAGATCTCAAGTTCTTTTTGTCCTGACATGTGGAGAATTTTGTGAATTTTGATAAATTCATATCAAAACCTGTGAAGGACCAGCACCCGGGTCCTATGCGTGAGTTTGGCGCTTAACAGGTTAACCGGCACTGAGTTACAGCCCGTACAAGCAAGTGAAACCGACTAGGAGGTTTGCGTACACAAGAGGAAACTAGAGCCCTTTAAATGGTCAAATAAGGCTTTATTTATTTACACAAGATACGGAGCGGAACTACCGTATTTTTCCGTGTATAAGACGCCCCCATGTATAAGACGCCCCCCACTGGGCAGTTTCGCAACCGTGCGGTTCTCTCCTCGGCTTACTTCCGTGTATAAGACGACCCTCAATTTTTAGTCTAACAATTTTAGGAAAAAGTATAGTCTTATACATGGAAAAATACTGTAACAGCTTTAGGAATACTATAATGTCAACACAACCTAAGGTGACCTCTACGTTTATCAATGAAACAGGCTCCCAGGCTAGCGCTTTGGGATTAGTCAGTTACCTTAGACTAAAGACTTTACGCTAGTCAATTTCAGCCTGGCTCCGGGTCGGCCGATCCTGGGATGAGAACAGCTTACTCCAGCCGCCTCATGGAGGATGAACCTTGTTCCAAAGCACCCTGTGTTCCCAACAACCCCTCACAGGAAGGGAGAGGGGTTTTCTACCCCTGAGTTTCCCGCTCTCCCCACCCTCCAGGTCAGGTGGAGGCTTATGCCTGCCCCTTCATATCAGGTGGGCTTATTCCTGCCCGGGAAGGTGACGTACTGGGTACTTTACAGCTCTTTGAGACTGCCCTGATAGTTTAATGGTCTTGATGGTCCTTTCTTGGGTTTTGTGGAATTCAACCGAGACTCTCCATTATTGGGGATGCCGGTCTGTCTGGCTGCTTCCCTGTAACTCAATCCCCCCTCCTCGCCCCCCTCACCTGGACGGAGACTGTGTGTGTGTGTGTGTGTGTGTGTGTATGCATACTCGTGTCAGGCTTTCTCCACAAAACCAAACTGAAATAAAATTCTCACCCATGCCTATAAATATTCTAAGCAATGTTGGGTGCAGGTCAGGCATAGTAGGATTATTCAGGAGTAGTACTGGCATGGGGACATAGTTGGCCACACCATTCATAGATTTCATAGATTATAGAGTTGGAAGGAGCCTACAAGGCTATTGAGTCCAACCCCCTGCTCAGTGCAGGAAACTAGAGGAGGGGTCTCCCATCCAAGTAATAACCAGGCCTGACCCTGCTTAGCTTTCCACGCTCAGACAAGCTGAGCCAGCGTAAGCCACAGGCCTTCTGTGGTGCAATGTTTCTGTGGCACTGCTAATAGTAGAAACACAGGCAAAGGGAAAGGCAATTTGAAACACAGGCAAAGGTAATTTGAAACATGGGCAAAGGGGAAGGCAATATGTGAAATTGTAAAGGCTTTGGATTTTATCAAATATTAGCCTAACTTAGGTCCCATTTCAATGGGTCTACTCTAACTAGGACTAACATTGGATTCAACCCTCTCACATTTTCTTTCAAATACCAGTCCAGGTTCAGTGGACCCCAGTTGCAGCCTGATGTAATGGATACAGAATGAAGCCTTGGAATCATTTTGTCTCTGGGTACACATGAACATGTGTCATGCAAATGGGCATTTCACGCGAATTACTCCCAGATGATTGTCATGAAGAAAAGGCTGCATTATGGAGACTTACAGTTTACACAGGATTTCAGGCATCATGCCACATGCATGGCCAGTTTGTAATGTGTGTTTGCACATGTATCCATTCTTGGGAACCTCTCTGGAAGTCATCTCATGTCTATTGGGTATGGTCCCAAGTTCCTTTAGAGAAACTAATCGGAGAGACCCAGTATGGAGTTCTAAGTACTTCAGGATTTTCAGTTTGATGTATGCTTTAGGTCAATCAAAATTTCCATCCTTTTGTAGTGGAAAGAGGCAAAGAGGGCTTGTATAGCAATAACATACATGGAAAATAGTCACAAATCATTTATTAGTTCCTGATTGTTAACAGGTGGTTCTAGCAGAAACCTCTCTTGATTGCCTTCAACATGGTTAAGTTGATAATGGTATTTGTTCCCCCACCCATGCCCCTGCAAAAAAAGAAAGACAGACAGACAGAAAGAAAAGATTTTGAGTGTCACCTGTGTTGGATCTTGTATTCTTGGCAGTGGAATCAAGAAGAAACTTAATTATCAACACTTCTATGTCTACTCAGATGGAAAATGCCTGTTTAGTAACTGTGATATGTGTACTTCTCAGTAACAGTGTCTGACAACTCAAAAAGTGCCGAGCAGTGACTAAAAGCTGCATAAATTCCTCACTGCAGACAAATACTGCCTGAATAAGTGGTTCTTTTGTCATAAAATAGCTACTCAGATGTGGATCTTAACATTCCTTCACTCACAAAATGATAAGCAGATGGTGACGGCAGTATATATGGACCATTCACAAACTGGCTGTTCCATCTTCTGGTCACCAAAGTCACATGACCAGTGAGGTTTTCGCCTGATTGGTCCTGATTGGCTCTTTCTTCTAGCTGCAATGTGGCTGGCCATGGCCCACTGATGGCAATAGCCTCTTCCTCTCCTTGTATTAACTGCAGGATGGATTGCTGATGATAGACTTTTGTAATAGATAGGCACAGCTCATAGATAGGCACAACTCATCCTGGGGTGATCTTATTAATCATTTTAGAGTCTCTTAAAGGAATGAAGATTATATTAGCGTCATTGGATTTCTAAGAGATAAATCTTCAATGGGAGTGCAAATACAGCTAAATTCTACTGCTGCCAAATAGCAAGGACACATACATTACTAGCTGCTGGCAAAGTCTTTGCTCATACATAAAACAACTTGCAATCAAGCTGCGTCGTCCACTTTTATTACCAATGGGAATGGGGGTGGGGGGAGTAGATTGGTGGCAAAAGCTTGCAGAGCTTTGAAGATAATACTTTCTAAATTGCTCACTATTTTCCTGGACAGTCTTTCATTTTGGGGTGTGGGTGTAAAAGTAGTTTAGTGTTTGGGAAAATGAGAGCTTGACGGTAGTGGTGGTTGACTTTGGCACAGTATAATGGGTGGATGATGAGATGTCTTCTCATCATAAGGACTGGACATTGACTGGTCTTTTTTGGGTGGTTTTTTTTTTTTTTTTTTTGGTGTAAGCCTGCCAAAAGCTGGAGTTTTCTGAGAATTAGGATACAAACAAGAGCTTCATTCTGAAGTGAAGACAGATTTAACACAGCATGAATACTACTGAAATGTTGACATAAGAGTCCTCTCAATCCTAGCAATAAGAATTAATAATAAAATTAATATGTTAGCCACTTTGAACACTCCTGTGGTAAGGTAGGGTGGAAATCAATAGTACATAAGTGGCTACATTATAGCAGGTCAGATAATACAGCTTATTTTTTAAAAATTATTATTCTGACGGGTAGCAGCTCTCCAGAATTTCAGTCTTTCCATCACCTCCTACCCAATTCTTTCTTTTAACTGGAGATGTTGGGGATTGAGCCAGAGACATTCTGCATGCAAAGCAACTGTGCTCTGGTCTCTTCCCAGTAATCATCATCATCATCATTGCAGAAAGGACCAAGAAGGTCCATTTGGATTGTAGGCAAGCATGTATTTCCTAGGCCTCCAAAATTAGGTTTGCCAAACTCAAATTGGCTGTACAATTGGAAGGCAGATCTATCTATGCATTATTAAAGACCTGAGAAAATATCCAACCAATTACTTTTAATTCACATCAATATGAGTGTTAGGCATGTGTTTTCAGTCTCTGTGTTTTGAATGAATGGGACTTGAGACTGCTTAGCTTTGGCTGGATCACACTCATTGCGATGTCTGGGTGCACATCTTACAACCTGTTTATTTATTATATTTATATCCCACCCTTTTTCCCTGCAAGGAACCCTAGGTGGCTTACATAATTTTCTTCCTCCTCTCCATTTTTTCCCTCACAACCTGTGAGGTAGGTTAGGCTGAGAGTCAGTGACTGGCCCAAAGTCACCCAGTGAGCTTCATGGCCAAGTGGGGACTAGAACCTGGATCTCCCAAGTCCCAGTCCAACACGCTAACCACTATACCATAGTGGATATCAACTGTGTTGGGACTAACTCTGTATTGGGGGAACTAAGAGTAACTTTCTGAATACATGTTTGCTTCAGTCCTAAATGACAAATAAGAAACACACAGAAGATCCGTGAAGGTGTTTATTAAACATTAGCTCAATTTTCAGCATGATGTATGTATAAAAAATAAGTTACACTTTTGCTGAACACTTCTATATATAGTTCTCATGGAGGTGGTAATGACAGAAAGACCAATGCAGATAAGGGCTCACATGACTAAATGCTCCTCCGTACTAAAAAGTCACAATTAAAATCCTGCACACAGAAAATCAGCCTGTCAGGAAGATGTCTAGTCTAGGACCCTTGTCCTTGACACCCAGTATTGTGTGTGGAGGGGATTTTGTACAGGTCCAGGAGAATGCCACTGTGTGGAGTCATCTCCCCACTGGAGTCATCTCCAGTGTGAAGTGGTACAGCCCAGACACAGGTTTTCTGTCTCAATGAGAATTAGGTCTCGGTGGTTAGACATTTGCACACTGTCAACTGTGCAAGAACTTTGCAAAAGCAAACAACAAAAAGCAAAAGAGACAACATAAATCCCAACATAATAAACACAGTTTACCCAAAGCATGCAGGAAAACCAGAATATTTGATAAAATCATGAAAATTGTAGTTTATAAATCTTAAGATGTCAAAAGGGGGGGTAATTTCTAAGCACGCTTTTGCAGAAGATCCCAAAACTGTGCTAAGTATGCCACCAGTGTGGCTGCAGGGAGCAAAGTTACCCACTAGTTATTCCTCTAAATAGCTCTGTTCACGTGTTCATTCCAAACAGGAATGTACATAGGAACATGTGAAGCGGCTTCATTCCAGGTCAGACCCTTTGTCCATCTAGCTCAGTATTGTCTACTCTGGCTGGCGGCGGATCTTCAGGGTCTTTCCAATCATTTGCTGTGTACCTGATCCTTTTAAACTGAAGATGGCAGGGATCAAACCTTGCGCCTTCATACATCTGCATGGGGGGATTGGGGCATGCCCACTGGCCTTGCCTCTGATCCTCAAGTGACCCATAACCACCACCACCTCCTCCTCCTCCTGTTGATTGATATCCTGCCCTTCTTCGCAAGGAGCCCAGGGCAGCTAACAGCCTATATAAAAACAATACTGCACATAAACAGCATTAAAATAATAATTCTAAAATCACAAATACATAATAAAATATGAAACTATCAGTACGAACACCAGAGAAACAGATAGAGCACTTACCTATACCAACAGCTTGCACAAATAAAAATGTCCTTAACTGGCATTTAAATGAGAGCAGTGTGTGGAACAGCCCAGTTTCTGCCAGAAGGGAGTGCCACATAGAATCCACAGTCTCCCATGTATTTGACCCGAACTGTCCATTTTTCCAAGGGATGCATTCGGTGCAGGAGCCTATGTATGTAAGCTCTGTGCACGAGTTCTGACGAACTCATGGAGGTTGAGGTTGGGGCTAGGAGAACCGTCCCTGATCCTCTTTCCATGTACTCAATTTCTACCCAGAACCAACCGGGGATTCAGGTCTTGAAAAGACTACTCATCTCCCCATGTGAACATGTATCTGGCCTTGGTTTATTTTCGGGACTGCTGTCAGGGGTAAGCATTGTTGGACACCAGCCAGCCAAGGCCCTCACCCCAGAAGGGGGCCCACTGCCTGGCCTGGCTGCTCCTCCCCCTTGCTGTGGCTGCTTGCAGTGGTGTTTTGGAGCCAGGGTCTGCAGGGTCGAAGCGCTGGGGCTTTTTGATTGGCAGAGATGATGATGTCATCTGCCACTGCTCCTCAGACTTCCCTGTTCCCTCTGAGCTTAGCTGCAACCCTTACAGTCGCTAAGGGGAAAATGGATTTTCTCAGTAACAGTATATTGTTGTGAGCTAACCCTATTAACGCAAACTATTTTGAGGTGTCTTGGTCTTGAAAAGGGGCAATTACAACCCATTAGTTTTACAAAAGAACTGCTCCAAATGGCAATGAAAACTGCTGGAACCGATTTGTTGACTTTGAGATAAAATGGTTCTCCCTGCTGTTTCCAAATAGGCGGGAAGCTGTCCAGGATGGCAGTGCATTTTCTCCTACGAGGGCTATGGGGAGCTACAAAGGTTTATATACAGGGAGTGGCTACCAGGAATCACTATCAGAGATTGGGTCCTAGCAGGGAAACCAGCCCCTCAACCGATGGCTACGCCTGACTGGGCATTTCTGTCCTGCCCTCTTCTGCTGGCGACGGACCAAAGGGGCCACCCCTGAAACACCCTCTCCTGGAGATCCCTCCTCCTGCTGCCCTGTTGCCAGGGATGATGTCCCTGACTAGTAAGCAGGAGCTTCCACCAAGGCCGAGTCTTCCAGATGCAGAGTTGTCCGTATCAGCCTGTAGTGCCTGGGCAGTGGGAGGCCTGGCAGAACTGAACCGTCAAGTCTCTGATTCCCCACAGCTGGGCCCAACTCCACCACCTCTTCCCCCAAGTCAGAATCCGTGCCTGAAACTGAAGCTCCCCCCGAGCAAGGGCAAGGTCCAACAGCATCTCGCCTAAGAGCCCCCCAAAACATAGACCAGCACGGTTTATTTTAGCACTTGCAACCATGGGGACAGGGAGGAATCTGTAGCAAGACTGTACCTTCAGGGGCAAATAGCAGGTTCAGGGATGGTGGTGGTAGGAAAATAGAGCAGAGAAGGATCAGACCACCTTCCCTATGGTTCTGATCCAGATCTCCCTCCCCCCATGGCCGCAGTTGCTAAAAACAAATGAACCCCAAACCATGATCTATCGATGATCATGTGGCAAATGTATTCTGTTTTGGGGCTAACTCTCTGTCTGCCATGAGAAGTCTAGAATGTGGAAATCTGAGAAGTGTACATAGTCATTTCATTCATTTAATACATTTCTATATCGCCTAATTGCCGAAGCTCTCTGGGAGGTTTACAGAGATTAAAAACCATTACAACTACAATATTATACATAGTATAAGAACCATTTACATATGGACATATAATCAGACAGCACAGCACAGCGCACGCACACACACGCACACGTAAGCAATTTTAAACAATCAACAACAAGTAAAATCCAGGACCTGATTAAAACCCCATCATATGCACCAAATGCCTGAGAAGAGGAAAGTCTTAAATCTGGCACCAAAAAGATAACAATGTTGGTGCCAGGCAGGCCTCATTGGGGAGATCATTCTGTAATTGAGGGGCCACCCCAATAAGGCCCTCTCCCTTGTTGCCACCTCCCGAGTATCCCTCAGAAAGCCACCTGGAGGACCTCAGATGATGAGCATAGTGTACGGGTAGGTCCATGGCGGGAGAGGCACTCCATCAGGTACTGTGGTCCCAAACAGTGCAAGGCTTTTATTTCTCAAAACCAGCACCTTGAATCGGGCTCGGAAACATACAGGCAGCCAGTGCAAGCAGGCCAGAAACCGTGTTATAAGTTTGGACCTTCTTGTCCGAGTTATCTGGCCACCACATTTTGCATGAGCTGCAGCTTCTGAACCATCTTCAAAGGCAGCCCCACATAAGAGTGCATTCTAACCTGGAGATTACCAGAGCATAGGCAACTGTAGCCAGGTTATCCTTGTACAGAAAGGGGCGTAGCTGGTCAAACATGGAAGCGAGCAAACAGAGAGAGAGAGGAAACCCCATGAAGCCCTTAGTAAGTGAAGGAGAGAAAAGGCAAATAGCACAATAAAGCATAGTTAAGAGGCTCTGGATGGTAAGTAGAATCAATTGGGAGCAGGTTTCTGTTTGCCTAAGTAGTAACTAACACAGTATTGGAAGTTGCCAGCAGAAACAAGCAGCTACGCTCACTGGGAGGAATGTTTCTTTGAGCAATCTTCTCATGAAACTGATTTTAAAAAATAATAATCTTATTTGCTGCTGTTCTGGCCCAAATAAACCTCAAGGCAACTTGCAATAAAATCCAGATGCCTCCCAGCATCAGCTAGTACCCTACCGGAGCTGCCAAGAAGGCAATCTCAACATGTATTCAACCATAGCTGAGACACAACGTATGAACATCATGACAAGGGGAAATGGCGGCCGGCATGGAGGATGGATGGCATCCTTGCCGAGATAAAATATGGAGAGGCCAGCATGTTGCAATGTTCTTGGGGAGTTCTCATGTTCATTTCAGTGGGCTCTTGTGTAGAAAATCACCCATGTGGAATGTGCCCAGGATTGTCTTTTTTTCCCTGTGGGATAAACGAGCAACATTATAACTACCGATGCATCTAAAATGTCTCTTTGGCTCTTAGGGAAGGAATAAGAAGGTATAATTTCCATGTCTATCCTGCTGGCGACTTCCAATAGTGTGTTGGTTATTACTTAGGCAAACAGAAACCTGCAGCCAATCAAAATAATATGCTTGGCAGGAAAGCTGGGCAAAGTTTAATAGCTCTGGTTCTTCAACATAAAAAGGATAAAAATGGAATAATAATTTCTGGCAGGGAGGAACAGGGAATATTTAAAATTCTGATTGTGTCCCTATGAGGTTAACATTATAATTACTGAAATCTAACCTAAAACATGCCACTCTGTCCCCGTGAGCTAAAATGCAAGTAAAAATCTGTGGGGTTTAAAAGGGGAGGCAAATTGCCTATGCGTCAGGTCTGGGGGTCTTCATAGTCTCTCCAAGTTGCTGGACTGAATATGTTTGCCATAGTAAGGGGGGAGGGCTTGGGATGCCCTGAGTGGCCTAGGAGCAGTAGGGTGGGTTGCACTCAACTTTTCCCTGATCAGACCTGCTCCACCATTTGCCACTCCATCCAGCCCTTGTTTCTTTCCCTGATTTGCTCTGAGCTCAGCTCCCTATCAAGGGCCGACATCTTTGGGCAGAGATGTCAAAGCTGAGGTCACCTCTCGTATGCAGTTCTGTAGCTCCTCCTTCACCTAACTGCTTCACACCTGTAGCTGTGTGGTCGCACATACTCGGGAAACACCAACAGCATCCATCTGTGCCCCAGTAACATATGGATGGATGCATTTTAAGAATGTCACCCTTCTCAGCCAGCAGTGTGTGTGTGTGTGTGTGTGTGTGTGTGTGTGTGTGTGTTAGCATTGTTGGGTACCTGCCAAGACCCCACACCAGCATGGTGATTACTGCTGAACCTTGAAGGCTCTTGGCCTTGCTGCCGGTGCCTGTTCACTTGCCCTCTTTGAACATGGAGGCTGTGACAAGAGTGAGGAGACGGAGCATCCTCCTCCTCTGTGCAGTGGTGTGATTTGGGTCTGGAGGGAGAGCAAGCAAGTGGGCAGTGGTGACAGTGGCGAGGAAGAGGTGAGTTCTGAGGGCATCTTGCTCAGGACGTTACACTGCCAAAGAGCACGAGGAGGTGCCTGCTCAAAGTGGACGGGGCTCTCGCCATAGATTGTAAAACGGCTGTATGAGGCACACAGGCTGCATATTGCTTAAAATGATTTTACTCTATTAACTTTCACCAGTGTTAAATCTGGAACAACACAACTGAGTTCAAAAGGCAATTCTACATTTACTTCAGTGAGAGAAATGGACAATGAACTCCACGGTAATGGATTTGATTTGATTTTTAAAATTGATGGCCACACATCATTGTGGAAATGTAATCCCCTAAGTGTTTCATTTGCTTATACTCTCAAGCATCTTATCTCTGAAGGATGGCATGAAACTGCTAATTTGTATATTCCATTTCTCAATTGTCGCTCCATCGTTTGCAATTGCGTTTGACTGTTTTAAACAACACATTTCTAGCTGTAAAATTCAGAAGCCTCAAGACGTGGCAGTGAAATCCCACAAGGACAGAGAATTATGGAATAGGACATTTTCATGATCAGCAGCCTTGAAACAAATAATCTCTGGCATGTCACAATGAAATCTTGCAAGGATGGGCAGAGCATGATGGGAAATGTGTTGATTGATTTTTGAGTCCGAAGAAAACTCTACAGTTGTTCCCTCGTTAGTTTTGCAAGATTTTACTGTGAGAACATGACAGAAAGTGTAGTTTGCAATGAATACTGAAACCAGACTGAAGTGTAAAAATGTCAAAACTTGCTTATGGGATGTTTGGAATAATAATAATAATAATAATAATAATAATAATAATAATAATAATAATAATAGTAGTAGTAGAACAAAAAGAAAAATACATTTCTTCTAAACACACATACACAATTTAATACAAAATGTAAAATAATTAGTGACATTTTTGTCCCATTCCCTATACTGACAGCGAATTTGCTCCTTCTGGTTTAGCAGTTCTGAAACATAATATAAAGCTCCAGTACTCTAATGTATTTTAGACACCATAAGAGTCTAAGAGACACCATAGTATTCACTGATTTCAAGAGGCTTTCAAAACTAATCAGCAAGCAAAATGATTTTATCCAGGCATGTTTGCAATATATTTTACTGTTTTCATTGCTGGCATTAAGCTAAGACTATTTTAGAACAAAATTCATACTGAAGTCTTATAAAACAGAGTATAAACAAGTCTGTTAACATTTATGGCACATTCATGAAATCTAAGCTATACATTATATATGCCTCATGCAAACAAAATATGCATAATTGCTACCTGGACAGATTCCCCATGGCTAAATGTCCATTTAACATATTAATGGCACAATCCTATGCATATTTAGACAGAAAAAAGCATGCTGGCTGGGGCATGATGGGACTTGTAGGCCTTTTTTCTGTCTAAACATGCATAGGATTGCACCTTATGCAATATTTTAAGCCATACAATCTCTTTCTTTGGCATTTTGTCCTGATAAACATGGAGACAAACTTGAAGAAAATGATGTCACCAATGGCATTTCCAGCCAAGGGATATGCGACACCGGAAAACATGTTGTTCTATTTGAGCTTGATCGACTCTCAACACATTTCTGACCCAACAGCCAAAAGTGGGCCAAGTTGGGGGGACTTTTCAGCTTCTGTGATATTTCAAAATATTTGTGCAAATTTGGAGCCAAGAACTGTATGTCTCTAGTGTAATTTGCACAAATTGCATAAATTTGTGTAAATTACACAAATTTCCACAAATTGTGTAAATTTGTGCAGATTGGTGCCAACACATGTTCTTGTTGTAACATTTAACATGAGAAGTATGGAAGCATTCTCTTCTCACTGCATATACACACACTCCACCTTGAATTTTCTGGCAGTTAATTTCTTATTTGTGCAAAATTCTGGCCTCAGCTCCACAATTTGTGCAAACTGCGAAGCAGAGGCTAGAAATTTGCGCAAATTTCCCCAGCTTTAAAAAAAAAAATTACACAAGCCGTGGCCTGTTTTAAAAATGGAACTCCGCGTGCTGGCTCAACTCGCATCAGATTGAGTTGGCATCGGCACAGGGTTGACGGAACAGAATCTCTGGGGCTGAATCGAGAAAATCCGTTGGATTTTCACCCCATCGGATTCCTCACACATCCCTATTCCAGACCATCATTTAAAAAAAAAAAAAAAGGAACATTCCCCCAAAGTATTTTCCCTTCACCCCAATACTCCTCCCTCATTTATAGCTCAGAAGTGAAATTCTAGATACAAAATTCTTTATCACATTTACAGTGCATATTTACAGTACAAAATTCAAAAGGATGGTTGGGCAGTCTAACAACAGAAATTCATTAGAAATGATAACTTAGCAATGTTTGTCTTTTGTCACAGAGTTACTCTAAAGAAATTTCAAAACATATGTATAGGGGAAATCCAGTTAAAATAAAGTTCACTGCAAAACAGAAAACGTTAAACAAAGATCTGTTAAAACAAAGTCTATGCTTTTGGACTTAGTTATGGTAATTTCCCCAATTTAGAAGTATCTATTCCCCATTTGTAAAAGCATTGTGCCTAAACCCACCATGTGCACACCACATCTCTGGTTAAGGGCCCCCTTAGACCCAGGTTAGTTATTACAATTGTATACATGCAAATTATGTGTCTGTGTGACACAAACACAGTGAGCAGCAACAGTGGGTAAGTAAGAACCAATTCTATATTGTAAGAGAATATCATCCAATTTAAAATCCCATATGATCATAGTGACTGATTGTAAGGAGCCTTTACATAATGGGTAACATGTATCCAGAGCTTTAAACTAACAAATGCAAACTAAATATTACCTGAGTGTGATAGAAGATAAGTAACTCCACTGCAATTAACTTTGATCTCCCTTTTATAGCTGCACTGTCACAGAACAGGAGAAAACGGTATTGATCTCCAGTCCAGAGAGTTTAAGGCATGCAGAGTTTAAGGTATGCTTAAGCCACACTGCTTACTTGTCCCACTGATTTCAGTGGGTCTTAAATAACTAATCTTTGCGTTAGGTCGGGCCACTGAATGGAAGCTCACAGGGGAGAGAATCTCCTCTTGATAACTAAGTACTAATGATATTCCAGGTTGTGTACTTAATAGAAAAGTATCATAGCTAGACAGAAAAACGAACAAGAGAAGTGTACAGTCTGTTAAGGCTGAAGGAAGTAGCAACGGGACTCGATAAAGAAATAGTTAAGATGGGGTGGGCCTTTTTGAACTCAGTAGTCAAGTCTCGGAAGCTCTGTCAGTTTTGTATCCATGAAACCAGTCAGGGGCATGTTGTGGGATTTGGGCGGTATCACTGAATCTTTTATCCAATTTAGCCTGGTATGCCCAATTACTTATGGGTTTATCCACAAAGTGATTTTACCATGTCAACTATGTGTGATGACTATACTGTCAGAATGTGCCCCCATGTGGTGCAAGCTGGGATTTATTACAACAGAATAAAGAGTTGGTTTTAGTGGTTCACTCTTATTGTGGTAGAGTACCAATTTGCAGCCACATAAAATTTGTTCAGACAGTATCATCTCCTATTGAAATGAACATAGTAAAGTTACCTGGCAGTGACTTTAAGAGCTCAGTAAGTAATGAGAGAATCGGGCTTTGGGCTGGGCATCTCTGTGGCAAATTCATTAGGTACAGTAATACCTTGGATTGCAAGTAACTTGGTCTGAGAGCATTTTGCAAGACAAGCAATTTTTTAAAATAATTTTTGACTTGATAAACAAGCGACGTCCTGCAATACAAGTAGTGTAGGGGTGTAACCGCTCGCCTCGAGCGGGCTGAAATCGGCCCCGCTCACGCCCGCCAGAGACTCACTTTGATATAAGAGTGTTTTGGATTACAAGCACGGTTCCGGAACGAATTATGCTTGCAATCCAAGTTATTACTGTATACTCGTTATATATTTGGTAGTTGTACTCTATAGTTCTGCTGTCTGCCTGCCTCACAAAGGACCTATGTTTTACACTTAGTGCTGGAGATAGATCCAAGTAACTGCTGGCATTTACATTTTCAGAAAAAAAAAGAAGGGGGGGGACACACAACCATTGTTTCTTTGTCCCAGCAACTCTTGGTACAACCTGAAATTGTTTTGCACTTAGCAGTGTAGTCTAATTAAGTCTGCTTAACATCTCCTGCACTCTGTCCTAAGATAGTTGTAGAGTATAGATTGTTATAAACTGCAGACTTCATGCCCAATTCCCTTCCCTCGGTTTTAAAAATTCTTGTTTTGCTTAACATCCAGCCTGAAGAACAGTTCTGGAGAACTTGGAAGCTTGCTCACTATTTTATGGCATTTTACAGCACCCAGGAAACTGTAGCTTTTGATTTTTTCCCTAACCGATCAACACAATTACCCATGATTTTTCCCCTTTTAATTGTTGCAAGGCACAGCAGTTGCTAGGGATGTGCGACACTCGAAAACTCATTCCTTTTGGGCTCGATGAACTTTCGACACATTTCCGACCTGATAGCCAAAAGCGAGCCAAGTTGGGGTATTTTTTCTGGCTTCACAAAATTGTTCGAAATATTTGTGCAAAGTTGGCACCGAGAACTGCATATCTAGCACAGTTTGTGCAAATTGCAATTCACGCAAATCTGCACAAATTGCATAAATTTGCGCAAATCAGGGCCAACTCAGTAGATTTGAGTCGTTGTTGTTCTTGTAGCATTTAACATGAGAAATATAGAAGCATCTTCCTCTCACTGCAAATGCACACACTCCACAGTTGGCCGCCTTGAATTTTCTGACAGTTAATTTATGATTTGTGCAAACTTCGGGCCTCCACTCTGCAATTTGTACAAATTTATGCAATTTGTGCAAATTTGTGCAATTTGCAGAGCAGAGGCCCAAATTTTGCATTAATTTCCCCAGCTTTTTTTTTAAAAAAACCACACAAATCATGGCCCATTTTAAAAACGGAAGTCCGCGTGCTGGCTCAACTCACATCAGATTAAGTCAACGCCAGCACAGGGTTGACAGACCGGAATCTGTGGAGCAGAGTCGAGAAAATCCATTGGATTTTCACCCCCCTATTGGATACCTCACAGATCCCTAGCAGTTGCTAAATTTCACCTCTGTGGATGTAGAACAATAGCACCTGGATCTCCAAAGCATTTAAAGGAGGAAATAGGAATTGTTAATTTGGCACCACACTGATGAATTACTAGATATTCAGTGTCAATTAGTGTTAAGTAGTTCTCTTTTCAGGTTAGACTGATTATTGGGTCTAGAGCTGAAAAATTAAGTCATAGATTTGAACAAGCTGTTAGCCCCTGGAATAACCTGACAACATTGTAATTTCAGAATAATGCCACAATTCAAAGACATAAAGCCTTATTTCACCCAGACTAGCTAGTATGTGTCCTTTTAAACACTCAGTTAGAAGATTTATCCTCCTTCCCATTTGTTCCCATTTTTAACTACGAAGGTCTTGATCACCCACTTGTAGCTAATTTGATGTACACCCCCTTTCATATCAAAAGATTCATTTAGCCAGTTCAATTAGCTGGATAGGCACTCATATTCATATTGGTTTTATGTGCATGGAAGTCTGTTTCTGCACGCAGATCTCCTTTGCTGGACGGGGGCACAAGTATTTTACTTCTGCCAAATAACTGCTCTTGTTGAAACAATGGCTACTATTTGTTCTGAAAATATGCTGCTTCCTTACACGGCTTGAATAATTTGGCTTGATAATGATACAGAGGCAGCTTACTGAATTAAAAAAAAATCCTTATACAGATCCCTCTTGGTGCAGTTTCTTTAGAAAGCATGGCCTTACATTCCTTCCGCTCTAATAAAAATCTCTCTAATATGGTTGACGACAAAGATGAGAATATTTTTGTATTTCGTAGTTATAAAAAATGCAGGACGGACACTAGGAAACGATACTGAAAGTGGATTAATTAGAAGGAAGCTGGAGGTCAAGAATAAACAAACAAAACAGAGCTACAAACTTTTAAAAGGGATCCAGCTACTTAATGGACACTGTGGACTTGCATGAAGAAGTGTGAATTTTTCAGTACAGTTCAAGCTGAAATGAATAGCAGCTCTCATTTCCAAAGTTAAATACCGTCTGTGCATATAAAACAGTTCATTTATTAGCCCAAGTATTCCTGTTGTGGCAATCTTGAAAAAGCATTCCGTTTCTCCTGAGTTTGTTCTTCATAAGAAGGAAGTTTGGAAGGGCCACCTAGAGAATTATAGATAAACAAATACACTTAGGAGGCGAGAAGGCGTATTCTATGAGATTTAACACAGATTATGCAGTTTATATTTCAGTAATCTAATGAAGCATAAATTCCTATAGTGGATATAGTAGTGAATAAAAGGAGAGCTCTGGATGAGCAGATCCAGGGTCCACCTAGTCCTGTCTTACCCAAGCTGGTGTCCTCCAGGTGTGTTGGACTGCACTCCCCATCATTCACAGCTGGCATGGCCATTGGCTGGCTGGGAATGATGGGAGCTGCAGTTCAACACATCTGGAGGGCACCATCTTGGGGGAGGTGGGACTAGACCTACATCCTTTTTCTACCAGCGGATAGGCAGAGAACACTGGGAAACCCACAAGTATGAGATGAAAGGTCATAGGCCTAACCCATTATTGGTCTCCAGCACCTGGTATTTGGCAGCAATGCTTCTGAACATGCGGGCTTCCATGCTTAACAGATCTATCCTCAAGGAATGTTCTAACCTTTTAAAGAACCATCTAAGCAAATGGCGATCACCCACATCTTAATTATTCATTATATCTATATTCCACCTTTTTTCTGCAAGGAACCCAAGGCGGCTTACATAATCCTCCTCATCCTCCTCTCCGTCTTGTCCTCACAACAACCCTATGAGGTAGGTAAGGCTGAGAGTGAGTGACTGGCCCAAAGTCACCCAGTGAGCTTCATGGCTGAGTGGGGACTAGAACCCGGATCTCCTGAGTCCCAGTCCAACACTCTCACCACTACACCACACTGGCTCTCTGGATCTTATGGCAGTGAATTCATTATCCTCCTGATGTATTTAGAAGTGGAGACCTGCAGTGTATCCCTGGTGTGAAGGTGTTACCAGAACCCATGGGTAAAGGAGCTGAAAAACAAAAGTTAGAATCAGAGGCCTGCTCTAACTTGGGTCTTACTCTGTGTGCAACATTTATTTACGGTAGTTAGTTTTTGAACATGTGTAACTAGCTAGCCTCTGATGCAACTGAATATTGAACTTGACCTGGAAGGAGGTCTGAGGGAACAATTTAAGTAGATTCACCTTTGCTGCTACTTGAGAGGTACGATGTTTTTTTGAAAGGGAATCCAAACCAGCCTCAGCTCCATCTCTAACCTGCAATATTAACAGTGGCCTGCATTAGAGGGCTGCCACAAGCTATTCACTCTTGGCACAGCCCCTCAACCTGCAATAGGGGTATAACAATAAACCCCTATTGTTGTATACTACTCACTCAGCAACTTGCAACGTGAGAATATAAGCATTGGATAATAGTGCAGGGTGCTACAAGCTACTCTCTTAGCTTCAGGCCAACCTCCAATCTGTAATAGGGGCATAATATCTCTGACAACATTGCAGGGTTGCTGTAAACTACTCAGAGCCTGACCTGCAGTATGTAGTGTGAACTACACTGTAGGGCTGCCATAACCACTTTCCCCTAGCCACAGCCCCTTCTAATCTCCAGTATACCTTTTCTCTTTTTTTTTAGCTACCTTTTGGTAGTGGGGATGGACAAACTGCATCCCAGCCCCAGCTATATTAAAATGATTTCTATGGCCAGTTCTCACTTGGCTCCCTTGGGACAGTTCAAGATACCATTTCAGTATGAACCAGTATGAACCTATCCAGACAATGAGACGGTTCTCTCTGTATTTTTATATCTGTGAGTCTCTTCCTCCATTCTCTTTGCTCATTTTGCGTGGAGGATGAAAAGAGGACAGGAATGGTCATCAGAGGAAGCGACACAGAAATATAATTACCTGTCTTTCAGTCTTCTTACTTTACTCCCTCCACACGCCTCACCTTCCCTCTCAGCTAGCCTCTCCTGTTCACCTGCAAACTGATTAGCAGCTTTCTGAAGGCTGCCGCCGCCGCCAGACCCACTCTTTACCAGCCACTGACAGCCAGCCCATGCCACGCCCTTTGCCTCCAATGTTCTTTTCCAACTGACTCAATGTTCTGTGGCTACGGAGCATGCTCAGTCCTCACTGGCCTGTTTTGAGTTTTTTCCCTTTAGGGGTTTCTTTCCCCTTAAAGATGTTTTGTACTTCTGCACACCTTCCGATTTCCCCAAGCCTGCCGATTCCTCCCTCTCGTGCATGGTTGGTACTGTTTTGACTACACATGGATCAGCACTCACCCCTGAACTTTGCAAATAGAGGGAATGATGAAGTATTTCTTTTTTCTGTGCTGAGCTTATGTCTTTTAACCAATTGCCAACCCAGATTCAAAAGAGGAATGTGAGAACAGGCCATTTTAGGGGATTGGGACCATCCCCACCATCAGGAAAAGTAGATGTTGCCTAGGTATTAGGGTTAACTCTTTGTCTTGCAGTTTGAGAGAACTGACCCAATAACAGAAAACCAACCCCCACCCCCAAACTGTCTGTGGTAATTTGGCCTAGTTGTCACTGAGGTAGTAAACCTGTGTCTGGGTATACTATTTCAGACCCACATGACTGAATTCAGCCATGTGAGTCCTTATGTACAGGTTCAAGTAGACACAAGTTTACTACCTCAGTGGGAACTAGGCCCAAATTATCACAGATAGTAAGGAAATTAACCAGTTGTTATTGGGATGGTTCTCTCAAACTGTGCTAGGTGAAGTGTACGCTGGCTCTAAAATGGCACCCTTGGAGGGGATTTTAGTCTTTTTGTGACTGTATTTTCTAAGTCAGAACTAAGCAGATAAACATTTTTGTGCAGCAAAGCTATTTACTGTAGACTCTTGCATTACCTTCTTCACAGGTTGGTCCCATCCACTTGGAGAAACAAGTGCATCTCCCATTACGCACATTACATTGGGATTTGTTGGCACAATGGCATTGCTGAGAACAGTTGGGGCCATATTTGTTTGGCATACACTCTAGAAGGGACACACACAGCAAATATTTATGTCACAATTTGATTTCAGCATCTTACTATTCTTATTTTCCCGAAGGAATGTTTTAAAACACAGTGGAAGAAAACAAGCGATGCTAGAAAATAAGTAACCATTTGACACTTCTCTTATAATTAGTCAACATTTTCAAACATTTGTGGTGCAATCCTGTAAGTGTCTACTCAAAAGTAAGTCTCATTAAACATCCAGGTATGTGGATACAGAATTGCAGCCTTAATCTGTACTCTGGTTGTCTTTCAGCCAACCAGTTGATTAAATTTAAAGATATTTCCACTTTGCAACATTTCAAAGAAGCTAGGAGGATCCTTAAGGGAGAATACGGTTTATTCCTAAATGTGAAATGAATTTGATTTTCATTTTTTAAAAGCTATCATTGATTGTTAGAAGAAGAAGAAAGCACTTTTAACCCTTTTTTCATAACATTTAGCTATATGGAATACTCTGCAATGCCATGCTGGCTGGATGTGGTGGGAGATATTTCAAACACATCTGGAGGGCACTGTGATGAAAGGGTTAACATCTAGCGCTGCCAGGCAGAGTGGTCATGCCCGGCAACCTATCGGGGCTCGCCTGTAAAAAGTTCTGATGGGGGGGGAGCTCTGGATATGTATATATGTGCATGTGAGAGAGAGCGAGAAGGGGAGAAGTGAGTTGGAGGGAAGTGAGTTAGGGGGAATCTAGTCAGTCAGTCAAATAAGAGTCATAAAATTAATTCAACATAAACTATTGCCTCTATTGAGAAGAGGTTGTTCCTGGTTAAAGAAATGTTTTACTGAAGAAAATAAAGAACTATTTGTTGGGTTACTGAAGAGACTGACTGGTAACTGTTACCATCCTGAAGCTCACACACCTAATCACTTGGTACAGCTGCTAAGAGAAAGATACACAATACCTACCCAGCGTAAACACCATAATAACCAATAATGGTATTTTAACAGAGCTTATCTCCCACAGACAGATTGTCCGCTCGGGTTTGTCTGGGAGTGAGTGAAGACTTGTGACAAGAGTTGGAACAGTGTTAGGTTAAAATAGGGTGAACTAATACCCTGGAGCTACCATATCTCAGCCCCTGGGTTAGTGAAGAAAGTCAACTAACAGCCAGGTGATAGTGAGAGAAATAAAATTAAATAACCGGCCACATTATCGTCACAGGCGCCAGGTTGGGGAAGGCTGGGCTAGAGGAACCTGGTCTAAAAGGTACAATGACACCAATTTAAACTGGGTGCTCTCAGCTTAAAGCTCGCTATTGCCCTTACTGTTAGGAAGGGGGAAAAGAAACTATAGCTGTGGAGGCTGGTGGCTCCAGTGTCAGCAGGGTTGTGTATCCGCTCCGGATTTCATCCCAATTTTTAAAGGGGCTATCCATGGTGCTGAACCCTACCCCCAAACTAGGTTCAGCACCATGGATAGCTCCTTAAAAGTTTGGTGTGAAATCTAGAGCAGATACACAGCCCCACTGACATTAGAACCAGCAGCCTCCACGTGCACCTTGAAGGGTGAGCTTGGGATACCAACAGGAAAATAAAAGCTAGTATAAATTTATTTGTCACCGAATATGACACTAAGAAGAGGGTGCCACGGCATCAGTGTGGTCCGCATGGCAGAGCACCCCTCGAGGGGTTCTCATCTTGTTGTCAGCCCCACCACTTAATAGGGGAGCAAATTTTAAACGACCATGAAAGGTTTAGTTGATTGATCACAAAAAGGCTTAGTAAAATACACTCTGGAGGCATATAAAGCATGCTACGGAGGGAAAATGCCACTCTTCCAGCATGCTCTGCTCTGCCATGACCAATCATGGTGACAGGCCAATTCTTCTCTGGATTCAAAAGCAGGCAGTTAATGAGCCTATGAACACTGTGTTCATTGCAGTTGTGTATTATCTTCATCAGTGTAAAAGGTGGGACGTGGGAGGCTAAAGCTGAACTGCTACTCTGTACCCCAATTCTTGGGTTACCAAGTGATGGTGTGGTAGCTGCCAAAACCCTTCCCTGCCATGGTCTGGCCAGTGTTGCCTTAGCAACATAGGAACTTCAGAGTCATGTGGGGTCAACCCCAAACACACTGTTCTTCCCTGCAACACCATCAGTGCCAGGACTGAGAAAAGCGTGTGGGGTGTGGAAAGTATTGTTGCCTTCAATATGAATCCACAAAATGGCTCATATTACCTATATATATTGCAATATATGACCATCTCATGTATCTGATAAAGTAAGGGCCAAAGCAGACATAGGGGAACATCCTATGATGCTCACACACCAGCGGTAGCCACCGTTAGTGCAATGAGGAGCTAGCTGTTCTTAAAACAAGTGGAAACACTCGTTTATGGAACAGGGCAGCTCAGCAGAGCTCACAGAAGGGAACTCCGCTTACCTGTCCCGATGTGGAAACAAGTGTTTCCACTTGTTTCTGGGGCTCCTTTATGAAGCGCTAACTTCCTGTTGCGCTAGCAGTGGGTTCTGCTGGTGCAGCAGAATGAGCAAGAGCAGAGCAGCAGTATAGGATACCGCCCAGTATTTTAAAGGTATAGTGAGCCGCTACATCTTTTTTCAGTTTACTCAAGTAGGTGAAAAGGGTCCAATCCAGACAGGGACCCTAGTGTGTGTGCATGGGGGACGGGGGGTTAGGGGGCTTTAACCCTCCTCCCCCCTACACACACACTATGTGCCCAATCTGAATCAGGGCCTCCTGCACCCTCAATTTCTAGTGCAAAATAGTTGGCTCACTATTTTGCAACAGAAATTGCACTCACAGGACCCCTGATCCAGATTGGGCCTATAGCAGGGAGAAACACAGCTAAAGGCCCCCTATCCTTTCAGCAATCATGTGCTCAGGATGAGAAGAACAGTAAAAAACAACAACAAAGAATCAAAAACTCCAAAGCTGCGAAAACCATAAAATGGTGCATCAAAAATAAAAATCAATCAATCATATAAGCAGCAGAAGCAACAAGACACAAATGCATCACAGCAGAAGACTAAAATCCATCAGCTGATATTATAAAACTCCTAGGAGAATCAAAAGATCACTGCCTGGAAATGGAAGGACCTAGGAGTGGGTGCCCAGCAAGCCTCCCCAGGGAGCGTGTTCCCCAAATGGGCACCACAACCGAGAAGGCTCTGTCTAGTTGCCACCCACCTTACCTTGGAAGGCAGGGCACCTGGAGAAGAGTATTGAACAATGACATCAGTACATGGGCAGGTTCATGTCATATTTTTTTGTGTGTGTGTGACTACCATACTGGTTTGATAACATGAGAACTGGGTTTCTCTTATGGGTTTTCATTGCTGATTAAATATAGGATGGATGGCAGGGTGCTTATTAATGACAGTCCTCTTGCTCCATTTCTTCCTGTCCCCATAAACACATGGTTGGGCACTCCCAATAGTGGCCCACTGAAAAGAGCCCCCTGGACATGCTCCTCCTCACCATTTTAACAAGCTTGCTCACCTGCCTCTCGCTCTGGCCCAGACAACAGTGGTGGTGGTGGAGGAGGAGCAGTGGATTCTGCTGCCTGCCTGCTCACTGGCTTCAAGCAGGCAAGTGGTAGCAATCAGGAGAAAGGAGCAGGAGCGGCTGGTGGAGCCAATGGCGGTGAGGAGCTAGACTCACTGAGGGAGGGGGCCCATTGAGGGTGTCTTGCCCAAGGGCCCTCCAAAACCCGGAGCCATCACTGGGCAAACTGTTTCGGCAAGTGAAGAATGTGGGGGAATGGAAGCAGTGGAAGGTGAGAAGAGAGGAATAGCAGCTGGTGGAGCCAATGGCGGTGAGGAGGTAGACTCACAGAGGGAGGGGGCCTGCAGAGGGTGTCCTGCCCCAGAGCCCTCCAAAACCCGGAGCGGGGCCGGACCACTTCCCTCACCTGGATTGTGATGAACACAAAAGATCTTTTCTTTTCACCATCTGAGCTATTATGTAACTGAAAATGATTCACTGGGTAGTTAGGATTGCCACCCCCCACATGTGGGAGAATTTTTCAGTCAGATTCAGACACTTCAGCTCTTTCAATTAAGGGAACGTTATGAGACAGGCTCTCGCAAACACCTCTGGGCCTGATTTTAATTTAAGTAATAACCACATTTTCATGTTCATAACAATGTGAATTTTAGACATCTGTTTGAAAGTCTGCAATGTTAATTTAGCAGGAAAAAAAGCAACCCAATAAAAACCTGCTATATATTCTCTTGCTTTTTTTTTTTTTTAATTAACATTACGGTTGTTTAATGGGTGCTTTACCAGAGTTCAAATTAAAATCAGGCCTTTTATCTTTATAGCTGCTGCACAGTCACAGCTGCTCGTGGTTATATCACAGATGAACTGGGCTTAATTGAAAATAAAAATGCAAATAAAACCAGCCCCATAACAGCTTTTTAAGCTTTGGGGGTTGCGTTGGCTGTTTAGAAGAAAATAAAAGTGACTCCCATTTTCTTTCTTTCTTTCTTTTTTTGCAAGGAGTAGAAAACTTCACTTTTATTTTCAGTGCTGAGCTTCCCCCTTGTGTCCTCCAGTTGTCTAAACAAAAACAGCAAAAAAAAAAAAAAAAAAAGATATATAGCTGGAAAAGCTCTCTGAATTCATGTAGCCTTACTTGCTTGTAATGTGTGGTCCACATGCAAACCACAAGAACTGAAAGACTGAGTTAGTTGGAATCCTGACCACAGGACTTGTGCAAGCGAGGAAGACAGTCATTTCCTTTCTTTTAGTTCTTGGACTGTACCAACTTCTATGTTTCCAATATTCTGGGGCACTTCAGTCACACTGGCTGCATTTAAAAGCATTTCATGCCTTTCCCCTTCCATTCTGGGTTGCGGATATTGAACTTATAAGCAACAGACTGCTTCCATTCCTTTATACTCTGGGACACATTTCAACACCGTATTGTTGCTTGTTCATTCGCTTCAAGTGGAGACCATCTGAGTTTACATCCAGTATAGACCATAAATGAGCATTAAGGTGGTTCTGCAGCTTTATTCAGGGAACTATTCCCTGATTACAGTTACTGTCAGGGACGGGGGGGGGGGAACTATCTTTGGAATAAATCATGATTAGGAACTCCACAGAGTGAAGTGCTCTCTCTGAGCCACTTCGAACATATGGAGAAATGTCTACCCAAGTACAAAAGAAGGGGCAGTATCCAGTGTGACACTGCCGCTAACATTAATTGCATTGCGCTAGTGTAAATGACCTCTAGCACAACACCAACAGTGCTTTCTGGTATGATGGATTTCCCTGGAAAACCTGTTGCGCCAGCAAGCTGTATTGACGTTGCGCTAGAAGTCATTTACACTAGTGCAACGTAATTTACATTAGCGGCAGCGTCACATTGGATACTACCCAGGGACTGAACATTTACAAAAATCATTAAAAGGGTATGGTGAATGGCTGTTTTGACTCCAATATACTGGCCTGGGTAGGAAGCCAGTACCTCCATCAGCTTTGTTATTTGGATCAAAATATACACATCTATGTTAGCATTTCTACTAGAACTGAGCCAAACATTTCAACTCAGTTTTTTTCCATGGAAAAATGGATGGGGTGGCAGGGAGAAAGGGATGGAGGGAAAAAATAAATAAATTTCTGGAGCGAAAGGCAATTGTTGAAAATTTGCGGGGGCAAGGGGCTTCCCTGAATTAACAATGGCTCCCCCCCCCCACATACGCTCCTGCTGCTTTTAAGTTTAGTTTGGACACCACTGCAAATGGCAACAACCCTGCTATTAGTGGCCCAATGGCTGCCATTTTCCCCACCCTGCCGCCCCTGTTCCTTGTAGGAAGGACAATATCCCAGGACGCATGAAGATGCTGGAGTTGGCGGAGATGGCTAAACTTACGTCTTTAATTAGAGAAAAGTCAACATTTAGGTAGCCGAGTGGAAACCTTTAATAGACTCCTTTCAGAGTTTAGAAAATAATGATTTGCTTATTTGTGGGTTTGATGAATAAGAACAAAAATTTGGATTGATGGGAAAATGTCTGATTTCTTTGTAATTATAGTGTAAGGGAAAGTCTTTTTGCTTAAGTTTTGTTGTGGAGAAAATCGGAAGTCCATTTATGTTTTGTCTGTTACTATATGTATTTGTTGTATTTGGTTTTTGTTTTTGTTGCTTCCTGTTTACAATAAAATATTTAAAAACAAAACAAAACAATATCCCAGGACAGTTTCGTTCCCCCTCATCTGTTTTCCTCTTAAACTTGGTGGCTCTCACAGTTGCTGTCTGGATAGTGACACATTATATAGTTTTGTGTAACTTGCTGGCACTGGATTTAGTTGTGTCTGGGTGGAAGTCAAAAGCGTTGGGTGGCTGTTTTGTTTTTGTTGGAAAGAGATAATAAAGTTGTTGTCTAGCTTCCTGATTGGTGTGTCCTCTAGCCTTCCACGACAGTTGCCAGGACACCTGTTACATGTGTAAGGTTCTTACTTACAGCAATATTTTTTGTTTTAAATGTGTAGAACAGTAAAAAAAAAATGGCACCCCAACCTGCATCCTAAAGTGGTACAGTCCATTCTACCATTCCTGTTTTGCCATATCACTTTGCTTGTTTTAGATCAGCAAGTGTGAAAACAGGGAGAACAAAATGACTGATGTTGTTCCACGATCTTACCAACTTCACATCTGTCCCCAGTCATGCCGGGTGGGCAAAGGCACTTTCCAGTAACTGGATCACACTGAGCGGATCCTTCACACTCACAATGGTGCTGACATTTGTCCCCAAACCTCCCAGGAGGACAACCTGGAAAACAGGGCATTAATATGTGTAGTGTATTATAATATATGCTTCAGTTGTAAGAAAGATAATGCAATGTTAATTTAAGAATTTGCTTTGAAATGTCATTTAGTTAATGCTGCTATCTGTTGGTAGGACTGATGACAGATGCTGCTTCCCATGTTAAGAAATTACATGGTATGACCACACATCATCTGAATAAGCTTTAATAATTTGAATAATATAGCATTTGTGCTATTGTAAACAGGCCATCTGTGCACTCTTCTTACCCTTTTCACATTGTACACCTTGGAAACCCGGAGGACAAATACACCGCCCAGTTGCTGTGAGACATATAGCTCTGTTTTTGCAGTTGCATGGGTATTGGCAGTTGAGACCATAAAATCCAGAAGGGCAGGCTGAGAAACAAAATAGTTATGTTATTTTCAGAAGATCCACAATTTTCACAGGATATAATTCTACAGTAGCCATAACCTTTGAATGCTGCAAAAACCAATCTAATATGTCTGCAACCAGCACCTAAGCCCTCCGGGGACCTAAGCTGCTCCCAACAACAGAGGGAGAAGTTACACAGAAGATGCACAAAGGCCAGTGTTAGTCTACAAATGACTCATTTCCCTTGGCATGTAGAAACAGTGTCTCAGAGCCCATGAAGCCTGAAAAGCAGACACCAAAACCAGACGAGAACATTTCAAGCAGTGGGCAGGCTGGGGTGGCAGCCAGGTGGACCTTCCAATAATCTAAACTATGGCTGGGTTCAGACAACATGATGCTCAAGGGTTGAGTGTGGGTTGTCACTGAACCATGGGTTGTTGTTGAAATGTGGGTTATCATGTTGTCTGAACCCAGCTGCACTAACATGCCATGGCTTGCTAACCACGAACAACCCATGAAGAGAATCCATGGCTTGTTGTTGGGTTATGGACTGTGGGTTGTTCACCATGATTTGTTATCTCATCTGGGTTCAGACATTTCAACAACCCACGGTTCAGTGACAACCCACACTCAGCCCTTGAGTATGGGTTATCGTGTTGTTCGAACCCAGTCTATGTGTTAGTTCACAGATGCATGCACACATCGCTCAGTATTTTCTTTCCTTGACAGCTGAATACAATGTGAAATGAAAATTATATCTGTGGTTGCTCAATTTGAGATGAGTGTTCTTCAAATTTAATTAATTCTCTTGATGCTGCAATGACAGAGTGATAAACATGCATGTAGGAACTCGCTCTGTGACTACTTGAGAAGAGAGGTGGGGCACTCAAAGCCAGGCCATGTTACAGCAGCAGTGGAGATTGCAGAAACATGGGGCACTTGTGGCTTCTCCTTATTGGGAGGAACAGTACATTAAGGGCAAGATGTGGATGCCGCTGAAAATGGCATTGCTGTGTCAAGTTCTCTCTTTCTTCCCCATAACAGATAGGAACACTTGCCCTATGGTTGTGATGTCACCCCTTTGAGAATTTTTGTGCCCCCACCAGCCAGTGATGTAGAATGAGGTCCAGGAACTGCACAACACAATGACAAAGGCCTGTGGCTGATGCTGGCTCAGCTTGTCTGAGTGTGCAAAGCTAAGCAGGGTCAGGCCTGGTTATTACTTGGATGGGAGACCCCTCCTCTAGTTTTCTGCACTGAGCCAGGGGTTGGACTCGATGGCCTTGTAGGCCCCTTCCAACTCTATGAATCTATGAACACAACAAGGGTAAGTGTTCATAACATTATAGCAGGAGTGGGGAACCTCTGGCCCATGGGCAAATTTGGTCCCTCCTGGCCAGCTTATCCAGCCTTTGGGGCCACAGGTGAGGCTCCTCCCACTCTCTGAAGCCCCGCCTCCTCAGAAGGGGCAGAGGATGGGAGAGTGTCAGCTTCTCTGTTGCTTTCCCCACGTGGGGCATGCATTGATGATGCCATGTCAGGCCACTGACCTCTGCTCTTGAGCCCCTTGGCTAATTACGAATTACTTACTATGTTCGCAGGAATGTCCATAATAACCTTCTGTACACTGACAGCATCCAGTAAACCTGTCGCAAGTTCCATTATTCTGACAAGCGCAATGCAGCTGACAAGCAAAGCCATATTTCCCAGGAGCACATTCTGGGGAGGAAAGTTAAGAAACTTTTACTTTACTCAACTAAACCAAAAGTTGAACAAGATGCCCCTGCAATAAACTCACAAGATAATGGGAAGATCTAAGAAAAGTATTTATTAATTACTCCCATCTTGCTACTTACTAGGAAGCTTGTCTTCTTCCAGATTAAACATGTGATTTTACCAAGCTGAAAACATCATAAGCAAGAAATGTTTCAACTATCTGGAGGTTTTCAGAAAGATTAGTAATGATCCACATCTATTTTGTCATGAAGTTTTATGCGTAGTGTGTTTGTATCTTCTCCAAAAATGTTTTTAGCAGTTCTAAAAGCCTAGGAAACTGCCTCCATATGGTCCATCTAGCTCAGCACTGTCACCACCTGGGGTAAGCAACCTGTCACCCTCCAGATGTTGTTGGGACTACAACTCCCATCATCCCAGTCCATGCTGGCTGGGACTGATGGGAGTTGTGGTCCAACAACATCTGGAAGTTGCCAGGTAGTCAACCCGTGGACTTTACACTGACTGACAGTAGCTCTCCAGATTTTCAGACGGGAATCTTTCCCAACCCTATTTGGAGATGTTGGGGGTTGAAGTTGGGACCCTTTGCATACAAAGCATATGCTCTACCACTGAGACCTCTTTCCAAAATAATTTGATCATCTCTATTATCCTGCTAATTGGTGATGAGAATTGTACCACACATCGCATGCAGATGTATGGGAAAACAGTAGTTGTAATCAACCCAATAAAGGAAAGTGGAAAGAAACAGTATTACCTTTCTCACAATAGCTTCCTGTCCAGCCAAGTCCGCAAGTACAAGTCCCATTCGTGGGATCACAGATACCACCATTCTTACACCTACATTTTAGTTGACAGTGGGGGCCATATCTTCCCTGGGGACACACTATAGTAAATTAACAAAGCGGTTTTTAAAAGAAAACAAATTAGTATAACAAACAAATGAGAGAATAAGAGAACGGGGGAACCCACACAAACAACTTCGTATATAATATTACAAATACTGGATCAGTGTATAAACTATAATTTTGCTCCAGAGACGCAAGGAAAATTTAAAGCCTGGGCAAGTCCATACTTTATGGCAGTGTTCTCCAACCTTGGGTCCCCAGATGTTTTTGGCCTACAACTCCCAGCATGCCCCAGCCATAGCATAGCTGGCTGGGGCATGCTGGGAGTTGTAGGCCAAAAACATCTGGGAACCCAAGGTTGGAGAACACTGCTTTACGGGATAGTATCCAAATTTCCCAGTGCATTTTGAACATAGGAACATATGAAACTGCCTTATACCAAGTCAAACCATTGGTTCATCTAGTTCAGTATTGCCTACATCAGCCTTCCCCAATTGGTTGCCTGATACAGATGTGCTGGACTAAAACTCCCATCATCCCCAATCAGCACGGCCTTTGGCAATATGCCAGGGATTGAACCTGGGACCATTTGCATGTAGAGCATGTGCTCAACCATTGAGCTTCGTCCTTTTCCCCATGGGGAAACTGAAATTTAGTGAAGAAATTAATAAAATAAATTTTAAAAACCTATTCATTCAATATAGGAAAGACTATACAAAGTATGTCTTCTATATGATCCTTATAAAAGAGTAAGAATTTTATTAGAATTTTTATTTCTTTAATTTATTTAAGGCACAATCCTATAGCATGTTTAGACAGAAAAAAGTCCTACAATTCCCAGCATTCCGGCTGGGGAATGCTGGGAGTTGTAGGACTTTTTTCTGTCTAAACATGCTATAGGATTGCGACCTTAATTTATTGCACTTATATCCCAATTTGCCTCCAAGAAGCTCAAGGCAATATATATATGGTTTACCACCTTCCCATTTAATGCTCACAACAACCCTGTGAAGTAGGTTGAACTGAGAGATAGTGACTGACCCAGGGTCATCCAGTGAGCTGTAGGGCTGACTGAGGATTTGAACCTGGGTCTCCCCAGTTTTAGTCTGATGCACACTAAGCTGACCTTACCCAACTTGGAGCCTTCCAGATATGGTGGACTGCACATCCCATCATGCTGAGACTGCATGGTTATTGGGCATGCTACTTGAGAATGATGGGAGTTGGAGTCCAACATATCTAGAGGGCACCATCTTGGGGAAGGTTGCACTAAGCCAGGGGGTGGGCAACTTTGGGGCCTGGGGACTTGCACTGCCCTCACAGAACCCACTGGGAGCTGCTCCACACCCTACCAATAAAATTGCCACTGCTGCCGAAATTGCCACCGCAGCTGAAATTACTGCTGAATTTGCTACAGCAAAGAAAAGAGACTATTTTGCAAGGAAACCAGGTGTGTGTGGCGCTCATGCCTTGTTTGCAAGTAGACTTTGGTTCTGGGAGGCTTCCGGGGGAACAATTCTGCTTGCAAACCAGGTGCATGCTCCCTGCACACTGTTTCCTTGCAAAAAGAGAGCCAGTGTGGCGCAGTGGTTAGAGTGTTGGACTGGGACTAGGGAGACCCGGGTTCTAGTCCCCACTCAGCCATGAAGCTCACTGGGTGACTTTGACTCAGTCCCTGACTCTCAGCCTAACCCACCTCACAGGGCTGTTGTGTGGATAAAATGGAGAGGAGGGGGAGGGAGATTAGTATGTTAGCCACCTTGGGTTCCTTGCAGGAAAAAAGTCGGGATTTAAATATAATTAAAAAATATAATAAATAAAAATCACTGGGTTGGGGCTGCCAAAACAACCATAGGGGCTGCATTCAGGCCACATGTTGCCCACCCCTGCACAAAGCACTATACCACAGTGGCTCTAGCAGCCGCAACTTCAAATTCTGAAGAAGATAATTATGAATCTCTAGTTCTCAACTGGCTCAGTTTAGGAAGGGGGTAGGTCTTGAACCAGGGCCCCCATAATCATTTTTATAAGGATACTGTCCTTATGGAAGCACCGCAGTGGTCTTTGGTGAGAAGTGGGGGTGGGTAGGATGGTGACAACAAATGGGGAAGGGAAAGGGATGCGTGATTAGGATGGTGGAAGCGGTTAGGCAGGAACTTGCTCGTGGCCGTATCAAAACTTTTGCATGCAGTGCCTGCCAGATGGGGAACTCTGGCCATTCCCTTTCAAGTGACTACAGAGGCGAACCCTCTCTTTAGATTTCACATTTGTTCAGATGGTTATAAATTAATAGCCAATCGTCTCGTACATTGAAGGCAGTTTGGTCCAATTCGGCCAGGTGGGCAGAAGCATTTGCCGGTCACTGAGTCACAATGTCCTTTGCCGCAGGAGCAGAACAAAGCGCAGTCCTTCCCATAGCGATGCTCTGGACAGGCTAAAAGAAACACAACATGGTTTGTCAGACAGACGTGGAAAGATGAATCCCCAAATTCCTTTGTCAGGGGAAGAGTGTTCTTTTCGATCTACTAGGGCTTGCAGAACAGCATTCGGCTTCATTATGCATTTGAAGTGAAAAAGAAAAACCCAAACATTTACTTAACTTGAAGAACTTATGAAAAAGAAAAGAGCATCCATCACGCACATCAAATATAACGTTGTATTGGCTTATGCCACTTTTACGGTCATTGTTGCCCCAGTGAATCCTGGCGTACTAGCTAGGTGATGAAAATAGGCTGATGGAGATGCCTAATTTTCCCTCCCACCCCAACATCTACAACAGGGGTGTAGAACCTCAGATCCAGGGGCCAAAATCTAAACTATGCCAGCATTTTTGGCCCTGCCCCTTTTGCCTTTGGCACTGCCAATCACTGGAAGGCGGCCCCAAGAGCTTCTCTGAAATTGAATTTGGCCCTTGGGCTGAAAGGAGTTGAACACCCCTGATCTACAATGTCCAGGGTTCCCTGGGAACAGGGAACAACTACAGTGTAAGCCTGCAGTGTAGGTGGCTTTCCCTATACATCGTAACATGTATTTTGTTCTTTGCAGGGTGTTCCTCATGATGGAAAGAGGCACACACTTTTCTGAAATGACCCCTCTGCTATTGTGTGCTGTTGCTCTAAAAAAACCCAGAGAGATGCAGTATTCCCGTCATATGTGCACCTGTCTGTGCGGTGGGAAGTCCCATACAGAAACTAAGTCCCAGATTTCATCCATGAAGCTACCCTCAGGGACTAGAACCATGTTCTTCTTAATTTCTCATCAGCTGTTCTTGAACTTCTCAGTCAAAATTAGGCAGCATTTACATTTCACTCAATGGAAAATACCAAAGCACTTCGAAGCAACAGGCTGATGGTGACTTGCCCGAAGCCACCCAGTAAGCTGAAGAAACTTGTCTGAGTGTCGAAAGCTAAGCAGGGTCAGGCATGGTTATTACTTGGATGGGAGACCCCTCCTCTAGTTTCCTGCATTGAGCAGGGGGTTGGACTCGATGGCCTTGTAGGCCTCTTTCAACTCTATGATCTATGAAAGTCTATGTGGACCAAGCTTTTGGTTTCTGACAGAGAGCCACTTTGCTTGGGGTGACTCTCTGTCAGCTACTCCTTGATTAGGCCTGGCCTTCAGAAAAGTCACTTAAGTCTGGTGTACAGCAGGAAGAAGCAAACAGGGTCAGACCTCCATCCTATATATGAAAGCCTGTCTGTAGAAATTTCACTGGAAAGTAAGTGCGTGTAAGGCTGAGTGCCAGTGTTTCTATCCATGACCATTTAGGGAGCAGACTTCCTCATGTCCTGCTTGTGGGCTTGCCATAGGCATCTAATTGACCACTGTGGGGAAGAGGAACAGATCGGACTCTAGTCTGATCCAGCAGGGCTCTTCTTATGTACTTACATTTACCACAGTCTGCTCCAATGAAGCCAGGGGGACAGTCGCAGGCTCCTGTCACTATGTCACAATGTCCTCCATTCAGGCACTGGCATGTTTTCCTGCAGAACGGGCCATATGTATCTTTCGGACATCCTGTTTAAATCAGAAAGAACAGCAACCGTAAATGCAACCATCAGGCCAAATGTAGGTATGATGTTGACAGATGCAGGTCTGCCCCAATCTACTATATAAATGTGAATGTTTGTACGTGTGTGTGTACGTACGTATGTCCGCACAGGGGTTTGCGTGCGTCACATTGGCTCCTACCCCAAACTTGGCACGCATACTCCCCATCACCCAAGGACAAAGACTGGTGGGTTCAAATCTCCGAAAAACCCTCGCCGCGCCTGTACGGTCCAAAATAGATAAGAGCCAATGGCGTCATTTGGAATGCAGGCAGGGGCCATTCAGGAGCGGTTATGCAAATAGCTCCAACGGCATTTAGAATGTTGGTATGCACTGCCACGGGCCCAATCAGAGGTGAATATGCAAATCTCTCCTACGTCCAAACAGAATGTTCATATGAACTGCAGCCGGGGCTTACACGTGGGTGGGGAGGGGGAATTTTGAACAAACAGTGCCTATAGGAAAATGACGACCTGGGCAACGCCATTGTGTAGTCCGGGGGGGGGGATTTAATTGTGTGGTCCCGGGGGGGGGGGGAGACAGGGATTTCATTGTGTAGTACCCGGGGGGGGGGGGGAAGCAGGGATTTGATTGCGTAGTCCCGGGGGGGGGGAGCAGGGATTTCATTGTGTGGTCCGGGGACGACGACAGGGAAAACATTGTTGCATAGTCCTGGGGGGGGAGGGAAGCAGAGATTTCATTGTGCAGTACCGGGGTGTGTGTGACAGGGAATTCTTCATTGTGTAGTCCCAGGGGAGCTGGGATGTCATTGTGCAGTCCCGGGGGAGCTGGTAGCCCCAGAGGAGCAGGGATTCCAAGGGATTCCAAACAGTGGACAGCTACCTTAAGGAATTTTGAACAAATAGTGCCTATAGGAAAATGATGACCCGTGCAACGCCGGGTAAAAAAAGCTAGTTACATATAAAACTAGAGTTTTAGCAGCATAGGTGGGGCAGATGTTTCAGCACTGCCTTCCCAAACCTGGCGCCCTCCAGATGTGTTGGACTGCAAGTCCCATCATTCCCAGCCAGCATGGCCATTGCAGTCCAACACATCTGGAGGGTGCCAGTTTGGGGAAGGCTGTTTTAAGGAGCATAGGTGAGACAGGTGTCTAGAACAAAAGGGTTGAGTGGGTGAAAACAGCTGAACCTTCCCCATAGCCACTGCTTACCTAAGAACGTAAGAAGAGCCATGCTGTACCAGACCAAAGGTCCATCTAGTCCAGCATTCTGTTCACACAGTGGCCAACCTCTCCGTAGTTCTCCTACCCCGCCCGTCAGTACTTTCCCAACCAGAGCTCTGCTGAGGAGAAAATTAAATGGGGGAACTGGCAGGGGGGAGGTAAACTATAGGTGAGGGTTAAACTTTATATATGATTGGAGCAGACTCAGGTTTAGACAAATGAGTTTTCCTCCATCATTTCCAGTATGGTTGTTGCTTTCCAATCCAGCAGGATTTTTATACTACCAACCTCTTGCCTTTAAGGAGCCAGGAGAAGCCAGACAAATTCAGTCAACCATTCTTCCCCCCAAAGCTGCACAAGGTTTTTTGAGGGGCCCAGTATGGGTCAGGAAGCCTCCATCATCAGAAGAACCCTGCAGGCATTGCTAGACCCATCTGGTGAGATCGAGATGGCTCCCCCACCTCTGACTGAATATGTGGTCTCTACAGAGCAGCTCTACTCCCATCCTGAAATATGTACCATTCACTGCAGCCGTTTCAAAACACACACATTTCCAAATGTATGCACTTCTATATCCTGAATGTTTTGTACTTTAAGCATGGCCATCGCTGGCATGCTTTCTCCCTCTTCAGAATGTAAAATCGTCTGTGTGGCTTGGAAAACAAAAAATCTGTTCGCCTGCTGTGAAAATTCAGAGCCAAGCTGGTTTGAGCAGGGTGCATTTTATAGAGGAGAAATACTTTTCTAAAAGTAGGTTTGAGCAACAGTAACATATCAAGAATTCCTTTTGCTGCATAGATACACAACCAGCACCCCATCAACCAATCTGATTGGATCACTTGCCCTCTCCGTTTGGAGTGAGTATAAAAGTTGAGCCTTGAATTCTGGACGTTCTTGTGTGCATGCATTTCAAGTCTTGATTTTCCTGGCAAAGAAGAGTGAATCACTCTAGCATCCTTTTAAATATCTACAGAGCGGATAGAACACACCCTCAATATAATGACCTCATTTGGCTTGTCTTTCGATGAATGTCTCTTTCGCCCACCCCACTTCCTTTATAGTCACTAGCTGGCTTTTGTTTAAATAGCTTGCTATTTACTCTGCATCAGATACCTGAATCTGGATCTCTCCCCACCCCCACCCGGCTTTTTTTTAAATTTGGCAAAGCTTGTGGAATTGTTTCCCAGTTCAAGCCAACTCAGTTTTGTTCCATTACTGGAAACGGTTGCGGTAATTCATGTAATCCTTCCTCTTACTAGAAGGCTTACCCTCCTAACTTGTTGTTTATTTAAGTTCAATCGGGAGCAATGCCTGCGGATGATACATGTCTGTGGCAGCATTGAACTCAATTATCATTTAACACGGAATCCTTGTCTGTTACCACTTTTCCGAAACGCACTGTCTGAAAACGTCGAGGGCTAGTTTACACACAAGGCCTGCCACTCTCGTAGGCTGAGCGTCCATTTTTTTTTTTTTTTTTAAAGAGGCTTTCAGCTTCCAACTGCCAGTTATCTAATAAAGACATTTTCTAATTTAACAGTTTCCTGTGTATCTGTGTTATGTTTTTTCTGGGAACTGCAGGAATGGCAGCCAGTCCTCTAAGTCATTTCCTGATTCCTTCCTTCTGGCCCAGATTAGTCTTGCCATGACCAACAGTTCTTAAATCCTTTCACAGCAGTAGCATGCAGCGGGGGCTTTCCCTACCAACATTTTAAATCACTTTGCAAAACCCAAAACAAACCAAAGAAAAGCACATTTGAAACCCCCCCCCCCCCCATTTACTTCAAGTTATAGCAGAGGCAATCGGGGATAGTGCCTGCTTCAACAGGGAAATTCCCCTTTTGTGGCTGCTAAGTGTGTGTTTCTAGCAGGATGCCTCATAGATCCACAGTGTGGCTTCTTCAGGTAGCCCTTGCTTGGTTAACCTTAGAGATAACGACCCAGCTCACATGATTAGCGGCACCCACCGTGGCTTACGTGGATTCCAGAAAGCTGCTGCTGCTGGGAACAGGAAACAAATATTTGGGGGAGAGAGAGAGAGAGAGAGAGACATGGGAGCTATACTGGAAATGTAGCTTCTCCTCTGCTTCATTGTTACTGGTTCGCACGATGTCTGGCATCCACCATGGCTTAAATAAACCACGGTGGGTTTGCGTTGCTTGCCAGCTGCCATTGTGGACATTCAAGCCATGGCAGGTGGTAGCTCTGGCTTATTGTGACGTGTGAACCCAGCCATGAGTAACAAGCCACCCAGAACCCATGGGCTGTAGTAGTAGGGTTAACCACGGCAACAAGCCACCCTGGCCGGGTTTGCACATTACGAAAAGCCATAGCAACCACCTGCCGTGGCTTGAATATACACAGTGGCAGCTGACACACACCAAAAAGCACCACGGTTTATTAATTTAACCCACAGTGGGTACTAGTGATCGTGTGAACCAGCAGCAATGGCAGAATGAAGCGGAGGAGAAACTACTTTTCCAGGATAGCTCCTGCGTCTCTCTCTCTCTCTCTCCCCCCCCCCCCACCATATTTGTTTCCTGTTCCCAGGAGCAGCTTCTTTTGGGAATCCAGTGGTCTGAAGATCTCAATGCAGTTCTAAGCTAAACAGGTCTAAACTAAGTAGATCTGGCCCAGAGACCACATGAGAAGCCTATGGCCCAAACTACCTACCGTATGTCATAAAATGCGTCTTTGCATCTAATCTGAAGACTTTCAGAAATGCAGATAACAACAGTTGGGGGGGGGGATAATTAATGAGCTCCAGGCAGGCACAGAAAGGGAATTTAACCCCCTTCTTCCTCGCTGGAGTCCTGAGGAAAATCCCTTTTCTGAAACTGGGATTTGTTTCAGAGTGAAATCCCCCAATGGAAGATCCCTCCCCGCTCCAGAATAAACTCCAGTCTTTGCATGAATACATTCACATCCGTATGCGTGAGCATAAGATTGGCATTATGGTCTTTGGATTGATATTAAATCCATATCTTAGGAAGGAATGATGTATTATGAAGAACACGGGGCTACCACTGAAAACCACAGTCCCTCCCCAAGTTCTGCTTCCCCATCAGTCACACCAACTTCAACTTATCCGCGTCCCGATATCATTACAGTGAGTCCTTTCTCAACCATGTTCCACATCATAGGCGGGCGGGCGGAGGGGGAGTCGACACGGGGCTGCCATATTCAGCGGCAGGCCTGTGTTCTTCACAACATGTAGGTTCCACCCTCAACCGTTGCTCCTTGCCAGTTAAAACACCCTGTTTCAATGCACCTTTCATCTGGATATGGCTGAGTGATATTGTGATGTTTACTGTTCACCGCAGCAAATTTAGATGTTGGGTTTTCTTTCTTTTTTAAAAACTATTGCGGATCAGGCATATGCCCTTGCACTGATTTATGGGCAAATAAAGCGATTCTTATTGCTCGGCTATCTGCTTCCTTTGGTCCCTGCCAAGACACTATTTCAATTCTTCACTCCAAAATTCGAGAACATGAAAGACCAGTTGCTCTTGGCGGCTGAAAGCCTCTGCTTACCAGCCAGCTACACCTTTTATGGATAATTTCTTCTACTGCTTTTTTTCGCTCATAGTACTATAAGTATAGCAATTGTTGCCAGGAAAGGTTTCCAACCATATCCAGCCACATGCTGGCTGGACTCGGTCCAGCTCAAGTTCTTTGGGAGAGGCTTTCTATACTGAACCTGTTTTTAAGCAGCATACTGGAGGCTCCTGCTCTGGAGACGATACATGAGCCCAATTCTGACCTTTACTGTATCAGCCTAAGGCTGCTATTTTTATTTTTCAAGTGGTCTGAACACGGGGTTAAATGTACTGGATTCTCCACCAACCAAGTGCCGCCCATCTGTTTGTTATATATGGAGCTGCTTTATACGGAATCAGACTGCTGGTTCACTTAGTCCAGCTTTCCCCAGCCTGGTGCCCTCCAGATGTGTTGGTCTACAACTCCCATCATCCCCATCTACCACAGCCAGCATATCTGGAGGGCACCAAGCTGGGAAGGCTGGTATAGCCTAATATTCTCTACTCTGAGCGCTGAAGCAGACATTACAAAACAGACATACAAACAGCTTCCTGGTGGTTGGGTTTCTTCTTTCTTTCTTTCTTTCTTTCTTTCATTCATTCATTCCTTTCTTTCTAATGCAAAGCAGCTGCTGGGGGGGGGCAGGGATGAAGCTACTTATCCCTTCCCTCTCCAGCTGTTTTTCCACTAAAAACCTGCTGCCCGTCCCCCTGGTGGCTTTTCTCCTCATGGGGGAAAAGATACTGGGAATGTACAGCTTGAAAAGCAATGGTGGGGGGAAAGGAAGGGACATGATGAAGCAGCTCCTCCCTGCTGCTCTTACATTCTGGATCCCAGCCTTTGCACCATTGGGTGGCGGGGGGTTCTACAACTGGATCTCTGCCGCAGCATTCGTCTCTCTGTTTTCAGCCGCCGCAGCAACCTGCAGCATCCAATGACTCCCCAGACCTTAGCTTATGACTATAAGACATTATTAAAGATGGTTTTAGTATGTTGGGAGCCACCTTTATTTATTTATTTATTATACTTACTGTATATCCCGCCTTTTTTCCTTCAAGGAACCCAAGGTGGCTTCCATAATCCTCCTCCTCCTCACAACAACTCTGTGAGGTAGGTTAGGCTAAGAGTCAGTGACTAGCCCAAAGCCACCCAGTGAGCTTCATGGCCGAATGGGGACTAGAACCCGGATCTCCCGAGTCCCAGCCCAACACTCTGACCACTACGCCACGCTGGCTCTCTAGTTACCTAGAAAGTGGCAACCCTGAAAGGCGGACTATAGGTGAATGAATCACCATGCATACACCATTATTGTACAATGTATTTCACTGGTAGTCTTCTGGGAGGCACGCAAAGGGCCCTTTCATTAGATTGAAGCCTGCACAGAAGCACTGCTTAGCTGATTGTGCCCATAGGACTCAATTGTGAAAATGGTTGTGCAACTTCATGTTTATATGCAGGACCTTGCAGGGAGAAAAGGACTGGAAACAAAGCCCTATGACGAGAGATTGAAAGAACTGGGCATGTTTAGCCTCCTGAAGAGAAGACTGAGGGGAGATAGCACTCTTCAAGTACTTGAAACGTTGTCACACAGAGGAGGGCCAGGATCTCTTCTCAACCATCCCAGATTGCAGGACACGGAATAATGGGCTCAAGTTACAGGAAGCCATATTCCGGCTGAATATCAGGAAAAACTTCCTGACTGTTAGAGCAATATGACAATAGAACCAACTACCTAGTGAGGTAGTGGGCTCTCCCATACTGGAGGTGTTCAAGGTGCAGCTGGACAGCCATCTGTCAGGGATGCTTTAACTTCCAACTCTACTATTCTATGAAGGTCCCAGGTTCAAACTCCAGCATTTCCAAGTAGGGATAGAAGAGCTGCTGCCAGTCAGTGAGGATTACTGACCTACATGGACCAAAGGTCTGACTCAGTATAAGGCAGCTTCTTTGGTATACGTTGCCTAATTCCTTTAGCCCTGGGATGAAATTCCATATATTCCTGTGGCATCCGTGATGAAAGAATGTGGCAGACCAAAATAACTCCACCTTGGAGTCTGCTTTCTCCTTAGTATGTGTGCAGCAAACAGAGTCTGCCAAAATCCAGGCTAGAAGAGAAAGGAAGGTATTTTACTCTTATTCTTACAAGGGGATTTGAACAAGGAGGAGCAAATACAAAATTTGCTCCTTCTTGTTCATATCCTCTTGTAAGAATAAAATTATTCTTACAAGAGGATAAATTATCCTCTAATTTTAAATAAAATTATCTTTCTCCGTTTAGTCACATCAGTCCATGTTTCTTAGCAGTCACCACGTTTGTTCCACTCCACAAACCATTTTACTGAAGTCTTAAAAAGTCACTCTTAGGCATATGGCTCTGCAGATTTTTAAAAAGTGAATATTAAGGAGGACTTGGCCAACTGGCAGTATGTCCTTCAGGTTACCCTCCATTCTTCGACTCAGGATAGCAATTTGTTTTAATCTGATTGTTCCTACGAAGGCTGTGCAATTTAAAAGCTGAGTTTACAGATTGCTTCTGATTTATTGTCACTTGCAGCATGTCCTTTTTATAAGCAGCATTCATGTTCAGTTCAGTGCTCTGAGCTTTCAGGAAACTTTTTCGGGGCCAGTGGGCATGCAGTTCTCAATAAGGAGCATGCAGGGAATTCTTCATATAAAATTGCTGCAGGACTAAGAGCAAAATGTAGGCCTGTTGGACAGTTAATTTGTTTGCTTTACCGCCATTCTCAAGATTTTCCTGAGTCTTTTTGCTAGTGCAAGATGACATATGCAATCACCCCATTTACATAATATTTTCCTCCCAAGGTTTTTACTCCCCATGGGCTCACATGCTTCTGCCCACTCCCACCCCTTCCACCTCTGAGGACCTTTACAGCAGAAAGGTGGTCTATAAATCTGAAGCAGCCATTTCCATCAACATGGGGAGACACTGTAGTAATATTAGGCCCTCTAAAAAAGCTAGTTTTATTTTTCAGGGTCAGAGAGATACTGACTGGGTTCAGACAACATGATAACCCACACTCAGGGGTTGAGTACGGGTTGAGTATGGGTTGTCGTTGAACTGTGGGTTGTTGTTGAACTGTGGGTTATCATGTTGTCTGAACCCAGCTGCACTAACAAGTCATGGCTTGTTAACCATGAATAACCCGTGAAGAGAACCCATGGTTTGTTGTTGGGTTGTGAACTGTGGGATGTTCACCATGGTTTGCTATCTTGGCCAGGTTCAGACAACATGATAATCCACGTTTCAACAACAACCCATGGTTCAACGACAACCCACACTCAACCTTTGAGTGTGGGTTATCGTTTTTATTTATTTGTTTAATATATTTGTTTATTTATTATATTTATATTCCGCCTTTTTTCCTGCAGGGAACTCAAGGCGGCTTACATAATCCTCCGCTCCATTTTATCCACACAACAACCCTGTGAAGTAGGTTAGGCTCAGAGTCCGTGACTGGCCCAAAGTCATCCAGTCAGCTTCACGGCTGGATGGGGACTAGAACCTGGGTCTCCTGAGTCTCAGTCCAACACGCTAACCAATATGCCACACTGGCTCTCAGTGTTGTCTGAACCCAGTCACTGTGAACATATCATATCTCTGTTCAGTTATTGATTTCTCCCCACAACACATTAGGGATGATTGCTCCCTTTTCCCCACAGGATACAGTCTTAGGTGGGGATGTCATCTGAACAGGACCCTACTTTAAACCACAATTAAGAGAGATCACAAAGGTGCTTACCAGGTTGCCACTGGCAACTGTATCTTTTGATCCGGTGAGCACCATACAGGAGAAGGCTGGGGGCTCATTCCCTCTGCCTTGATTTGTGATCTGGAAACTACAGATTTTTTCTGCTTACCAAGCTCATCCAAAATTTGTAGAGCCCTCTATATCAAGGAGGGGCGCTGAACACCTTTCAGACCAAGGGTCAAATTCAATTTCAGAAAAGCCCTCAGGGGGTGTATTCTAGTGTTGGGCGGGACTGAAAGCAAAAGGGGCGGGGCCAACACTCCAAGAACATCTGCATATGTTAGCATAAAGCTCTTATTGCCAGTACCTAGGCTTTAGGGGAGGCATTTCAGCCTTCCAGAATGGGAGAAACCTGCATAAAAGCGGGAAACCATCAAACGACTGGTAGTGGGGGAAAGGGAGCATGGTCATCTCAAGAAGGCCCGATTGCGACACCAGCCAGGCCAGATTTCGCCTGGGGGGGCTGAGGTTCAACATCTCTGAGAGAAAGGATTGAAATAAATAAATAAATAACTTTCCATTTAATTGACAGAGTATATTTTTAAAAAATGTGTGAAGCCCCCTTAACGAACTTAAATTTAATTATGTTTACTGACATTCTTTTAACTTCCATCCCCTTCAGATGTTTTGGTCAAGCAGGTTCTTTTGGATCTACCTCAGATTTCACTTTATGTGAAATTTCAGTCACTGCTTTAGGGCAGTTCACATGTGGACCTGGTGTCGAACTCCCACCATACATTAAAGCATAGGATTACGGTACATCTTCCAGTTGTGCTCACCACCCATCACACACAGCGCATACTGGGAGACACAAATGCATATGCTATGTCCCCTGCAATCCACATCTCCTAAAATAAAGAGTGGGTTCATGTGGGCCTTGCATAAGAGAATTATGCTCTATGTCCAGAGGCAAGTGACATGTGAAATCCCATCCATCTCCCAAGAAACGGCTGAAGTTATCAAAAATCTTTTGACTTCCATTAACATTCTTACAGATATTTCTCCTGAGCTGCATTCTCCAATTTTGTGTTGCTTTCGTAAAATACAGTAGCAACTCTCATATTTACTAACTGAAATAAATATCAATCTCACTCAATAAGGAAATTCATGTATTACCTAAATCAAGATACATCCAGTTTGTTTTCTATGCTGCCATCTGTACTGAACACCCTTTAACAGAGATATAATCAATTCCAGTCCACTGCTTCAAAACTTTACACCATTTAAAGTCTGTGATGAATGCACTGATTGATTAATCATACCAATCCATCAATTAATGCTTTTAGCACTAATAAAACTGTAAATGGATAATTGGGAAGAACTCCTTCCCCCAGCAGAATGTGCTTTGCAATAAATTCCTCCTGTCTATAAATCAGTTCTTTTGTTTAAATTTATGCCCCACCCTGTCCCATAGGCTCAGTGCAGTTTGGAGCTTCTTAAATTGATAAAAAAAAAAAATAAATGCATGGCGTATAAATATACACACAGTATATACTAAACTTGGGCTTGGCTGCTGGCAGCCAAATCCACAACACTGCAATTCGTAAATTCCTATGAATTCCGGATTTGTTAATCCCAGATTTGTGCATTATTGTTGGTCCTGATTGCACATATAATCTCTTCAGCATTTTTATAGCACTTTTAGTGCAATGGCTGGGGATGTGCATTTCTATCTGCACTTGCACACTCTCACCCATATTATGAAGCATAAACTGGGGCCACATGGGATGCATCACATCCAGATGGGCATCAGGATGTATACATCATCCAGCCTGCTCATGCAGTTCCCATTTCAGCAAGGGAATCCAGCTATGGTATCTCCCTCCATGTGTGGATTTCCCCTTGCTGGAAAAGTGCTCAACCAGCGTGCTCAGGTTCATACTCACATTGTTGTTTGATCAATAAGATCTGATTTCCACATTCACTTCTGAAATGGTGTACTCTTGATAAGATGATTTTACTTGTCTTGAGTTCAAGTGATAAGTATTTTTAAATATATAATTGTCTGCATGGTGGCAGCTGATATTTCCCATGTCAAGGTAAATACCAGAAGAAAGAAGAAGTTACTTAATTTGAGCAATCCCAGCTGATAATACCAAGCAGAGTATTCTTACACACACAAACAAGAAAGATTTCCCGCATGGAATTGATAAAGTGAAATCATTTTGTGATGGCTGTGCCACTGAATGTAGGAATCGGGTTTGGGCCAGTCACTGACTCTCAGCCTAACCTACCTCACAGGGTTGTTGTGAGGATAAAATGGAGAGGAGGAGGTGGAGGAGGATTATGTAAGCCGCCTTGGGTTCCTTGCAGGAAAAAAGGCGGGGTATAAATATAATAAATAAATAAATAAATAAAACTAGGGATGTAGTGACACGCCCCAAGGAAGTCCACTGCTGACCAAGCATTTGAACCCAAGACTCTGGAGTCTTGGGTCCTACAATGAACTATGCTGGTTAAAGTTTGCAAATATGATGATAAAAAGACACCAGCATATCCAAAATGGTCTTTAACGTCCAATATATTGTCCACTTGTGTACCAGACAGACAACAAGAACATACACTAAAAATATAAATATATGACCAAAATAATTCCAGACAATAAATATCTATCCAAATAATTTTTAAAAATGCTTTGCATCAGCCCGGAAAGGTGCCCAGAACTTCCCCCATTTTTTTGGTGTTTATTTTTTTAAAGCACCGATACGACACTCTGCAGCCGGAACGACTCCCAAAGCGGCTTCCGCATCAATAAAAACAAAACAGTCCCTACCCTCATGCTTACAACCTTAAAAAAATAAAAATAAATTGTTAATTCAAGGAAGACTGAAGTTTTCATTGAAACCACAGAATTCTGAAATTTGGCCCTAACCAATCAACCACATGCTCATCAGAGATGGTGACAGAGCAAGAACGTCACTTACGAAGGTCACAGCGGATTCCATAATAACCCGGCATGCAGCCACACTGGCCTGTGACATGGTGGCACTCTTCATTCTTTCCAGAGCACTGACAAACTTGGTTACAGTTCTCTCCATATGTGCCTGGCAGACAAGCTGAGGGAAGAGGAAATGTAAACCGATGAATTACATTTGTCTTGATAAACATAGCGCTCAAACAAAGAGCAGGGCAGAATTTATTCAATAAGACCACTGCCTGCAGAAGAATGCTGCCCTCTGGGACTTTGGGTTTATTACGTTTGCTTGGGGATTACTTTGTGGTTTGATTTTGTTTTGTTCAGTCAATTTGTGCCCAACTGTCAAGGGCCAGTTGCAATTTTCTTGTCACTTAGAGAAAGTCATAGGTTGATGTCAAGGAAAATCGACTAAAATAATAAACTCAGGAGCCCCCCCCCCCCCATATGAGTGGCGACTCTTTCCTCCACAGATGCCTTAAAGCTTCAACTCAGCTTCAAATGTTTATGCAGTTTCTTTCTTGGTTCTCTCTCTGTCCTGGGGGCCCACACTAAAGCTTTGTGGTTTATGTTATGGGTGGTGCTGTCCACCACAAATCCAAGCATACGTTTTAAGTGCTTATTTCCAGTAACACAGAGTAACATGCCATGGAAAAGCACCCAGATTACTCAGGGGCTTGTTCACACATGGATGTACAATGCGTGGTTTCTCATATGTGATTTACAACACATGACAATTTGCACCTGCATGTGTTAACTGATTCAGCTGAAAAACATGGTGCTGGAAGTGATGTTAAAGTTCTATCAGTAATAGTCCATTCACACATGAGAGTCATCACTTGATGTTGCAGGCAGCAAGGGATCAATGCGCACCTGTGAACTGACCGTAAGCATGCTGCCAGAAATAAATGCTTCAGCATCTGGAAAAAAACCTGTGGTACCAAACACTGTGAGCTTTTAAAGTAACAAGTGCACATACAATGCAGATAAAACAAAAATAACCATGAAGGGAATTCCTTTGGAGAACTTAACAGACTCTAGACTGGATTGGGTTCAGACAACATGATAATCCACACTCCAGGGTTGAATATGGGTTGAGTGTGAGTTGTTGTTGAACTATGGGTTCTCGTTGAAACATGGGTCATTCTCATGTTGTCTGAACCCAGCCGAGATAACAAAGCATGGTGAACAACCCACAGCAAACCACGGGTTCTCTTCACGGGTTGTTCAAGGTTAACAAACCATGGCTTGTTAGTGAGCTGGGTTCAGACAACATGATAACCCACATTTCAACAATCCACGGTTCAACGACAACCCACACTCAACCCTTGTGGGTTATCGTGTTGTGTGAACCCAGTTTATGCTGGCTCATAAACCCAGTTTATGCTGGCTCAGCTTGTCTGAGCGTGGAAAGCCAAGCAGGGTCAAGCCTGGTTATTACTTGGATGGGGGACCCCTCCTCTAGTTTCCTGCACTGAGCAGGGGGTTGGACTCAATAGCCTTGTAGGCTCCTTCCAACTCTTATGATCTATGAAATCTATGACAATAATTCACTTTGAATGACATCTTCTAACCCAGTGTTTCTCAAACTGTGGGTCAGGTGGGTCTCATCCAAACTTCTGGTGGGTCTCACTGCTGCAGCAGACTGCTCAGTGCCTCTTTGCTTGACCCCCCTGTGCCATGGGCACACCATGCACACTGCATAGGGAGGTGTGGCAGCAGGAATTGGTTAGAGAGCAAGGCTCTAATTTTAATAAACAGGGAATAAAGAGGAAGGGGATAAGAGAGGGAAGCTAATATACAGGGAAGTGAATGTAAACGCAGCAGGAGGGAAAGATGAAAGAAACTGGTGGCTGGGGACAGGGTACAAGCAGAGGAGGCTGGTGACTCCTATTTCAGTAGGGCTCCTTTTCCATTGCAGGTTTTGTAGGTTTTATTTGGAGCTTCATAGGAGCTATCCATGGTGATGAACCTATTTTGGGGATGGAGTTTAGTACCATGGATAGCTCACATGAAGCTCCAAATAAAACCTGCAAAACCTGCAATGGAAAAGAAGCCCCACCAAAATAGGAGTCACCAGCCTCCCCTGGGTACAAGTTAAGTGTTAAAGAAGGGGAGAAGAAATGACAGGAGAGAGATAAGAAGACTTTGAGAGGCATAGTTGGAAAGAGGAAAAAAACAATATAAAATCAACAGTTTTCTCTACTTAAGAGCAGAGCAGGGGTCCTGAATTCTTTTGGCTTGGTGGACACGTTTGGAATTTTGAGAGATAGTCCTGTGCAAAATGGTTGCCATAGAGGGGATTGGTCATTCATAAAATAGGCTACCATGGTGGGCATAGCCACCAATCACAAAACACTTCCCAGAAGGCAAACTGGTGAGACGAATAGAAAAGTACAAAACAGAGGTAAGGAAGGGAGTGTGTGTCTGAGCTCAAAAAAACCAAAATCGCTCTTTTGTACCCAAATTAAGATTTTGAACCCAAATAAAGGGCAGCACTCTTCTATGCAACATGACAAATTCCCAATTAAAATAATTTAAAATAACCTTAAGAAATAATATTAAAATCAGGAGAGTCAAGGAGCCTGGTGGGCACCCAGAGAGGTGTCCATGCAGACCTTGGTGTCCATGGGCACCATGCTGGAAACCCTGACTTAGAGCTTCTGGATCAGCAAATTCTTCTCGAAATGGGGAGGCTGAGTAATGTTATCTCCAGAGCCACTCTCTGTACTTAACTTGGGGAAAGCTGAATTATGGAACTCCCTGCTACAAGGACATAGACATGACAAAGAATTTAGCAATTTTCAAAGAGGGATTAGATATCACTATATCATATCAGCAATTGCCAGCTGATTATGCCAAACTCCACCTCCACTGGTCACCATTTTGTGCCTCAGTCATTTTCAGCTGTCTCAAGCAGGCCCTAGGGGTAGAAAGTTTGAGAAACCCTATTGTGCCTTAGGGCTGATTTCTTAGCACTCTCTGGGCAACCAATACAGAATGCATGCTTTGCATATGCTCACGGCTACCATGGTTTGCTTGGATGTGTGCAATAGGTCCATCACACAGCCTTTGGACCTGACACACCTAAGCTTATTCCTTCATGACAAAAACAGATTGAAGGACTTACTTCTTTCACAACCACTGCCCACAAAACCTGGAGGGCAGCCACACTCTCCACTCACATGGTTACAAGGGACACCCACGGGGCATTTGCAATGTTCAGTGCAATCATTGCCATAGGAACCAGGCAAGCAAGCTGGAGAAAAACAAACAAAACCAGAAGAATCTCTTGTTAGAAGTACAAATATGCTTAAGTAATATGACACAGTTGTCCCCTTCAGTGTAATGGAGCTTAAAAAGGTAAAGGAAATTTAATCAAGAGGGTTGGGACACCTTTATTATATGGGGAATGTATGGGGCTTTTTAATCTGGAGAAATGATTAACAAGTGGAGGTGGGGACAAGATAGAGGTTTATAAAATTATGAATAGTGCAGAGAAAGCTGCTTTTATTCCTATTCTAGAAATAAGTGGGCCAGTTCGCACGACACGGAAACCGTGGGGGAGCAGAAGCCCCCCACGGTTCCAGTGTCGTGCGAACGCTGGCCGTGGGTGCCCCCGCGGGACAGGGCACACGAAGCACGCAAAGTGGCCATGGGCGGTATAGGGGTAAGCCCCTACCGTGCGTGGCCACCCTGCCATGCGAACAGCAGGCGGCCCTCCCGCAGGGGCCGCACAGAGGTGGCAGCCCAGAGCGGCCAGAGCTGCGGCCGCTCCGGCCTGTAGGGGCAAACGGCCCCTCTGGGCATCCCGAGCTGCCACCCCCTAGCGCCGGGGCCCCCGTGTGCAGGACGCAGGTAATCTGCGGTGCCCCGTCGGACCCCGCCGGACCCCGCAGATGGCACCGTGGTGCCTCCCCTGCTCACTGCCTGGGTCGTACGAACCGGCCCAGTGTCAGCCAATGAAGACAACCGGTAGGAGGTTGGAGAACTGGCGGAAATACTTGATATAATGCATAATTAACTTTTGGAATTTACTACCACTTGCTGATGGCTGGTAGCTTAGGGCAGAATCCTATGCATGTTTAGACAGAAAAAAAGGCTTACAACTCCCAGCATGCCCCAGCCAACATAGCTGGTTGGGGCATGCTGGGAGTTGTAGGCCTTTTTTTCTATCTAAACTTATTATAGGATTGTGTCATTAGAAAGCTTTAAAAAAAAGGATTAGGCATATTTATGGAGGATAGAGCTATACAATGCCATTAGCCATGACAGTTCAATAGAACCTCCATGTTTGGAAGCGCTATACCTCTGAATACCAAATGCTGGGGACTGAGAAGGCGCAGCTCCTGTCTTCATGCTTTGGTTGTGGGTTTCTCAGTGGTACCTGGATGGTTATTATTAGAAACAGGATGTTGGAAGAGATGGACTTTGGGCCCGATCCAGCAAGGCTTATCTCATGCTCTTAATGGATGGCCTTGTTGTCTGTAGCAGTGCCGGTTCCAGCTTTTGGAGGGCCTTTAGGCAAGACACCCTCAACAGGCTCCTCTCCCTCAGTGAGTCTACCATCTCACCAGCATGGCTGCCTGCTGCTCTTCCTCATCATTGGCTCTCTGCCTGCTTGCTTGCCAGGCAGAGAACCAATAACCATGCGGGCAGTGGCATCTACTGCTCCTTCTCCATACCACCACTGGCCAACTGAAAGGTGGGTGAACAAGTAGGCTGCAATGGTGAAGAGGTCTGGGGGCTCTTGTCGGTGGGCCCTCAGGAGGTGCCCAACCATGCAAACCCTTGGTGCTGGCCCTGGCTTGCGCTTTGTTCCTTTGGCAACAGATACCACGAGGGCCACTGGGGAAACCGGTGCACCACAAAATGACCCTGGTTAGTCTCTTATTTTTCTCTCTCTTCTGGAACTAAAGAAGAACATTTGTGGGATAGGAGATGAGCAGTCCATCATCTCCATACAACACCAGGAGTTGTGTAGCTCCAAATGGCTCTGTTGCTGCTCCTAGGCCACTGTTCAAGCCAGCACTGTGGTAGTTGGTAGTGGAAACAAGCAGCTTCTGTTCATGACAAAGAAGTCCAATGAAACATTCATAAGTTAGGACCTGCTTTGAGCATCGCTTTTTTTTTTTTTTTTTTTAAAGAAAGCCGCAAAAATGAACAGGGTGTATTTATGCTCAGCAGCCTTCATTTGTTGGACTGTGGGATCTCAGTGAATTTAGTTCAATGGAATTTCAGATGAGCGCCACCAATTTGATCACACGGAGTAAGAGAAGCTGAACAGGAACTTACGCTTGTCACACCGTTTTCCTCTCCAACCTTTTCCACAGTGACACACTCCAGTCTGGTGATGGCAGGAGTAGCTGTGCTCACAATCACAGTGTCCCTCACACCGCTCACCAAAGGAACCACTTGGACAAGCTAAGACAAGAATCAGATACACAATATAATAGATTCCCTCTCTTATCTTATTTTTTTGGGAGGGGGGGGAAAGGATGAATAATTTGGGTGCAATCCTTCATCCACCTCAGATAAAAGGCCAATATTTATCACGAGGGATAGCTTCAAGTTATGTTTTAATGTGTTGAGGGTCAGAATTTGAAATGTCTGTGTGTCACAAGGTTAAACTGTAAAACTTAAAAAGCCTGAACGATGTATTAATGTTGATTTCTTGTTTTTTATTTAAAAGATTAATAAGTTGCCTTTTAGGGTTAAACCCTTCCTATTGTTGTACACCGCCCAGAGAGCTTCGGCTATTGGGCGGTTTAGAAAATGAATAAATAAATAAATAAGGCGGCATACAAGAAAACTAAAAATGCCCAAGAGTGGATGAATGCAGACATTCAGATGTGCGTTAATTTTGTGAATGCCTGAAATTCCCCCACTGTTTAGACACTCTCATGTGAATGCTCACAAATAACATTTAGGTATTTTTCAGACTTCTGAGTTTTGAAAGTTTCTCAGGGGTTGTCAGTACACCCAAAAATATGCATGTGCGTTAGTGTTAGAAGGACTTTTCCAGAAATAATTCACAGGGGTGGGGTGGGGTGGGGTGAACTGTCTCAGAGGATGCTGGCCACGGGATGCACATTATCTGAAGCCATGTCCCCCCTCCAGTTCTTTCAGCAAAGGGGCACCAAAAAGAGTGAAGGGAGGGACGAATATTGTCTCAGAGGACAAACAACACAAGGGACGTACACCTTCTAAGCTCAGTTCCATATGTTTGCGTGTCTAGATTGCTTGTTTTCATTCAGCCTTTTGAACTCTCAGCTGGTTGAGGGTTCACACTGATCTCTGCTATTATGGATATTCTTGGCCAGCCCTTAGCCATCACCAGACTTTGGAGCTGGGGGAGGGGGAGGCGGAGATTATTCTGACCTCCCAATATTTTTTGGCTGGGCTGCAGGGTCCGTACCGTTCATACAGACCTTCTTTTATCCTGCTTCAGCTAGGGCCAAAATATAGACGTGACATTAATTGTGCGAATTCAGCTAATGTGTATTTCCCAGCCTGAGCAATCTTGGGACCCCGGGTGGTGGGGAGGGTGAGGTTAACATTTCCTTTGCTTGCCATGGTCTCAACAAAACTCTCTTCTCCAAGCTGCTATTTGCATGTCAAGGAAGCTCTAGTTGGTGCTAGGAAGCTTCCTGTTTATATAACAAAAATGTACAGATCAATTGCAATTCATGCATTCATGCTACAGGTGAAAGGCAGAATTGGGCTCCCAGAAAGCGTCCTCCAAAGCCAATTCATGCCCCCGCCCCCATCCAACAAGTCTTTAAAATGGGCCAGGCCTTTGCTCAGATGGCATGAGATGTGAGCCAGCGTGGCGTAGTGGTGAGAGTGCTGGACTGGGACTCGGGAGATGCGGGTTCTAGTCCCCGCTCGGCCACGAAGCTCACTGGGTGACTTTGGGCCAGTCGCTGACTCTCAGCCTAACCTACCTCACAGGGTTGTTGTTGTGAGGATAAAACGGAGAGGAGGAGGAGGATTATGTAAGCTGCCTTGGCTTGCAGGAAAAAAGGCGGGGTATAAATTTAATAAATAAATGAGATTGAACTTGGAAGACACTGTCAAGGGGCAGGGTACCTTCCATCATTACTTTAGGCCCCAGGCTGAATGGAAGCAAAAGTTGGGCCACTCGCTTTCTATCTCTTAACCCCAGTGGGATGTGTGCCTGCATCTGCATGCTACAGGTGCTTTGCCTCTGGACCCACCATTTTCTCCATACTTGGGTGAGTTTTTTTTTACTACCTAATGTGTTGGGTGTGTGTGTGTCTATGCCAGACCCTTTCTGCTCCCTTGGATTTAGGCATATTCTGCTCCCCTAATTTAGGCTCCTATTCTGTCTTCTCTCCCTGACACAAATTTTAGGCTCCCACTTTACTAATACAGGGAGTCATGATTGACCAACCCATGGCATTTTTATTGGGCCATTAATTGCCTCTCAGTCAAAGCCATGCCATCCCACTAGTTTGTGAAAGAAGGAAAATATGGGCCAAACTACATGTTATGCAGCTGCATCTCTGATTTTTCTTAAATTGATTACAGACATGGGGGAGGGATTATAATTTTATGGGAAGGGGACGATTATCCTGTCACTCCCCAGGTATGACCAGAATGGCTAGAAAAATAGAAAAATGGCTATTTAGAAAAATAGCTCCGAGTGATGCCATTGGAGATGGGAAGTATAAAGCATTTTATGTGCTGAAAAACATTACAACAAACCTAATTGTCTGCAGGATCTACCATGTCAGGATTCAGGCTGTGGATGTGAAAGAAAAAGGCTTTGCAGAGCATTGTATATTTCTACATCCTAACAAACTATATTCATTGAGAAAATCTGGCTCCTTGGGACATGACTATCAACCTTAACTTCGAAGGCGGGATGGGGAAATTGGAGCAGAAGGATTCTAGAAAGAAAATAAAGAAATGGGAAGTGATCAAGTACTCTAGACCGATGGAGGATTCCAGATGACCATACGACATTTGGGACTGATAGACCCCAAGCCTGTTCCCCTCCATCTCCCAGTTCTGAGGTTCCAGACAAAACAAAACATAGTGCAAACAGATGATGACAAAGATGGGAAATCCAAATCCCTACAATGGCCCATGAAGATGAGTCACGAAGATTACGTTTTATGAATAGCTCAGAAAATTTTGGCTATCGGGTGGTATAGAAATGTAAACAAGGTCTGAATCTCAGGGGAAGGCTTTCTGGTTCTATCAAGCATTTGGTCTACTTGTGGGGGTACTCAAGATCCAGGACAGAGATGGAAATGGAAATCATGTGCCCCATTATCTACTATGCTTCAGAAGGAGCCATGTGTAAAGGAAGCCATTGCGATGGCAGAGCTGAAGAAGGGGAAGGAAGTCATACCTTGAAAGGGAAAAAAGGAAGACAGGAGTCACCATACCTGAAAGTACAGCAAAGGATCAGAGAACAAAGAATGAGCCTTAACAGTTGATTCAGTAAGAAACATAATACACTAAGAAGGAAATCCTAAAAGCATTTATTTTGGCAGAATCTTACTGAACTCCCATTAAAAATCAATAAAAATGCTCCAGTGTAAGTGATGTTATTACAGCAGCCTCATGGGTCCTATCATAGGCTTGCTGAATCTGAAAAAAGATATGTGGGAGGGGAGACGTGTCTGTGGAACCAGCGCATCATAGCAAAATAATGTGAAATCAGCATTACAGAAACTTTACTTCATTGCAAGCAATGCAGCAACACAAATATTTAGGGCAAGGGATTATTATGGGGCATTTGATAAAGTTAAGAGCATTGAAATCAGACTTCTTACCAGTATCACAATGGTCCCCAATCCAGCCTGGATGGCAAGTGCATTTCCCTGAACGAGGATCACAAATCCCACCATTGCTACATCTACAATTCTGCTGGCACTTCTCTCCGTACTTCCCAGCTTCACACTCTTCAGTGAAAGAGAACAGAGTTTCACCAGTTCAAAACCTTTATGAATGAAACTGTCCAGCCAATCTTGGAGGCTGCCCCTCGTCTCTGGTAACATGGAGTTTAACCAGTGTAATTGTGGGCTTATTATTAGCATATTGTTACCCACCCAAGACCTTTGGATGGGGCAGGGCATAAGTCGAATTAAACAAATAAACAAACAAACTCAAAAACATTTTCTGGAATTTACCTAGTTCACAGGCTATTCCAGTCCAACCTTCAGAGCATATGCACTGTCCGGTCACATGATTACAAGTAGCCCGGTTTCGGCAGAGGCAACGCTGCAGGCAGTTCTTGCCATACAAACCCGGAGGGCAAGCTGTCAAAAAGAGTTTACTTTAGTTTAATATGAAAGGATAATCACTAAAGCTGTACATAGGAATAATTAAAAAAATCAGAACAAAGTGGATTCTGCACCTGAATACGGACCTAATATGGGCATGCGACATTTTTCTTGCCTCCTGGGCTCAAGGGTCCCATTTTGGGAGGACAGACTGGGCAGCTGCCCCCTCCTCTCCATATTATTCCCCAGGAGCATCTATATTTCTAGTTATAGAAAGTAGTTATAAAAAGTAGCCAAAACAAATGCTCTTACAAGACACTTTTGTTTTTGTTTTAGCAATTTAAGTTTGAATATATCCAAGTTCAGGCTATTGACTCTAGCCTGCCCCCTCTGCCAAAATCAACCCACCTGCCACAAAAAAGCTGAAATAGTGGCCCTGGGTTGGCTGCCTTTCGATGATGTCATCTGTTTATTACACATGGTTCCTTTACACATGGCAGCAGTTACCGGGGAAGCTGAAAACCCAACAACGTAGGATGGGTTCCTAATACCATTCCCTAATTGATTAGGAGAGCGGGGCAGGAGAACCCCCTTCTACTTTCCCCTTCAAATCAATGAAAGGGGGGAAAGCCGCTTGTCCTGCTACCACTACTGCTGATTGAATTAGGGATCAATGAGGTAGCAAGTGATTTTGTGCAAGCCTCGTTTCCCACTCATCGGGGACCTTATCTCATACTTCGGACTCTTGAGGAGTGGCTCTGTTTCTTCTGATGGGCTGAATGAGTGATGTCAGATCATTTGCCTTTGGCTGAGTTCTCAAATCCATTTAGGAAATGGAGGAATCATACAAACATAGGAAACTGCCTTATAGTGAATCAGACCACTGGCCGCTCCATCGGTTGGTCCAAACGGGATCTTTCCCAGCATCTGCTGCTGAATCCTTTCTTTAAATTGGACATACTAGGGATTGATGGTGGGGCTGTCTTCATGCAATGCATGTGCTCTGCTACTGAGCTACTGCTCTTCCCCAGGAGGTGATTTTTCTGTCATTTTTACGCAGTGGCATTTTGATTTCAGTGCACCCTCGTATGGTAAGGTTCAATATTTACCCCAGAAGAGAAACTCAGTGAACATTAAAATTCTTGCATATACAGTAAATACCATTTTTTATCACACAAGGGTGAACTGAAATAAAAAGCTGACGATGCAAAAATGATGCAGGGGGGAAAATGGATTTATGACATTACATCAAAAATAAATGTGTGAATTGGACCACTGGTTTGATTATTTGAAACTTGGGGCGTTATTTTCTAGGTTTGGATGCTTATTATTACAAAACCTGAGAATCCCTTTGCTAGCCCTAAACTAGACCGCAATTTATAACCCCCCTAATACAGTTGCAAATACCAAATTGTTTTGACAGCATTTTATCTAATGCATGGCATACCACTTGCAATTAATGGTTCCTCTATTAAGCACAATTACATTTTTATACAGCTATATGTCTTTTCTGGAAGTTTATGTTGATTTTGGATTTACGCTGTTGGTGGTGGTGGTGTGTGTGTGCCACTTGTTTGTATGTCAGCTCAGACAGGTTACTAGCAAATGTTAAACATAAACTGCTAAACAAACACCTTGTTAAACTGCATGGATATATCCATTTTTGCTGTTCGCTTGTGACTGAGAGGTCTAGTTTTTGCAAAAAGTTCATTGGGGGTAAAACTTGTATCTGGACCAATCATTAAAAAAATAAATAAATCTGATGTACAGAAAACTTAGCAGGCTAGGGAGAAGGCTAGCATAGAACCCTTTTCTCTTCCCTGACATCTAGGTCTGGTCTACAACATGAAGGACAATGAGGTGGCAGAGTCCTGCAGTGGTAGAACGGAGTGTACCACTTCAGACTGCAGGTAGGGGATACCACATTTAACCCTGTTAAAACAACAACAACAACCTACCTGCACATTAATATCTAACACATCAGAGCAAAAGTTTCTCACTCAGCCTACGCCTTGACATGTGAGTTCAGCGGTGCAGCTAGATAAATTTAGACCCGGGACTTAATGGTCTTACAGAACCCCTTTTAGATGGCCATGTGAGTTGTGAAGGGCACAATTAACATTTCTCCCCCCACACCACAGCCACCATTCCATTTTTTACAACTGCTTCTAGATTCCCAAAACAAAACAAACAAAAAACCCTGACAAAAAAGAAATACTCTGAGCATGCGCAGCTCACATTTTAATCTCTCTTAAATCCTGGTAACTAGATGACTGCCTTCCTTGATATACACATAGTCAACCCCTGAGATGCTCCAAGGAGGCCTTAGCTCATGCCATGACCAATAGAGTGTCGCTAGGCAACAGCACGTAAGGGCAGAATACAGTCAGGATGCCTGGAACCCTCTGAACCAGTGTTTCTCAACCTTGGGTCCCCAGATGTTTTTGGCCTACAACTCCCAGCATGCCCCAGCCAGCATAGCTGGCTGGGGCATGCTGGGAGTTGTAGGCCAAAAACATCTGGGGACCCAAGGTTGAGAAACACTGCTCTGAACTCAGAGCTTTATGGGCATCCTATGGAGGGAAGGAAGAGCACAGAGGCGAAAGTTGCCTCCAGGCTCCTCCTGCCATGCAACTCAGCCAGGAGGCCAATTCTGACCAACTAGCTGAGGAGCTTCAGAGCGGGAGGGAAAGAAGCTAAGGCACCACCAGAAGACCTTGTATCTTGGCAGAGCCAGTCCCCCCCACTCCACCCCCGCCACTGGAATGCCCCGTAAAGCCCATCTCCGAGATCACTCCTGCAAGTCGTAGCTGGCACAGTGGGGGTGGGGGGCGCTCTGAGCACAGAGACCAGCTATGAGGTCGGAGCAATTTTCTGACCTCATAGCTGGATCTCTGAAAAATCCTATGGCCGTCTAGATGCTGTCTAGCAGCCATAGGATTGATTGCACTGTAAGCAGGACTTCTCAGTCGTGCCCCCGCCTTCTGGAACACCCTCTCACATATTTTCAAGAGGCAGAAACTGTGGTGAGCTTCAAATACTTCTTAAGGACATATTTGTTTGCTTTCCCTGGCTTGTGATGGATTATGACGCTGCTCCATTTTATTATTGTCTTCACTGTAATGTTTTTAATTATTTATTATTTTATGTTGTTCTTACACTGTTTTAACTTTTTGTTTTTTTAATTAATTTTTATTGTAAATTTTCAACAAAACAAAAAAGACAAAAAGAAAAAGAACGGTAGCTACATAAATTTGAATATATCAATTTGAATGCACGTATATGAAATCTCTCTCTCTCTCTCTCTCTCTCTATATATATATATATATATATATGAAAATACATTTGTTTGATACTGTATTATATATGTACTATGAACCACTTAGAGATTTTAGGATATTAATCAGTAAACAAGCAGTATAAATTAAAAAATTAAAATAAAAATGGTACTACTGCAATCATGACTACAGGAATAAAATGGAGTTTGCTTCGGTTCCCATGATGCTAAACACTTGGGAATAAGCACCATGTTGTTAGTGAGAAGGATAATATATTTTTAAAGTAAAAATAATAAGGATGAGCATCTGTAACCATGTCTATGCCTGGCTGGCTGCCCCAGCCATTTTTTTTTTAAATAAAGGGTGGTGTAGTGACTATGGTCATCCCTGGTGGGCACCGGCATACCTATGGGGGCCCAGGTGCTGATCTTGGGCCTGTTTGCTACCCCTATCAGCTGCTGCTCTCTGGGCAGTCATTTTGGCGGGCCCTGGATTTTGACCCTGAGGGCCTGCTCTAGCTGGACCACTGTGTGAGTTTCCTGCTTCCAGACAGCTTCTATGCCTTCAAAAATGGCATCCTGTCCTGCAGTCCAAAGAGGTATAGGTTATTTTGTCACCTCACAAATCTACCATCTTGTTCTGCTCCATATGCTGAAGAGATCCTAGTTTTATTTATTTATTTAATACAATTATTTATATGCCACCTTTCGGGATACCAACCCTACCAAGTTGGCGTACAAGTAACATATAAAATAATAAAATCACAATAAGCAATATTAACTTTTTTTAAAAAAAAATTATCATCAGGATCCTTCCCACAGGGCAGTAGGCAGAAGATAGTAGGCCCTGAGAACAAGGAACGTCCAGCTGGAACAGAAGCAGGTATCTGGTGCTAGCCTCATTTACCTCCTTCTCTCTCCTGGAATACTTCCCACAGAGTTGCTGATGGTAGATGGCCATGTGTGTGTATGTGTGGGGGGAGGGGAATCCAGCTGGGGCAGGCCCTGAGGTCTTCTTCACCTGTCTCTTTCCCTCTCCTGGAATTCTTCTCACAGGGCAGCTGGCCAGTGGTGCAGTGGTAAATTTTGACATTCAAGAGCGCTCATCATGACAGTCCCCATAGCCACAGCTCAAGGAGCATCCAAAACTCCAGGTATTTGTGTTGATCCATAGTCAACAAACCAGTTCTAGCAGTTGTATTTCCTCCAGGAGGCGGTCTTTTGTAAAGCTAATGGGTCTTAATCACGCATTAAAGACCAAAATAATTTGGATTACAACAGAAAACAATATATTGCGCTGGCAAAATTCATTTCCCCCCAACTACTGTGAGGATTGCAACTAATTAAAAAGCAGCACTGCATCCCTGCAAACCCTGGCTTCACTACACCACTGTAGATGGTCCTATAGATGGTGGGGAGGTGGGAAATGCCAGCTGGGGCAACTCCTGATGTCTTCTTTGCCTGCCTCTCTGTAGGGATTGGGCCCACTCTTCCTACAGAGGAGGATCTGGGAACAGATTCTGAGGAAGAGGGGGGGAGGAGGAGGAGGAGGAGGGGAGGGAACCTACAGCAGTGGCCCCAAGGCCAGCAGACTTAGAGATAAGCCCAACTGTCAGGGAGGATCAATCGGTGTCAAATTCCGTGGGAAAGCACTCTGAGCTCTCTGATCGGGAGGAGGATGAATCAAGCATCACTAACCCCTGGGACAGACGACAGCTAAGGAAGATGGACCAGCTGAGCAGCGTCAGGTGCTCCAATAGATTGGCCCTTAAGAATAAGGAACCGCCTTAGGGGTGTGGGTAATTCAAGTCTGGAAGGGAGGAGAGGTTCCCAGTTTGGAATCAATTTCCCAACAATATGGCAATCTTCCTTAATGGCTGGTATTCTAACTAAGCTTGTTTCTTTTGTGACTGACTCTGCATTCACCTCTTTTGTACTTCTAAGCCAGTTTTGCTAGGCTGGCATCTGTCCTAATAAAGCTTGAGGGGAAGTACGCACGCTCGCCCTCTCATAGTTTTGTATGTGAAGGGAACCTTTTCAAGTGGATGAGTACTACTCAACCACATGAACCCCCAGCTGCATTCTGAAATGGTGCAGTCCAGACACAGGTTTACCACATCATCTGTTGCTTGGAAGAACTAGGACGAAGTTTACATTCGCAATGTACCTTCCTGACAGACTGGTCCTCTCCACCCTGCCGTGCATATACATGCTCCGGTGACAGGATCACAGAGTGCCCCATTCTTACAATTGCAAATCCAACTGCAGCCTTGTCCGTAACTGTTATCCCGACAAGCTGGAGAGAGAGAGAGAGAGAGAGAGAGAGAGAGAAAGAGAAAGAGAAGGATGGAAAACGAAACATAAAGCCCAATCACAGGACATCAAAGGACACATCAGATTCATTTGGAACTCAATTCAAGGAAAACAAAGCGAAGAAAGTGACTTACGATGGGGCCATCCTTTCAAGTCATGCACATATGTTTGTATATCGATCATGACTGACAACACAGCTTGGGCAGGCGAATATGTATGATCATAACAGAATCTGAATGGTGTTTCTTTGTTGTAGGTTTTTTTTTTTTTAAAGCAACAAATGGAATGATTTGCGTGATATATTAGCCATCTTCTTCCTACATTTCAGAACGTCTCTATGTAAAACAAACAGCCACAGTGAGTATGATCGACAGTTTGTTTATTTGCTGCCTGGTAAGAAAACTCTTCTGCAAGGGAGTTTTCTTTTTTGCAGGAGGCAGAATTACTCTAATAAAAAATGGGATTTTTTTATCAGGGCGCTCTCAAATGAACATAGGAAGCTGCCTTATTCTGAGTCAGAGCCTTGGTCCATCTAGCCCAGTATTGTTGACACTGACTGGCAGTGGCTCTCCAGGGTTTCAGGCAGGATTCTTTCCAAGCCCTACCTGGAGGCTGGGGATCAAACCTGGGACCTTCTGCATGCAAAGCATGTGCTCTATCACAATGAGCTATGGTCCCTCCGTACAGCATCTGGTATTCCAAGGCAGTCACCCATCCAAGTACTAACCAGGCCTGACCCTGCGTAGCTTCCGAGATCAGACGAGATTGGGCTGTTCAGGGCTGTTCAAATGTTATGAAAGGGACAGAGGAAAGGTGATATAGACACGTCTTGCTCATATCCTACACTACAATAAATGTGCAAATTCAGTAACACTACCCCCCAACGTCTCCCCCCTACAAACACACACCCCTACCTACCTGACAGGTTTGCACCAAGAATATTCAAACCCTTCGCTCAAAGCCTAAAGCTCTTGGCACCAGTAAAGCTTTATGAAAGGCATTTCAACCTTTCAGAATGGGGAAAAAACTGAACAAAGGCCAGGAACGAACCAAATGATCAGTGGTTGGGGGGGGAAGGAGGTGGGGCTTGGAGAAGGGGACAGGACTATCTGAGGAGTCCCCAAGGGTTGGATTTGGCCCCCAGGACTGAGTTTCTGCACTCATGGGCTAAATATTAGGACACAGTATCATCAAATGATGAAATTCATCAGCAGTGAGATCAGGACAAACAGAAGGAAGTACTTTTTCATGCAGCATACAGAATGCCATGATGGCCACTAGCACAGAGAGCTCTAGGGTGCAATCCTATGCGTGTTTAGACAGAAAAAAGTCCTACCACTTCCAGCATGCCCCAGCCAGTATGGCTGGCTGGGGAATGCTGGGAGTGGTAGGACTTTTTTCTATCTAAATATGCATAGGAATGTGCCTTCAAAGGATCAGACAGATTCATAGACAACAAATCTATCAATGCCAATTGGTTATGACAACTAGAAATGGAATGTCCCACGGGAGGAGGCAGCATAACTCTAATTACCAGATGTTGGGAATAAAGAACAGCAGGTGCCATCACCAGTAGCTTGTGATCTTTTCTGGAGAAGATGGCTGTCTATTTGTCTGCCTCTTCTCAGAGACAGAGTGATGGGCTTATTGAACCTATGGTCTGATCCAACATGGCTATCCTCCATTCTCTTACTCACACATGGCCCTGGGTGCCTCCAGGCAGCTGTGTAACACATGGCCGTCACTTGTAATCCTAACATGTGGTGCCGGCAGCCACTAAGGGAAAGCAGAAATCTGCTCCTTGGTGTGCCGGCTGTTACCATGCATGCATCTGCAACCAAACAGAAAAGTGGATAATGGTAACATGATACAAGCCTGCATCATTAGGTAGTTGGACACTAAGAAGAAATGTGATGGGGCCTCACAGATGCCAGAAATAACAGAATGACTGTGTGGTTGTATGCACCCTGTGGTAGGATTACAAGCAACCACCGCATGGTATATACATGCTTATGCCCATGTGTGTAGTTCAGAAAATGGGAGGATTCCTCCTGCCTTCAGCTACCTCTCTCTGTCTCCTTTCCTAGAATCTCCTTGGGTCAATCACTTGGGGCTATGGGAGGAAAATTTAGGGATGTATGAGAAATTCGTTTCAGTTCGATTTTGATCATGATTTACCCAGTTCACACCTTCTGGACAGAACACGATCCTCGACGCAATCTGTAGTCGAAGTCTGTACATTTCTGAGCTTGCGATGTGACTTGCGGACCAAAAAGAATGCGTTCTACAGCATGCGTACATTTGAAAAATGCGCGTTAAAAATGTGTATTTTGAAAAATGCGCACAACTACCCTTTAATCAACAGAAGAAGAATGCATACATTTCAAAGATGCACACAACTGATGTGTGCATTTGGAAAAACATGCACAAAAATACGCAGAGATCTTCATGCGAAAAGAAGCAGCTTGCAATCTGATATGGGCTTGAGTCTGATCGAGCTTCGAGATGGAATTTGGAGAACTTTGGCAAGCTCGAGGTTTGCTGAGTCACACATCCCTAGGGGTAGGGGGACCTGAAAGTTGCTGTCCTATTTTAGGATTGCATTTATATAAGGTATTATTCAGCTCTTTCCCCTTCTTTGCAGCACAAGATGTGGGTTGCCTGCGTGGCAGGTGTACTGTGTTCCTTCCTGCTGGCCATATCCCAACCAAGCAAGCCCTGCCATCAGAGATACTGAACATTTGTAAACAGCTAAACAAATGCCTTTGGGCGCCCTCTAGAGTGTGACACAAGAACAGCTGGTTCTGCCAGAGGATGTGGAAGAAAACCTGCCTTCATTACTGTGCCTTGCCTCATTACTGATCAGCAGTTTGATCCAAGGCTGGACAGAGTTCAGTCCTGGGAACATGTCATCCCAGACCTGGAACCTAGTCTAAGTGCTAGTCCTCAACTAATGCTGAATGTACTCTTGGAGTTCCGACACCTTGGTAGCCAAAACAAGACCACCTAGCAACAAGAGGGAGGTAATCAGCGTGCAAAAGTACCCCAAATGATATTTTTTAAAAAACCTGTAAGGGGTAGAAAAATCCAAAAAGCATGGTGAAATGAAGTCTATGCATGCTCAGTCGTCACTGAACGTTGGGAGTCCACTGGAAAGAAAACCGGAAAGAGGGAGAAATGGAATTAAGTATCCCGGAAGGGCATGGCTGGGAGCAGTTGAGTGCAAGTGGAGCAGTTGAGTGCAAGGGGGTTAAAAGGGGGGAGAGAGGCAAGAGTTGGTGTTGCTGGTCTTCCTTTTTCTCTCTCTTCCCACCAGCTGTGCGCCTTTTCTACTTTTGTGATGAGGAAAAAGTGAAACGGAGGAAGGGGAGGAAAACGCTGCTGATCAGCTAGAAAGCAGGCAGGAAAGGTTAGCCAAGAGAGGAGGCAAGGAACACATAAGAGTAAGGAGGAAAATGGAAAGCAGAGTGCTGTGCTGGATGGGGTTACACTCCCCCTGAAGACTCAGGCTCACAGCATGGGTGTACTCCTGGACTTGGCCCTGAACATGGGTGCCCAGGTTTTGGCGGTGGCCACTGGTACATTTATGCAACTGAGGCTTGTGCACTAAGGGCGCCCTGTCCTAGATACGTATGTCTGATCTGGCCACAATAACACATGCCTGAGTTACCAGAATGCTGGTCCAGAATGCTGCGACCAGTCTCTTGACTGCAGCTGGTTATAGGGAGCACGTGACTCCCTTGTTACAATAGCTTCACTGGTTACGAGTCTGTTTCCAGGCAGAATTCAGAGTGCTGGCTATGAACTATAAAGCTTGGGACCAGGCTACCTGAAAGACTGCCTTCCCCCATACGAGCCTGCCAAGGTTGCAAGATCTTCAGGAGAGGCCCTTCTTGGGCCTCCTCGGTGGCTGCTCCCACTGCGAAGGTAGATTTTAATGTAGCTGTGACTGGGCAGCAGGCTGTAGAACTCTCAGGTACTTCTGCCAGCAGGCAAATACCGGTACATTTTTATTCAAGCAAGCTTTTGGCGTATAATCGGGTCTGTTGGGTTGGGTGCTGTTTTTATTCTGTTATTGTAGTGTTCTTAACAGTGCTCTTAATAGATTTGTTGTGTTATTAGGAAGATTGGAAGCTGCCTTATCCTGAGTCAGACCATTGGTCCATCTAGCCCAGTATTGTCGATACAGAGTGACAGCGGCTCTCCAGGGTTTCAGGCAGGATTCTCTCCTAGCCCTACCTGGAGCTGCCGGGGATCGAACCTTCTGCATGCAAAGCATGTGCTCTGTCACATTGAGGTATGGTCCCTCCCTACAGCACCTGGCATTCCAAGGCGGTCACCCATCCAAGCATTAACCAAGCCTGACCCTGCTTAGCGTCCGAGATCAGACAAGATCTGGCTGTTCAGATGTTTGTTTTAATCCAAGGTTTTATTTGTCTACGATTGTAAGCCGCCTTGAGTACTATTTGCTTGGTAGAAAGGTGGGGTACAAATCAAATAAATAAGTAAGTGGGCATCTATATCTGTCTCTTCTTCTGCTGCTGTTTGCTCCATTTATCTCATTGTCTTTCTTCCTCAGAGAGAAATGGAGCAAAAGAAGATGGAGGAAGAGGCCTATTGGCATTGTTTTCACATAAAGCTAAACTGTGTTTTAGCATTATGAAGCTGAGCCACAGCAAGGCTTGGGCCTGTGCACTTCTCCCTCCTCTTCCTCCAGAGCAGTCATGAGGAGGAGTCTGGAAACATTTGCTTCCATTTTAGATGAACCAGAGCTTGTCGTGATATCCAAACTCATCCATTTATGAAGCTCTATTGTTTCAACAAACCATAGTTAAGATTAAACACAGTTTAGGGTTCAAAATGTAATGGTAACTGTGGTTCATCCAAAATGGAAATTGAAGCTTCTGATCTCCTCACAGCCGCAGCAGACAAGGAGAGGGGGGAAGGGAGCGCATGAGCCTGAGGCCCACACAGTCTGTTTCCAGGCAGAATTCAGAGTGCTGAACTCTAAGCCATGGTTTAGCATTACACTCAAATGCAGCCATAGATATAAAAAGGGAAGAGAGAACCAAACTTTCTCATTGGCTGGATAGCTCATCTCCTGGTTCATACGGACTTTTAAATGTCCCCAAGGGGCAAAAGTGAGAGCTGCCCGAAGAAATAAATGAAGAAATGCAAGATTTTAATGTAGCTGTGACTGGGCACTAGTATCCCCCCTTCAACTCCCCACCCAATAAGCAGCAGCAAAGAGTTCCTGCTCTTTCCAAATTATTTAGTGTTGAACATTTTAAACACAGACATGCTAATGCAAATTCCAAAGCAGATGCTTTTGTCCTCATACTGCACATTGGAAGGGGTTGTGCCTAGGGAAGAGTGATTTATGACAGCCCTGTAGTGTAGTTCTCACTGTTTACTGCAGGTCAATCTCTGAGTGGTTTACAACAATCCTGCAGTGTCATTGCAAGATTATATAATAGGGGTATTATATATCTATTGTAGGCTGGAGTGAAGCTGAGAGAGTAGCTTACAACTACAGTAATACCTCAGATTGCAAGCATAATTCGTTCTGGAACCATGCTTGTAATCCAAAACACTCTTATATCAAAGTGAGTCTCTGGCGGGTGTGAGCGGGGCCGATTTCGGCCCGCTACGCCCGCTCGAGGCGAGCGGTTACATCCCTACGATGCAATGTATTGCAAGATGTTGCTTGTTTATCAAGTCAAAATTTATTAAAAAAAATTGCTTGTCTTTCAAAATGCTCTCAGACCAGGTTACTCGCAATCCAAGGTATTACTGTACTACTGCTGTTATCAGCATGTTGCAGGTTAAACAGAGAGAATATATAATGTTCGCTGGTATACCACTGTGGTGAGAGACAGCAGCTTACAGCAACGCAGTCCACTGTTAATACTGCAGGTCAAAGGTGGAGCTGAGACTGGCTTGGATTCCCATTCGAAAATCCCACATATGCTCAGATTGCAGCGGTCAGTCTGTTTAAATTGCCCCCTCAGACCTCCTCCCAGGCAAAATCCAGCTCTCAGTTGCATGCAGAAGCTCATGCTCCATTGACTTGCATGCAGACTGGCTGCACTTTTAATTGTTCAAAAGCCAAAAATAAAAATAAAAATAATTCTTGGATATGAAGGAACATCCAAATTAGAGAAGGGACTGCTGTCTTTGATGCTAATTTTTGTTTGTTTGTTTGTTAGTTAGTTCTCTTCAGCCACAGCCAAAGGTAACACATGCACACTGGGGATACAATGGAACATTTTGTTGCGGGATCACACACACGCACTGCGTGAGTGCCTATCATTTTGAAAGTGAAACCAGGCCACCCAAAAATAAAATAGTAGTTTTTACATACCCGAGGTACACAGAAGTATTTAAGTTTGTAAATTAAAAGAAAAAGAACATTATAAACTCCCCGAAGACCCATGAGCTTCTGGGATGTACGGAATGTTGTGTAGCCTTGAGCTGAAAATGATCAAATGAGAACTTTTAGCTTGAAAATCATAGTAGGGCGAAATTTGGGAGTAGCAAAACTTATAGGTGATGTTGGGTAGGTGGAGATAACATTTTAAGAAGTTTGGGGGGGGGACTTATTGTTGGCGGTGGCAATGGTTGAGGTGGTTCTTTTTTCATCATTTTCTCTCTCTCTCTCTCTCTCTTTTTAAACTTTTCTTTTTTGTCACCATATAAGGCTGGCTGGAGCCAATGCACTTAGAGCAGCGGTGGGCAACTTGTGGCCCTCCAAATGTTTTGGTCTACAACTCCTACCAGCTCTAGCTGGCATAGCCAATGGTGAGGGATGATTTTACAGGCCAAAACACCTGGAGGCCCACTAGTTCCCCAACCCATCTTAGAGGTTGGGGATATGCTGCAAGTTGCAAGTCCCACTTTCAAAATAATAATAAAGCGGAGTATTATTTGGACAGAACACAGGGGATACTTCTGTCACCTCAGGATAACCACAGTTCACTTCTACACATCTCACATTCTAGGTGAGGAGGTTCAAATTCTAGGGAAGCAAAAGCCTCAGCACCAATCTTTTAGAAATTAATCACTTGTTAGGGGTGACAACCAGGTAGAGATATTTTATCTTATTTTTACCTTTGACATGGCTGATGTCGATTAGCAGCCCCAAATCTCACCCTCCGCCTCCTAGCCTCATGGCGACAACTCATAATGCAAAATTGTCTGATGTGACATCACAGAACTCCATGTTGCCACACACTGCAGTAGCCAATGAAGTGGAGTGGGGGTGGGGAAACCTTGAGCATAACCACGTCACGTCACGTGTTGAGTGTCCCTACCGGTCACTGGAGGAAGGAGATGAGAGGAGGGAGTGTGGGACTGGTGGCAGTGGCAGCCTTCGTTCTGCCTTAGACACAAAATATTAGTGGCTTCTATTGCTCCTGGAAGCCACATCAGCCATTTGTGCAACCTTTCAGACTCCTCAATACAAGTCACCCTTGGTTATGAGCAAAGCTCATAAATGTTGCAACTGCTTGCAACTGTGTTTCAAACTCACCCTACAGGCTGGTGCTCTCTGTACGCTAAAGGAATGAAGGCAAGCTCATTTATTTTATTCCCGCTTGTTGACAAGTTCTCTGCAGATGGGTTGCATCCTCCCTTATCAATAATTTTGAAAAGCTTTTTCATTCACGCCAAGCGGCCTCCCTAAGCCAGCGGCTTTTAATAGCATTAAGTCTTAGAGCAAATCAATTTCTGTCTCAATTATGCGCTAGTCTTGTGCTCCCCTCCAAACCTTTTACTTCTCTCTTAGGAGAAGATCTCTCCATCACTCTATACCGCAAGGCCTGAATATAAATACGATGTCATCGTGCATTGCCAGAAGACCTGGAATCCAGCCATCACCCGACCATTTTAATAGCAACCTTTGGAAGAAACCAGCAGTGTCACCCATGTATTACAAGGCATTACTGGCTGGTCTTAAAATCAAAGCGATGATTCATTGTTTAGCTAAGAGGGAAAAGGGGGCTTACCTTTCTGCATTGTTGTTTGACCTTATCCCTTTCACTTGGAGGCAAAAGAAGCTGTGAAGGCTGTTGCACCTTAACTAGTGCAAGAAATAAATCAAATGTGGAATAGAAAGCTTTAACGGTCCCATTGCACAAGGACAAATAGTGGCTTTCGGATATGAGTACAGTGTGCTTTAGTGGAAAGATGAAGGAGACAGGCATGACTGAAGATTAAGGGCTTTGTTTCTTAATTAAACTTATTATGTAGAAACAAAGCTTCCCGGGTTGTTGCTGGGCCTGGTTTCTTTTCTTTTTTAATAAATAGTTTGCAGAGATCAGTCAAAGACTAAGCTGATAGATTGCTAACTTTATAGATGCTTGGAAAGTCAGAGCAAATGGACTGTAACCAAAGAAAAGCTATCACCCTGATTCAGTAACACCCTGGGCTCTTCAACAGCAACGAGGGAACACAATAGGCACATATTTCACTGGACCTAGAGGGCAGCTACAGAGATGAAGAACCCGCTCCCTAAGTTGCTCCACTGACAAATGTTGGGAATAACTGGGTCAAATGTTCACCGCAAAACCACCGAGTATGGTATCTGTGACAAAATCTGGTATTGTGCAAAATCTCGGCTTTCAATTTTAACGGTTTTTAAAAGCAAGGTTCCGGCCCTCATCACTGCAAAGGAAAATGGAAAAGTACCGTATATACTCAAATACAAGTCTAGTTTTTCAGCACATTTTTTGTGCTGAAAAATGCCCCCCTCGACTTATAAGTGGGTCAGCGCTCCCCCAGGACCCCCGCTGCCACCGCCAGGCACCCCCCTCCACCCCCAGGACCCCTGCCGCCACCCCCAGACACCCCCACGCCACGCTGTTCCTCTCCGCTCGCTCTTTAAAATTATTTTCCTCCCCCCCCATACCTTTGTCAGCGGCGGCTCGCTCTGCTGGCGCCTTGCGCGCTGCCATGCCGGCTCCTAGGCAGGGAAGCGGCACAGCAGCACGAGGCACCCGTAGAGCGAGTGGCTGGGCTGCGTCTCCCTGGCAGGGAGACATGTGGAGCCACTCCGCTGTTCCTCTCCGCTCGCCTTTTAAAATTATTTTCCTCCCCCCCCATACCTTTACCAGCAGCCGCTCGCTCTGCTGGTGCCTCGCGCGCTGCCATGCTGCTTCGTTCCCGGGAGTCGGCATGGCCAGGGACCCACGTGGAGCTGCTCCGCCATTCCCCTACCTTTGTGTTTGTAAGCGGAGGCTCGCGGCGCTGCCGGCGCCGCCCTCGTCGCTTCTGGGCCGCGACGGGCATCACTTCCGGGGCCACGACGGGCATCACTTCCGGGGCCACGACGGGCATCACTTCCTAGGAGCCGGCATGGCAGCGCGCAAGGCGCCAGCAGAGCGAGCCGCCGCTGACAAAGGTATGGGGGGGGGGAGGAAAATAATGTTAAAGAGCGAGCGGAGGAATAGCGGAGTGGCTCCACATGTCTCCCTGTCAGGGAGACGCAGCCCAGCCACTCGCTCTACGGGCGCCTCGCGCTGCTGCACCGCTTCCCTGCCTAGCCGCCGCTGACAAAGGTATGGGGGGGGGAGGAAAATAATTTTAAAGAGCGAGCGGAGAGGAACAGCGTGGCGTGGGGGTGTCTGGGGGTGGCGGCGGGAGTCTCCCCTCATACATTTCCCACCCTAGACTTATACTGGGGGGCAATAAGTTTTCCCAGTTTTGGGGGGTGAAATTAGGGGCCACGACTTAAATTAGGGTTAACTTGTACTTGAGTATATACGGTACTCTGAGTATTATTTGTGGGAGACTTGGAAACTAAAATGGAACCCCAATCATGACTTTTGGTTTATGGGGAATGTGTATGTGTATGTGTATGTGGAGGAAGATTCTATGCTCTGCATTATATGGAGCTGGCTTCAGCTTTTTGGGAGTGCTTGGACACCTTGGCCTAGAAGGGTGCCATAATGGTCTCTTGGGGCAAGGGGTGCAGACATGGCATGAGGCTCATGCTCTAAGAGAGTCTCCTGAGTCATCACAGAAGAGTCATAGAATCATAGAAAAGTAGAGTTGGAAGGGGCCTACAAGGCCATCGAGTCCAACCCCCTGCTCAATGCAGGAATCCAGGTCAAAGCATCTCTGACAGATGTCTGTCCAGCTGCACCTTGAATGTCTCCAGGGTGGGAGAGCCCACCACCTCCCTAGGTAGTTGATTCCATTGTCTTATTGCTCTGACAGTCAGGAAATTTTTCCTGATATTTAGGTGGAATCTAGGTTCCTGTAACTTGAGCCCATTATTCATTGTCCTGCAAACTGGGATGATCGAGAAGAGATCCTGGCCCTCCTCTGTGTGACATCCCTTCAAATACTGGAAGAGTGCGATCATATCTCCCCTCAGTCTCCTCTTATGAAGGCTAAACATGCCCAGTTCTTTCAGTCTCTCCTCATAGGGCCTTGTTACACACTTACTTTGCACACTTTGGCAAGGTTGGAGACAATACTCACCACTGAGTCTTATGCCAACTGAGAACTAAGATGGCAGCACTGACTCCTAATAGGCGGCCCTCACCATCTGCCCAACTCTGCCAAAGTCGTGTGCCAAGCTTGTCTGCACAGTTCCCTTTATTTTTCTCATAGACTATAATTGAAATATGTCCCTTTGCTTGTTCTATATAGTTCTTCCTGTCTTTCTTTCTCCCCTATTCTTAATTTCTGACAACTGAATCCCGGGGGGCGAGGAAACAACAACAACTGCTATTTCTTTGAAATCCGGAAGACCATCCTTTAAAAAAGTTTTTTTTAGGCTGCATTTTGCTATGTTTGTTGTATTTTAAATATTGTATTTTATTCTCAGTTCTGTAAGCTGCCCAAAGAACATGTGTTGATGATGGGTGTCCTCCATATACATATGGTAGATAAATAAATCCTAACAGTCTTAGATCTCTCTCTCTCTCTCTCTCTTGCAATAAGGATAGCATTTTGTAAATAATGTGTTGAAAAGTTTTTGTATTTTAAACATTTCTGTTTTGTTTTTAAGTGTTTGATTATGTATAAGTAATAGTAAACAAAGTAAAAAATCTGTGACATATTGTTCCTCACTTTTATACTCTTGCTGAGCTCCAAAATGTACCAAAGCAAACCACTTATATGCTTTTACTGGCTTAAAATTAGCAACATCTGGATTAATAATAAACAAAGAACTTAAAAAAAAAAATCATTGATAGATTTTCCCAAATGCCTTTCTTTGTATTTTATTCCTTCGCAACTGATAACTGGGAATCAGTTATTAATCTAACAGAATTAAATGAATTACTAAATAGTTAACATGAAAATCCCCCCCCCCATTTTTTTTTATACTTATAAAGGCTGGGATCCATAGAAGTTTATAGGTACACATGGGAAAGGGAGTGAGTCCTGACTGCAGCCTATCACACCAGCTTGTGGGAGTGCGATGGGGCAAAGGGGCATGGAAAGGTTAAAAAAAAAAAGCCCTGATGCATACATAGCTCTTTAGACTTGGAATATGAATTGCAAGCTTAACAAAGATAGAAATACAGGGCAATATCCAGCGCTGCCACTCCTCTAGTGCAATACCAAGAACGTATGCTGGCGTAACAGCATATGCTGATACGATGAGAAAACTCATCATATCAGCATATTGTTGTTGTGTTAGCAGGTGCTTGCGCTAGCATTACGTCAATGACGTAAGTGAAATGGCAGCATTGGATACTGCCCCTGTTCTTAATGTTCCTGTTTTCATTGTGTTAAGAATTTATCGTTTTAAGTTGCTGTACACTGCCTCGATGGCTTTTTAGCAGATAAGGTGGTATATAAATGTTAATAATAAATAAATACGCAATACTTTGACTATCAGCAGCTGTTCAGGGGAGTCTCAGGCACAGGCCTTTCCCATCACCTGCTTCCTAATCCTTTTAACTGGAAATGGCAGAGGTTGAACTTGCATGCAAGCATGAGCTGTACCACTGAGATATACCTGTATCTATATCTATATCATATCCATATCTATATCATATTGTACCTGTATCTGTATCTATATCTAATCTTTATCTTATGGTTCCAAATCTGCCGTATATGTCATGTTGCAAGTTATAAATAATAGATCAGCATTCAAAGCTGACTGAGATTAGGAGATACCCCTTGTTACACCAATAATCCCCCTCAATCATGACCAAACTGGTCAATCTATCCTTACCACGGTGATGTGGGTGGATTTAAGGGTGGTATATACATTGTTTTTCTTGTTGTTTTTTAAAGTTTGTTCTTGTATTTTACACTCATCATTTCAGTTATAAATTATTCTCTAAACAAAAGGAGAGGAAGAACGAGGAAATAGCGTTATAAAATATTTCAGGTAATATTTCTTTGCATTATTTTGTTTATTGTGCTTTATTTATGGCAACATATGACAACATGTCATTATATTGTAAAAGCAGTTGTGAACATAAGAACTGCCATGCTCGATCAGGCCAAGGGTCCATCTAGTCCAGCATTTTGTTCACACAGTGGCCAATCTGCTGCCCACGAAATCCCACAAGCAGGACATGAGTGCCACAGCACCCTCCCACCCATGTTCCCCAGAAACTGGTGTACATAGGCATACTGCCTCTGATACTGGAGGTAGCATATAGCCAATCAGGACTAGTAGCCACTGATAGCTTTATCCTCCATGAATTTGTCCAATTTGTGGTTGTATGTTTTACCAATTTAAGTATTTTCTGTGTACTAAGAAAAGCATTTCTAGCTTTACTGTCTTGTTATGTATGCATTGTGATTGTTGAGGTGAGTTCTGACATTGACAAGGAGGCTCACCCTAGGTTTGTTCCACTGATACATATCTGCAGATACCTATTCTCATTTGCTATCTATTTAAGCCATTGCCATGTTTATGCACATATGACATGCAGCTTCCAAGCAGCTTTTTCTGCAAAAAACCCGGCGCAACTTGAAATACTATCCTGCAATGTAAAAGGCACTGCAAATCCTGTCAAACATAAGAGAGTTGCCCAGTCCCTTAGTAGGGATCACCCTGATATTCTGGTGCTGCAGGAAATTCACAAGCCAGATATTGAGGTCAAACTTAAGAATCCTTGGCTTGGAGATCAATTTATTGCCCCTGGAACATCAAATAAATGTGGAGAGGCTATAATACTTGCAGCCTCACTACATTTTCAGCTTCAAAGCTTTCTATTGGATAAGGGCTGCTTCATTTTTCTTAAGGGCTTATCACATTCCAAAAAGTATACTATTGCAACCATTTATGCTCCCAATATAGGTCAAATCCAGTTCTTTGAGAGAATATTTCTCAAACTGGCAGCATTTGGAGAGGGAGATCTAATACTCGGTGGTGACTTTAATGCTGTCCTAGATAATGCGAAAGACAGGACATCACTGGGCACTAATTCACACATTAGAGATAGTAATTAGAGACAGTAATGCCCTTAGGTCTTATAGCTCATGTGGGCCTAGTGGATTCATAGTGCACAGTTTATCCCAGTGCAAGAGATAACACATTCTACCCCAGTGTAAAAAAAAAATATCTTACCATCGCATAGATATGAACCTCCTGTCTCATTAATTGGCAAGGGATCTCCAAGATACCCATGTTAATATAGTACAATTACCTGGTCTGACCATGCATGGATCTCAGCTACCTTGCACTCTCCACACTCTGTAGATCATACTCACACATGGAGACTGAATATGCTTCTCCTTCAGAATCAATTTTTAACTGATCAACTGAGTACAGAAATCTCCCAATACTTTTCTGAGAATGCACTAGTAGTTTGGGATGCATTCAAGGCTGTGGCCAGAGGGTGGTTCTTATCAGCTGGCTTGTGAATGAAGAAAATGAGGATTCAGATGTACTCAGAACTTTCAGCTGAATTGCAAGACTTGGAACAAAAGCATAAGAGAACTGGTTCAAATAAAATATATGCAAAATTGACAGCAGTGTGACACATATTGAATTTGTTGGAAACCCAACACATCCAGAAAGCACTCCTGTATACTAAACAGGCGTATTTTGAAAGGGATAACAAGCAGGGCAGGCTTCTGGCATGGAAACTGAGAGGTGCTCAAACTAAAAGACAAGTGATGGTCATTAGGACCCTGTCAAACACCCTTACTATTTATTTTTTATTTATACTAGGAAAGATGAGATCTGTTCTGCATTCTCAAAATATTATCAGGACTTATACATGTCTGAACAGCCACATCTCAACCAACTGAAGGACTTCTTGGATTCCTTGCCTATTCCAATGATTACATCAGAAGCAGCTTTGGAAAGGTTTATTTCAAAAAAAGTAGACCAAGTTATAGAAAACATAAAAATATACAAATCTCCTAGTCCTGATGGGTTTCCAGCAGTTTTATAAATCTATCAAGCTTCAGTTGCTTATACCTCTTACAGATCTGTTCAATCATGTTTATGATAAGAGGCATAACTCCAAGTACATGGTGTGATGGAAAGATCATAGTCATACCAAAACCAGGCAAGGATCCAGCTGCTCCAACATCTTACAGACCTGTATCTTTAATTAATCAGAATTCGAAGGTTTTTACTGTGGTTCTCACTCAAAGGTTGAATGCAATATAAATAGTATATTCATCTAGACCAAACAGGATTCATTCCATATAGGCATTTGGCAGATAATGTGCAAAGAACCATAGATCTAATACATAAAGCAAAGATGGACAAAATTCCCATGGCTATTTTGTCCCTTGATGCAGAAAAAGCTTTTGATCACATGAATGGCCTTATCGTAAATACCTACTCTTGAAGACAGGTTTTGGCCCAACATTTTTTAAGGCTGTCACATCCAATTATCAAAGTCCTCAAGCATTTGACTCTGTTAATAATCACAATTCAAGGATTTTTCAGTTACAGAAGGTTGCCCATTGTCACCTTTACTGTATGCCTTAGCTGTTGAACCTCTTGACATTGCTTTTCATGCTAATCTGAATATCGAAGGCATACAGTTGGTCATACAGAACATAAAGTGTGCTTGTTTGTAGATGACATGACCCTCTATATCAAATCCAGTATCAGCACTACCTGAAATAATCTCACTGCTTGATGATTTTGGGCAAGCTTCTGGGTACAAAGCAAACTATCATAAGTAAGAGATTATTAATGTCAATCTATCTGTAGTTACACAAGCCAATCTAGAAAAGAAATTTCCTTTTGTGTGGACTACTAAGCCTTGGCGACATCTGCAGGGTTCATATCTTTCCCTTGCTACATGAATTCCATAAACTCAACTATCAGCCATTGTACACATGAATTCACTCCGGTACTCAAAAATGGGGTAAGGATAAGTTATCATGGTCAGTTAGAATAGCTATAGTAAGAATGAATACCTTACCTAGACTCCTTTTCTTGTTTCAAACAATTCCATTTCCTCTATCTATTCCTACTCTGCCCAAATGGAACAAACTATTGTCAGATTTTATCCGGTCAGGACAGAAGCCAAGGTTGAAGTTGCAAAGTCATGCATAGCATCTAATTGGAGGTCTCCAAAGCAACCAACTAAAGAGCAGTGGGTTGATAAAATTTGAGAGACTATGACTATGTATAACACTGCAAGTACAGCAAGCAAGGAATCTAACTTTAAGAAAGATATTATGGTACCAGGTTTCCATTTATTTCCTGTGTTGAAGCTCTTCCACCTTTTGATCAAATTCCAACCAAATACAGTTTATATTTTTTCTGACTAATATACACATACACACAAAATAACATACACTTGCACATGCTCCTTTTATATGTTTTATAAATTGTATTTTTACTCTTTCATTAGGTATAGAGCTCCTACTTAGGCCGTTTTACTGTACATGTTCCATAAGCATATCAGTTATAGACTAATAACTATAATTAGTGAATTTTTGTTTCTTTAGTGATCTTGATTTATTATTATGTATCTTCTTCTTTTTGTTACCTATATTTTGTTAACTTTATTTCAAAATAAAATAAAATTTCATGATAAAAGATAAAATTTCATGATACCCCAAGAGTCAGAGCACTTTTGTATGTACACTCCTAAATAAAGGAAGAACAGAAGAGATAATAAACTTCAGGCTTCTTTCAGTGCTAAGGAAGTTTTGAGAGCCTTTTCTTTTCTTTTCTTTTCTTTAAAGCTACTTCAAAATAAAATGGTTAAATCTACACACACACACACACACAGTGAAATTCATTTTGCCTGGCACAAATGGGATATAGTACAACTAGAGGGACTGCACCCTCTTCTAGGTAGGTGTTGCTGTGGTGATGTTCAGAGGCTTTGTTAAAATCATACAGATGTTGATGCCCTTTAACAAGGAAACTTATTATATATACACTATCTCAGGTGCATGGAACTCATTCTGTGGTAACTGAAATGACTACAAGACGGGTGAAAAGTCAGTGGCTTTTAGTTCTGCCCTTGATCCACTCTTTTCTCAACTGTGTAATGGATATGTTGAATGTAGTCATGGTAGACGTTGCTGGTATAGACGTTTCCATCCGTAATGCAACAAAAAAATGAGATATACTAAGTTAAGTCATGACGCCTGTTCAGTGGACACTGTGCCTCAGGTTTCAAACAATGCTTTCATCAGATAAACTAGCTGCTCATCATGGTTTATCTATGGCAAATGCTTAATGGTTTTTATCTTGGAAAGGACAGTATCAAGCAGGTCCATAAGGGGAATGTATCAATTAGATAAGGAAAGCCTAATACATTTCAGCAAGAGAAAAGTATCATAAAGTATGATATGAGCATTTTAAAGGATGAATTCAGACAAATAATTTCCTCACTAGGATGTCAGAGAAATCCACAATGTATTCAAATGAATTCAGATTTCGAAGAATCCGACCCACGGATTCCGCAGCAGACCAGCTTTTCCCGAGCTGCGTAGATTCTGTGGACTTGCAGACCGTTTTTAATTTTTTCCCTAATTCTGTACTAATTTAGTAGTAGAAAAATACATAAAATAAAAAAACACCAACCAAAAACGTGCATTTCCCCTATACGCGTGAAAATACGCATTTTGGGGGGATTTGTGCATTTTCGTGAGTGCGAATTTGTGCAACTCCGGATTTGTACAAATGTGTACGAATGCATTTGTGCAAAAACTGATTCCGTCAATGAGCAGATGACGGAACAAAAGGCGCCTAACAATCCGTGAAACACAGACAGAACAGATTTTACAACGTCTTTACATCCCTACAATAGATTGATTTGTACAATCATGGCCCAGCAAGAGCCATGTGGAATTGGATTACGAGAAATGTCTATCTAGTATGATCATGGAAGAGTTGCTTGCACACTGGAACTCTTCCCCCATGACCCATTTCCATGTGGATCCCATCATACAGTGATTCCAAAAAAGTCAATCCACAGTGGGAATACTTGCTTTTCAAATGCACACATAAAATTATTCTATTGCAATTAGGAGTGGATTCGGAAAACACGTGGATGTGGTGATTAAATATAGGAGACAAAAGTTACAGCCAACATGTGGTAATCATTTCAAATAGCTAGACCATCATATGGTAACTGAAATCATCATAGGCCTGTAAATAAGCCCCCTGCTATCTTTTCCTTTTTTAACAAAAAAGAGGAACAAATACAGGCTATGGCTCTGATCCAGCAAAGTGTTGTATGCATACATAACCAATAGTACATGTACATAACATTTTATTTGCTCACTGGCTCCCTAGCAGCTCTTGCCAGTGAATTGCAAGCTGATTTTTATTTTTTTATTTTATTTATACCCCGCCTTTTTTCCTGCAAGGAACCCAAGGTGGCTTACATGATCCTCCTCCTCTCCATTTTATCCTCACAACAATCCTGTGAGGTAGGTTAGGCTGAGAGTCAGTGACTGGCCCAAAGTCACCCAGCGAGCTTCATGGCTGAGTGGGGACTAGAACCCAGGTCTCCCGAGTCCCAGTCCAACACTCTCACCACTTTGGCTCACGCTGGCTCAGCTTGTCTGACCATGGAAAGCTAAGCAGGGTCAGGCCTGGCTATTACTTGGATGGGAGACCCTTCCTTTAGTTTCCGGCATTGAGCAGAGGGTTGGATTCAATAGCCTTGTAGGCTCCTTCCAACTCTATGATCTATGAAATCTATGAAACTTGGGGGAATGCAAAAAATGCAGATTGGGGGTACTGCGCAGAAAATGGCTTGAGAAATCACACTGCATACACAGATCTGGCATTCACACATTGCTGAATCATAGCCAATGCATTCAGAGTAGTTTAGAGAGGAGTTTACTGGAAAATTTGTTCTAGTATACCTACATTGTTCACACTTGGGTCCCATCCAGCCCGGGAGGCACTGGCAAGTTCCAACAATATGATCACAGGCAGCTCCATTCTTGCAGTCACACACCTGGTGACAGTCGAGCCCAAAAAAGCCATCTGGACAAGCTGAAGATGAAAAAGGAAGAGAATGTGATTCTGATCTGTGTATATATCCATCTGGCAAACAACATGTGCTGGCCCTCAAACAGCTTTTAGGAAGTAACAGGGGAATCCATTATTTAAGTTTTAGTTACAGAGTTGATCCAAGAGCCTGTCCTTGCACTGAAGGAAGAGTGGTGTTTGGACCGTTAAAACTGACTTCCGTCAGCCTGGAAATGTAGAAGTACAGCACATTTGATACTAGCCAGAAAACGCTGTTGAGAGAAGAGCACAAAGCCTCTAGTTGAAAATTGATGGAGCAGCAGGCCTCTTCCAATGTGATCCTCTAAGTTGGTCACAACATACCAGCAAGGCATTAGATTGATGGGTCACACAATGGGCAGGCCTATGATAAAATGAAAGCAGCACTCTCATTCTAGCCACAAGGATGCAAAGGAATCCAGCAGATGGAGTGCTGTGATTGCATCTCTTGCTTGTGCCAGGCAAGGATATTTTATACAAATGGTTGGAGGCTTCCCCTGTTGGCCTGAGCCCACTACGGAGCAGTTAACATGAGAACACTTTTACCCACCGATTTAGCAGTGTAGGGTCTAGGGTTGCCTTTAACTAAACTCTCAGGCCCATCAGTGTCTTTAACTGCAGCTTGATAGATACAGGTAAGTTTGTCAGAGCATAGAGGGAATCGGCATTACCTGCAAATGCTTGCACATCAAGCTACTGTTAAAGGCACAGCTACAGCAGTTGGTTGAAAAGGTGGCAACCCTAACAGGGTCCCATATAGTAAAATCTTGTCACCCTGTTCCAAACATTGATTTTACTACATGGAGGAGGGGTATAAGGCTGTTCGTTCCGCACATCCCATGTCAAGGATGCAGCACCTCTTTCATCCCGAGGGCCAAGTTCCATTTTGGAGAAGCTTGCGGGGGCCACATTTCAGTGATGGCTAGGGCCAAAGGAAAAAGGGGGTGAGGTCAAGCGCAAAACGGGTGAGATCAAAATACCAGCATTTTTTAGTTTAAAGCTCTTACTGCCAGTGACTAAGCCTTGGGAGAGGCATTTCATAGATTCATAGATCATAGAGTTGGAAGGGGCCTACAAGGCCATCGAGTCCAACCCCCTGCTCAGTGCAGGAAACTAGAGGAGGGGTGTCCCATCCAAGTAATAACCAGGCCTGACCCACTTTCCAGAATGGGGGAAAACTGCACAAAAGCCAGGAAACTATCAAATCGGTAGTTGGGGGAAAGAGGAGTGGCCATCTGGCTCCAGGAGGGGCAAATTTGGCCCCCAGGCCAAAGGTTCCACACCCGTGCCCTCTGTTGATGTGTATCTTCTGCAGACCTGCAATTAACCGTACTCATGTTCCACAACGTACAGGAGAAGGGGGTTGAGGGGCAGTTGATCAGAACAGATTCTCTTGGCCTAGGCACAACACACTTACAGAATTCAGTAGTAATGTTTATTTAGACAATCAAATAAAAATAAAGAATATACAAGGATCAGTGGAATAGCATCATATACAGTGTGAATCAGGGGAAATGAATGCAAAGGATATCGCTCAGTTACAAATACACAGGGAAGAATCCAAATCCTGGTAAGGAAAGAAGAATGGGGTTGGGTGAGGTGAGGCATATGCAAATAAAGAGCCCAAGGGTTTTTGGGGAGCGGGGTACAAAGGAACCAGAAAGAGATAAGCTAGCAAGGAAAGGTCCACTGCTACAAACAGGGATGAGAGCAAGATGGTCCTGTTCCTGGGGATGGGAAAACGGCCCCAGTTTTAGAGGTGGATGAAGAAAGAAACGGTAGAAAGCCTCTGGTGGGGACTGGTGTTTATTCCTGATGGCACCCTCTAGGGGTCTGGTGCTACCTGGGAGAGGAATTTAAAAGGCACCCATTCTTCTATATGGCTGAAATGTCTTGAAGTTCCAGGTGTACAGAAAAAAAAACCCCAGCTGGGGATCCTTTTAGAGGCTTTGCCTCAATCCCCACCACCACACGACCTGGCAGGACCTGTTCACAAGGGGGCTAAAGCCTCACCTGTTCCTGGCTAAAGATACTGATTGATTGATTGATTTGATTTGTACCCTGCTTTTCTACCAAGAAAATGGCACTCAAAGTGGGTGCCATTTTATTTATCACAGATAAATAAAAACTCGATTAAAACAATAATAAAACAAATAATTAAAAACACAATTAAAACATAGTAACAGTAGAATAAAAAACAGCACCAACCCAACAGACCTGCTTACATGCCAAAGGCCTGCTTGAATAAAAAGATTTTTGCCTGCCAGTGGAAGGACATCAGACAGGGGGCCAACCTAGACTCCCTCGGCAGGAAGTTCCACGGTCTAGGACAGTGTTCTCCAACCTTGAGTCCCCAGATGTTTTTGGCCTACAACTCCCAGCATGCCCCAGCCAGGCTGATGGTAATCTTTGTCAGTTTTCTTATATTTAAGCAGAGAAGGATTTATTCTGTCCTACCTGGTTTGCAATAAGTATCTTAGGATTTAAGCCCAAGCACAATGGGTGATTATGGTATGCATCTTAGCTGAGAAACATTAGCCATACAATAACCCTATTCAGTTGTTCTCACAAGTAAGCTCGGTATACAGGGAGGAGAAGTGGGTCTGGGCATGCTAGCTCTGCCCCTCTCCCTTGCCATTCTTGTCACCCCCTCCATGTGGGGGGAAAGGACTGTCTGCAGAGAAGAGCATCCTCTATCCATGGATACTCTGCCCAAGGCTTTGGAATCCTGTTTTGCCAGCCCGCACATTGGCACACCAGCAGTGTGTACGCATCACTGGCATGCAACACTATCTAAATATGGGTCAGTGCACATGGTAAGAATAATTTAATGAGAAGGGTGCCTCATGAAATGCTTACATAGCTAAGTGCCTTGCCTGTGGTTTGCATCGTATTTCATTGGACTCACAGAATCTCGGCATGTGTCACAGAGGACGGGGTATGGGACTCAGGAAGATGCACAAAATAATGTGTGTGATCTCTTTCCACAGTCCTGGCAGCTCATCCAATGGGGATATTGCAGATCTTTTGCGCTGGGCACAAACCAACATAACTGATCTGCAAACAGATTCTTGAATCATGCAACATCTTTTTTTTTTTTCTCCCAGCCTTTCCTTCCTTTATTAAACTCTGACCCTGAGGAACAGACCTGTGACTCAAAGGCTACCTCACTGCTTTTTGATCTCAATAAAGGCATTATGATACTGTTCCTATCTGTTCAATTTTTGTTTTCCTAATGGACTGGCATGATTGTCTGCATTTTTTTTGGCCAATGCTGCAAACTGGCCCTGTTTCCGCTAGAGGGCAGCAGATGCACACAAGACATGAAATTTGCAATTTACTCAGGACCAGCACGGTATATTAGAACATGGGAGTATGTCCTTATGTATTGACTTACAAAGTAAAACAATGAGAGGGGAAGGCACTTGTGTATCACGGAAACAAAAGAGGTGGGAAAATTCTCAGGTACCTGGAAAGAATATTTTGCCCAACGCGCTTCAGAAACAATCTGCATTATGCAGAATAGATACTGGAAGGACTTTTTTCTCCCTCAATATCTCTGAAAAAAGACAAGCAGCCCCGACAAAGGAAACATATCGTTTCCGAAATGCATTGGGCAAAATAAATATTATTTCCAGGCACCTGAGAAATTTTTCTCCCTTTTGTTTTCCTGACTTGCAAAGTAATGTAACAACTTTGCGTGACAAACTGATTCAGTGCAAAAGATTTAGGTTTCTAAATTGTGATAAACTAGAGAACTTTTCCTGCAAAACACTTGCTTAAAATTAGGGATGTACAGAAATTTCATTTCCATTCATTTAACACCAGAACTTGCCCCGTTCATACTCCCAAATGTGAATGCATTTTGCAGGCAAAGCTCATATATTCCTGAGCTTGTGATCACGTTTGCAAAATGTGTACTTTAGAAAAAGGCTCACTTTTAAAAATGCACATTTGAGGGAAAAAATGCATTTTTACTCTTTCCTCAATGGGGCAAAGTATATATTTGGGTGCATGCTTTAAAAATCTGCACCCAGATATGCACTTTTACCATTCAAACAAACAAACAAACAAACAACAACAACAACAACAACAACAAAGCTCATAACTGGGAATGAGCACAAGGATGATCAAGCATGAAGTGGAAGTTGGAGAAGTTTGTGAGCTCAAGCATCAGTGATTCTCCCAATCTAGCTTAAATATGCATTATCTTGGGTTTATCCAAAACAGAATATTGCTTGTTTGCTTTTTCTTCTCTATCCAGCATCAGGCAGTGAAGCAACTTTGCAGGATTTGGGAATGGAGCAGCAGACAGGAAAGCCATTCAAAATCAACTCCTGCTTTCTTTTAGCTAAACAATATATACATAGTACGTGGTAACTGATAACACTGTTATGGTTTAATAGCAGTCTAATAATGATAGAATGCAGAGATTTTCCAACTTCATAGCTGGAAAGAACCATTTCCACATCAATTTTCCTGCCGAGGAATTCCTGTGGCTATGCGGTGGAATCCTAGTGAGTTGCAGATGATTCTGCCAAGAGTTCTAGGCCACGCATTCTAGATCACACAGGATTGGCAGCTAGGGATGCTTGGGGGAAATTCAATCTTCGCAAATTCCGATACGAATTCTCGTGATCCACATCAAAACTTAGCTATCCAACAGAATTCACACTTCTTTGAACGTGGCGGCACAGATTAATGCAGAAATGGAACGGTGGTTAAAAAAAAAAAAAAACATATGAAAGGGACACATGGTGGAAACGGACAAGATTACTCCACTGCTCATGCTAGCAAGGCCTCTTAGGCCTCACTGTCACCCTGGCGAACTGTGACGTAGAACACAACCCTCTCCTGTGGTGTCACCCTGCGTGGGAAGATTGGCAACTGTGGGCAAGCTGTCTTTCAGGGAAGCTCGCCTGCCATTACCCATTACCCAATTTCCTGACTGTCAGAGCAATAAGACAATGGAATCAACTACCTAGGGAGGTGGTGGGCTCTCCCAGTCTGGAGGCATTCAAGGTGCGGCTGGACAGACATCTGTCAGAGATGCTTTGACCTGGATTCCTGCATTGAGCAGGGGGTTGGACTCGATGGCCTTGTAGGCCCCTTCCAACTCTACTTTTCTATGATTCTATGATCTTCCCATTGCCCCTGCTAAGCCTTTGGGGAATGAGTTTGAAAATTACTTTCTTTAAAGACTGATGCAAGGCTGAGGCTGCAATCCGATATACCTGGGAGCAAATGTATAGGATCACACTGCTAGTCTCTTAACTGTGTTTAAGAGGTTGGGAGCAGGCTATGGAATTGCCACTTCCTTTCCTGCAGCCTCTCCTCTCCCCTCCCACTTTTAGTAGCAGTAAAGCAGGCACACGGTCCAGCTGCCCATTGGTCCCTCCAAAGGCCTCACTTGTGCCCCCCCCCACAGGTGTGGTGCCCCACCACCACCGGCGGAGGCTGGCGGCTCCAATGCCAGTAGGGCAGTGAATCCACTCTGGGTTTTAGTCTGAACTTTTAGGGAGCTATCCATGGTGCTGAACCCTATCCCCAAAACAGGTTCCGCACCATGGATAGTTCCATTCAAGTTCAGGCTGAAACGCGGAGTGGATACACCACCCCACTGACATGGGGGGCCACCGGCCTCTGCTGCCCACCACCACCACCAATTTCCCACCTCCCGCGAGGAAAGAGCATCTGCATCACGATTGCTCCTCCAGCAACCCTGGTACAGACTGCTCTTTCCCTGCTGCTGTGTTTGCATGTGTGCCTGCTCATGTGAGCACACACGTGCAGCCCCCAACCCTCAAGGCAGAATCACATGCGGCCCTGGCAGTTCACTGTATTCCTGCAGTATAGGAATACATCAGCAATGACGTTAACTGTTGCTAAACTCCTGCTTAACCTGGGCTTGCAGCTAGCAAAGAAACCCAGTTAAGTAGGAAAAATGATTAGCCTTCACTGCAGTTAATGTAGGTGCTGCAATTAGCCAGGGTGAAAGCTGGGGAGGGGGGGAATTCACCCCACAGAGGAGAGGTACATGCACTCCTGTCATGGACCCCTGATCTCTTTAACCATGATTAAGAGACTGGGCCAGCTTTGTCTGCACTTGCAAGCGCATCATTGAGCTTGTAAATTATCCCCTAGCCTGTTGAACTGATCAATACGATCATTACAACAGGCTTAAAATCTGCAGAAAACGTCACTGTTGATAATTGCATTGATTTAAAAAAGAAAGAAAGAAAACGAAAAGAAAGAAAACGAGAGAGAAGAAAGGGGAAACAGAAATACCTTTCTCACAAAATGTTCCTATCCAGCCAGCTGCACAAGTACAGGCTCCGCTCACGTGGTCACACACAGCTCCATTCTTGCACTGACAGCTAGATTTACAACTTCGGCCAAAGGTTCCCTTGGAGCATCCTACAAACACAGAGGAAGAGACATACTTCGGGACAAAATTGGGCACAGGCCTGTGATCAATTCTACAAGGTCCCCTATTAGTTTAAACTCCTGCCCGAGCAAACAAAATGAAGGATTGACGTGGCTTTTACAGAAATGCGTTTAAAAATAATGGTGGGCTATATAACTGTGGCTGCGTGTGGATAACACCATTATGAGGGAACGCAGAAGAAGCCCAGTATGTGGTATTGGGTGGAGAACGCAGCTTCCTGAGAGGCTCAGCCTTTGTTGAATGAAAGAGAGAGAGAGAGAACGAAAAGCAAGTTTTGCCAATCCTAGAAGTCTGAATTTATGAATATAGATGGAAGCTATGCTAATTTCCTACTTTGAAATATAGCCTAGAACAATCAAAAAAGAGGAAGGAAATAGATAAAAGCATTAATTGACCAAGTCTACAGCTGAGGAGCAAAAATAAGGAATGTCACTTATCCTAACATGAAGTCTAATAGACAAACTAGTCTTGAGCCCAAGCAACTTTGAAAACAGCTTTCCTCCTGGAGTATGCATTTTAAGTTAAACATTCTAGAGTGACTGAAATCTGAGTCCCCCATGCGGACTACTCCACATCTTGGAAAATGTACCAGCTGGACTCTTTCCTAGATGCATATAACAGGAAAAACAATTCTCCACTCCTTGATTCTAAGAATTCCCCCACTTCAACGCGGTTAATGGCTTACTGTGCTCACAACGTTTCCCGGTATATCCAGCTTCGCAGAAGCAAATCCCAGTAACAGAGTCACAGCTACCAGCGCTGTTATTGCAGTCACATGAGTTTCCACAGAGCTGTCCCCAGTAACCAGTATCACAAGCTGCAAAATAATACAGAATTTAACAAAGAATGTACATAATATAGGAGAGACAACCAACAGTACACGTCTTTGTGGATGTGATCTTACTGTCTACTACAGCAATGGCAAAGACTTCATGGACTTGTGAATCTATAGTCAGAACCAATTCATACTGCAAACACCAAGTGTGGGGAAGGGGGTGTAGCTGGTTTCTTATGTATCTGAAATTGTTGAGTGCATTTATTTATTTATTTATTACATTTATGTCCAGCCTTTTCCTCCAAGGAAAAGTACTTGATCCTCCTCCTCTCCATTTTATCCTCACAACAACCCTGTGAGGTAGGTTAGGCTGAGAGTCAGTGACTGGCCCAAAGTTACCCAGTGAGCTTCGTGGCCGAGTGGGGACTTGAACCGGGGTCTCCCAAGGCCCAGTCCGACACTCTAGCCACTAAACCCATCCTGGCTCTCCGAGTCAAGGACAGAGTAAACTTTACTTACTTCTGAGTAAACATGCACAGGATTCTGCTCTGTGAGTCATTTGCACTCATGCTATGAGCTGATGTGGAGTGTCAGGGTGTATTTTATTTATTTATTATATTTATGCCCCACCTTTTTTCCTGCAAGGAATCCAAGGCAGCTTACATAATCCTCCTCCGCTCCATTTTATCCTCACCACAACCCTGTGAGGTAGGTTAGGCTGAGAGTCAGTGACTGGCCCAAAGTCACCCAGTGAGTTTCGTGGCCGAGCGGGGACTAGAACCTGGATCTCCCGAGTCCCAGGCCAGCACTCTCACCACTATGCCACACTGGCTCTCAGAACATCATGCTAAAATCACTGTTGCTGTTCTCACTGAGGAAGAGTCCTTTGTGTGGGAGTAAGTCAGTAGGCAAAGCAAATATTCAGACTTTGCTCAGTTCCAGGTAAGACCATTGTTAAAATTAATTCACGGATCAGGGCTCTATGTAGCATTGTGCAGCATTGTAGACAACACTGTGGTTAAAATAAGCAGGGCGTACCAGTCTGAACCGAAAGTTAGGTCAGGGTGGAGAACCTGTGACTCTCCCGATGTTGTTGGAATCCAACTCCCGATCTGCTACAGCCACCATGCCCAATTGTCAAGGATGATGGGAGTTGCAGTCCAAAATATCTGGAGGGCAACAGGCTGGGGGAGGCTGCTCTAAAGCCTTAACAACATCTGGAGGGCGACAGGTTCCCTACCCTTGTCCTAGAAGGATATTTGTGATGGCCACATTTCCTTCTTTCCATGGTAGACACTGATGAAAGGACCTTTGCCATTTCTCATTCTTTTGCCACCTCCTGCTTCCAGTCCAGAAAAGTATCATACATAAGAATTAGGGATGTACGAGGAATCCGCTTGGGGGTGTGTGTGTCAAAATCCGGTGGATTGGCCCGGCTTGGCACCCCGGATTCTGGCCCGTCTACCCAGTGCTGGTGTCGATTCGCTCCGACGCTTTTAAAGCGGGTCACAATTTGTGGGTTTCTTTTTTTTCAAGGCAGAGAAATCTGTCCAAAACAAGGCCACCATTTGTGTAAATGTGGCTGCAATTAGTGCAAATTGCAGCTGTGTTTTACTCAAATTTGCCTGCCTTAAAAAAATGCAAATTGCAGCAGGCTTTAAAAGTGGAAGCTGCAACACACACACACACACCCAACTCAGCCCGCTTTTGGCTCTCGAGTCCGTGAGGTGCGCCAAAGTCCACCGAGCGCAAGCGGGCAGAGTTCTTTAGTGTGTCGCCCATCGCTACAGAATGTAAGACGACCCCGTCATAAATCTGTCTAATCCCCTTTGTGCTTATGGCCCCATGGCCTCTGGACATGTCGGTGGCAACCCACCATAGCAGAGTCAGTGTGGGGTAGCTGGACTCAGACCTGGGTTCGGTTCCGTGCTTTGGGCCTCTGCATGTTATGTTTTTAGGTGAATGTTTTAAAATATGCCCTTTAAAATGTTAAGTGTAAACATGACAAACAAGTGTCAGAAAGCATGAGCATCCTATAGGTGCCCCCATCAGAGAGCTCAGGTTGGCTATGGCTCCCTGTTGAGTGTACACTCGGCTTTGCGGCTGTAATGCTTGTAAGACATTGAAAGACATTCTAGTTGTGGAAAAATTCTGCAGACATCTTTTCACAACCCCCTGAGGAAGGCCTTAAAAAAACCATAGGCCGAAACACGTCGGGCTCCTCCACCTGAAAACAATAAAGAATTTGCATCCTGAGAACCTGTTCTCCCCCCTTTTTGCATTGTTTTTTTTTTTAATATTTTATTTATTTTTCAAAACAAATTATAACACAGAAAATATATTTAGCAAAATACAAAATTATCACACAAATATAACATAATCAACATACAATAAGTCATAAAGTGCTCCCCCCCCACCCTCCAAGGGACCAATTAATATACTTCTATCCTCTTGATCAAATAAAGTCTAAATTCCAAAAATATAACATATCCTGACAAGGCATGTTACCCTTCCCCTTTATTAATACATAGTCTTGTTATTGGATGCTTGTCTCCTCCTGTTTTTGCCTTTTATCTCTTGGGCCAACCTACATTTCATGGTTGTTGTGAAGATAAAAAGGGATAATCCCAAGTAAGCCACCTTAAGTTCTTTGGAGGAGGAGATAGAATGGGCCAGGAAAGACCATGTGTAAATAGGGTCCCATTACTATGTCGTTAAGCCAGTGCTTAACGACATAGGTAGATGTGATAACTGATGGCAACCTATAAGCTTCTCTTTCCTAGGGATATATGAGAAATTCACTTCAGTTCATTTTTGACCAGAATTTACTCACTTTGCACATCCTGGAACTGGACACAACCTGCAGTCGAAGCCCAATCATTTCTGAGCTTGCGATGTGACTCAGCACAACAACAACAATGCATTTGAAAAAGGTACAAGGGGGGAAAAAAGCATACTTTTGACAAATGCACACAAACACACGTTAATCAATGGGAGAAAAATGTGTACATTTGAAAAATGTACACAACTGATGCATATGTTTGAAAATGGCTCATGAAAATGCACACCTATTTTTGTGGGGAAAGTAGAAAACCCCCAAAGCTTGCAACCTGATACGGACACAAGTTGGAACAAGCTTTGGGGGCAGAATTCAGAGAACCTTGATGAACTCGAATTTTGCTGATTCACACGTCCCTGCTCTCTCCAAACAATCTGGATGCCTACTATTTGCAATCCAAAAAAAAGGGAAGGAAAGAGTGTCACCCAAGATTTATATTTACAGCTCAGGGACTGTCTTTCAAACCAAGACAGTGCAAGTCACTCACCTGCTGAGACAAGGCTTCCCCACACCCCATGCCAACGTTGGGTATTAGCCCTGAACTAAGCCGTATGGAAAATGGGGAAAAAACCGGAACTGGTTGTCAATCTGAATGCTGAAGGCACAGAGCACGCTTGGAGGAACTGGTGCACAGTGATGGAATAAAAGTTCTCCTATCAAACCTTCTCTGCCTCACCAGTCATCGCCCTCCATACTTTAGACTTAGATAATTAAGGATTATCGCCAGCCAGGCTGCATAAACCCATAAATACACAATTTCAGAGGCTATAAGATTAGCGGGGGGGGGGGATATATATATAGCAAAAAAGTTTAATTGCCTAAGAAGCCGCCGAGCTGGTACTTTAGGATTTCGATTATGACCGATGAGAGAGAAAGAGCAGGTGCCGATAATGGAGGCTTTGACTTACGCTGCTTGCAGTCACGGCCAATCCAACCCGGGGGACAAGTGCATTCGCCAGTGATGGGGTTACATTGAGCACTGCTATTACAGCTGCATTGCAGCAAGCATTTTTTTCCATGGTAACCAGCGGGACAAGCTGAAAAAGAGATAAGCATGCAGTACTTGTCACTTAGATATATTAACTCAAACAAAGGCATCTGTTTCACATGAGAGATAACAATTCTGGTCATGATCCACTCATTATGGATCACTGGGCTAGAGGGGACCTGAAAAATCATCTTGCCCAGGGTAGGATCACTCACCCATTACTCCCACGTGCATCACATGTGAACCACACTTCCGTACAAATTACCGCTAATAATCCTGATGGTGCACTGTAGAGTTAAGGTGACCATACTGGCTGCTGTAAGCAGGAACTGCACAGGGTTAGATTTTCAAACTTTGGGGCGTTTGTTTTAAACTTACCTCTTAATCTCTGTTCCTTAACAGCATGTAAAGCATCTCCCTGAGTTTTTGCAGTTGCAGGTACTTAAGATGTAAATGCGCCCTGCACAGGGCAAAACACCTCCTTCAAATGATGCAAGCTACTTCAAAATTAAAAGATGCGTAGGCCTATCCTAGGAATGCCTACCCAGAAGTTCAAGCCCACTGAATTTAATGTCGCTTAGGAAAGCACTCGTGGGGACAAGAGCTACAAAGCACTGGGGGAAGAGCACAATTTGCAGCAGTGGACAGGAGGAGTAATCCCTCCTGCACCAGCTGCTTCTCCCCTTCCCCCAGCTGGGGTTTTGGACAAGTTTGCACTGCACCATAGGGAAAAATGGTTGTGGGGAGGGCAATGAAGGGGGAAAGTGCCATGCACAGAAGGGATTAAGAAGAACTCCCTCCTGCCCGCTGTTTTGCTGCTGCAAATTGCAACTCCTCCCTACATAAGCTGCTTTGCAGCTGTCAAGGAGTGACTCGGGTCTGCCGCTGAGCATCTCGTTGGGTCCTTAATCTTCCCTGGAACAACAAGAATTGAACAACTTGCAAAAGAGATATTACGATTCAGTTAATAACTTTGAAGAAACATCTTCCTCTGGATTTTCGCTGTGCCCCATCCTGAACACTAGTGGAAGATCATAACAAGTACCCAAATCTATGTACTCCAGTCTGTAGACCTGTATGCTGGGCGGTAAGGCTCATATTGATTTCCCAACAAAATATGAGGAAGAGGACTTATTTACTTGTGATACGGAAACGTGTAACCGGCTTCCCCCCTCCCCTTCCTACTGCAAGAGGGCTGCTTACAAGCATTACAATATTGTCCAGTATATCCAGATGGACATTCACACGTGCCGGTCACTTTGTGACACTCTCCTCCGTTCTCACAGGGTCCACAGGCGTAGCGACAGTCCACACCCCAGAAACCATCAGGGCAGTCTAAAAAACAACAAAGCATAAGGAATCATCATTTTAAAAAGGTATAGAATACCTTTGATGCCTTAAGAAATATTAAAGGCAAAATGAAGTGTGAGTGTGAGTGTGTGTGTGTTGGAAAAAAAAACACTGCGGCTTGAGGAAGTGATTTCTGCAATTCCTGAATTAAGCAATTAATTTGTCTGTCTCTTCTATGAAGAGGACTACTAACTTTCCAGAAGCTTACAGCCTGTTCATAAACATGTTTACCGAGAAGGAAGACTCACCAACTATTCCCTAGAAAATGGGAGGAGACTGTATATAGTATGCTGAAGGCTAAAGCTAATTCCTAAAATGCTTCTCAGTTGCCATGTGTATAAATATGGCAATTGAGCCTGAGAATGATTTAAAACAGCCTTCCCCAACCTGGGTTGCTCTAGATGTTTTGAACTACAATTCCCATCATCCCTGATGATTTGAACTACGACTTTCACTATCCCTGACAATTGGTCATGCCGTCTGGGGTTGATGGGAGTTATAACAGAAAACATCTGGAGGGACCCAGATTCCCTATCACAGACAGATGTGAGAGTACTCGATCATGTTCCCGCCGCCCCTCTTCAAAAACGTACGTAAGTGGCACTTTTCTCCATAGAACCCCGCAGGGCACGGATATCTGCAGTCTCCAGTTTCATGGTCACACAAGGAAGCATCAGAACAGCTGCATCTCTGTTGACAGGCTGCTCCATAAAAACCAGGCAAGCACTCTGGGGGGGAAAAGCATGCAGTACTAAGGGGCTAGTTCCCACATCATCACTTCATGGCTGCACCATCCAGTAATGACTTGCATGTGTGAAACAGACCATAGGTAGAACTTCCACATCACCTCAGACACAAAGCTTTTCCATATGAGCATCATAGGTCAGTGGAAAATCCCAGGTTCAGTTCCGGGCATCTCCAGTTAAAGCAGGGGTGGGGGGGATGTATGTGCCTCAAGATATTGTTGGGACTCCAACCTCCATCATACTCAGGTAGCATAACCAACCGTCTGGGATCATGGGATCCATCAACCACACCTGGAGGGCCACCAACACCAGTCCAACCACACCTGGAGGGCCACAGCTCCCCAGCCCTGAGGCAGCATGTGATGTGAAGACATCTGCCTGTGAAGAGCCACTGTCAGTCAGAGTAGACCTGGGGTCTCCAATGCGGTCCCTGTGAGCATCAGTGTGCCCATGGACACCTCTGTTGGCACCAGCCAGGTTCCCTCCCCATCCTGACTTTTATTTTATTTCCTAAGATTTTTTTTTAAATTAAAGGGGGGGGGGGAAATTAACTGGGAGGACTGGCTTGCTGCAAACTGAAGTGCTGCCCTCCAGTGCCATCTTGATTTCAGTTCAAAAGAGTGGTTTTGTGTTTTGGAGCTCAGACCCCACTTCTGCCTTGTACTTAGGTTCTTCGGCAAGTTACTTTCATTTTGGTGTCACCAGTTTGCCTTCTGGGAAATGAGTGTTCCTGTGACTGTGGCCATGCCCACCATGGCAGCCATTTTGTGAATGGGCAAGGTGCCCCTATGGCAGCCATGTTGTAAGAGTGGTCATGATACTGTCAAAATTCTAAATCTTCTGACTGATGCAAAAAGGTTGGGGGGCCCCTGGAACAGACAATACTGGGCGAGAAGGGCAAATAGTCTCACCCACTAAAGGGTGCATTTCATAAGGTGGATAGATGGGGAACTACATGTGCCAGCAATGCTTGAGGAATTTAATCATTACAAATTCCAATATGGACGGACCTGATCCACTTCCACACTTCTTGAATGTTCCAGCTTAGTTCTTTGCTTAAGAAAATGATCCAAAATACATTTAAATACATTTATGAACACATTTTGAGAGACAGTATGTTTAGAAATGGGAATTTTAAGAGAAAATACGTTTAAAAATATGTATTTTCATACTGCTGAAATGTGAATTTTATACTACAAACTGCCTCTGGCATGTGCCCGTGACATAGCACCATACCCAGGGGCATTCCGTCCCAGAAATGCAATGCAGTTTCATTTGTAGGGGCATTCTAACCCAGGAAGCAAGTGGACTATTAAAAGCAGACAAGACTTCTCACTCCCCAAAAAAGGAATGAATGAATAACCAAATAAAGGAAATCAAGGAACCTGGTTCTGTATTTCAAAGTAAGACCAATCCAAAATCCTTAGAACTTCATCCCCACTGAAAGTCACCAAATATCCCCCTCTCCCAAGTTACAGGGGATGAATGGTCCCATGAAAGGCAGATATATTTGTCCCAGCTATATCTATATCTGTGTGCGTGCGCACACAATACTCATGTGAAGCCACACAGCATCCTCTGCTGGATCAGTCACCAAGAGGTATTTTACATTTATTTATTTCTCATGCGAAGCCAAACTTTTCAGTAAGGAAAGCCAAACAACAAACACACGGACATAATGTGGATTGCAGGATGAATAATAACATCATGGAGAAAATGAATTGAGCTAGATAGCAAAATACATACTTTTTTGACACTTGCTTCCTTCATAGCCTGGTCTGCAAATGCAAATACCATTTCTGGGGTCACAGTCGAGGGTGTTTTCCTTCAAACACTGGCACTCCTCTGAGCAGCCAGCTCCAAAGACCCACTTGGGACAGGCTACAGGCAGATTGAAAGGAACTATTAACTTTATTGCTAGGTTGGTACAGCTAAAGTAGACCGAAAAAATTCTGACGAAAGGAAGAGTAATTGGATTAGTTTCAGCATCCGGTTAAAAAGATCTTAGCTGACAAATCGTATGAAATTTAGGGTGCAATCCAACCAGGATGTCTGCAAGTCTCCATACTTGGCGGATTACGTGCATCCTATGCAGGGCAGGAAAAGCAGTGGAGGTGATCTCCGCCTCGCTGCTCCTTCTGCCTTGCATGTCAGCTAGACAACTGATTTCGGCTATCTAGCTGCGGTGCTTCGGACGGGGAGGGAAGGAGGCTGGAGCACCATCAGGATACGCTGTTACAACCTCAGAGAAGCAGTTGGCATGGTTCTTTCCACGCTGGCTGTGGGGGGGATCTGAGTGTGGATCGCCAGCAATGAGGTCGGAGCTCTTTCTCCAACCTCGGAGCTGGGAATCCAAAGAATCCTATGGTTCCCTACATGCTGTCTAGCGACTATAGGATCGTTCTGTTAATCAATTAAATCTACATGGATCTGAATAGGACTAAAACCAGTAGTTTTGAAGAAGTCTGCATAGTTTGTTATTAGATGATGACCACCCATGTTGCATCAGGCACCGTTCTGTGTTGGGGGACATGCTTCTTCTAAGATGGCACCTACCAGCTGATGGTTTTCTATAGACTTGTATTAAAAGTAATTTAATTGTTAAAAAAAAGAATTGGGGGGGGGGGTTTCCCTTCAAGTCAACCAAAAGGTTTTAGTTGATTAATCTGATTCCAAAGGTCCATCTTTTAAAGCAAGCCTGTGCAAACTGATCAGCTGACCCAGCCATCCCGCCCCATTCTTTCTGCTGCTGTAAGTAAATATATATTCTTACAGCTACCCAGAATTTTGCTTTTCATGGATTTTAGCACTGTTTTCTAAAATCAGGTTGTCAGCTGCCTTGAACTGTGGGGCGGGAAGGGTAGTCAGGTTTAAATAGGTAAATAAATAAAATCCATACACCTTTGTTTGACAGAAGAACATTTGGCAAGAGCTGTAACATACCTTTGAGGCTTTAAGTGCGCTCTTTATAGCATTCAGTGTGCCTTGACTTACTCAGATGGCAGAAGCGGCCATACAGCCCTGGGTCACACAAACAGGCTCCATACAATCTGTGGCAGTATCCGTTGTTGACACAATTACACTTCTTGTTACAGTGCTTCCCAAAAAGTCCTCTGGGGCAGCCTGATAGATATACAGCAAAAAGAAGTAGGACAATGCAAATACACTTAAAGGTCAATATATTTAAAAAAAATAAAAATCCCCCCCCCCATTATAAACAGCAGCACATTGAGGAAGGGTCTGTATATTGCAAAGACCCTTCTCCATGCATGCTTATTTCCATGGCTTCCCAGCATGCAGCAAGATGCATGACAGTATCCAGACAGCATCCTTGGATGTTCCATGAAGGAGAGATCCCAAGAATGCTGCAGCAGGACCTTGAAACAGGGGTGTCAAACTTCAGGACTGCGGGCCAGATCCAACCTGCCTGGGGTCCCAATCCAGCCCTCCAGTTCCTCAGATAGCCCTGCCCCGCTCTTCTAAAAGGTTGAAATGCCCCTCCTAAGGCTTAGTTACTGGCAATAAGTGGTTTAAGCTAAAATATGCTGGTATCTTTGGAATTTTGGCCCCACCCCTTTTGTCTTCAGCCCTTTGCTATGCAGCCCCCTGAGAGCTTCTCAGAGATAGAAATCAGCCCTTGGCCTGAAAGAAGTTTGATACCCCTGCCTCTGGATGCCGATGTGCCCGTTTGCTGCAGCATCCAGGCATGCTGGGAGCCAAATGAAATGTAGTTCTCCCATTTGTTCCCTGCTTCCACAGATACTGCTGCTCATGCCTGATGTAGCATCCAGACATCAGTCCCTGCTGTGGCATTCATCAGGTGTCCCCCCTGCCCTGCCCTGCCACATCGCCCCTGTAAGTTGCGGAAAGTGATGGGGCGCGACAACAGGGAGGGCTCCTGGTAGATGCCACAGAAAGAACAAGGAGACCTATGATTATTTCAGAGCAGGCCAGACTCAAGAGGGTCTGTAGTCCAAAAGAAATTGGATCCGAGAGGTGTAGTCTCCTAAAATTGAGCAGTGTGCCCGACTCCCCTCTTTTCCCGAGTTTGCCCCTTCACTTCCGGTCACAGAATGGACTGTTCTGCCTGTTGAACCCTGACCTGTGCCTTTACATTGCCCTTCAGTGCCAATTAAAAAAGATAATGCCAGCGCCACAGGTGATCATAAAGGCACCCAGCTGGAAATGATGCAAAGCAAAACAATAAAATTCTTACCGTCTTCACAAAACTTTCCATTAATTCCTGGTGGGCAACGACACTGCCCTGTTACGGGGTCACAGAAGCCTCCGTTCTGACACTTGCAGAGGCTGCTGCAATCTTTTCCATACATCCCCGCGGAGCAGGCTGTAAAGAAAGCACATGAGATGAATGAGCAAAGCAATCTTGTAGGGATGGAGAGAAATTACGCTTCAGCTCTCGCACTGGAATGAGGCAAAGCTATCAAGAGAGCGACTTAAAACAAACTGTCTGGATATTACGCCGTGCCAATTTCTATGGGTGATAATATTTATCTGCTTAGTATATAGCAGTATAATAATAAAAATAATTTTAAAAATAAAAAAAATCTGGATCTAGTCAAATGGTCCAATGGGCTTTGCAACTGGCCTTCCAAGTACACATGTTAATTCCTTCTGGAGATGAGATCAGTTAGGACGACTGACACCCATCCAAATGGAAAGGTGCTTTATTATTGTCACTTACTGAGCACTTTGGTTGCCTGTCGCTCAGGGCAGAAGTATACAGGAACTGAAGGGACAATATGTGTGAGACAGCATTCAGGGTTGCCACTGAAATTTCATTTTCCATTTCCCTGCCTTTCCCTGACCAATTTCCATTTCCTTGACTTTCCAGAAAGTGGCAACCCTGGCATTCCTGAATCACCTTTTGCCATTTCCTAGAATATGATCGTATCAGCCTGTTCTCAGGCCGGCTGCAGGGTCAGTTTAATAGATAGTTAATGCATCAAGAATATATCCAAAGGGGTTTCTCCATCACAGACAGTATCTGTACCTTGCACCTCATCCCCAGTTCAAAGTGATACTCTGTAATGTTAAATCTGGAGAAGGGGATTGAAAGGAATAGAACTTGACTGCAAAATAAATGAAGGCACACACCAGAATGCTTTAATAAATGTGCTCTTCAGAATCAGGTACATGTGTGGTTTGGGTTTTGCCTTCTCTGGGGTTTTCATGCTGTGTTCCGGAAAGCTATCAGAAGGTACTTGGTGACAAGATGAGTAATGGCAGACCAGCTTTCCTGAAAGACAGCCTGTCCAATGTTACTGGTCTGCCTATATGCAGTTTGCAAGCAAATGTTGGGTCTATTTTCAATGCACGTCGGGGCAACAGTGAGACACAAAATATCTGACCAGCATTTCATGTGAATAAAGAATACACATCAAATTGTATCTCTGCAGTTCACAGGGGTCCTTGGTTGCCCCATCAGTGTGGAAAAGGTTCACTCAGGGCAAAAAGCAAGACTTAGTGGTGTAATAGATAAGAGACTTGGATTGGGTAAACTTGGATTCAATTCCCCACTCAGCCATGAAGCTCATTGTGGATGGCCCTGGACATGTCACTGTCTCTTAGCCTAGCCTACCTCACAGGGTTGTTGAAGGGATGAAATGGGATGAACTCATTGTTTGCTGCACTCAGCTCCCTGGCAGAAGGACAGAACACAAAACGCAGTAAAGAAAATATAGAACCTCACCATCCTTCCACAAATATGTGCATTCACCAAACCCTTATTCAAGTCGGCCAAATGGCAATGCAGTTGATTGCTTAGCTCATGTTTGCAGGTCTGCACAACATGTGACCCATCAAGCCAAAGGCAACCAACCAACAATGGACTAGCCTGGTTAAAGAAAACAATCCACCCTGAGAAGCACTAAAATGAAGGGTGGGCAACTTGTGGCCCTCCAGATGTTTTGGCCTACAACTACGATCAGCCCTAGCCAGCATAGCCAATGGTGAGGGAAGATGGGACTTGTAAGTGAAAACATCTTGAGGGCTAGAAGTTGCCTACCCCTGCACTAAAAGTTGCATACATTGGCTTTTGTTGGTCAAATGTATGCAGTGTATGCAAAGCGATTGGACAAAGTGGACCATTTCATTCATTCATTTATGTTATCTATATCCTGCACCTTAGCTATCAAAACTTGTCAGGTAAGGGTTCATACTTATTAATATTCTAAGAGAACAATCCTATGGCCCCCTAGAAAGTATCTAGGGGAGCATAGGATTCTTCAGATTCCCAGATCCGAGGTCAGAACCAAAGCTCCAACTTCCCCCCCTCACAGCCAGTGTGGAAAGAACTGTGCCGGCTGCTTCTCTGAGGTTGGAAAAGTGACCTCGGAGTAGGGGTAAAGGGGGTGTTCCAGTGGGCGGGGAGGGGAGGAGACTGGACCTGCCAGGATACGAGGTATTCTGGTGGCACTCTAGCCAGTCCCTGTCCGAAGCACCACTAGACGGCTGACATCGGCTCTCTAGCTGACTTGCAGAGCGGGAGGAGCAAGGAGGCGAAAATTGCGTCCGATGCTTCCCCTGCTCTGCAGAGGATGCTCGTATGCCTCCGAGTCTGGAGGCCTACGAGCATCGAGGGTGCGACCCATTGGATTGCACCCTAAGTGCTATTATACAAGAACACTTGAAAGCCTTCAATACTCACTTTCATTACAGATTATACCAGTCCATCCAGGTGGGCATTCACAGCTACTGTTCTCACTGTTGCATTTCCCTCTATTCATACAATCAGAACAACTTAAGCTGCAGTCATTACCAAACATGTTATCCAGGCAAACTGAAATGAAAAAGCACAAGAGTCAACTTGTACTCCAGGTGCAGTTACTACCTCAGTTTATATTGTACATGCCAACAGCAAACAACTGCTTATGGCAGAGCAAAACCCAGCAGTCATCCTCTAAGAAACAGAACCCAAGCCAGTGCTAGGGAGGCTCAAGGATTTTGTTTGGTCTGCATTTGGAAGCAAACCAACTTGATCTGCACCTCCCAGGTTACAGATCAGAATGAGGTTATCCTTCAGATTTTGTACTTCTCCAAATTTTCTAATGCATTTCCCAGCTCAAAACGTGCATCAAAATATATCTTAAATTGTGTGCTTTGAAATATATTCAAAAGTATGTGTTTAAATATAAATTTTTGGTGGATTTTTTAAAATAAAAAAATATTAATGCAGAAACAGGACAGAACAGACTTACTAATAAACACATGTGAAAAAAATATTAATGCGGAAAAGGGACAGAATGGATTTACGAATGAACATGTAGGAAAAATACTGATCAGGGAACAGGACAAAATGTACTTATGAACACACGTGAAAATGACATGGATTAGAAACAGACTGATCTGTCCATCCCTAGGTGGGGCTATGCAGATGGGGCAGACTTGGCTTCCACTGAATTCTATGTGACAAAATAGATGGGACACAAACTGGGACAGAGGGATCTGTACTGGGACCAATGATTTTCAACGTGTACATAAATGATCTGGAATCAGGACTGAGCAGTGAGAAGGCGACATTTGCTGATGACATCAAATTATTTAGGGTGGTTAAAACAAAAAGGGATTGCGAAGAGCTCCAAATGGATCTCTCCAAACCGGGAGAACGGGCATCAAAACGGCAAATGCAGTTCAATGTAAGCAAGTGGAAAGTGATGTACATTGGGGCAATAAACCCCAAATTCACATATATGCTGATGGGTTCTGAGCTAGCTGAGACTGATCAAGACACAGATCTTGGGGTTGTGGTGGACAGCTAAATGAAAATGTTGATCCAGTGTGCAGCTGCTGTGAAAAGGGGATAATTAAGAAAGGAATTGAAAATAAAATTGCCAATATCATGCTGCCCTTATACAAATATATGGTGAGACCACACTTGGAATGCTGTGTACAGTTCTGGTCACTGCACCTAAAAAAAGATATTGTAGTGTTGGAAAAAGTGCAGAAAAGGGCAACTAAACTGATCAATGGGCTGGACCAACTCCTCTGTGAAGAGAGATTACAACATCTGGGACTGTTTAGCTTAGAAAAAAGGCAAGTGACAGGAGACATGATAGAGGTGTACAAAATGATGCATGCTGTGGAGAAAGTAGAGAGGGAGACATCTCTCTCTCTCTCTCTCTCTCTCTCTCTCTCTCATAACACTAGAACCCAATAGGGTCATCCCATGAAGCTGACTGGTGGGCAGCTAGTTGGCCACTGTGTGAACAGAATGCTAGACTAGATGGATCCTTGGTCTGACCCAGCATGGCTCTTCCTATGTTCTTAAGAGTGAGGAGGGTGCAAAACCTTCCCTTCTCTACATACTGGAGTCACCAGTATTTTAAATCTACCTCCATGAAATGGCCCTTATTATGTATAAGTCACCAGTATTTTAAATCTACCTCCATGAAATGGCCCTTATTATGTATAATCCAGTAGTTGGTACTTGAGCACCATTGCTAAAGATAAGTTCAAAAATATAACATATAACCAAATAGAAATCCACTACGATCTGTGTGCGCATCTATACTGTATCCATTAGGCATTAGGAAGGTCATGGATTGCTCTTTTGTTGTGAGAAATTGCAGAACAGGCAACGGTCTCACCTTGATAGTATCAGCTTCTTCTTTATTTCATTCTCTTTCCAAAGAATTTCTTCCTGACAAAGCTAATTCTTCACATCATGGAAATATGCCACTGCAAAAGCTCTCCTTTCGATTGGAACTTATGCTTCACCCACTGGAAATATTACACTTCCATGCATGCTCATTGAGAAAAATCAAAAGGCTTAAAAAAAAAATTCCCTCACCAGCTTTGTGCACAAGAGTGAGTTCTCCACGAATATCTTCTTCCTGAACATCATAGAAAGAATCTAGTGAGGTACTAAAATGAAGGAGCTGAGGTGGTCTTCTAAAGCGAAGGTCAGGAAGCCTAGCAATCTCCAGCTCTTCTTCTTCCAGCTCATCTTCATCCAATGCTGAGATCAAAGATACAATCCTTACATTTTAATCTTAAGTACTACTTTCTTCCAGTGTAGAGAAATGACATAACCCCTCTTTGGGCATTCAAGTCCCCCCACACAATTAGAACTGCACAAGGAGAGAGCAGGAATGTGCTAGCCAGCCAGGCCCTCTACATAGGATCCCCGTCAACCAGCCCAACCACCCTCCACATGTTGGGGAGTGTCTGCTGTACTAGTCATCTAGGCTTTCTGTGCAATTTGGAACCCTGGAGACAGGGATGCAACAGGCTAGGTAGCACACCCCTGCTCTCCCCTCATTGCACAAGCTCTTTAATCACTAAACAAAAATATTATCAAAAGCTTGCTCCAACTTGCAAACAGATAGTGTGATCATTCACAGAAAGGGAAAAGGAAAAAAAAATAACTAAAGCCATTTATTTCAAACTCTTGAGCCCATACAGATGAAAAAAAAACAACTATCCTCAAATGAGGAATCTCACCTTGGGTAGATTAGCTGTCTGTATCATCCTTCAAGAGTCAAGAAAAGTTCACTGCACAAAGGTCATCTCTAACTACCCTGCATGTACAAACTTGAAACCTGAAATGAAGCTGTCTCTAACATGGACTTACTTTCCCTGTATTAGATATGGTTTTATTCAGATGTTGTTTTAAAATTTAAACTTAAGTTTTTTAAAAAATAAATAAATCTTATGCTTGTTTTGTATTTTTATATTTTATGGTTTCAAATGTTTGTACACTGCCCAGAGAACTGATTGTTAACGGGAAGTAGTAAAAGGCTGTACCTTTTGAATATGCTGATACTCAATCTGAGCCAAAGTAATTGGGGACTAAGAAATGTTACTAGTTAACTATTTTGACCTGAATAACAGGGCTTGTGTGAGAGGTTCTAGCAGAGACTTGAATGTCCAGATCCAAAGGCTCCTTAAATTTTTGTGAGCTTCACGCTGCATGTTCAAGGACTTCCTCTTCTACTGTCTGCAAAGTAAGGGACAGCTCTGCACAAACATCCCTGCTATGAGTACAGAGAAGCCACTGATGCTGGAGTTAATACTCATGGAGAGGGCATCTTTGGCATCCACAAGGATGACGGTTGGCTTTAAAATATTTAAAATAATAAATAAATAAGGGTGCAATTTTATGGGGATGCCCGTAACCCTCCAAACTTGGAGGATTATGTTGGTGCGTGTGTGCGTGAGCAGCAGAGTGCGTGTGCGCATGGGAGATTTAAAATCCTGTCTCTGTGCTAGCAGAGGCCTGTTATTCCACACACAGATCTTCCAGATCTCAGCTCCCCCCTTTTCGCAGCATGCAGCTGTGAAGATGCCAGCCCAGCCTGCCTGTAATCCAACTTGCTTCCAGCTTCCCCGTTTGCAGATTAATCCATGGAGTCAGGAAACACTCTGGAACACCACAGGTCTAATTCTACCTGTTTATTCACTTAGCAAGTAAAGTTCTACAGAGTATACATTTCCTAGTTACAGTCCATGTGCAGAGTATAAATGCATAGCAAGCATTACATCCGGTGGAGTAAGTTGAGCTTCACTCCACCTCAGCAAAGGCGTTACATTGTTGCAGTGACAAAGTCCAGCAAGAAGAACAAAGGAGAAGAGAGAAAGCAGTCCTGCCTCTCTCTAAGATGGCTTCAGACAGAAAAACAAGTTAGCACCTCATCAGAACATACAAACCATGTGACTAGCTCATAATGCTCCCACGGTCTAGGCTTCCCATGCGAAAAACACGAGAACCCAGAAAGACATAACAAACTTGTTTACAGCCATTCTGTTCTTTCCATGTGTAAACAGTGTGCTACAGCTGGTGAAGTGATACATATCACAACAGATTACGGGCATCCTACGGAGGGTGGGAGGAGCACAGAGGTGAAGGTCGCCTCTGCACTCCTCTTGCTCTGCAAAGCACTTAAGTAGCCGATTTCAGCCATCTAAGTAAGGTGCTTTGGATCGGGAGGGAAGGAGGTTGAGGCGCTGCCAGGATATGTCATATCTTGGCAGTGCCAGTCTCCTCCCCTCCCTGCCCCATTGAACACCCCCAAAAGCCCTTCTCTGAGGTCGCTCTTACGACCTCGGAGTAGCAGCCGGAGCAGTTCTTTCTGCTCTGGCTGCAAAGCAGGAAGGGGGATCCAAGCACAGATCCCCAGCTATGAGGTCGGAGTGATTTTCCAACCTCGTAGCTGGGAAGCTGAAAAATCCTGTGGCTGTCTCTAGATGCTGTCTAGCAGCCATACGATTGCGCTGTAAATAAATAAAAATAATGTGAACTCACAGACGACGAAGCCTTGTTGCAGATCTGCACGAGTCACCGCTATGAACTGGCCTCCTTCTAACCAGCCTCTGCAGGAAGCTGGGTAATTGTACTACGTAAATTACACCTTATGCTGAGATGCAGCAGAATTACCTGCCCTCAGAAGAGGCATACCCAGAACAGTCACTTACATAGAAACGCAGGAGGTGGGGCAAGTAGATCACTCTCCAGTGAGGCCCGCCTGGCACCAACATTGTCATCTTTTCAGCACCAAGTTAAGACTTTCCTCTACTCCCAGGCACTTGACAACATATTATAACGTTTTTTAATGGGTCCTGGGATTTACCGTTGATTGTTTTGAAACTGCTATATTTTTGTATGTTGGTTTTATATTATGTATTTTTAGGGTTTTCATCTTTGTAAACATCCCAGAGAGTTTTGGCTACTGGGCGGTATAGAAATTAAATAAAAGAAATGAAATAAATGAAAGCATGGAGTTGGGTTTGGGGTTTTGTTTAGCCTCTGTGCATTCGCTGAATGTGCCCTCCAAACTGCTTGTCATGAGGACAATGTGAGATTTTGCACATCGCTGGGCAAACAGCAAAGGCATTTAAGCAGTTAGCACTGCCAAGGCGACTGATTATGGTGTCCAGCAAAACAAAGAATTTAGATAAGCTGTTTGTCACTTGCATAGTGTAATCTAAGTTGTCTTTTTTAAAAAAGGCTGCCTATCAAACACGTTGTTTTCTATCGGCCTTAAATTCCACTGGCTCCAGTGTTACTCGTATGGGGGTACTGTCCCTGGACCCAGCCACAGAAGGGCTACAAAATTATACAGATCATCTAAGATGTGGAATTTGAACCAAACACAAACAATATCTATGGATTACATATTTAGTTTTAAAATAAACACATAATTAAATTGAAAGCCAGCACTTGTACAATCACATACTTATTTTTTTTTAAATAAAGGATTTCTAAAGGACTTACATCATCAACACAGAGACCATATTTTAATACTGAAACTTAAATTTTAAAAGTCTAATTGAAATTAAGAATAAACATTTTAGCTTCACATTAAAAATCTAACCCTGGGGTCTCCAACATGGTGCCCATGGGCACCAATGTGCCTGCACAGATCTCTCTTGGGTACCCACCTGGCTTTCTGTTCCTCCTGATTTTTATTTTTTAAGACTTTTTTTAATTAAAAGAATAACTTGGGAGGCCACCATGCTGCAAGTGAAATGCTACCATTCAGTGCCATCTTTATTCGGGTTAAAAAAAAGAGTGATTTTGTAGTTCACACCCCACCTCTCTGCCTTGCACTTAGGTTCTTGGCAGCCAAGTTACTTTTCTTTATGTCTCACCAGTTTGCCTTCTGGAAAATGAGTGTTTAGTGCCTGGCCACACTCACCATGGCAGCCATTTTATGAATAGACAAGCCCCACCCATGGCAGCCATTCTGTGAAAGCAACCATGACACTCCCTCAGAATTCCAAATGTGCTCACTGGCCCAAAAAGATTGGGGACCCTTATGGGAATTTTAGCATGATGCTTAGCTTCTCAATATAACATGGATTTGAGCAACATCAAATTTGCTGGAAATGAAAGGGACACAATTCAACAATTCCAAGGGACTTAATTTTTGAAGATTATATGGTATTCACATGTAATCTGGTGTAGAGCGCAATATCATTATCATTATTATTATCATATCATTATTATTATTATTATGTCTCACTTTGAATAAATAAAATATTCTACAAATCCTGGACAGTAACTTGATTTTTCATTCAGGTAGATGTCCTAACCATGTGGAATAACTTACAAATGCAAGACTGTCTGCTTGGTGCTGCTGAGCCTGTATCCTTCCTCGCACATACATTCATAAGAACCCAAAGAATTAATGCAGTGTTGGTCACAGCCATCAGTGTCGGCAATGCACTCATCCACATCTAGGATACTGAAATAAGGAAATTAAACCAGGGATGCACAGACTGATCTGGATTAAGAAGAAAACTGGACTGAATTTTGGTTCAGAACTTTAAAACAATTATTTTGATTACACTGATTATTAGGACACAGAATATTATCTATTTAAAATATGCACTTCCCACCTTCTGAAGCTCACAATCATTGGATAGTAGCCAATGGTGGCACAGCCTTAGTACTAATGAAATTGAGCTAGTGTAAACCAACATTACAGTAACATCATTAAGTGCTTGCTAGTGCAAAGGGAAAAAGTGGTGATTTGCTTGCCCAATTCCTTAGATGGAATTGCTTTCCAAGGTGAAACGGACTTTTAAGCTTGATGTCCACCAGATTGGCCTATTAGACACCTGTGCAACTTTGGGAACCTATCTGCTAGAGTCTGGGCAAATTTTGTAATTGCCACTGGGAACCACGTGGACTCCCTTGATGACCTACCGGAAGGAACAGTGGTACCACAGCCACTTTCCAACCCAAGCCAGGATCAACACTGTCACTGATTGTTCATTTCACAATGAGACTTTGGTCTTTTACTCTGTTCCTTTCCCAGCCGTTAGTCCCTTGTGCATTTTCCTAGTCTTTGCTTGCTCATTGTTTCTTCACCTTCCCTGCTCACTTAGATGGGAGATTGGGAGCACGCCGCGAGCTTCTGTGTTCCTTCCCTTCTCACATGAACATTTCTTTCCTCTCTTTCATTTTTGGAGCTAACTATGGTTAGCATTACATCTGCATTTCAAATTGGTTTTGAGCTAAGTAGGCTGCACCATGGTTAGCTCTGAAAATGAAAGGGCGGGATTTGCATACAAGAGGGAAGGAGAGAAGGGAGGAGAAGTCTGAGAGCTACTCCTAATCTCCAAACCATGCTTAGGAAATTAGGTAGAGTTAATGTCTGCACAAGGCCATTGTTGTCTTTTAACTAGCAGTTACCTTAGTTCTCCTGAAGGTGTACTCATGCATCAGCAGTGACACCAACACTGTTTGTGATACCAAAGGGTACATTGCAAAGCAAATCTCTGAGACACGTCTGCTCCGTGTTTCTGTGACAGGCCTTCTGGGTGCCTTGCTCAGTGCTTGATAACCTTAAATATTTACCATCACACCCGCACCCGTCCATATGAAGCCGGAACCCTGCCTTGCAGCTGCACTCATAGCCTCCGATGTAGTTGATGCAGAACTGCGAACAGCAGGCATCTCCAGTCTCACATTCGTCCAAGTCTACAGCAAGAACAAACAAGTTCTCCAAATCCCCACTGAAGAAATTAAAGCAAGAAAGAATACAAAACCTAGACAAAACAGATGAGGTCTAAGAGCACTGTTTAGAGAACGTCTCTAGTGGGTGATGATTTCTGAATGCAGTTATAATTTTGGCAGTACTCCCCTTTCATTAAGGAGGTAATGAGAACTTGTGCAGTGGCTAAGAAAGTGAACCCTTAACGAGAAAGTCCCTGGTTCTCTTCTAACCTCTGCAATAACTCAAGAATTTCATTCAACTACAACACCCTCATCTCTCTCACCCTCAAACCCTTATCTGCACTATGGAGTTAATAAAGATATTATTGTATTTTATCCCAATCCTCCAAGGAGATCAAGACAACATATACAGAACCACAGAATTGGAAGGGACCTCAAAGGTAATCTATTTATTATTATTTATTCAATTTATAATAATCTAGTCCAACAACCTGCAAGAGATGCAAGAGATCTGATGCTATGGCATCCCTAAAGGTGGCCATATAGTCTCTGCTTAAAAACCCCTAATGGAGGAGAGTCCACCATCTTCCAAGACAGTCTGTTCAGTTGACCATTGAACAGGTCATGCCATTAAGAAATTCTTCCTAATGTTTAATCAAAATCCCCTCTCTTGTAATTTGCACCCATTGGTTTGGGTCCTACTCTCTGGAGCATGATTCCAGCTGTGAGGGAAATTAGGCAAAGAGAATAGGGTCAGAGAAAGAAAAACTGTCTTAAGATCACCCAGTCAGCTCCATGGCTGAGCAAGGAGTTGAACCTAAATATCCTTGGTTTAAGCCTCGCATCTTATCCACTATGCCAATTGAATACATGTAAGGAATACATGTGAAACAATTTTAACATTCTAAATTCTTATATAAAAGCCAAGTATTATTATTATATCACTAGGAGCAGGCAATACAATAGAATCCACTTTCCTGTAAATACACATTATTTTGACAATTTATCCTGTAAAAATCCTCTCTCTGAATTATCAGATAGAATGTAAAAGCAATTGTGAAATGCTTTCAGCAAAATCATCTCAGATGAAAATGTTACTTTTTAAAGGCAATGATATCTTCTTTTTTAAAGAAAAGCAAATTTTTGACAACTTAGTAACCACCGCCACATTGTGCCTTTTGCTAGAGCTGGAATTGCATGCACCCTAAAACTGCTGACCCTTGTAAGATGAAACAAGGCAAACAAACAAACAAACAAACACCCTGAAATACAGGTTGAACTGAGATGATTGGCTATCCGAAAGATGGTCAGCCAAAGCTGAGTCTGCAAAATTCCTCAAACGAAGCAACAAGAGAAGAAAAAGGTCAGTGTGGCAATTAACCTTGGAAAGGGTACTAACATTATTAGGGGATATAGTCAACACAAGGAGGGGGAGGGTACATGTAATCAATCAATTGAGGTTAGAGGCCAGCGTGACATTGATTAATGCAGGTTATTGGAACCAGAAATGTTGCTTTCCCAGCAAATATCACAAAAATGCTGGCAGACAATATTTCAGGTCATATTGGAAGATCCCGGTTCTCTTCACAATTACTGCTATCAACTATCAGTTAGGGAATTTCTTCCTTCTTTGCGTAATGGGATTTAGCTTCCCTTAGTGGAGACTGTAAGTTCCTCGGGACAGAGACCTATCCTCCTATACTTAGTATTATTTGTTTATTTCTATGCTACTTTTCAAATAAAATATCCTAAGTGCTATATGTGCATTGACAGTGCCGAATAAACAAACAGACGAATAATGTATGCCTCTTCTATCATCTTTTCTCACCAAAGGCAGCCATGGATAGATTCAGCCAGCTAGTTGCTTTCTAACAAACTTTGACTGAACGAATTTTTATGAAGTGCCTTGAACTCTCTAAAAAAAAGAGCTATACGAACGCTGCCAGCTCTGGCTGTTTCACTGCTAACAGTGTAACAGGAAGCTTTCAAAAGCAAGTCTGCTGCGATGTCTGCTAAATATGTGGCTGGTCTATGGTTCTCCTACCTTGGGCTCACATGCCTGTTTGACAATGAGATAGTACAGAGGAAGTGTAATAACAACACCACAGCAATTACAAAGTGGGCCAAGCCATCACTCATCACCAATTTCTAACAAAAACATAGGGATCAGCTCCTATATCTATATCCTCTAGCCCAGTGTTCTCCAACCTTTTGGTCCCCAGATGTTTTTGGCCTACAACTCCCAGCATGCCCCAGCCAGCATAGCTGGCTGGGGCATGCTGGGAGTTGTAGGCCAAAAACATCTGGGGACCAAAAGGTTGGAGAACACTGCTCAAGCCATACAGGTCACTACGTTTAGTTTGTCTGAAAAACAAAGTGGAGTGAACAGACCGTTAGACTTGGACCAAAGGGACCTGGGTTTGAATCTCTCCTCAGCCATGAAGCGCACTGGGGCACTTGGAGCCAATCACTAGCCCTTAAATGTGTGTGTGATGTAGGGCCACAAAAACATTCTTCAATCGGGGGGGGAAACACCAGTTTGCTGTCGAAATTCAGTGGCAAACTACTCCATAGCGCTACAGAGTGCTTTAAGGGTTAAATTTAGCTTTTAAACCGTTTTGGCGCTCTGAAGCAGCAGCGGACACCAAAGAAAATAAATAATTTTGGAGGGTGTCTGGGGGCTGCACCGGGGACCTACCCCTGCTGTAATCCTTTCGCTTGGGAAGGCTTTCTTCTATTCTTGTCTCCCTCACCCCCACCCCAGTTGTGGTTTTGTGATCTTATAGCACTGTTTTGATTGATGATTGATTTAATGCATTTTATTGTATCTTTCGTTGTACTAATATGCTGTTCATTGCTTTGGGGACCTTGGGCCAAAAAATGGTGTGTGTGTGTGTGTGTACATTTGCACACATCGGCAAGGCACAAATTTGGTAAATATATATTGTACTATTTAGGCAGGGAGTCTCAGATCTCCAGGCCATTATCAAGCTCTTTCTCCATTTCCATCTGGTCACAATTAACTTTGCCATGGCCCCCCTATTAATCTGGAGTCACTATACTCTTGGTTAGGCGTTGTACCCCATTTCCATGGGCTGGACAGAATAGGAACAAAATGAACAGGGCCTGAGGTACTTCCCGAGTGAGGAGCATGGGGCAAAATCTCTTCAAAGGAAAATGCCCAGGATTCTTTGAGGGAAGTCATGAAAATGAAAGTGCTTTAACTCTGTAAGTGTAGGCCCCAGGGGAAGATGGGTTGTTGTTGTTTTTTTTACTCTAGAGTAGGTGCAGGAGTCCCAATCTAGATCAGGATCCTAGCATGGGGACAAGGGGGCTTTAAGATCTAGATCAGGTCCCTTGCACTTACTGTAGAGTAAAAATGAAAAGAAAAGAAAAGATAGAGCTGCTAGACAAACGTGTGTGTGTTTGTGTGTGTATTATTCCTCCCAATTCTCTTGTCTTAAATAAATCTTATTCTTTTAATTTATACACATCAAGTGAAAAGATAAGAATTAGAATGACCAAAGAAGATCCCTGGTTTGGGGGCTGGATGATCTGATCTATTAGTCTTTGTATGCTGGTTTTTCTATGTAAGTTTATAGTGTAGTTAAGGCCACTGTCTCCTTCAAAGACGTATATATTTGACCATACGTCACCTTTGCATGTCTTCCCATCTGAATCCAAGAGGTAACCTTGGTTACAAGAGCAGACTGGTCCATTGGTGGAGTGCTCACAGCGATGAAAACAACCTCCATTGTTGTCTCCACAGCTGTTGACAATTTCCATTTCAATACCTTTCAGGAAAAGGATAGAATAGGTGTCAATCAGTAAAGATGAGAATTAGGTTTGCTACAAAGTGGACCTGCAACAAAACACTGCAGTGCAGAGTGCGCCCCTGTTCAGGATTGCAGCCAGCCAGCCTCTTCGAGAATACTCCATTCCATTGCTCTACCCACACCCCACCACATTCAATTTCCATCTCCCCCCTCCTTATGTAGTCTAAAGAGCACCATTCCACAAACAAGAGCAGGCAAGGTTTGCAGAAGTACCGAAAATCCTTAGAGGGAAAAGCCCTAAGGCAGGGGTCCTCAAACTTTTTAAACAGGGGGCCAGATCATTGTCCCTCAGACTGTTGGGGGGCCGGACTATAGTTTGAAAAAAATATGAACGAATGGATCAAGTAAAAAAAAAAAAGACCCAGGTCCTTTTTTTTTACTTGATAGGGGTGAATTTTTTTTTCTTAAATGGAAAGTTATTATAAATTAATGATTATAATGTTAATAAGTGATTAAATGGAGGATGGAATTTTATTTCGATGGCAAAAGTGGGTATAAATTAATGATTATAATGTTAATAAGTGATTAAATGGAGGATGGAATTTTATTTCGATGGCAAAAGTGGGTTTTAAAAAATAAGAATGTACTACCTTTTTTGTGGTCTAAAATTGAAATACATTATAAAAGGCTACATACAAATTATAAGAAATAGGAGTGTTTTGCTTTTGTCTGGCTGCTCTGTGTGAGTGCTTTGTGTGGGGTAAACTGCGGGTGTTTGTGGGCTGAGGGTGTTCAGTGAGCTGTGTTTTATTTTTATTTATTAAGGAACCCAAGGCGGCTTACATATTCCTCCTCCTGTGAGGTAGGTTAGGCTGAGAGTCAGTGACTGGAAGAAATTGAGGATCCCGAGGGGGAAACAATGCAAGGGAGAGGATTTCCCTGCTTTATGGACTGCCCAGAGCGCGGGACACATACACATACACACACACACAACACACACACACGTGCGCGGACTGAGACAATCTGCCCCAGGCTCTCGCAAAGCAAGCAAGAGGCTCCCTACCAGAGTCCTGCGCATACCGACCTAACACACAAAACCGCTGCCAGGATTAAGGGAGATCTTAAACTCGCACGATATCTTTATCCCTGGCTCTGATTACCTGGAAAGGAAACATGCAACAAGCTGTCCCTGCGTATGAAACTGGCCTGCAAAACGACAAGCCGCCCCAGCTGCGGAGACTTTTTACTCCTCTGACCAGAAGCATCCCCAGTCCCCACCTCTTTTCCTTCGCCAGACACATGGCCGGCTGGGCTGCAGCTCCCACCGGGGAGGTGCTAAATGTCCCAGTGCTCTCTGGGACTTGTAGTCCTTTAGCAGCTCCTTGCCCGGGAAAAAATGAACAGCGAAGGAACGTGGAGACTTCATTTCCCATGATCCACCTCTGTCTAGAGAGGAGCCTTGCTTCTGGGAGCCGGCTGCTCAGCTCGGCTCAGTGCCTCTATCTTCTTAGCAGCCTCCCCCTCCAGCCTTTTGCAGCTGGCTTGAGCGGAGAGGGGCTTTGCCCTTTTCGCGTGAACAGCCGCCGGGCCGGATAAAAAGGCAAGGCGGGCCGGATGTGTCCTGCGGGCCTTAGTTTGAAGGCCCCTGCCCTAAGGGAAGGAGGAAACACAAAACAGACCCTCTAAAGATGTCTGGTACTTCTGCAAACCTTGCCTGCTCTTGTATGTGGATGGTGCTCTTTAGACTACACAAGGACCTATACCCAGAGAATGAATGAATTTGGGCTCAGGATGTCCTGAAGCAGGCCCTGTATCTTTATCATTATTATTTATTCAATTTGTGAATAAAACCTGAATTGAATTGAAAAACTCCCAGGGCAACATAATAAAAACAACCCCAGTAATAAAACTGGCAACAACAGAATATAAAAGAATTTAAAAACATCAACAAAAATAATTTTAAATATAACTTTAAAACAAGAGATAAATATCAAAGTAGCTAAAACACGGAGAAAGATTTGTTTTTAAATGCAGCTTTAAATATATCATTAAAAGTAAAACAAGCAGCAGCTAAAAATGTAAAAGGCCTCAGAGAATAAAGGGGTTTTCGCCTGGCACCAGAAAGTCAGCAAAGCAGATGCCAGGTGGACTTTCATCTTTACGCGGAAAGAGAGGAGTTTCAACTTGTGTCGCTTTTCCTATCCTTAGGCTGCAGTGGTAGTAGAAGCCAGAGCAGAATTTTTCCTGTTGTACAGCTCTGAACGATAGGGGATCTGGATTGAGAAAACTTTAAGCAAATGAAACCCAGGATAATTGCACAGCTGAGGGTGGGCCTGGAATTGTTCCCGTCTCCACAAATATTCCCTAAATGATGCATTCATCTCTGGTATGCAATTTTATTTTCCTTCAGTTTTCTTCTGATGAAAATGCTTTCCTCCTGTCTACATGCTGAATAACTGCAGCCTAAATTATCTCTTTCTTCATTAAGGGAGATCCAGATGGCAGTTCTGAAGGGGACAGATGTTAATCCTAATTCCTTCAAAGTCCGTATGTAGCAGCTCCTCCATTCCACCTGGGTTCCCCTACTAATCCTGCCCATCCACAATGAAGGCTGTGCCATGGATAAGACCAGCATGCTATGTGCAGTCCAGGCTCTTAGAGTAGCACTGCCATAGGCCCAAAAGTTACCTACCATTTTGTGCATACTGATTTAAGTCTTCTTGCACCTCAAGTCAACATGCCAATTGTAAACCATAATGTAAGAGGCTGCCATTTTGTGGCTAAGTTTAGACTCTACTACAGCAATCTCAGAGCTACTTCTTACTGGCTTCTTTCCATCCTGCTCCAGTTTTGTACAGATAAAAGAACAGCATGAGAAAAGACAAATAACACTGACATCAGAGCTCATCCCTTCTGTACAGGAATAATAATTCACCACTATGGTGATGGTGTGTGTAGGACACTGAATATACTATTCAGCCACTGCTGATGAGTGAGCGAATGGCAACCAATGGATGCTAATAGGAGATGTCACTTGGCAGCGGACAGGACAAAGCTGAACAATGGAGGCACTACACTTGGGAGAGTCGTTAGCAATGCAGTCTGATGATGTCAGCATCCAGCGCTGGACGCTTCAAGGCAGTCTCCAGACTTCACCCATTATCTTCATCTGCCTCCACAGAACAACCTCTGGTAATGGCAGGGACCCCCTCCCACCTTCAGTCGCCACTCAATGGCAACAGCTAAGTAGCACATTCAGCCCTTCTCACATGCACCACAACTGTGCAGAGGGGATGTATGAATGGGCCCTGGAAGTGCTTTAAAACCGGATGTATTTTTGCATGGAAACGTATTTCAACAGGTTCTATTGCACCTCTCACTGTACAAAATTAACAATGTCCTTCTCTGTTCCCTGCTTCCATGCAAGGATAGCTTAAGCATTGCCTACAAAGTGTCATCTTGCTGCCAGTTACCTTCTGCATGAACAGCATCACACAGAAGAACAGTAAGATATCAATTTGATAGTGAACAGATTAGACTTCCGGTGGGGGCAATGGCGGACTGAACATCTTCATAAATAAGTGGAGGCACAACACAGTTTGTAAACCTGGACAGGAGGGATCCTAGCCGATGAAAACTGCCCCTGGAGTAAGGGGAAAGATGAGCGAAAAGCCTAATTTACTCCAAAAAGGGTCGCTTTTGATGAGTATTACTGCTGAGAGTCTCGACAGTCAGCTTGTGGGAGTAACCCGGAGTGAAGGATTAACAGCCCGCTCGATGCTGCGTTTGGAGACCTGAAAAGGACACTAAAGCCTGCCATCCCCCATTTCTTTAAGGATTCATGGATTATAATCATATCTGAACTAAGAGAGATCTTTTCTACAGTTAATTATTATTTATTATTTACATTTATTAATCGCCCATCTGGCCGGCAACCGGCCACCCTGGGCAATGTACATAGGCTAAAAACAAGATAAAATACATTTAAAACATTATAAATTTTTGAAAGAATCTTAGCCCACCCCATATTCCCGCCTGAACAGCCAGGTTTTTAATGAACAGCGGAAGCTCAGCAGAGAGGGGGCATGGCGGAGGTCACTCGGGAGAGAGTTCCACAGTACAGGGGCCGCCACAGAAAAGGCCCTCTTCCTCGTCCCCACCAGTCTAGCTGCTCTGGATGAAGGAACAAGGAGAAGGCCGTCTGTGGCAGATCTTGTTGAGCGGTCCACTTGGTGTTGCTGGAGACGCTCCTTAAGACAGAGTGGACCGGAGCCGTATAGGGTTTTAAAGGTCAAAACCAACACCTTGAATTCGGCTCGGCAAGCAACTGGTGGCAACAGTTAAGTTGGGATTCCTTACGGCGACACCTCCTTTTTTCCTGAGACTATAAATATCGGAAGGATTTAAAGATTTAAACATCCATGTAAAAAAGTTTTACAAAAGGGAAGACTGGTATAATGAACGTTTTGAAATGGGACTAACCATCTTATCTTTTAAAAATAATTTTAATTAAAGTGTATGTGGGCGAAGTTGCTAAATAAAGAGCTGCTGTGGGATTGTTTGTTGTTTATGCAACTAAACTCACTGTGATTGGAGGCTTTTACATAACAAAAGATATGGCAGTGATCTGACTGTGCCTTCTGTTGCTATGCTGGAGGAAAAAGCTGGAAAGGGAGCAGTGAAGAGAGTTTAGGATCTTGGATTAGCTCCTCCATTTTGTTTTGTTTTCATTTTGATAAACCTACCTATAGAAAAAATGGCCTCGCTTGATTTGTTCCAGAAATTATTTGACCAATTTTTTGAATGACTGGATAAAAAATTAGAAGAAACTTAAAATAAAATGGACTTTGCTATGGGAAAAATGGACGAGAGGCCCGTATGCACAAAAGAAGAGATGATAGAAGAAGATAAGAAGCTGGACAGTTCGATAAGGCAAATACCTGGTGAGATGAAACAGATTAATGAAAAAGTTGAAATCTTAAAGTATAAGTCTGAAGTGTCCTACAGAGAGTCTGACAGAAAAAATAACAGGGCTTTGTGGGAATCTATAAAAAAAGAATATATTTTGATACCTGAAGTTATCAGTTTCTGATGAAGATTCTAGAGAAAGAATTATTAAAAATTTGGAAAAATGCTTGGATTGGAAAGAGGGGGATACTGAGAAAGAGTTTGGCAAAACCTACAGAATAAATTTCATATTTGTCGGATTAAGAGGGGGCTTAAGAGACATATGGGTCCATTGTGTCAGAAAGAAAACAAAGGATCAAATTCTCCAACAACGTTTTATTACAAGAATGAAAATGAAGGACATAAATATAGTTGTGATGGATTGCCCTGAAGGTGTGACCGCTATTCTCAAGGGATAGAGATTTAAATGAATTTATTTTAAATGACAGGTGACTTTGCAGAAAGATTTTAAAGTTGGAGAGAAGAGCATAAAACCTAAACACTTTGAATACAAATCTATTTAGATATGGACTCCATTCTGTGTGGCAATGTGATTACTTTATGCATAAAAAAGAATGCCTACATTGTATAACAGGTTTAATATTGATATAATTCTGATAGATTGCCATGAAGATGTGACCTCTATTATCAAGGGACAGAGACTTAAGTGAATTTACTTTAAATGGCAGGTGATTTTGCAGAAAGATTTAAAACAGAGCGGGAGAGAACAGTAGAAAGCTTAAAAACTTTGAATATAAACGAATCTAGATATGTGTTTTACTCTGTTTGACAGAGTGATTATTTTATGCTTTAAAAGAATGTTTAATATTGTGCTATATAATATTGTATGACAGGTTTAACATTGTTTATGATAGAATGAAGGGCTGGGGAAGATATTGGAATGGCTTGTGACTTTCAAGGGTTATAGATTTAAACTGAATTGAAGTTACTTTAAAAGGTGGGTGATTTTGCAGAAAGAATTTTTTAAAAAAGAATTGGAGCAGAGGTAAATGGAAATGAGTAAGAAAGTCTTAAAACTTGGAATATACATTTATTTCTTTTGGGATTAATGGATCAGTGGAAAAGAAGTAATGGAATTCTATTTTGTTTGGCAGCATGATTATTTTTCTGGGAACTGTTAGAGATAGTTAATTTATGTCATTAACTAGAGTAAAGATATTACTTGGGTTTATTGATATGTGGAAACCTGTTTTGGACAACAGGAAAAAAAAGAACCTCCTTTGTAATTATAGAGTAAGAGAAAATATTGTTACTTATCTTTCCTGTAGAGAAAATCAGAAGTCCATCTGATTTTTATTGTTTGTTATTTAGTTTTACTTTTTGTTGTAGTGTTTGCTTAAAATAAATAAAAATAATTTGTAAAAAAAAAAAAAGATAGTGAACGGATTATATAGCCTTGGACTTCCAATGTCCTCATTAGTTTAATCCCCCAAAACAGAGCTTTGGATTGGGTGGACTGATCCACAGACCTTAGATCGCACTGCTGTCCATTGGAAGAGATGAGAACCCGCATACATGTGGGGAGGTTTTTTAAAACAATATTGGCTGGGTCCAGGATGTAAAATTAGCAGAGATGGATGAAAAAAGGCAGTGATCAGTAGCCTGAACATGTACTTTGGGTAACTCTAGGAATGCTTAGCCACACATTATCATTCACTGTATCTTGAAGATAAATCAGCAGCATTGTTTGCTTTTTGAAATGCGGAGGACATAGTATTCACACTCATGAAGGCGGAAACCTGTGGCCCAGCACGAGCATCTTCGCAAAACTGAACATTTAAATACTGATGTATTTAATATATATTTGCAGAGAGTTCTGGGGTGCTTGGGCTCCTAGTGCTACCAATCAAAAGGCATTCTGCAGCTACTCTGTTTGTTTCTCCTGAACAGAATTTTTTTTCTGGGAAGAAAAAAGACAGAAGCAGAGGTGGCAAAACACGGGAGGGTTACAAATTAAGGAAAACTTTATCTGGAACCCACGTAAAATTCTGTGAATGAGGGCAGGGTGATTGCACAGTAAAAGCTCTGTCAGGAAGCACCCGAATCACATTGGCTATTAAAAAACAGGAACAAGCAAACAATCTGAAACAGGGGTACACAACGTCCAGGGTAACAGGCATTCCCCAATTGTGTCAGGGACTCGTCCTCCATCATCTCAATCATCCTTTTGGGAAAATACACTCATCTTTACAGCACTTCCAATAAAACTATCACTTACGGTAGCACTGCCTTCCATCAGCCCCAAGTTCAAAACCAGGATTACAAAAGCAGACGAAAGAGCCCAGGGTGTTGACACAGCGATGAGTACACCTGGCGACTCCCTCTGCACACTCATCAACATCTGTGGGGAAAAAAGAGGGTTGAGGGAAGCATTCGCCTTAGAGTAGATCAGTTATTTTTTCAAACCGTCTATCTTCAAGAGACCCTTTACAAATGGACGCGCCTATGAAGGAATCCATGTGTGTTGTAGAAGATTCCGGGGCATGTTTCAGGATTCAGAGCACTGACTCAGTCCATCTGAGTCTCATTGCCGCCCAGTTTGATTTGAATTGAGAATGTTTCCTAGAACACACCCTCCCGTGGCTGTGCTTTGCAGGGGAATACTGGTAGTGGTAGCTAAGCTGAACTTTCAGGTAAGCTTGTCTGCCATTACTGGACTTCTCAACAAGAAGCCTCTGTAAAGCCTCTTCCAAGGAACTCCAGGGTTCTCCAGAACACAGGGGTCTTTTGGGGGTGGGGTGGGGTGGGAGGGAAACTGATGTAAGCAAACACATACAAGCTATCATTAAGGAATGTATATACATAAGTGTCCTGTTTGGACATCATGTTCTTCCCAGGATCGATGGATACAGCCTTGTATTTAACAGCTCACCTAGAAGCCATAGTGACAAGAAATTCCATGCAGGAAAGTTTGCAGGCTGGAACCTAGGAATCTGCTTTATATTGAGTCCGACCATTGATCTATCTAGCTTGTTATTGTCTACCGCAACTGGTAGCATCCTTTCAGACAGGACGTCTTTCCCACGCCTACCTGGAGATGCCAGAGATTCCCACAGAGATTGAACCTGGGACCTTTTGAATGCAAAGCATGTGCTCTACCACTGAACTATGGGTTCCTTAGAAGACAGAAACAAAATTCAAAATGGTGTTGATAGGTTAGAAAACTGGGCAGAAAATAACAGAATGAAATTTAACTGAGACAAGTGCAAAGTTCTTCATTTAGGAAAAAGAAATCTAATGCACAGGTATAAGATGGAGGATACCTGGCATGGCATGGCAACAGTACATGCAAAAAGGATCTTGGAGTTGTAGTCAATCACAAGCTGAATATGAGTCAGCAGTGTGATGTGACTGCAAAAAAGGCAAATGCAATTTTAGGTTGCATCAACAGAAGTATAGTTTCAAAATCACGGGAGGTAATAGTTCTATTCTACTCTGCGTTGGTCAGACCTCTCCTCAAATACTGTGTCCACTTCTGGTTACCACACTTGGTGACCAGAAGGATTCAGATACATTGGAATGAGTTCAAAGAAGAGCAACAAAGATGATCAAGGGACTAGAAACTAAATCATACGAGGAAAAATTAAAGGAACTGGGAACTTGTTTTATTGTTTTTATCAATTGTTGTAAACCATCCAGAGAGCTTTGGCTATGGGGTGGTATAGAAATAAAATAAATAAAATAAAATAAATAAATAAATAAATAAATAAAACGAGAAGAGAAGACTGAGGGGCGACATGACAGCACTTTCCAAAGTACCTAAAGGATTGTCCAATGCCTAAAGGGGATTAGACAAATTCATGGAGGATAAGATTATCAATGTCATGATGTCTGTATAATGCCTTCAGTATCAGTGGCAATATGCCTCTCTATACCAGTTGCTGGGGACATGAGCAAGAGAGTGCTATTGTACTCATATTCTGCTTGTGGACTTCCCTCAAGCAACTGGTTGGCTACTGTGCGAACAGAATTCTGGACTAGTGGGGCTTTGGTCTGATCCAGCATGGCTCTTCCTATATTCTTACATTCCTTTGTTCATGGTCAACTCACGTGAAATGCCTCATTCTGAATACTTTATTCAACAACCAGCTTCTGAGAAGCACTAAACTCTTGTAGACACTGTAGCTAACCTGATTATAATAGTGGATACATAGAGAATTTTCCATTTTAGTTGCCATTTTCCCCTAGCTTTTTACCTGCACAAGACTTCCCATCTGCAAAAAGGTAGTATCCGGAATAGCATTCACATTTTGCAAGTCCACTCTCATTGCTGCAGATATGTAAGCACCCTCCATTTCCAATTGCACAGGGGTCAATCTCTGAAAGCAAGCATCAAAAAAGCAATTTGTTGAGCGAGTGAAAGGTTCTAGACAGAATGTTGTGTGTGTTAATTACAAACTAGAAGATACATTCAGACACACACAGACACCAACCAATATACACACAGAGGCCGTAATCCAGCTAACACTGGTCGCAACATGGTCCACAACATCATGACATTTATCTCTTAAGAAGTCCATTCCAATGGTTCACCATGAACAATTTGAAAAGTCCATCTGGCAGAGAAACCTGACCATATTTTATACTGTTGCAAAACTTGCCAACGTGTACACTTGGTTTCATATTCATGAAGCTGGTTTGCAAAAACAAAAAGCAAAGAATTAAGGGATTTTGAAAAACAAAACAAAGACCTACCCTAACGATATTCTCTGCTTCCTGCAGCGCTGACTTGCTTTTCCTAATATTCAGCAGAGATCTGACACAGATACTTCCGTGAGCCTCTCTGCCTGCCAACGGTTTTCTGTGCCAGCAGTTCAAATTGAAGACACTTGCCTCTATAGTTTCCTTTGCAACTCAACAAATATAATTGCTCAAGCATGGCTGGCAAACCATGACCGGTCCTTAACGACTAGAGATCTTGCTGCGAGGGATTGCAGCAACAGCAGGAGCTGAAAATGCACTTCAGAAAGGGGCAGAACAGAAGCCCCTACTCCAAATATAAGGAAGAAATTAAAGAGAAGGAGAAGAGAAGAGGAAGTAATTCTTGAAAATGACAAACATCTAAGACCGGAAAATTTGCCACTGTAGATCCATCTGGTCCAGTGATAACCAAACATTTGGGGAAATGTTCCACAAGTCAAGTTCTAATTGCTAGATAATGCCACATTAATGTGTACTACAGTATATTCATATTTATTTACAACATGTATATACCTCTCCACATCTAAACAAATTCCAGAATGGTGAACAATAAAAGATAAAAGGAATGAAACACAATATTAAAAGTTTAAAAACCAAAACAGAACACCAATAAAAAAACAAACAAGGGGAAGGCTTGCTGAAATAAAAATGTCTTTGGTATATATGCAGCTCCTTGTACCTTGAGATGAGTAATGTCATCTGTAGTCTTTTATGCTAGGGAGCAGGCAGCAGCACAGTGTGGAAATGGCTGGCAGATTTTAAGCCTAACTCTATGGCCTTGCCCTCCTAATCAGGAGTGCTGCAAACTCCGCCTGCCTACGCCACTTGTGACGTTCATGCCATAGGTTCACCACCTACAATGTAGCCCAACACTCTGGGCTGATTTCCATGACAGATTATCCCTTTTCCAGGGAATTCTGGGTTTTTTAGTTGGGGGGTGGGTGGGGAGAGGAGGCATGCATGGGATCTCTAACAGTTCCAAATTACAATTGCCAGGATAATTGTGGGGACCATGAGAGTTAACATGTTATAAAATAAATATAATTTTTTAGTGTATGCAAGATTGGATAGTGGCCAGACAGGGACCTCAGGGAAGTGCATAAGCTAGGCATTATAGGAATAGCCAGAATGGTGGTGGGGGTAGTGGTGGTGGGTAGTGGGGAAGAATAGACACCCCTCCCCACCAGTTAGCTGCCAGTGTACTGCCCTCTGCATATAGCGGTCTCATTCCTAGCTACTGTGGCTAACAGCTGTTAATAAAATATTTGTAGGGGATTATATCTCACCCATTTTTAAGGACAGATGGTGGTGGCCATCACAACATCCAGTGGCCAATGTATTAGATAGATTGATTATGCAGTGAGTTAAGCAGTGCTTTCTTTTGTAACCTTCAAGGGATTAAACAGAGCTCTAAGGTCTAGTTTTTGCATGACAGATTAGAAAGTAAACTTCTGTCTGGACTATACCACTTTAGACTGTAGGTAAGGGCTCAATGTGATGGAATGTCGCCCCACAATAACAAAAAACACATTTCCCATCAGTAGAAAACTAGCATGTCAGAGAGAAGAATAGACAACCCCCACCCTCGTCATCTAGTTTTCTATATGAAGGGATGTGGGTGGGTGGGGAGGCGGAGCAGTCAATCATCATGCAAGCCCCCACCTTTGTTCAGAAGTGATAAAGTGATAAAGTCCAGACACAGATTTACCACTTCTGCTGTTATAAGAACTAAATCAAAGTATTTTGAGAAAGACAGAAAAACGGCACACAATATTCCAAAGGCGAATGCACTAGTAGGATACGGGCCATTTTATTTTTCGTCTCTTTCCTAATTATTTCAAGCACTGAATTTCCTCTTTCCCAACCTGGGTGTCCTCCAGATGTTTTGGGCTCCAACTCACAGTATTTCCTGACCCTTGGCCACACTGGCTGGGGAGGATACGAGTTGAAGCCCATCTGGAGGGCCCCAGGTTGGGGAAAACTGCATTGGAGAGTTGCATAAAGTCAGAGTAGACGGCGCTGGTGGAAGAAGCAATAATCTGACTTGCATAGGGCAACCATGTGTTCATCCAGGATCTGCTTGCATCCTTTCTAACAACCTTTGCCCATTTTCAGAAGAGCCTCTTTGGCTCTTCTGATTTTATCCCTGCATGTTGACTGTATCCCTTTGGAAGCTCTGCAGCAAGGCAATCTTTTCCTTGCCTTCTGTATGTTTCCCTCAGGCAAAGCGCTTGCTACAAACAAAATTGAGCAACAGAAATGCAGGACTGAAACCTTAACTTTTAATGAATATCTTATGGAAAGCTTAGCGCAGAAGATAGACCATATGGCGCTGAACATATGATGAACTTGCAATGGGAGTTTTAGCTGAGTTAGGCTGCAAAATTTGGCAAATGAACTCTCCGCTGGATCAATGGAAATGCAAGCACAAAGTGCAGGTCAATGGCAGCTTTGACAGAGAACGGGAGCTAATAATACTTGCCTGGAGAAAGGACAACTGAAGGCCATATTTCCTTCCTAATTCTTATTTTAAAAAGGGAAAACAACCGAGTAATCCAATATCCACTTTGCTCTCTCTTCTTCAATCCCCCGCTGCCCTCCTCTTCTAGTTGCCCCTATGCCTACACCTCCTCTTCTTCCCCGCCTTGCTTGATAAGTTGCTTGATCTTGCTGTCCACGTCTACCCACTTCACGTACCCCCTTCACCCCATCACCTCCTGTTTCTTGTTGCCATCTCCTCCAGCATTATCCCTCCTCTCTACCACATAATCAGCTTCTCCCTCTTCTCTGACTCTTCCCTACTGCGTACCAAACATGCCAGTGTTCCCCCTATTCTCAACAATTAAATAAAAATCCCTTGGCTCAAGCTTCCTCTCCAATGGCTAGCCCATCTCCCTTCACCTCCAAACTCTTAGTCCCACTGCCTTGAGGTCAGGCCAGAAGAAATATTACATTCTACATCTAGATTCTGGCTATTCTGCAGGCTAGGCAGGTTGCAAAAAATATGAATAAAACATTATAAATGTTATTAAATAAAACCCCGTATTAGAAATTGAAAACCCTAAACTTCCCTATTGTAATAGCACAGTGTCAGAGGAGATAAAAGTGTAAGGACACTAGTGGGCTTGTACCAGGGACTGGCAGTGGGGTGAACATGCCTTACTCTCTGCTTCTGACATACACACCATATTAATCCCTGCAACTAAACTTGTGTTGCACTATGGCCTTTGCACTCACGTGATGTTTCCAGACATGTTTTCCACTCCCTGGTCTCAGACTTACTTTCGCAGTGCTTCCCATCTCTCCTCAGGTGGTAGTCTGCATGGCACTGACATCGGTAGTGGTCTTCACTGATCTGTATACACTCATGTTCACAGCCTCCTTTATTGACGGCACAGGAATTCACAGCTAATACAATTAGAGCATGAAAGCTAGCTGAGTCAGAGTTTGTAAATAATTCAAGATATAACAGGTAAGGAAATCCCCTACAATTCACATATTGTACATCTGGGATATTTAAGAGATACTATTTTAGAAGGTGATCTTGAGTTAGTAACTGATTCTTCTTGTATCATCATCATCATCATCAATAATAATAATAATAATAATAATAATAATAATAATAATAATAATTCTATACCACCCAATAGCTGAAGCTCTCTGGGCAGTTTACAAATACAATACGCTGGCTGGGGCATGCTGGGAGTTGTAGGCCAAAAACATCTGGGGACCCAAGGTTGGAGATCACTGCTCTATACCAACCCTGAAAATTAAAGGAGAGAATGCAAGACAAATCTGTACTTTCACTGCAAGGAGTACACCTTTTGCATTGACTTGACTAAGTGCAAAATTACACAGTGCCATGGTGCACAGCAGATTTGTGGATCATCCCTATTTATTCATGTATTTACTGATACCGTGTTTTGCCCCACCTTATCAACAAGGCCTCAAGGCTGCTTACAGTAACATTAAAAATGTTAAGATAACAACAATAAAATTACAAAAATTGCTGTGAACCAGCCAGAGTGCTTTGGCTATTAGTAAATAGCCAAAGTAAATAAAGAAGTAAATGAAGTAAATAAATAATAAAAACTATAAAAGCAGCAGATAAAGCACTTAAAACCAACCAGTATAAAGCCATGTAAACATGAGGCAAAGTGCAGTTAAAAGGTCTCAAACATTATAAGCCATTAAAGGCACAACAGCTCCAAGCGCACATGCCTGGTGGCCACCCACCTATTCTCAGAAGGCAGGAGCATCCAGAGGAGGGCATTTGATGCTGAGTTCAATTGGAATACTGATTCATGTGGGAGGATGTGGTCCTATACCCACCCAGCTCCTAGGCCATTCAAGGCTTTGAATGTTAGACCCAAGACTTTGAACTGAGACTGGAAACAAACCAGTAGCCAGTGGAACTCTTAATAATGGCAAGGTGTGTTCTCCACGTTCAACCCCAGTCAACAGTCTGGTGTCCGCAATTCTGTACCAGGTGCAGTTTCCAAATGCTCTTTAAAAGGCAGGCCCCCCCACACAATGCACAATCCAGTATTCAAACCTAGATGTTACTAGAAAGTGAATTACTGTGGACAGACACTCTCTCTCGAAGAAAGGATGCAGCTGGCACACCAGCTGAAACTGGCGAAAGGCACTTCGTGGTACGGATGCTATCAGTGCAGCGAACAGCAGAGCTGGATCCAAGAGTACTTTCCAAGCTATGAATGTGATCTCTGAGGGGGAGTGCAACCCCTGAAAGAACAGATTGAATATTTCTTCAATATGGACTGATATGCTATTAACCACCAACACATCTGTTTTATCTAGGTTGAGCTTCAGTTTGTTAGCCTTCATCCACCCCATGACTCCAGGCTGCCAGGGGTGTCCACAATAACCTCTGGATCTGATGAAAAGGAGAGACAGAGCTGAGTGTCATCTGCATATTGATGGCACCCAACTCTGAAACACTGGACAATCTCTCCTAGTGGTTTCACGTTCCAAAGCATGGTGGGCGGAACCGAACATTGTAGGACACAATAGCGCAGGAGCCATGGCGCTGAATTATGGTCGCCTAGCACCACCTCTTAGAAGCAGACCCCCAGACAGGAGTGGACCCACTGGAGCACAGTGCTCCCTATCCCCGTTCAGGACAGCTGGTCCAGAAGGATACCATAGTCAATGATGCTGAATGCTACCAAGACGTCCAGAAGAATCAACAGGGACACAGTCCACCAATCACTGTCCCAGCACGTGTCATCAACCAGAGCTGATTCTGCCCCAAAACCTGTCTCAAAGCCAAACTGAAATGGGCCCTCGGTCTGTGCAGTGTTCCTTTCAACAGCTGTACTACAGGGCTGCAATTTCACATTACATTGTCAAAAAAAAACACATTTTGGAATGTTTATGGACATTTTCTTCGTTCCATTTGTTCCACTGCATTTAGTGGGAGATACGGCACTGATTTTTAGCAGATTTTTTTTAGCAGACTGTAGGAACAAAACAGGATAACGAGACTCCTTTCCAAAGAATTACAGAAGGGCTACTGCCAGGAGAACATACAACATCTGTACAATTTTTTTTTAATTAAAAAAAATATATCCTACAAGCAAGAAATCAGTGTAGGCATATATAGGCCGATTAATGTGCCTCCCAATTAAATATAACTGGAATGAGGGCAAAAGAAGACATTTAATACAGCAATATATCCTAAAGAACAAGTTTCCTTCCCAACATGTGTCTTTTGACCTAAGGTGACTTGATTACCCTCTTCTCTCACCCTTTTCCACCTGCATACTAGACCTTTTGGCTCTGAGCAGGTCCCTTGAGGAATAAACATTCTCAAGCCGCCAGTACTGTACTTAATACTCTGTGATCCCATTGGTAAAGGCATTTTGTTTCCAACAGCTTACTGACAAGCTAAAGATTTGATTTTTGACTTGTGTCATTTTCGTTTATTCCAAAGTTATATCCATCAACACACTTCATTCATCAAGTACACAAATGATCCTTGAGAGTATAGTAGGGAGGAAAGTATCCTGTCAACATGCCAGTGCTGTAATGTTGCTTTCTTTATTTAAAATATTTATATCCCACCGTTCTTCCGAAAAACAAGGTAGCTGCCAATGATTAAACCAATGTATATAAACAAAATGCACAATTTAAAAAATCAACACCTACACTTTACCAGATACAGGCCTGATTACACTGAACTCTGAAAGGGACTGTAGTAGCTCAGTGGTAGAGCAGCTGCTTTGCATGCAGAAGGTCCCTGGTTCAATCCTCGGCACATCCAGGCAGGGCTAGGAAAGAATCCTGCCTGAAACTCTGGAGAGCCACTGCCAGTCAGTGTCGACAATACTGGGCTAGATGGGACCAATGGACTGACTCGGTATAAGGCAGCTTCCTATCTTCCTAACTGATATGGGATATTATATTTATTATTTTATCCAAAATATTTAGGGTGCAATCCAATGGGGATGCCCGTAAGCCTCTGAACTCAGAGAATTATGGGCATCCTATGCAGGGCATGAGGAGATCGGAGGTGATCTTCGTCTCCCTGCTCCTCCTGCCCTGCAAGTCAGCTAGATGGCCAATTTTGGCTTCGGACGGGGAAGTAAGAAGGCCGGAGTACCACCAGGATACATCCTATCCTGGCGGCCCTGGTCTCCTCCCCTCTCCCTGAAAAACAGCCCCTTTACCCCTTTTCCGAGGTCGCTCTTACAGCCTCGGAGAAGCAGTTGGCATGGTCCTTTCTGCACCGGCTGCAAGGGGAGCGATCCAAGCGCAGGTCCCCAGCTCCGAGGTTGGAGTTCTTTCCCGATCTTGGATCTGGCAATCCGAAGAATCCTGTGGCCCCCTTGATGCTGTCTAGAGGCCATAGGATAGCTCTGCACAATGCTATGTTGATCCTCAGTGTCCGTCAAGTCAGTGCTTCTTAAACAGTTTGAATTTGGGACCCAGTTGCGCACCTACTCAAACTTTTGGGACCCACTTGTAAACTGACTCTACTTTTCAAGTCCTATTTCCCACCCTCAAAAATCACAAAATGCAAAACATCAGTACTTAAGAGTAGGATTTGGGTTCTCTCTCAGTTTTGGTTTTTCTTGGTTTATTTTTCTATTGTTAAGTTGGTTTTTTGGCATCAATTTTTGATTTTTTTAAAAAAGTGAGCACAAAAACTAATATTCATTTTTGTGCACGTTTCTCCTAATATGCACATTTTTGTACACATTTTTTTAAAAAATTAAGAGGGCTGCACTGAAAAAATTCTGTGCAGTGCAAACATCAAAGGATAACTGTGTTCCGGTTCACAAATTGGTTCGGGAAGTGCAAATTTCTCCCCCGTCCCTGTTAAATACTGAACAAGTTTATATTTTATTTTTAATGTTAATGCAGGCATTTATAGGCAATAGGTATTTGAATGGAATTTAAGCAGGACATATAGCAGGCGTGCAGAGCCTCGGGCCCGGGGGCCTAATCCAGCCTGCCAGGGCTCCTCAGAGTGCTGTGGCCCTTCCCTTGGTCCCAGCCCATGACCACTGATCATTTGGTGGTTTCCCAGCTGTTGTGCAGGTTTTCCCCATTCTAAAAGGTTGGAATGTCTTTTGCCATCAGCCGAGCCCAACATGTGGTCCCCAAGAGCTTCTCCAAAATGGAATTCGGCCCTTGGGCTGAAAGAGGTTCAACATCCCTGGCATATAGGGAGGGAGTCTGTCTTTTAATGGGGCAGCTCAACAATGATGGTGTGCTATTGGTCTGGTGAAAGAGAAACCCACCCACCTGGGAAATGGGGAAAAATGAATACCTCATTGTGCAACCCGCCCAGGAACACATCAGGAGCCAACTGTGGGTTGCGACCCACAGTTTGAGAACCACTGCTTCGAGACATTTCAGAAACTTATGGTGCAATCTTATACCCACTTGCCTGGGAGTAAGCCCCACTGAAGCCAACAGGATTTACTTCTTAGTAGACATACATAGGATTGCACTGTTAGGATCATAGCCAGGCCAACAAGTCCTGTTTCTACTAGTAAATGCACTTCAACTGCTGCAGCTAAATCAGAGCATTACGATTTGGTTATAAGTCACAGAGGTCAGGAGTGTGTGTGTCTATGTGTGTGCATTCGTGTATATATGGGTGTGTGCACACACAGCGCCTTAAGGAGAAGCAAGGCTGCTAGATCCCTCTATGAAGGAATGTATGGGTCTCCCATTCAAGGTGATGGCCATGTGTGTTGCCATGCACTTAGTACAGTGTGAATCCGGCTAAAGGCTGGCTGGAGACAGGGAGAAGGTGAATTGCACCCTTAGATTTTGTACGATTCCATGGTATTTTTCAAGTGGAGCATTAAATGTTCGTCATGATAAATTTAGGCCCTGTGAAACCAACTTCTCCATTAGCTTATTGATTTACAGCTGTTCATTAACTTTGGGCCTGAATGAAAAATCAGAAGTAATTCTGTTCAGTGTTGTTCATACTGGGACAAACTCTGATTTCCCATCCAAATCACAACCAAATATTTCCCATTCATATGCTTGCTTGGTTTCAAAATTTCTCCCATCTCCTCAAGAATGGTAGGCTTAGGGCACAATCCTATACATGTTTACACAGAAAACAGGCGTACAGTTCCCAGCATGCCCCAGCCAGAATAGCTGGGAATTGTAGGTCTTCTTTTCCTGTCTAAACTTGCATAGAATTGTGCCTTTAATTTTTCCTGTAATTAAGCCAACACAGTGGCAACTCTACAAAATGGAAAAACAACCCGTTTGGTTGCTCCTCAAGTGCATCAAGTCCTCAGCCCCAAACCCAAGAAATACAAAAGAACAGATTCAACAGATGTAATGTCATGTTTCCTAACTGTGCTGTTTTTCACATTTTAACAACAACAAAAATCCATGGGGACTGGAACAACCATCTCTCTTGTGCCGATATGCAGGTTTACAAAGCATTTAATCCTTTCTACAGAACTTGGCAACAGTTCTACAGAACTTGGCAACAGGAGCTTTCTGCTCTATTGCTCTGGTATCTCAATTAAAACATCTACTTGTGGCCATCTCTCTCCCCCCACCCCACCACCGCTCAGTATGACAAAACTACAAATCTATATGAATATAGGGTGTAAAAAGGGTTTTGATAAAGTTCACGTTAGCTAAAGTTAAAGTTTCTTAGCTAAAGTTCACGTTAGCTAAGAAAGAAAAATAAAATATATAAATAAAAACATACAATAAAATGCCAATAAAAAACAATCAGCACTAAATCACATTCAGTTAAAGCGACACCGCTACACAAACTAGAAAGATAAAACTGTAAGACCAGCAGTAAATCCCAGTTAATTAAAGTTCACTAAGGGTGCAATCCTATGCATGTTGAAACAGAAAAATGTCCTACGGCTCCCTGCATTCAGCAGCCAGCCATGCTGGCTGGGGAATGCTAGGAGTTGTAGGGCTTCCCCCCCCCCCAAACATACAAAGAAGGGTACCCTAAAACTCCTAAAAACTGAAGGCTTTCTAAAGAGGATGGTCTTCACAGTGTGACAGAAGACCATCAGCGAAGGTGCAAGGCATATCTCTCTGAGCAAGGAACTTCCAACCCCGGGTTTGACTGCTGAAAAGGCCCTCTCTATGAGATCCCAGTCAGACATGATTTGGAAACACACAAGAGGGCCTCTACTGATGATCTTAATATTCAGGCAGGAGGCAGTCCTTTCAAGTATCCTGTTCCCAAATGATTTTGGGTGTTAAAGGTGATAACCAGCATTTTGGATTGGGTCCAAAAACCAATTGGGATTCAATGCAGCTGTTTCAGCAGAGGTATAATTTGCTCCACTTAATAACTTAGCCACTGCATTTTGAACATGTTGATGTTTCTGAACACTCTTCAATGGCAGCCACACATAGAGTGCACTGCAGTAATCCAGACATGATATAACTAAGGCATGTGTCGCCATGGCCAGATCTTCCTTCCCCAAGAATGGGTGTAGTTGGAGTGAGATGGGCAGAAGCACCTCTAGCATGGCTGTCACCTTGGCATCAAGAGTCAAGGCCATGTCCAGAAGCACTCGCAAGCTACAAACCTGTGATTTCAAGGGGATTGCCACTATCCCATCCATCCCAAGTTGAATCCCTACTCTCAGTTTAACTGTTCCACTGACCAGGAGCACCTTTGTCCTGTTGGGATTAAGTTTCAATTTTCTGCCCCGCTCCTCCCCCAATCCAGTCCATTACCAACTCCGGGCATCAGTTCAGAACATCAACAGCCTCCCTGGAATTTGATGGGAAGAAGAGACAGAGCTGGATATTATCTGCATATTGATGGTGCCACACTCCAAACACCTGGACAATCTCTTCCAGCTGTTTCATGAAGATGTTAAAAAGCATGAGGGACAGAATAGAACCCTGCAGAACCCCACAGGCCAATGGCCAAGGAGTCCCACAGGCATCCCCCAGCACCACCTTCTGAAATTGCCCCTCTAAGGATGACTAGAACCACTGTGAAGCTGTGTCTCCAAGTCCCATCCCAGCCAGACTTTCCAGAAGGATACCACGGCTGACGGTATTAAAAGCAGCAAAACCAATAGGGATATACTCTAGAGCAGTGTTCTCCAACCTTGGGTCCCCAGATGTTTTTGGCCTACAGCTCCCACCATGCCACAGCCAACGTAGCTGTCTGGGGCATGCTGGGAGTAGTACACATCAAGGTTTATAGTAGTATCAGTTATGCCAATGAGGTGGGCAAATCTTATTTTTTACTAACTTAATTATTCATATTTCATACAATCTCGTTAGAGAAGACAAGCCACCTAATCTCTTTAAATTTCGGCTATTTGTTTAAACTTCTCAAAGAGCAGGAAGAGCAAGCTCAGGCATTTATTTTGATGCAAAACAAAGGAGAGCATCCTGGGAGACTTTCTAGTACCTTTGGCTATTTGACCATTTATCTATCATGTTCTTAAGAAAGAAAAATAATCATTTCTAGAGACTCTATTCTGAGTGAGGGTTGACCTACAAGTGACATGCACCACAAGGCTGCTACCGAAAACAAATTTCCATGTCACGTTCTCACGTGTGATGTGTAGGAACACTCATATCTTTTTTTTTTTGAATTTTCCAAAACAACATTTGGCTTCCGCCTCATACTCTGGTTTCTCTTCAGATCGTATAAATCTTTCGCCTTTTACTCATCTCATTATGCATTGTCATCACTTTGTGAGTTGCTCTGCCCCCTGGCCAACTAATGATATGGAGTAGGGGCAGAGAAACTCACAATGTGATGACAATGCATCATGAGATGAGTGTCAAGGGTGAGAACACAGCATGGGTGAGAACATCAAGGGTGAGAACTTGATATGCGAGTGTCATTTTTGGCAGCATCCTCATGATGCACATAGTGTGTAGTTCAACCCTTACTCAGAATATAGAGCATTTAGAAATGATTCTTTAACAAAGAGATAAGTGCAGAAAGCTGGTTATTTCACCATTTGACTGTAGGTTGAGCAAGCAAGAGGAGCTAGCGCAATCTTATCAGTCACACAGCGGTGGCTGGTGGCCACTGGGGCTGGTGGGATGGAGTCACCATAGGCGGAGTCAAGGGGTCACCATAGGTGAATCTGTCTTTTGTATCCCCAGCTGCACATACCACAGAAAGGGGAAACTGAGGGACATAGACTTTAAAATCGTAAGTGTAAAGAAGGAGAGACAGCTCATAAAAGTACTCCTTTGGACCCACATTCTCCTGTTTAAGCAACAACTCCCATTCTAATTACTTTAATATAATGAGTGCAAAAAAATGGAGGAATCCACACAAAATACTACTAGTAGTATTACTACTACTACTACTACTACTACTACCACCACATTGCAAAAGAAGACACTGACAGAGCATGCTTGCAAACTGCAAAGCTGAGTGTGTGCGGGCGGGATGATAACAACAACAACAACAACAACAACAACAATAATAAATATATTCAGAGCCTCTCAGAAAACCAGTCTTCGGAACCCAGCAGAAAGTTCTGACAGCATCTGTGGCGGAGTGACAGGCAGAAGCCCGGGGAGGGGCCAACCTGAACATTCCAGAGGCTCTGATTGGTTGAAGCAGAGAGCATAGAACCCCAGGGAGTTGGCAGTTAAAGGGAGCCGGTTGTCAGTTGGGGAAGAGAGTGGGTTGGAGTGAGAGAGGGAGTGGGAGGTTACTAGAGTAGGTAGGGAAAGGTGGTGCTGAAGAAAAGAGTTCAGACAGGAAATCTAGTGACTAAGTTGTGAGAAAGCAAACGTGAAGGTGTTAGTAGAGAACAGTTCACAGGAGTCTCCACTTAGGGAGTGAAGGACCTTCTGTCTGAGGAAGTAGGTGAAGCTCTGAACTAGTGTGAGGGACAGTTAAGTTCCCTGGTCTGATACTGTAACTTCAAGTAACCAAGCCAAGTTGATACAAAGAGCACTGTATAACATCTGCCTGCCTTTAACCTCAATCTAAGCAAAGAACAAGTTTGAATATAACTGTTGAAAATTCCAAGTTATCTGTTCCGAAGTTGAATATCTGTTTAGAGACTTTGTTAGAACAATAAATCAATCTTTTTATTCAAAGTTCTAAGTGTCCAGAGTCTGACTGGTGGACAGGAAAGTAAGAAGTGAATTGACGGAGGGGCACCCTACTTCAAGTAATCAAATGAAACAAACTGCTCTTAATAAAGACAAACAATTTAAATCAATAAAAAGGTTCCTTTTAAAAATTCACTGACGGGGGCTTACAGAGTTATGTGTTAGTGGTATAATCTTCCCAGGGAAGTCTGTCAAACTTGTTCTCTTCTTTAGAAGAGCAGTTGAGCAGTTATTTTGTTCTGCAAGGCGTTTGGGATGGTTAGTTGATTGTTTTTTGCTCTCTACTGCTACTTTGATTATACACTTTGTTCTTGGAGGTCTTAATTTTACTTCTGGCTCTTTTATCGTGCTGTTATAGATTTTTATGTTTTTAATATTTATGTTTTTAATATAATTTTTACTGTGAACTGCCTTGAGGACTCTAATGTATAGAGGCGGATCATAAATTTAAAAAGAAAACAAATAAACACAATCTTTTCCTTCAAAAATAACAACAACACACTACTGTTCATTTAAAAGGCACTACCATCTGCATCATATAGGTGTCATTTGATACAGACTGTGGAATTTAGACTCATTGTGAAGAGCAGAAGAGGCTGCAGTGAACTTTTCAAAGAGAGTAAATTCAGCAAGTAATTAAAATGGCACATTCCTCAAAAGGACAAGCAGCTAACATCCCATAAATATAACTTCATAAAGGGGTAAATTTGGCATCTCTTTCACCCCGTGATCCAGAAGCATCATGTTGTGAAAAGCAGAGGTGGTTGCTTTAAAAGAAATTTAACAAAGTCAGAACAAAGTTGACAACCTTCCTGACGATTTGACAACGTGGTATTATATAATCTTGGTTGGCGGGAACCCCCCCCCCCAACTATGTGTTTGCTTCTCCCTGAACACCAAAGTATTAAAGGCTTCCCTAATTTCTCTTTTTCATTTTGCACTTGTGCATCTCCCTTCCCCTAAAAAGGGCAGCAAGGATATTGCAATTTGCAACGCTTACTCACTTATACAGGTGCGTCCATCAGCATGAAGTCTATAACCTGCATCACATTCACAGTGGTGGGAACCTGGAGTGTTCATGCAGCTCTGTTGGCAGCCTCCATTCCTTATAGCACATTCATTGATATCTAGAGAAGGAAGATAGGCGTTTGAGATATTACAGGCCTGCACATCACCATAGCAGAGCCGTATGTTACTTCATCTACCAAGTCCACAGCAATGGGCATATTTAGACAGAAGGCTAAGGATTTATTTAAAATCAAATCCATCATTTTCAGACTCTCCCGCCCCACCCCAAAGCCCTCAACTTCCCCACTCTCGTCTTTCTGCCTTCCTTCCTACAAGCAGTACATAGCTCTTCTTATCCCTAATTTATGTGTGAGCTACTGTCGGGGCTAGCTCCCCTAGCCCCTCAAGTTCCGACTCCCTAACTCCGAAACAGCACTGGTCAGATTCCGTGGGAATGGATTCTGAAATGGAAGGGGAGGGGGGGTTGAAAGAGGAGGTAGGAGCAGAGCCACTCTCTGTAGATAACACAGACCCAGCTGCGCTGACAAGGTTGCAGCCGGAAGACCTAGGGGCAGAGAAAGTTCTCTGGCTTGAGGTTGGGAACGCGCGAAACACCTCAGTGCGGAATCAACTGTTGATCATTCCTGACCTCCCATTGACGGGATAAGGAGTCTTGAATTACTTTCTTTACTTTTGTGTAACACTTTTCTGCAACCACCTGACTTGCCCTGCTTTTTACTCAATAAAGCTTTACAAAGAAACCCGTGAGCTGTGCCTGACGTTCCGGCTGGCGGGAGGGGAGGAGGAGCTCGCGAGAGGCACAACAGCTACCCTGACACCAGCCACAAATTTGGTCCTCCTGAATTAGCTCCATGCTTTCCTTGCTTGCTTTGTCTTTCCTTGCTTCTCAGTCTATGGCCTACTATGTCCTCCTCCCTTCAAGCCATCCTGTTCTCTGAGGTACTTTCCATCTCTTTAGAGCACGTACTTTACTGCTCAGCAGAAACCATGACATTTAATTCCACAGGGGCAAGACCTTGCTGCCTGCCTTTTGTGAAAACTTCTATCCTCTGTAAATCTCAAAGAGATTTTCTTTACTGTTGACTTGAAGTCACACAAAAGCCTAGGCCAGGAGTCACTGAAATTCAATAGCCTTCTGATACCCATGTTCCCAAAGATGAGGGAAGTCCCCCTTAATGCTTCCCACTCTCATAAAACTATTTCTGTACCTTTTTACACTAGGCTAGGATTCAGAAAAAGGAACTGCTATCACACCTCAAGACAAGAGAGGCACAGTCAGTCCCGGCTCCTGGTTTTGGAGGGCCCTTGGGCAAGACACCCTCAGTGGGCATCCTCCCTCAGTAAGTCTACCTTCAAACTGCCATTGTCATCAGCTGCTGCCGCCGCCCCTATTCCTCTTTCTCATTAGTGCTACCACCTGCTTGCTTGCCAGGCAGGAAGCCAATGAGCAAATAAGCAGTGGCATCTACCACTCCTCCCTTCACATCACCACCATCCTCTGGGCTGGTGTGAGAGGAGAGTGAACAAGCAGGTTGAAGAGGAGAGGCAGGTCCAAGGCGCTCTTGTCAGCAGGCCCCCTGCTAGGTTGTGGGCCCTTGGCAGGTGCCCGCTGGCCCTGGGCACAGTCACCAAGCCAGTTTCACAACACTTCTTTATTGAAATAAAGTGAGAGGTGGAAGGAGAAGGTTGGATTCATCCTTAACCCATATGGGTTCAGCAGATATTCAAAGTAATAAGATTAACTAGGTAGTGTGAGATTACTGTTTTTCAAGCCATAATAACAATTCTTTCCGCCCTCTACCTCCTCACTGCTCCACAATCCTTCCTAGCCTCACTTTTCATCTCTGCTTGGCAATAGCAGCAGGATTACTGGGGCTGACCTAAATCTGGTGCTTTGACATGTGAATCCCTGATCACCACAGGAAGATCCAGGGAGCAATACCTCTTCCACCACCATAACAGGCAATGGAATCACACACAGGATGCATCTGTAGAAAACACGAAGCCAGAATTTCTTAGAATGCTGGATTATTATTCACAAGCAAGTATGCTAGTGCACACTGCCAGATTGCTCCTGTTTGGCTCCTCCTGCAAGTGGGAGCAGCTAACTAACCAGGAACTTAACGGGGCATAAAGGTTTAGCATTACATCCAAACCTAGACCCCAGGCTTGACACTCTTGGATCCAGAAGTCAAGTTCAAACCCAGCTTTAAACTCCAGCTTGTTAGAGGAATGGCAAGCTACTTAAGATATAATGCTAGGCTTTTCTACCCTGGTAAGTTCCTGCTGAGTGTAGCCACTCCCTCTTGCAGAAGCCAAGTGGGAGTGCTAATGCAGCATGCCTGAGCATGCTTGCTCATGCATGATAAACCAGGATTCTGAGGAATCCTGGCTTAGTGTTTTGCGTGAATGTGGCCATGTCTCACCTAGAGATGCTTAACAAATTACTTCCAGGCACCAGTAACAGACTATTGTCTATTATGTACATTCCTATTCCTCTCCAACTTAAGAAAGAAAGGAAGAAAGCTCACAATGATGCACAATCAGTACCATAAGTCAACAGAAGCAGATGAAGCACACAGAGCTACCTCATTGAACAGATAGAAATGGAGATGCTTTAGCAACTTGTCTTCTGGTCCTAGGCAGGCAGCCACAGAAACATGCTGAAGCTGAACCCCGACAAGACCGAGGTACTTCTGGTGGGGGACCAGGGAAGGTTAGGGGATGTTGACCTGGTGCTGAATGGGGTACATCTACCCCTGAAGGACCAGGTCCGCAGCTTGGGGGTCATTCTAGACTCCCAGCTGTCCATGGAGGCTCAGGTGTCAGCTGTGAGCCGGGCGGCGCTGTATCAACTCCATCAGATACGGCAGCAGCGCCCCTACCTTCCTAATCATATGCTCCCATCAGTGGTTCATGCCTTGGTCTCCTCTCGCCTAGACTACTGTAATGCGCTCTACGTGGGGTTACCCTTGAAGACGGTTCGGAAGCTACAGCTGGTACAGAACGCGGCGGCTCGCCTGGTTAAAGGCAGCCGCCGGCGGGATCACATCACTCCAGTGCTCAAGGAGCTACACTGGCTACCAGTTGCTTGCCGAGCCGAATTCAAGGTGTTGGTTTTGACCTTTAAAACCCTATACGGCTCCGGCCCAGTCTATCCCAAGGAGCGTCTCCAACAACACCAAGTGGGCCGCTCAACAAGATCTGCCACAGACGGCCTTCTCCTTCTCCCTTCAGCCAGAGCAGCTAGACTGGTCAGGACAAGGAAGAGGGCCTTCTCTGTGGCGGCCCCCATACTGTGGAACTCTCTCCCAAGTGACCGCCATGCCCCCTCTCTGCTGAGCTTCCACCGCTCACTAAAAACTTGGTTGTTCAGGTGGGAATATGGGGTGGGCTAAGATTTTAAAATTCTATACTATTTTAATGTATTTTATTCTGTTTTTATTTTATGTACATTGCCCAGGGTGGCCGGTTTGCCGGCCAGATGGGTGATAAATAAATGCAAATAATAAATAATAAATAAATAATAAACTTGCATGGGGACATCTATTATTTATTTAGGGAATTTTTTGCACTTCTGGCAACTGTAGAAGTTTCTTTAAAGACCCACTACATTCTGACTACTATGGGTTTAATTTAAAACAAAAGGATGGACCAGAGACTATGAAAGAACAAGTGGGGACCGGTAAGAAAAGGTGGCATGGAAGGGACAGGGAAGGACACTCTCTCCCCATTCTCCCATGATCTCTCTCTCTTACTTTGGAACAGTACAATTGCTGGTCTGGAGCCTCTGCCCTAAATACAGGCCTGTGGCTTACGCTGGCTCAGCTTGTCTGAGCATGGAAAGCTAAGCAGGGTCAAGCCTGGTTATTACTTGGATGGGAGACCCCTCCTCTAGTTTCCTGCATTGGGCAGGGAGCTGGACTCAATAGCCTTGTAGGCTCCTTCCAACTCTATGATCTATGAATCCCCCTTCTGCCCTTCCCATTAGGAGGTATGGGAGAAATTACGGTATGTTTGGACAGGGAACCCTAGAATGGGTTCAGAGACAGATGTGGCCTCTACTCCCAAAGAAACTACGGGCACTTGGTTGGCTTGAGCCTAAGAAACCCATTCCCATGCTCAGCCAGTTCCTGTGCCCAAGCCCAACAATCCCCAACTGTTATCACCATAACAACTTGGGTGGGAGCGCATGTGTGTTTCCTATCTTGGTCACCACAAAGGAAGCGCATGGCAGGCTACAAGCTTCCTCGGAGAACAACCCAACCTTTAGCCAAATCAGCTCTCAAAATCTGCAGTAGGCATCAAATACTAATCCAACCCGTCCCAGAGTATGAATGCTCTTTCCAAACCCTTAGATTTCAGGAAGGTTTTGGAGAGGGATGCTGGATTGGTTTGACCCAACATAATTTTTCAGCAAACACCAGGGACTCTACCTTTTCCCACCAATCCTGGCCCTTCCCATTTGCACCCTCCATAGTTCACACACCAGACCAAGCTGACTAATGGAATAAATATTTGCAGTTAAACCTATACTGCAGGAAGAGAGTAACATTATACCAACTTTTAAATGAAAGCATCTGCTTTTCCCATTTACCTTCAAAATAATATCTACTTTGTACCGGTATTTGTCTTTCATCATGAATATATTTGAATGCTTATATTCATTTAATCAAAACCAATCTTATAAATGCGGAAGAAAAATGGAGGGGGAGAAGCAACAGCTTGAAGAGTGTTTAAATAAAGGAGATCCTTGGCCTTTTCTGGCCTTACTTCAAGGTTTTAACAAGGCTTATTGCTGTTATTATTGTACATGCAAAACTTATCCATCTAAAGTAAGCTGTGGAAATCAATTTTGTTAATTTTAGAACTGGAATATTGGCCTTTCTGTATCTCTTTCATGTCAGTCTTGTACTCAAACATGCTGTTCCATGGGGCTATATACTAGACATTCCATTTTTGTTCAAAGGAGCCATCTGGAACCATTTCTGCATGAGCAGATGTAGTTTGAGATGTAAATAATAAACAGAACATATTCTCCAGCTTCACAGACATTGCACAAAGTCGAGTAAAGTTCCTATATTTGAATGTTGTTGTTGTTGTTGTTGTTGTTATAACCATCAGAGAATGTCATTTCCTCAACAACACCTAACCACCATGTGCAAAATGGGACCGTTCTATTTTTGAGGCAATAAAAGGTTATGGGGTTTTATGTTTGAGGGGGCAGGGCAATGGCATAGCAGGTTTACAGTCTGAAATGCACCATCCATAAATTTCTACATTGGTTTGGCTGCACTGAAATGAATGAGAATTGTATAGGCAAAGGTTTTGGGCGATCTGATAATTCAAAACTTTCTGAGACTGAAGGACTAGGAAGTCCGGAATTTCCAGTGTTATATTATACACACAAGCATACAACAGAATACTTATTAAAGTTTTGCTTTTTATTTATTCCCACGATGCAGGTATCAGACGCACTAGAAGAATCCTGTATATTATGCTATATGATACAAGTCCATTTTCATGCTATTTCGTTATAAGAAGGAGTGAGGAGGGAGACTACATTCATGTCTGATTGCCTTCTATTTTTTTTGAAATGGCCACAACTTTTGGTTCTGTATGATGGTCCTTAATGGGTGAAGTGGTTCCCGCCTCAGGAATTGCTAATTTGTGTCGACATCTGGGTGGGGCAGCACTCTAATTTTCCATAGAATGGACACTGACATCTTTGTTACTTCACTCATGAACTGCGTAAGTCAATGACAGAAATAATAAAACAAAGCTCAGAGAATGAAAATGAATGATGGATAATTTTTGTCTGTATTTTCTTGGCAGATGGCATCCAGTTGCTTAAATTCACAACTCCTTTATTAGAAATTTGATAGTGGGTGCCTCAATAAATCAACAGAGACTGTCTTCTCTGAATCCTACATGTAAACCATATGTTATTCTTGCAAACACTGCAGGTTCCAATTTAAATTACGGTATCCAGTCAATTTAAACAAGGTCAAGGGAGCAAACCTGAGTACAGAGGAACTGCTTTCAAGTGTAAACACCGGAGTGGTGCCGGCCTCTTTGAAAGAGGCAGTGATTAGGCCACTCCTCAAAAAGCCTTACCTGGACCCAGATGATGTTAATAACTACAGGCTGGTAGCCAATATCCCATTCCTGGGCAAGGTGCTTGAGCGGGTGGTTGCTGGTCAACTCCAGGCACTCTTGGATGAAACGGACTATCTAGATCCATTTCAATCTGGATTCAGGCCTGGTTTTGGAACGGAAACTGCCTTGATCACCCTGTGGGATGACCTCTGCCGGGAGAGGGACAGGGGGAGTGCGACCCTGTTGATTCTCTTGGACCTCTCAGCAGCTTTCGATACCATCGACCATGGTATCCTTCTGGATAGGTTGTCTGGGTTGGGAGTTGGAGGCACTGTGCTCTAGTGGTTCCGATCCTACTTGGGTGGCCGATTCCAGAAGGTGGTGCTGGGGGATTACTGCTCTGTCCCTTGGCAGTTATGCCATGGGGTGCCACAGGGCTCTATTTTATCCCCTATGCTGTTTAACATCTACATGAAACCACTGGGAGAGGTTATCCGGAGGTGTGGGCTGAGGTGTCATCAATATGCAGATGACACACAGCTCTATCTCTCCTTTTCATCTAATCCAGGTGAGGCAGTGGCTGTTCTGAATCAGTGCCTGAGCACGGTAATGGACTGAATGAGGGCTAATAAACTGAGACTCAATCCAGATAAGACGGAGGGTGGTTCTAACAGATAAGACTGTTAGTGGGTGGTTCGTCTGCCCGGCTAAGTGATGTTCAACCAGTTCTGGATGGGGTTGCACTCCGCCTGAAGGATCAGGTTTGTAGTTTGGGGGTGCTCCTGGATCCACAACTGTCACTCGAGGCACAGGTGAACTCAGTGGCACAGAGCACCTTTTATCAGCTTAGGCTGATATACCAACTACGTCCTTATCTGGAGAGAGATAGCCTAGCTACACTTATCCATGCTCTGGTAACCTCTCGTTTGGATTACTGCAATCCGTTATACGCGGGGCTGCCTTTGAAAACGGTCCAGAAACTTCAGCTGGTCCAAAATAGGGCAGCGAGATTGTTAATGGGGACTGGCCGACGTGAACATTATGCCAGTGCTTTCTCATCTGCACTGGCTGCTAGTCTGTTTCCAGGCCCAATTCAAAGTGCTGGTACTAACATTCAAAGCCCTAAACGGCTTGGGGCCAGGGTTTCTGAAGGATCGTCTCCTCCCATATGTACCTGCCCGGACACTAAGATCTGCATCAGCAGTCCTTCTCCGAGAGCCCCTGCCAAAGGAAGTGAGGCAGGTGGCTACCAGGAGGAGGGCCTTTTCTGCTGTGGCACCCCGGTTATGGAATGAGCTCCCCAAAGAGGTTCGCCTGGCGCCTACTTTGTATTCTTTCTGGCGCCAGGTGAAGACCTTTCTATTCTCCCAGGCATTTTAATCATTTTAATCATCTTAATCATTTTAATTTTGTAGTTGTTTTTAACTATGTTATTGTAACTGTTGCTGCTAGCTCTGCTGTTTGTTTTAATCTGTGATTTTAAATTTTATATTTATTTTATATTGTATTTTATGGTTTTAACTGTTGTAAACCGCCCAGAGCGCTTCGGCTATTGGGCGGTATAAAAATGTATTAAATAAATAAATAAATAAATAAATGCTGTGGAACAGAAACTAAACTAAAATGTAGTTGATATATTATATATGATCTACATTTTTAGAATATAAAATACTTATAGTCAGCCATTCCTGGCCATGGCTTCTTTCCTTAGGGAGAATGTGGGCCAATTGTTCAAGATAAGATAAGAACATAAGAAGACTCATGCTGGATCAGATCAAGGGTCCATCAAGTCCAGCATTCTGTTCACAGAGTGGCCAACCAGCCGCCCACGGGATCCCACAAGCAGGACATGAGTGCAACAGTACCCTCCCGCCCATGTTCCCCAGCAACTGGTGTGCATAGGCATACTGCCTCTGATACTGAAGGTAGAATATAGCCAATCAGGACTAGTAGCCATTGATTGCCTCCATGAATTTGTCCAATCCCCTTTTAAAGCCCTCCAAATTGGTGGCCATCACTACATCTTGTGGAAAGGATGGTTTCCTGATACAGCAATATTGTAGGAATGTGAAACCCAACAGCACCCAAAAAAGATAACTCATCCTCCTCTCCAGCTCAAGAGTGGGACAAGCTTTCTCTCTCTCTCTCTCTCTCTGTAATAGGTTGGCCATGCAACTTCTTTTACTAGAACAGTCCTCTATTTGAATGGCTGCCAGAGGTTCACACTGTATTTGAAGGCATCCTCTATTTAATGGGCTCTCCTGTCCAATTCTGCTTTTTTGTGGCGACGCATTTCCTTTTTTGGTGATTCATAAGTGGCCACCCTACCTAGTGGGCATGCATTTGCAAAAAGGAACAAAAGAAGAGGGAAATTGCAGCTTTAGATAAGACTGGCCCAGTTCGCACAACTGTCGCAGCCCACCATGGCTTATTTAAGCCACGGTGGGCTGCGTTGATCATGCAAACTGGGCTATTGTGTATCTTCTCCATCTGTTGTCCAGTTGCTGCTAACTCTTGATGGGCAACTTCAAGCCCCTCCCTGCTCTCTCTTTGTATTGCTCTTTATCTTTAGACTGGATAGCCCTTCCAAAAGAGGGTTGTCCTCTGTAAAACAGGGTTGCAAAAAATCATGATTTTTGCAAAAAAATTGAAAGATCGAGTTTTTAAAATTTAATCAATGATATTTTTTTTTATTTAATCAATTCCCCCCCCCCAAAAAAAAATTAGTAAAATTAATTTCAAAGTTTCAGGCAACCATATGTACAAATAACCTACACTTAATAGTTAAGAACACCAAATTATACAGAAAACATTAATCAGAACTAGGCTACCTACACGACAGGGTTGCAAAAAATTGAAAAAAATCATGATTTTTTGAAAAAAATCAAAAAATCATTTTTATTGATGATTTAATCAATGATTTAATCATTGATTTAAATCATTGCAACCCTGCAAAATAGGACACAGGGCCACCCTACTCATCCAACCAATAGTTATGAAAGGGTTGCTCTGAGGGTAGGGAGGTTGAAAAATCACTGACTTAAAGCTTCCAGATTAAAAACAACCTCTGTCACATCCACAAAATAAGCAAAGAACATGAAAATGTTCAATAAGCAAGCCTAGCTGTTTGATCAGCAAGCCTAGCTGTAGTATGAAAACCATTCTTGAATACTAGCAGAGCTACTTATGGCACAATCCTATGCAAGTTCAGACAGAAAAAAAGGCCTACAACTCCCAGCATGCCCTAGCCAGCACAGCTGGCTAGAGCATGCTTGGAGTTATAGGCCTTTTTTCTGTCTAAACTTGCATAGGATTGCACCTTAAAAGTTTCAGAGCATGATATTAACAACAAAAAACATCCCCAAATTAAGCAAAGTTTCATGATTTGTCAATTAACCAGGAAGTTCAACTGAGGGATCACCATTTTTTTAAAAGCCAGATGCTTCACAAAGTGTGGAGGTTGGTGATACTCACACGTCTGTGAGGAAACACCACCTCTTTCGCATGCCAGATAATAAAGAAACAGAATTGCACATCATTAACTGAAAAAAGCCATCCTTTCCAGCATGTCAGAGCTGTAAATAAAAATCCAGCTGAACAAAGCCATGAAATAATACTCTGTGCTATATTTGGCAACAATACTGCTCAAGAAATTAGTTGCACTGATGTGATAAGAGCTATTTGGTTTGTTTATTTTATTTGGTAAGATACAACTGTCCATCTGACATAGAGAACCCTCAGTCCTGGCAGACAGCAGGACCACTGAGTATTTTTCTACCTCTGTTACCTTTGCATGACACCTTTAGCCAAATTAGAGGATATGAGAAATATGTGAACCCAATTTCACATATTTTGTTGTTGCTTTTAAAAGGAACAGCAGGCATGGCCTACCACCCAGATCAGGGTTGGGACCATGGTGCAAAGGAAGAAGGGGGGGTTTAACCCTTTTATGCACACCCTGGTCCCTATGATAATGACCTCACCCACAGCTGATATTTGCTCTAGGAGGGAAGCTATACACAAAGGGCAGGCTTTTCACCAGGGTGAATAGCAGTTCGGAGGGAGTAGGAATGGGCAACACTGAGAAACTCGACCCACTTTCATTCGGCAGACTTTTGACACCTTGCCGACTCGAGAGCCGAAAGTGGGCCAAGTTGCGGGTTTTCGCGGCTTTTTTTTTTTTTTTTTGAATTTTAAAATCCATAAAAACAAAATACCAAGAACAAGACAAAACAAAACCCAAAAAAGCATACACTACAGAAACAAAGCAACATTAAACTAAAAACTTAGTACTTTCAATTTCTCCACAACCAAGTATAAGTAACATCAGATATTCTATATAATAATTATAAAGAAATTGCTTCCTTTTCCCCCTTAAACAAACAAAAAAAAATCAAACAAAAGATTTCCCCCCTCTCTTATTCCTTAACCTCACAAGTTCACAAAACCTTGAAACCTTACAGCATTTTACTCCTAAGCACATATAATAATCCTTCTAGCTAAACAATATTCAATATTTCTATTTATGTTTAATAAAAATCTCTATCTTCTTTCCCTCTTTTTATAAACAGACAACCTAGCTTTTATTTTATTTTTAAAATAGTTTCACATTTCCACATTACTTCACATCTCAAATTCTATTCCATATTTAGTTGATTCCTTTCCATTGGTTATCCTCTATGCTATATTTCATCTAGACTCAATACATTTTTACCAATAATCAACCACCTCAAACTGGAGAAGTTCTCCTTTCTCTCAAAGGGGTCCCTCTCACTAGCCCCTTTAGGTTCAGGTCTATATATATTTTCTTTGGATCACTATCAGCAATCCATTTAGGTTTGTCCCATTTGGATTTCTCCCACCAATCCATTTGGGAAGCTGAACCCTCTTACTTCTTACATAAGAACCTCCCCCATCCCCCAATATTCAGCAACTATCATAATATAAGTCCAACCATTTATTCCATCAAATAATCAGCAAACCATTTTTATCCTAACACAGGTCAAGCCATTTATCCCATCCAATAATCAGCAAATCATTTCCCCCGATCAAATACAGTATTCACGATATGCATCTTCTTCAGGCTCATGTTCCAGAAAAGACTCCCCCCCCCCATGTGAGCCCCCATAGCTGTCTTCCTCCAATTAGCCCGGCAGCAATAATCTTTCCAGTTCTCTATGAATGGCTTCCCGAAAACATCTTCAGTCACTGTCCGCTTCGCTGGCAATCCTCCCTTTTTTGCTGTCTCTCTTCAAAGGTCCATCAGGCGATCACTCGTGACCGAGTAAGATTGTCTTCCGGGATAAAAGGAGGAAATTCTAGAGAAGATTGTGTAGACTCTAGCGATGGGTCCGTAAGTGACTGTGGAGGCCAATTCTAGATCCACACAGCTTCCCACAGTGAGGACACAGGTTACCAGATAGAAGATGGTCCTGTAAAGGATTCATTTGACGTGCTTTTCGCTTTGCACGTTTCTCCCTTTCACCTTGTATTCGGGCTTCTTCAAAGTCCATGGAACCTTTGTGAAAGGCCAACCTCCATTTAGATCGTTCATGGGCCAGAGCTTCCCAGTTTTCGATGTTTATATTGCATTTTTTTAGATTAGCCTTATGAACATCTTTAAACCTCTTATATTGACCACCGATATTCCGCTTTCCATCCTTGAGTTGGGAGTAGAGTAACTGCTTTGGGAGACGGCAGTCAGGCATTCGAACAACATGACCGGTCCACTGAAGTTGGCGTTGAAGGATCATTTTTTCAATGCTAGTAGCCTTTGCTTCTTCCAGTACACTGACATTTGTTCGCCTGTCTTCCCAAGTAATTTGCAGGATTTTCCGGAGGCAACGTTGATGAAACCTTTCAAGGAGGTGGAAGTGACGTTTATAGATAGTCCATGTTTCGCAGGCATACAATAAAGGTCCAGTTGTTATCTCTCTCAGTATATCAATCTTCGCCTCGTCCTCCCTGTTCTGCACTTCCAGTATCACCCATCTCCCCAGCAGTTTATTTTGGAATGCTTGAAATAGTTCCATCAGCTCCCCGGCCAGTTGCAGCAATAGATCATAAGTAGCCATCTTGTTGTGTCGCAGTAAAAATTTACAGCTACTTTTTCCAGAATTCAAAGTAAAAGGAGTCACAGTACCTCTTTCTTTCTCGTTTCAAAACACATTTGTTGATCTTCCCATTATGAAGTTTTTAAAGCATGTTTTCTTTTTAGTATTCCAGAGACAAGGGTATTTAATCCTGATTGTGGATAAAATTCCTCTTTATTACCAATTGTCAATAAATCTTTAAGAAATTGAGTTGTCGTTCTTCAGGTTCTTAAAAAAAAAAGAACTCCAAACGCAGCGGTGAGCGATGATGAAATCTCCCACTCTCTACCCCTCCCCGAGAGAATCTGCAGCAGTGCAAGCAGCTGCAAAAAAAAACTCAGAGAGAGCAATTAAGATATATACTGGGAATCACTCTTAGATCATCCTCTTATTCCGAGGAGATTAAGCAGCCAAGATAACCTCTTGACTGGATTTCTCGCCGCGCCGGTCTCCTTTGATTTCAAGGGAGTTTCAGTCCGACATAAGCTCCAACCGGAAGTGCGGCAGCTTCTGCTTTTAAAGCAGGCTGCAATCTGTGGTGTTTTTTTTAAAGCCTGGGAAATTTGCGCAAATTGTGGCCAGATTTTTCGCAAATTTCCCTGGCTTAAAACACACACACACACACACACACACACACACACACACAAACCCCCGCTGTAAATCACAGCCCACTTTAAAGGCAGAAGATTGCGAGCTGGCTCAACTCATGTCAGAGTCAGCACCAGCACTGAGTTGATAAGACAGAATCCAGGGGGTCGAGCTGGGCCAATCTGCTGGATTTTGAATCCCGCCCCAAGTGGATTCCTCACAGATCCCTAGTTGGGAGGATATTAACTGGGACTATGGCACAGAGGGAAGGATTAAACCCCTCTCACCCAACACACAATTCCGATCTTGACTGAGCACCCCTGCATCTGTTCTTTCTTTTTGAAGACAAGTTAAATGTGATCATGCATTTCTGGTACTATCTAGTTTTACCCCTGTTTGGCACCACAAATGTTTGGAAACTAAATCTTTTAATCCATACAGATTAGGGGTCCCCAACCTTTTTGGGTCAGTGGGCACATCTGGAATTTTGAGAGTGTGTTGCGGGCACTCTTACAAGATGGCTGCCATGGGGGGCTTGCCCATTCATAAAATGGCAACATGGTGGGCATGGCCAGTCACAAAACTTTCATTTCCCAGAAGGCAAAGTGGTGAGACCAAAAGAAAAGTAACTTGCCCAAGAACCCAAGTACAAGGCAGAGGTAGCGTCTGAGCTCCAAAACATAGAACAGCAATTTTGAATCCAAATAAAGATGGTACTGGAGGTCAGCATTTCACTTTGCGGCATGTCTAAGTTTAAAAAAAACTAAAAAGAATTAAAATAAAAATCAGGAAGGGCAGAGAGCCTGGAGAGCAACAAGAGAAGTCTGGGGGCACATAGGTACACACAAGCATCACGTTGGAGACCCCAGATGTACGACCATATGGTGAGCATGCATTAGGGAGCCCTGAATAGCTTTGTCTGCCTGGCATATGTTCACTGCATGTTTGCACACACAAGTTTTTGTTTTACCGTTTACAACCGTTTTTCACTTGAAACAATGGTCTATCCACAGCAAACATGCTTACTCTATTAAGTATCATCCAACACTTTGATGCTGTGGATTGAACCTGGGACCTGCAACAGGTTGCCACGAGCACTTTCCCACTGTGCTGTGCTCACTCCCCTAAACTCTGCCTCAGTGCCAACTCCCTTCCCCTTGATCTATCTCAAATTAAAATACTGCCATTCAGATTTCCAGCACAGCCAGCATGTCACCAAACGCAACAAGCTCTGCTTTGAAGTCTTGTGGTTAATTGCTTAATTTTGGCCGATGCTCTGATTCTACAGTAAACAAAATACATGTACACAAACCCATCAGTGGCTGTATCTAAAATAGGAAGTACCATGATTATTTGTGAACTGGGACTTCAATATCTTTCTCTCAGCAGGACATGACAGTTTGCAAATACAGTGATGCTGGGGGGGGGGGAGAGGAAATCGTCTGATCTTTTGAAAACCTCTGCATTTTGACAGCAACTTAGACAGATGCATTCTTGCCAAGGGGCTTTCCTCAGTTCAGCAGCTTTCCTTCCCACCATGGTATCTACACAGTAGGCAGAATATACAACAGAGGTATGTTCAGGCAAATGCATTCCTAATGTGAGCTGTTGTCATCTAAGCCAAAATGCAGCTGCAGCTAACATGTCCTCTTCATAGATCTGTTTCACAGATTGGTCTACGTTGAAGAAAGAAGTGGTGCAGTGCACACATGGGGTAATGGAGCATTTTCCTAGCCACACGTTCAGTGATCTGTGTTGGCTCCCTGGTTCATGACCGTGTGAACTGTAGGTCTTTATGTGTAAAAGCCAGTTCTCAAAGTGTGCGCAAGCAACAGAACCCCAAAAGAGGTCTATGTAAAGGAGGCCTATGGAGAAAAGAGCAACCCTTATTTTTATTTATTTATTTATTTGTTATATTTATACCCCGCCTTTTGTCCTGCAAGGAACCCAAGGCGGCTTACATAATCCTCCTCTCCATTTTATCCTCACAACAACCCTGTGAGGTAGGTGAGGCTGAGAGTCAGTGACTGGCCCAAAGTCACCCAGTGAGTTTCATGGCCGAGCGGGGACTAGAACCCGGATATCCCAAGTCCCAGTCCAACACTCTCACCACTACGCCACAGAGGCTGGGGTCACCAGAGACAGCAGCTAGGGATGTGTGAGGAATCCGATAGGAGGGTGAAAATCCAATGGAATTTCACGATTCATCCCCCCATCCCCCAATTCCAGTTTGCCAGCCCTGCCCTGGCACCAACTCACTATGGTGCAAGTTGAGCCAGCTCACGGACCTCTGTCTCTAAGACGGGCCACAGGTTGTGCTTTAAAAAATAAAATGCTAAGGAAATTTGCACAAATTGCATATTTGTGTAATTTTACGCAAATGGCATAAATCACAGTATTTTGCATGTTTTGCGCAAATAGGCAACTGATAGGCACGTGGATCTAGCGTGATTTCAATTTTATGCAAACTGTGCTAGATCCACATGCTTTTGGGGTGCTGATTTGTGCGAAACACACACAATACCGTCATTTACACGATTTGCATAAAGTTATGGAATTTGGTTGATTTCCTTAGGGTTTAAAAACATGCGCAAACAACAGTCTGTCTTAGAGATGGAACACCCACCCACCCAACTCAGCCCACTTCCGGTCATTGGATTGGAAGCAGGCAGGAAGTCCGTTGAGCTCAAACAAGCTGGACCTCCCAGCATCAGCACATCCTGAATTGCAACCAGGGTCTAAGATCTGCCTTCCGCGAGAAGAAGGGGCCTTCCACAGGAGGAAGAGCTCCACTTGTGGAAAGTTCCTCCACTCTATTTTGGGGGGATTCCCCCTCCCCACCCCACAGCTCGCCCATTCAGCATGGGCTCCTGACTCTCTGTGTAGCATTTTCAGGGGGCTGGAGGGGCTGCCAAAGGAAGGAGGGGGTGGGGAATTCCACTTCCATTAGCACAATTGATCCAGCATAAATCTGGATCCAATCTCTTATTAGCTCCTAAGCTCCCAGCTCAGGGCTCCCCCAGAGGTGAAATATAACCCTTTCCAACATAAGTCTGTTCACGCACTGAGTCATCATTGGAGACCCTGTGCCAAGTGCCCACACCATTTAAAATGAGGTGAGTGGCAATGTGGGAAAGGGCCTTCTTGGCGGTGGTGACCGATTATGGGATGCTCTTCTCAAGAGAAGCCCACCTGACACCTACTCTGATGTCTTCAAAATACAGAAGATTTTATGTCCATGTGGCTGCAGGTGGACACGCTAATAAGTCACCCAGTGAATGGTTAAATAACTGATATTTAAAAAACAAATCCTGTGTCATTCAAACTACTAATTTGTTAATAGTAAATGACATAGTTTCAAGTCCCCTCAGATCCTAATGACATTCATGCAAACTAATTGGTTAGGTCAATTTTCTTTTAATGACTGTGAACATAATTTCTATGACATGAATTTTGTTATTCTACATAATTTTATACAGCATTCTATGTTCTGTTGTAGCCTATGGCTAACATGGAAATAAAATTAAATCGAATCAAAACATTCATGTTTGGATGACTTCCCTTAGGATCTCATTCTTAAGAATTAACAGATTTGTGTTTCTTTTGGATTTTATCCAGTATTATTATCCAGTTTTATCCAGTAATCCTTAAGGCTTTCATGAAGCAAAAATCAGATTTTGCATAAAGCCCAGACATATTTTAAGAATAAAAGTCTCACTGTAAGTTTATAGTATAAAAGGACACTTGTATATGTGACACAACATGGCATTTGTTCTTTAATACATTGTTGGTTTATATAATTTATTTAGAGAACAATCCTATGGCCCCTAGACAGCGGCTGGGGGACATGGGATTCTTTGGATTGCCAGATCCAAATTCTGAGACAGCACTCCAACCTTGGAGCTGGGGATCCACGCTCAGATTCCTCCCACCCCCCACAGCTGGCATAGAAAGAGCCAGGTCGGGCTGCTTCTCCGAGGCTGGAAAAGTGACTTCAGAGAAGGGATAAAAGGGGCATTCCGGGGGTGCGGGGAGGGGAAGAGACTGGGGCTGCCAGGATACCTTGTATCCTGGCGGCGCTCCAGCCTCCTTCCCTCTCCATCCAAAGTGCTGCAAGCTAGATGGCCAAAACTGGCTGTCTAGCCGACTTGCAGAGCAGGAGGTGTGGGGAGGCAGAGATTGCCTCTGCCACTCCTCCCGCTCTGCAGAGGATGCTTGCAAACCTCCGAGTTCGGAGACTTACAAGCATCGTGGGCGCAATTGATAGGATTGCAGGCTTATTCCATTGATATCCTACTTTTCAAGGCAGCAGGCATAGGTTTCCCAGATAAACCCCCATACAAGAACTGATCACATCGAGATCTACTAAGTTTTAGCAAGGCTGCTGCATTTTTACACCTCACAGTGACCAGAGGTATCTTGTCCAAAAGTACCTCATGGCTGCAGACCCTCAACGGCGACTGACAAGGTCAAGAAGAGGCAGCCACCGATGCAGCAGCAGAGCCAGCCAACTACAGGGAAAGAGGCTGACGGCAGAGCTAGCCGAAGGCATTTTGTTGCCAGAGGTGAAGGGCAAGATTGTACCTTCTCCCCACTCCAATTCCACATCTAGAAGCCAACCTGTACTGGCAGGTTGAATTTTACTTCATCACTTGCAATGAGACAGCCTCCTCCACCACACCTGCTGAAAGCAGTCCAATGTATGGGGGTGCAGAAAAGGCTGTGTGGCACACAGAGCTTTGTCCCCCAACATCTCACTGCACCCCACCCCCATATCTGGTGCATAAATCAGCCACCTCACCATACCTAATGGTAGGCCCAGTTCTGGCTAGTGGAGAGGCATGGGTACATTGACAAGATGGTGGCAACATGTCTTCCTGACAGAGGTGAGCCTGGATGCCTTGTGGGAGGATGAGAGAGAGAGAGGACTTCATGCCATGCTTGTCAAGAGGCATTTTAAGGCTGGCAGGAGGCAGAGGATTCCCATGTCAGCTCATAACGCAGCAAGAAACAGCAGAACATCCAGGAGGAGTAGGAGCAGGAGAAGCTGGGTGCTGTAAACCCTTTCCCCTCCGGAGCTGAGGCCAGAGACGCGAAGTGAGAGTCAGTACCCATAGAAAGAACTCCTTGGGTGCCCCCTGCTGGTAAACTAATAACATGTGTGGAGTAGTGGTTAGAGTGTTGGACTGGGGCTCGGGAGATCCGGGTTCTAGTCCCCGCTCGGCCATGAAACTCACTGAGTGACTTTGGGCCAGGCACTGACTCTCAGTCTAACCTACCTCACAGGATTGTTGTGAGGATAAAAACGGAGAGGAGGAGGATAATTATGTAAGCCGCCTTGGGTTCCTTGCAGGAAAAAAGGCGGGGTATAAATATAATAAAAAAATAAAAATAAATAAAATGTGATCTGAAATACGGTACATGCGTGTGTGCATAGGCTGCTTTCCACCGCACTCCCTAAATCAGCCTTCCCCAATCTGGTGCCCTCCGGATGTTTTGGATTACAACTCCCACCATTCCTGACCCTTGCCCATGCTGACTGGGACTGATGGGAGTTGAAGTCGAAAACATCTGGAGGGCACCACGTTTGGGAAGGCTGCCCTAAATTGTGTTGCTACAATGACCTGTGAGGCACTTTTCACACACATACACAGCAAGGTGCTGATCAGTCAGGAAAGAGCTACCTGATGATCCCTACCTACACGTTTGGAATATTCACGCAATGATTATCTGCAGAGGTGAGGCGTCACACCCTAGAGAAGCATTTTCCATGCTCCTAAGTGTCAGAGGTGCGGCGGCCTCAGCAGAAACTGAACGTGCACTGTCCAGGTTTCTCCCTAACCATGAAAGCCTTTTAAAAGTGCTGAAATGTTCTGAATTACATTTCCTTAGCTAATGAGTTTTTACTTTAAAAGCCACACACATCCTACATCTTGTGGGGTAACTATTACGCAGAACTTAAGATCCTTTTGTTACACCTCTGTCAAAAATTTGAATGGCTATTCAGATTACTCATCTGTAGTTTAGAAGATGCTAATTTTTACTAATACGCTGAATAACAAACTATAATTTATACATTCATAATTGCCCATTAGCTGCTGGCTGTCTTTGAGAGATAATATCCACAATGGCTGAGATTCTCAAACTACTTGTGCTGGAGTAGTCCAATTGACCAAAATGGGATTAATTTAGAGTCAATGAGCAGAGGACCAGAAAAATCCTCCTAACACATTCCACCCACCCATCCACCCTTTTAAAATGACTACGTATCCATTTATGCTTGACAACTGCAAAGTGTATTCCTATAATTGCAGAGATAATAGCCCAGCTGATTACATTCATTTGTCAGTGGTAACAAGTCTTCCTCCCTTTTCAAACAAACAAATTATTGCCACTTAGGAAAGTGGAAATGTTGACGTTCTCCATAACTTACATTTTAAAAAAAACAATACGTAAGTGTAGAAAATGGCTAATATAATTATCGTGGAAATCTCTCGGAACCATCCTGGCAAGAACTACTATTCTTTTAATTAAGAATAACAATACCAAAAGAAAAAAGAATCCTATGATGATATTTGCAGAAGCTGCCATGGTAAACATAGGGTGGCCAGGTGTCCTCTTTTACAAACGACAGTCCTCTATCTGAAAGGCTGTCAGAGGACCGTCCTCTGTTTGAAGGCATCCTCTAATGGAAAGGCTGTTCCGTCCAATTCCAGTTTAAAGATAAAGAACCATTAAGAACTGTTGCCCATCAACAGTGAGCACCTGAACAGCAGGCTGAAGGCAGGCAGGCAGGCAGGTCACCCGGTCATATTCTTCCACACTATGGTGAATGTACTGTATTTCTATTTGAATAATAATAATATTAATTTCTAAATTTGCTTCTATGCCTATATATTAGCACATGCAAATTTTATGTAAATTGCTGTCTGCAAATTGCTATTCTCTTTTTTGGAGATTCATAAGAGGCCACCCTAAGCAAACAGTAGAGATGTGAAGGCATGGAAAAAACAAAACAAAACAAAAATCAGGGGGAAAATGGGAAAAATTGAACAGCTTCACATTATGAAATATTTTCTTTTAGAATTTAAAACAAGGTGTTTATATACTGTTACCCAGCCTTTACTCCCCCACAAAATGATTTCTAAAAACTATGTAATAAGAACAATTTTACTAGAGATGTAAAAGGTCTGGAAATAACAAAGCCATGGGGGGGGGAATGTTTTTCTTAATCCTCTCTGTAAGATTCCCAGCATAGTTATTTCTTCCATTCCTTATTGATCTAATGCGTCTTTTACTGATACATATTAAGGGATGCTCCAAGTCATGCTCAGTTTCCCAACATGTGAGTAGTCTCCATATCATAATATGGAAGAAAATGTGCATTCTTGACAGTTTGGGTTTTATTATACAGAGTCCTGTGTTTCTGGGCTTGTTCTGGTTAGATGGTTCTAGATTAATGTAGTTCTAATCTAAAACCCAGATGTGAAAAAAATACTGCAGGTTATCCCGCCACTGTCACCAGATGCAACGGAACATCATGTGGGGTTTTCCCACCTATGCTTCTTCTCTCCCCCCCCCCTTTTTAATTAACTTAAGAGGCTTGAGTCTACAGACCTCGCTGCCACAGTTTTTAATAAAGTACTCAATTAGACCTCACCACTAGGGAATGCTGCCTCTGCTATAAAACCTTTTAACTGCTGCCATTAGAATAAACCCTCTCTACCTAAAAGAAATTCAGTAGCCGTATGCCGTAGGCATGAGATTGAGACTATCACTGGAGACCATCTTTCAAAATGAACAAAAAATAATTAATGGAAATTATTAATGGAAATTCATTAATGGAAATTATTCGCAAAAGTGAATAAAATGTAAATAATTTGTGATTGCTTAAAGGTTCTTAAATTAAAAATAGTTGCTTACTATTCCTAAGATGAGCCTTTCCCAACTAAATAAAATCTTGATAAAATTCCCCTCAGATCAGATTAAACTTCACCCCACAAACAGGAACTCCGCCCTCCTGCCACCCTCCATAGGATGCCCATAATCCTCCGAGTTTGGAAGGTTACGGGCATCCGAACTGGATTGTGCCCAAAGTGCCTCAAGATCTGTAAAGAGCACTAAAAAATTAGTATTGCTTATTTTTCCATTTCCCCCAAAATTTCTGTCCCTCCCCCAAAAAAACATCTCCCCCCCCCCCATGGCTTCAAATATTTCCAGAAATTTTTGAGGGCTGAAAGGTGAGATAGAAATTTATTTATTTTATTTATTATATTTATACCCCACCTTTTTCCCTGCAAGGAACCCAAGGTGGCTTACACAATCTTCCTCCTCCCCATTTTATCCTCACAACAACACTGTGAGGTAGGTTAGGCTGAGAGTCAGTGACTGGCCCAAAGTCACCCAGTGAGTTTCATGGCCGAGCGGGGACTAGAACCCGGATCTCCCGCGTCCCAGGCCAACACTCTAACCACTACAACTAGATAAAACATACAAACCATGGACAAGCACACTTCCTGAACCGCTTCCCTACAACCACACAGATGTTTTTAGCCCAACAAAAACCCTACTATTCGGGGCATCTTCAGTCTATTACTTTGAGAGATGGCGAGGAGAGGAGATGGGGAGGCAGAAGTTATGTCCATCTTCCCCATTACAATAAGCTACCCCCTGAACTAGAGGATAGAAGAGGCAGCTCGGAGTTAATTAATGTTCTCCAGGAAACATGCTACTTGGTCGACCAGAGGACTTGTGTGAGGAAGCAAGTCTTAAGAGTACTTTCATCCATGAAGATTTTGTTGGAACATGCGACAAGAAGATATCAACTCTGCAGGGAGGGTTTTTAAAGTTGACTGCCCAGTAAAGCGTTAATCTAGACCAGTGCTTCTCAATTATTTTCTGTCATGCCCCCCCTAGGAAGAAGAAAACATTTCGCGCGCCCCGCGCGACTGTAAATAGTATCATTTGTCTATAAAATTGTTATAAGTACACCTCTGCATAGCACTGTATACTTATTAACGTATAAGAGAATAAAAAAAGAAAGAAATGTGGATCAATTTACAACAAAGAATAGCTTTATTAACTGTAGCAGAAAAGATTTAAAGGAGCACAGGATTTAAAGGAACACAATATTAAAAAAAACTTTTAACTGAGGTCAAACGAGCCCCCCTTTACGGAGCCTCGCGCCCCCCCTGGGGGGCCCGCCCCACTATTTGAGAAGCACTGATCTAGACTGTTACAGTCTAGTTAAAGGGCAAAGGCAGAAACCAAGCTTCTCTCAGAAGTCAGGGAGCAGGGTTCAGTGGCACAAACCACTTGATTGAAACAGGGGAGGGAATGCTGGATGCTGCCTAGCAACAAGTTAGAAATTTCATTCTATATCTCCCTGACAGTTAGGGGCATTCTACAGTTAACTGACACTTGCTAGGGTTTAGCAAAGAGGTGATATGTTCTATGGCCAGGGACTTGAAGGAATGATTTTGTTATGAAAGCAGTTCTCCTCGATTGGCTTTTTGGAAAGCCCAGCCTCTTGAAGACTTTTAAGCTATTGATCAATTCACATAATAGATATTTTTTAAAAAATATGGTAAGTGATATGTAAATTGATATTATATCAACAACAACCCAATCCTGAAGGGATTGCTATTGTGCCTCTACTAATACAGTATGTAATATTACAAATCTGTTTCCATACTGTGCAAGAAAAAAAGGGGGGATCCAAATTCTGTAAAAGCTCCATAACAAGAAGCTAGAAATTAAAATATATTAATATTTATGCAAGAGAATTTTGCATTTTAGGTTCTTTAGTCCTGTTTGGGACCAAATATACTTTTTCAGCCTATTGTGCAAGACACTTTAAAAAATCTTCCCCTAAATTTGACTGGATATTGCTGCCTTCACCTCAACTACTAATTTATTAACTCTACTACAGTGCAGAAGATCAATGCAGAAGATCAAGGATCACAAGGGGAATGTAATACAGCTGTAAGATTTACTACACTCATCATATCCTCTATAGGGTCTTTCCATGGTGTCTCTTCATCATCTAAAACTACAGGCCCAAAATCAATACCCTGTACAAGGTTTATACCTGTCGCTTGCCTGGTCACCTTGTTTAGTCACAATCACCCCCAGGTGAACAAGCAGGCAAGCTTTTAAAGAAGTTAAGAATTTTTTTAGGCCACCAGTGACTCACGTAGCTATGTGTGGTCAGGCGGGCTGGTAAAAACATTTTCACATACTCCAAGTGATATTTTATATGAAAATACAAATAGAAAGACACAAGCATGAGCAAACTAAGTTTTGTCAGAGATTTTGTATGCAATAGAAGAACTTCTAAAATATTCTAAAAGATGATAAAAGGTAGATTAGCTGTCTGTCACCTAACATCAAATGGATCTAAACAATTAGAAATGCAAATACAAGAATTGTAATGCGTGAGTGAAAGAGTGTATTGTTAGAAAATGTGGTGTTAAAAAAAAACAACATACCTTAGTTCACTGTGATTTGAGTGCAATCAATGCAGAACTGTGATCTCACACTGTTATTTCAAATGACTGTTATTTAGTTCAGTTTCATAAGTACTATGATTTAGCAAAACTGAGAAAGGCCAGGAAAGGTGTCTCTAGCATGTAACAGAGAGGATTAAGCGGACAACACAGCTCCAAATGAGAGGGGGACTGATTTAAACTGGTTTAACGATCTCTGTTGGTTATAATGTCCCACTGTTTTATTATTGCGTATGTAAGCCACCTTGAGAACATGGTTGAAAGGCGAGGTACAAGTGCTAAAACAAATAAATTAACAGAAGCGAACTGTGGCTTTCTTTAAAATTCATGCAGTGATCGAAGATAAGCTCACCTCACCATATACCATTCATCTTAGGTTCCAACCTGTCTTAGCCTTTTAATTATTCAGGTCTAATCAATACAAGCTTCAGACCTTTTAATTGTAAGTCATTCGGTGCATTTATTTACATCTATTCACAGACTGCAATGGTACCTTCTCAATTTAATAGTTTGTCATTACTATTCCAAATTTCAAACTGTGGTGTACTTTCAGGAGATTCAGACAACCATTTGCAGAGTTGTAGTAGCCACCTGTACAGACTTAATAGAAAAATACCACTTTAATACCACATATGACTGGGGGGCGGGCAGGGAATCCTTTCCCTAATTAGCTAACAAGGCAATCGTCTGGCCTGAAGTGAGAGCAAAATCCCATCTTCTGTGGGAAATGATTCTGAACACAACTCTTTACCAAAGTCCCATCTCAAGATGAAACTCTCCCTTAATAGTGCAGAAAATGTCTAACAAAATGATAAGACAGCTGGAACAACTTCCTTATATGGGGAAAGCTTACTATGTTTGAGGCTTTTTAGCTTTAAAAAAGGTGAATGGAGCAGGGGGAGCATGACAGAGGTGTATAAAATTATGGATGGTGTGGAGATGTAGATAGGGAGAAGATTCTCTCTCCCTCTCTCATAATACTAGAAACCGGGGTCATCCCATGAAGCTGACTGGTGGGAGATTCAGGAAAGATAAAGGAAGTACTTCTTCACACAACACATAGTTAAAGTATGGAATCTGCTACCACAAGGTGTAGTGATGACCACCAACTTAGACAGATTTAAAAGGGTATTCGACAAATTCACAGAGGATAAGGCTATCTATGGCTATTAGTCATGATGTCTAGATATTACCTCCATTATCAGAGGCAGTATGCTTCTGTATGCCAGTTGTTGGGGAACATGAGCAGGAGGGTGCTTTTGCACTCATGTCCTGCTTGTGGGCTTCCAATAGACATATTTGTGGGCCACTGTGGGAACTGAATCCTGGACAAGATAGGCCTTTGGTCTGATCCAGCATGGCTCTTCTTATGTTTGTATTGAGTAGAAAATGCAAAGATCTCATTCCAGATGTAGCTGCATGAACAGAGCCCAAGACAATTGTTGTAAATGTTTATACCATTTATATTGTAACATGAACGAAAATGCACACCCCAACCAGCACACAGTATGAATGGGGGCTACATCAGACAGCTTACTTGAATCACCCATTGCACTCCAGATGAACATTGGGACATGTACCTGCATCCAGGCTGTGTCAGGAGTTTCCAATCTATCAAATGAATCCATGCATGAAGTAGCTGCTCCCACATGTATCTCTCTCTTGCTAGAGCAGTGCTTCTCAATTATTTTCTGTCATGCCCCCCCTAGGAAGAAGAAAACATTTCGCGCCCCCCGCGCGACTGTAAATAGTATCATTTGTCTATAAAATTGTTATAAGTACACCTCTGCATAACACTGTATCCTTATTAACGTATAAGAGAATAAAAAAAGAAAGAAATGTGGATCAATTTACAACAAAGAATAGCTTTATTAACTGTAGCAGAAAAGATTTAAAGGAGCACAGGATTTGGAACACAATATTAAAAAAAACTAACCTGCAAAACAAAAATATATAAAATAATTTGAGCTTATTTTTTAATCTGAGGTGATGTCTGGATTAATGGCTACAATGAGCACGTTTTGCAATACATAGCTTTTCGAAGCGGGGTTTGAAGCAGGACACAGCAACTCTCAGCTCCTTCTCAATGTGTAGCCGAGACCTGTATTTGCTTTTCAGAGCAGCAACAGCAGAGAAGCCAATCTCACACAAGTAAGAAGTTGCAAAGATTAAAAGCATAAAAATGAGCCACAGCAGAGGACCGATTTCCGGGTCTAAAAGTCACACGGGCGGGTTTGGCCAATCAGGATAGAGCATCATGTCTATCCAATCGGGTCTGTTCTCCTCGAAAGGGAGTTGCTAGGCAACCGCCGTGTGGGACGCCGCTTGCGAGTGAGTCGGATAATCCAATATGACAGTGTTTGCCGAGGTCAAACGCGCCCCCCTTTATGGAGCCTCGCGCCCCGCTTGGGGGGCGTGCCCCACTATTTGAGAAGCACTGTGCTAGAGCAAGGTTTAAGAGTACCATATAATCAATTTTATTGTGTGTATACCATCTACAGACCAAGTACACAAAGTTTACAAAGTTGGCCAGAATAACATACGTATTTCAGATGATTCCAATAATCTGCTACAGACTTAGAGAGATTATATACATTCCGCTGACCGTATTATATGGAAGAACAATCTCTTCTGGATTCCCATGGGTGCCACAATTGAGGCACTACAATGAAAGCCACAAGTTATGTTCCACAAATTTAATCAGGCTCTTCTTCGAGGTTGAAAATCAAAAAAGGACTTTAACAATAGGAAGGTGAAATCTTAGAATAGTCTCAACTAAACAGTTGTGGGAACAAATTAGTTCAAAGCTGTCTTGCATGTTAAAAGACATGGCAAGAGTAGCTGCAGGATTTCACTCACGCTTCTCCCCCCCCCTTTTTTTACACTTCTTGTAACATGCAAAGCAGCCTTGACATTCTTTGGTCATTCAGCTGTTCAATAGAGATTATTCTAGACCAACCTTTCCCAACCTGGTACCCTCTAGATGTTTTGGACTATTACTCCCAGGGTTCCTGTCCAAAGGCTATGCTGGCTGGAGCTAATGGGAGTTGTAATCCAAAAGTGTACAGCTGGAGTGCACAAAGTTGGGGAAGCATGCTCTAGACTATGCACCCTCTTGTTGCTAAAGTCCCTTTTCTGATTTAGATTAATGGGGAATTTGCAGACACTCATCCAGAGCCCTCTTCAATCCAAATAGTCCCCCATCTATTGTGTTACTCATATAATGCTTTTTCATGTATAGGGCACTTTAAAATCATATTCACTGATCAGGAACTTTCTCCCAGGAGGTTAAAGGGAGAGTAGATGATTGCCTACCATCTGATATGAATATAACTTGCAGTAAATTAGTTGACTCATGAAGACCTTACAACTCTGTGGGCACAAGATAACAAAGTATTCAGTATGGTTAAATGCATGGGCGTTGTTGTTTTTTAGGTTCATTACTATTCCAATTTTGCAGACAGAGAACTGAGGCTGAGTAATCAATGTTACTGGCCAAATCAGTGATTTGATGCATTACTTAGGCTTTAAACCCACAACTCCCTGTCAAAACCCAACACGATATGTGAAACTATATTGGTTCTCCTGCCCTTCACTGGGCCTGTAGCCAGGGGTGAGCTAGGGGGTCCTGTCCCCCCAATTTTCTCTGCCCCCTAATTTTTTTTAACAAAAAAATAATTAAAAAACAAACCAGATGAACTGCCCCTGTACTTTTTTGGTGGCCCCGCCCAGAACTTTTAGGCTGGCTACAGATCTGTCCTTCACTATGATATAAATGCAAATAATTAAAATGCAATAATACAAATACAAAAGCCAGTTAGTAGTTTTAGCTCATCTCATCATCCTTCACTGAAAAACTTCAAAATTTTCTTTTGGCTTAGTTATTCCTTATTTAGAAAAGGATGGCAAGTATTACCGTAGTTTAAAGACAATGTTTTTAGACATAAAATCAAGATGTGGCTATTACAACCATGACTATTACATTTTATAGTAAACATTGAAGGTTAATGCCTAGTTTTGAGGCCCTGATAGAACAAAACAGCTTCAAAGGTTAGGTGTCTTAAAAACAGGATCATCGCCAAATACTATGATGAGTTTAAAAAAATATCCCAAGAATGTCTCCAGATCAAGTTACAAGGATACGAGTACTACACTAATAAGTAAAACAGAAGATTCCTTTATCAACAAGTGATCACAGGTCATCACTTGTCTCTGACTTCAGGAGATTTGATGGAAGAAAACTTGATGACACAAATTAGAAATGACAGTCAACTGAAGGGAATTAATATAGAGGTCATGAACTTTTAGCTAATTTCTGAAGCTTACCTATGTAAGCCATAAAGACATATCTATTTTCAGCCTGTGCTGTTCACTCTAGAATCAGAACATAGGATATACCGGTATCTTGATCTCTTTACGTTTCATTAATTTCTCCCCCAAAAAGAAGAAGCAAAGTCCTCCCCTGTAATGTAAATTAGCCACATGAAGAAATGTGTCCTATGTGCACAAAGTGAGACTTGCTTCTGTTTAAGCAGGTTGTAAATAGAACTGGGCTGTAAAAATAATTTGTACATTTCTCACCATAAAAGTGCTATTTGTAATTATTTCATGATGGAAATGCATTAAGAACTAGATCACAGAAAGGTGCAATATTAGATGATATTGTGAATGAAGACAAGCTTCGCAAACTGGAAAAAAATAAAGAAGCTTGCAGAACTTGTGCTGTTTCACAACACCAACACATGTTGCTCATTTCTAACTTATATGAATCTATCCTGAGGACACTGTAAAAAAGTCACATCACACATTGGACAAAACCCATCATTGGGATCCATCCAAAGAGATCAAGAAACACAATGACTCTCTATAAACAAACATGACGAAAGCTTTCAACTCACAGTGGGGGGCAAGAGTGGGATAGTCTAGTACAGGGCTCTCCAACCTTGGGTCCCCAGATGCTGCTGGCCTACAGCTCCCAGCATACCCAGCCAGCATGGCTAATGGCAAGGGATTCTGGAAGCTGTAGTCCAGCAACATCTGGGGACCCAAGGTTGGAGAGCCCTGGTCTAGTAGATACAATATTCAGCCTAGAATGAGGAAACCTGGTATTGAACTCCACACCACCAATCGCTTTGCTACCCACCCACCCCGCATCATTCCTATCATGTATAAAATGGAAATGAAAAGGATTGCAAAACATGCTGCACACTAAAAAGTGCTATCTGAATGATAAATAAGGAGACTTGATGACACAGAAATGAATAAGAAAAGCTACACGGTAAAGTATCACTGTTTCCATTCAGGTTTGCGGCTCCTTCAATTATATTACTAGAGCATGTGACTAGATTTACTGTAACATTAAATAAGGCAGAAGAATTGCCATGCTATGGACCATCTACAGTTTCTGATGTCTGTTTATCGTGTCTCTGAAACTGAACGGACAGTTATTGCCACAAGACACTCACACAGACTGATCTATCCACTGCCATTGTTTCCAACTTCTAAGAGCCGCAAAGATTGATGGTAAGGCTAGGTTTGATGTTTTTCTTGCATCTTGTCCCTTCTCCTAATAGTCACAAATCAATCAATTTTCCATCGCTCTGTCTACCCTTCTTTGAACCCACTTATTCTATGGTCTTTCTCAATAGCCCATTGCAATTACTACAAACTAGTCATGGATTGCACGAACAAGCACTGTCCTTCCTTTGCCCTAACCATGCATTTTTTTAATATAAAGAAATCTCCTATTGCAACAGAAGTTGCTAAATGCAAGCATTTACTACTAAATAATTGTCCTGGCAGAGTCTATGAACGTAGAACTGAATTGGAAAAAGGGGGGGGGGCTTAAGGTTCACTTTAATGGAAGAGCCTTTGCTAGATATAAACCTGAATCCAATTTTGTCATATATATGTTTTATATTGTGCGTCTAAGCAATGGGATATGGGAGATAAAACTGTCATAATATAGGAGATGCAGAATTAGTTTAGAAAGGTTAATCAATCCATTCCCTCCAGCATTCTAATTCAGCTGTGCATTACTTCACTAAACTAGAATTTACTTTACATCTGGAATTTACTTCCAGATGTAAGCGCTGCCCATTCCAGTGTAGTGAGATAATCAAATGCCTTGCGCTATAAATAAACTACAGATCATGGAAGAGGTTCTCAAACTGTCATAGTGGGCTTCCCTAAGTCAATGAAATTTTGAAATCATCTCCAAATGTAAGACAAAAGCCTGATTTAAAAAATGAAAAGGTGCTAAGGCAATCATGCCCTGCTTGTGGGCTTCCCATGGGCATCTGGTTGGCTACTGTGGGAACAGAATGCTGGGCTAGATAGGCCTTTGGTCTGATCCAGCATGGCTCTTCTTCTGTTGTTACGTTCTTACTGCCTGTTCAAATTGACACTAAGGGACATTGTTCTGATTCAGTATGAAGCATATTCCAACATATCCCTATTATAACAATAAGTGGCATTATGCTGGATAAATCTTTCTGTTCAAAGAAATAATGGGTATCTGGAGGACTTATGGATGGACTATGTTTAGTGAGCTAGAAAACCTTAAGTGTTCATTAATAGAGTGATGGATAGGAAACCCAGCAATCCTCATGCATTGTGATAATATCAAGCCAACATCGACCATGTTAACAACATACAGTGTTAACCAGGCTTGTGGCTTACTTTCCCCATTTGTAGAGGTGTATATATAAACCAATCACATGAAAACCGCAGGAGAGCTGAGTAGAAAACCTCAATTAAAAAAGAAGAAAAGGCCCACACTAGTTCTTACACTGTAACAGCAGCAGCTGGTAGCTTTCGGAGGGAGTTTCCAACATGGGAAATAAGAGTAGGGGGTAAAATTTAATTGCAACAAACATTTGCATTGCAGTGCACCTAGCCTATTAAAAATTTTGGAAAGCAAAAGAGGATAGCTGAGTTAAATCCTGAGTCAGACAGACAAAAGCTTGAGATCTGGTACTACCCAAATGAAATAGCTGGAAGGAAGATGGCTGCGATAGCGATGTTTAAAAAATACATTATTTAATTTTCTTTTTGTAATTTTATCCTGGAAGACAATCTTTCTTGGTCATGAGTGATCGCCTACTACTACTACTACTACTCTTATTTAGGAGAGCAAACACTACACATTAGCCATGTTTGCTTCAGAGTGGCTTCTTGTGTTGTCTGAACCCAGCCAGAATGGCTTGCGCGTCGTTAACAAACCATGCTGCTGGGTTCGGACAACATGACAAGCTATTCTGAAACAAACATGGCTTATAAGCCACCATGGCTCATCGTGTTGTTGTTGTTGTTATTATTTATTCCATATCCATTTCTATACCGCCCAATAGCCGAAGCTCTCTGGGCGGTTTAAAACTACATATAATCAGTTAACAAGACAGTCCCTGCCCGCAGGCTTACAATCTAAAAAGGCACAACACACAAGGAAAAAGGAATGGGGAGGGAAGAAGGGGGAAAATTAATTAATACTCCTGGCAGGGCTGGTGGAATGGCCCTGCGCTCCCTCTCTTCTCCCTCTGCACAGCCTGCTGGAATGGCTGCTGGTGATGACAGTTGAGGGAGGAGGAGCCGTTCATGTACCTATCTGCAGTTTTCCCTCTATTAGTACAAAATGTAGCTTTTAGAATACAAGCACACAAAATTCCTATTTAAGAGCAAATTTCACTCTATAAGATACTGCAAAATGATGCCTTTTGTAGCAAGTTCGTAACACAGCTCTCGTTCTTCGCTCCCCATTGGCTGCATCCGAGCCCTCCCCTCAGCTGATTGGCTGCGGCGTGCTGCAATGTAGCAAAAGCTCCCGCACCCAAGTTCTCACCACGCCCACTCTCATTTGTTTACATCTTTTGTTTACATTTTAAAACTCTGTATTCATACAATAAACAAATAACCATACAAAAATATGCATAAAAGAGCCCCCCAAAATGGCCAACAAAAATAACTTGTAAAACTAGTATGCATTAAAACAAAAAACGTTAAACCATTATAAAATGTCTGTATGAGCAACTCTACTAACAGTAATACTTGTGTACAAAGCCCGAACTTGGGACCAGGTTACCTGAGAGAGCGCCTCCTCCCAGACCAACCTGCCTGCTTGCTGAGGTCATCAGATGGCATGCTCCTGGTGGTTCCTCATGGACCTTTGGCCCAACTGGAGCCCAGCAGGAGAAGGGCCTTCAGTGTGGCGGCTCCATTTCTGTGGAACTCCCTGCCTCTGGAAGTCAGGCAGGCTCCGACATTGTGTTGCTTTTGGCGCCTGCTCAAGTCCTCCTTGTTCCAGGAAGCCTTCTCTGTTGTCCAACCACCATTGTAATTTTAGTTTGTTTTCAACATACAGTAATACCTTGGATTGAGAGCATAATTTGTTCCAGAAACGTGCTTGTAATCCAAAACACTCTTATATCAAAGCGAGTCTCTGGCGGGTGTGAGCGGGGCCGATTTTGGCCCGCTACACCCGCTCGAGGCGAGCGGTTACATCCCTACGGACTACTTGTCTTGCAGGACGTCGCTTGTTTATCAAGTCAAAATTTATTTAAAAATTTGCTTGTCTTGCAAAACGCTCTCAGACCAAGTTACTTGCAATCCAAGGTATTACTGTACTGTTTTTGTTTCTTTAATCTGTTTTTTGTCTTTTTATTGTTCACTGCTCCAGAATCTGCTTGATGTGGAGCATATTGTATATAACAACAACAATAGAAAGATGCTTCCTGTGATAGAAGCCAGGCAAGCAAGCAGTCAAAAATTAGCCATCCTAGTAAGCTGCAAAACTATATACACCAGAGTAGGAGACATCCAGGTCAAAGCTAATTGAGATGTATACACAGGATACTGTGGCTTTGATTTTCTGCATCATTAGTAGGCTGGTCTGACTTTTGAGGTCCCTTCCATTCTAGGATCATATGATTCTATGTTCTGAAGCCCCAGATACAAACCCAATACTATACAGTAATACCTTGGATTGCAAGTAACTTGGTTTGAGAGCGTTTTGCAAGACAAGCAAATTTTAAAATGTTTATTAAAAAATTTTTGACTTGATATACAAGCGACGTCTTGTACAGTACAGACAAGTACTGTAGTACGGCTTAAATTAAAAATCTCTGTACAAATTTTTGGGGGGTGATTTCGTTTTGATATAAGAGTGTTTTGGATTACAAGCGCGTTTCCGGAATGAATTATGCTCTCAATCCAAGGCATGACTGTACTGGAATATTGTATTTCTTAATCACTGCCTCTGTATGTACTTCCAGAAGAACAAATGGCAGGAGTTATAATTACAGCTGACATGCTGTGCAACAGTGTATACATTAAGCAGTAGCAAGTGATAAAGCTTTCCCTGCACAGCACTACATTCCCACAGAGCCCTCCCCCACACCCCAAAAGACCCACAGAAAAGTACCATTTCAGGGAGCAAGCTAGTCATCTCGGTGGGGAAAAAAGGCATGTTAGGGTGAAAGTTCCAGTCCTGCCCCCACCATGGAAACATGTGGCTTTGGGCCACCACAAGGCCTGTTGCCATCACCGCTTGTCTCCTTCCCCTGCCTTAAGGTACTGGAACTGGGCCCTTGGGGCAGGAGGCAGATGTGGTATCGGATGCTTGCAGAATCCAGGAGCATGGCCCTATTTGCAGCTGGCTGGAATCAGCCCTGCTCACCTCAATCCTGTCTGCGGGCACTCAAACAGGGGGATTCACTTTTTTAGCACCTTTAAAGACTCGTCTCATCCCTGCTATGTAGGTAGGTAACTTTTTTCCATGAGGAGCCTTCAAAGATGTAACCTCCTCCCATACCTGCTGGGTCAGGTGGTCAGCTCATGTGACAATGACACTGCACCAGCTGCACTGGTGGCTAGTGCATTTCTGAGCCCAATTTAAACTGCTGGTTTTGACCTTTAAAGCCTTAAATGGGTTGGGCCCAAGATACTTGGAGGACCACTTTCTACTGTAACAACCTGCCTGAACTTTGAGGTCATCAAAAGAGACCCTTCTCATTTGCCCACAGGCAAGGGAGGTTGGCTGGCGAGTACAAGAGAGAGGGCCTTCTCAGTGGTGACCCCACACCTCTGGAATCAGCTTCTAACACAGGTTCATCAGGCCCATTCTCATGAAGTCCTCAGGAAAGCTCTGAAGACTCACCTGTCTCTATTGGTCTTCCTGTAGTGTCTTGGGCAGCTGGTTTTCATAGATTTCATAGATCATAGATCGGTAATATCTTTTTTTTTTTAGTTGGTAATAACTGTTTTATGGAACTTTCATTGGTATGTATTACTGATTTTTATGGCCTCTATTCTGTAAGGGTTTTAATCTTGTATGCCACCTTGGGAGGCCTAGCAATAAAGGTGGCCTAGAAATAAATGTTAAATTAATAAATGATGAATACACAAACCTCCAGTCTGCAAGGCCAGCCCAAGACATATTGCTGCCTGAGGCCAATGACAAGATGACACCTTCCCCCATTCCACCTACAAAATGGCGACAGGACACTCCACCTACTGGCAATGGGAGTGCCCTCCATTGTACCTAAAGGCAGCAGGCTACTTTAAGGGTTGCAGGACAGGGCGTTCCGACAGAGGGGAATGTCTGTAGGGCTCAGGAGACATGGCTAGGGGGATGCTGCTGCCCCCCAGTTTGTGCTGCCTGAGGTGCTTGCCTCACTATGCCTAATGAATCCCTGCCAGCCTGTAGTGGTAGTTCAAGAGAACCATTGTCATTTGGTTCTGCAGAGTATACTATAAGCTTGTTCATCCTAACCATGCTTACATGGACATCAGTCTTATAATTTCTAAGGCTGGCACCATAAAGGATAGCCTTTATCAATCAAATTATTTATTTATTTATTATATTTATACCCCGCCTTTTTTCCTGCAAGGAACCCAAGGCGGCTTGCATAATCCTCTTCCTCCTCTCCATTTTATCCTCACAACAACCCTGTGAAGTAGGTTAGGCTGAGAGTCAGTGACTGGCCCAAAGTCACCCAGTGAGTTTCATGGCCGAACGGGGACTAGAACCTGGATCTCCTGAGTCCCAGTCCAACACTCTCACCACTACGCCACACTGGCTCAGATTTGTTTGGTGTCATCGCTTTTCACACAAATTATTGCTCAGATTTGTTTGGGTGTCATCGCTTTTCACACAAATTCAAAATCAAAAGCTGAGATGATCTTACCTACTTGCCGTACTGAATCAGAGCTGTGTAAAATCAGGCATGCTACTTCAAGCAAATGGCCAAGTGACCTTGTCATCTATGCTACAATAACTCTTTTCTTCCTTAAAGCTGAGTGGATATGTATTCAGTGGATAACAGAGATCTCTCGACTAATGGAAATTCATTTGTAAGTGAGAAGCAAGGCAGAAGGAGATGGTGATCATGCTCAGGATGCAGTATAACATCAACTTAGAAAATCTGATCATGGATACGGCAGTCTCAAACAACCTAATGAGATATTCTCCTGCCTTGGAGGGAGGAAAAAGTTCACCTTTTTTGCCTCTCATCTCTCGAAACAAGTATATAAATATAGAAGATTGCTAGGCTAATTCCCAGACATATTAGACTAAAAGGCCTTTATGCTGTTGACATTAAAAGGCGTATCTACATTTGGGTACTGCAGGGGAAAGGTACAGATTGCCATGGCTAACATGGAGATCACCTACTAGGAGGAGTATTGCCGCAGGATTCTTTCCTTCTATTGAGTCAACTGCAGACTCTAATTCAACTCAAATTGACTGCCTGAATAAAAGAGTGCCTGTAGGCAAAGTAAAGATTGCAAACTAGAACTAGTCCATTTCAGATATAGCAACCTATTACACCGAGAAAGATTTGTTAGCATCTGAACATGCACGCGCACGCACATGCACACGCACACACACATGCACACACACACTTGCACTCCAGACAGACAGAAAGAAGGAAAACTTAATCAGCACAACTCTCCCTGTAACAGTCTTGTCTGAATATCCTATTGCTAAGAAGGAAGTGAAAAGAAGTCATATACTAGAATCAGATTGCCACAAAGGGTTGGGATGTAAGGGGCTAAATCTTAGGAATTTCAAATAATTTTAAAGTCTGTTTTGATCTTTTGTTACACACAGGCTTCCTTCCTTCTTGTCATCTTTCCTAAGGGGGCACTATGTTGCAACCCTGGTTGGCTTTGGGCAGTAGTCTCTAGTTTTCCAGTTTCCCATCTTCAGTTGGAGTTAGCTAGCCAAGCACCCAGAGATCTATGCTGTTCATCTGGCAGGGAAGATATTTGGTTCCAGACTCAAGTACTGCTTCTTAGAATGGATATTTGGCAGCACTTAAGAGAGAACGCACCTCCCTATTATACCGACAAGGGCAAGTTACAAGTTTATAAGTCATAGGAGTCAGAAACAGTTGGTCGGATCCAGACTTAGTCATACTTAGAGTAGACCTATTGAATCAATGGAACAGGTTAGTCATGCCAAACTTAAATCCCATTGACTTCAATAGGTCTGCTCGAAGCATGACGAAGTCTGGATCCAAAGCAAGGCTCTATTTAATTTACTGCAATGTTATATTCTGAGTGTCCTGATTAGTACACCAAATTATTTGCTAAAAGAAATCTTAATATATATTTTCATCTGGGTAGATTCTGCTCCATTGTATCTCACCTCCTATTATTGCCTTGATTTTCTCAGTCGTGTTACTATACAGGCATGGATTAACCCTTTAGGAGAGCTGAGTAGGCAGAGATCAGGGATGGGAATGGTGGTGACCCGGAACCCCAGTCACTTCTCTCCCAGCAAGATACTTAATTCTATTGCTCTGTTAATTCATTAGGTGATGGCAACTATTAATTTGTTGGGTAGGTTTTAGGGTAGGTTTAGTCCCACTGGTAAAGCTGGAGCAACCCCAAACCCATTGAAGTTGGCTTACATAGTGACCACTGGGGGGCTGGGTTAGTATTATTTAATTTTTATTATTTAAAATATTTCTAGGCTGGATTTCAGGGCAGGAGCCTTCCCCAGGCAGCTTACAACAATACAATTCATTATAATAAAAATGATACAATAATAAAACAGCCAACATTCATAGAAGCAACAAACACCAGCATAAAATATCTGGCCTAGGCAGTGCTAAAACCTACAACAAAATTGCAGCTACAACCCAGGGTGGTTAAAGAGAGTAGGTAAAGACTCTGTGAAGAAGCTCACGGTATGCCACATAAACTTCCAAGCAATTTGCCTGAAGCAGAATCAACAAACCAAGCCAAGAATGTCATTGCATCAAAATCCCTTGCCTATTTCTCCCCAATATTCCAAGAGACTATTACAAGGAGGCTTGCAAAGAGATAAGAACATATATAAGAACATAAGAAGAGCTGTGCTGGGTCAGACCAATGCCCATCTAGTCCAGCATTCTGTTCACACAGCAGCCAACCAGCTGCCCACAGGAAACCCACAAGCAGAACATGAGTGCAAAAACACCCTCTTGCCCATGTTCCCCAGCAAGCGGTGTACATAGGAATACTGCCTCTGGTACCGGAGGTAGTATATAGCCATCAGGACTAGTAGCCATTGATAGCTATATGCTACCTCCAGTATCAGAGGTAGTATGCCTATGTACATCAGATATTTGTTCCTATCTCTAGTTAGAAAGTATAAAACTCATTCCAAGCAATCAGCATCATCAACCTACACACTATTATGCTTCACAATGTGTTACAAAAAGCACACTCCACTGGGGATTACAAAGCATAAAAACCATTGGACATTATGAGTTTAAGGCACACCAGTCTCTGTGCCTTACATTTCACCGGTGTGATGTGACTCGTACAGGTCTGCACACAAGTTGTGACACTGCATTTAACAAAAACTGTAAATAAAGAAAAAGATCTGTGACCAAAACACAACCCAGCACCTAATGTCCCATGCCGCTGTGGCAATGCCAACCTGTGGAAGTCATGTGGGATCAGATAAGGGGAGTGTATCATCAGGACTGGCTCTAACTTTAAAACTGATGAGAGACACTCCATCATCTGAACAGGACTGTTTTATTTTAGAAGGGGCTAAAATTTACTAGGCACAGTTCAATACAAATCCCTGCCTGTAGGCTTACAGTGCAAAAATGGAAGAACCCATTCAAACTATTCCCATATATACCCTTTTATATTTACCCTATTCCCATATATATCCTTACAACTGCAGCTTCACAATCCACACATATCTGCATTCCTAAGGCAACCATTTGCATACTTATCTTTCATTTGATTTCCAAAAACAAAATATAACTTTTCTTTTCAGTCAGTAAGTGTTGCTATGTAGCTGATCAAGAAAGACCCTGGGCCGCTTTGCACAACATGGCAGCCCATGGGTTAAAGAATCCATGGGTTATCAGGGATGAGTGGGAAAGGGTGGGTGCACTGCCAAAAGCATGCCTGCCACTTTTGCTCTTACTTAGCAACCCACGATCGGCTCCTTTGCAGGTTGCTTAGCATGCCATCTTAACCTGGAGCTCTGAGTTGTTTAGGGGCTAAACAACCCAGCAGTTAACCCAACAAGAAACCATGGTTAATCACTGGGTTATTTAGCCCCTAAGCAACCCAGGGCTCCAGGACCAGACAATGTGCTAAACACCTACGAAGGAGCCGATCGTGAAGTGGAAGAGGCGGGCGCACTGCAGGCAGCACATCCACTCTCTCCCACTCAAGCTTCAGAACCCACAGGTTGTTTAACCCATGGGCTGTCGTGCCGTGCGAACCAGGTCAATGCAAAGTTTGTTACCTTCACATGATGTCCCGTCTTCCCCCAGTTTCTGGCCAGCTGGGCATTTGCAGTAGTAGCTGCCAATTGTATTGCAGCACTGGTCCTCACAGCCTCCATTTTCAATGGCGCACTCATTTACATCTGCAGGGAGAAGCATTTTTGTGAACATTAAACACAAAAATCGTAACTTGTATAACATCAATGTCTGTTTGGTTTGTTTTTTTTTTTAATGCAATGTTTATCCTACCCTTCAGCATAAGTGCTCTCAGGGTGGCTAAGAACCCAAGGATAAAAGGGATTAGGGAGGGCCTCACATTGATCCAGAAAGAGAGAGAGAGAGAGAATGAATGACTGGCCTAAGGAGACCTAGTGGGCTAAACAGGGATTTGTACCCAGGTCTCCCCAATCCTAGTCCAGCACTCTACCCACTACATCACAACGGCATTCAGCTTCTCTGCTCCTTGCAGGTCTGCACAATTTGTAATCCACCCAACCAGCCATAATCCACCAGATATACATGGTGCCCTATCAGGGGCTCAAACAACTTCCTCTTTTTTTTTTTTGCTGTCTGCTACAGACAACAAAAAAACATGGGGTTAAGCTCCCTGGCAGGCCACAATATACGTATGGCTAGTGGACTGCATTTGGTTGGACAGGTCATACGTGGTGTAGATGTCTCCACGAGTGAATTAATCAAATGTGTTGCCAAAGACATCATATTCTAACACGGCGGAGCAGCTGTTGCCTGGTTGTACAGGCCAAACTTTCAGATTGGGGTGATGAAAAAGTGCCCCAAGAGTTCTCTTCAGAAACTACACTCAGAAAAGAGGTAAGTGAAAAACACTTAAAGTCGCTTTCAAAACAATGCAGTATAACAGCCTTCCCCAACCTGGGGCTCTCCAGATATCTTGGACTGCAATTCCCATCATTCCCAGCTAGCATGGCCAATGATGTTGGCCATGCTGGTTGAGAATGATGGGAGTTCCAGTCCAACACATCTGGAAGGCGCCAGGTTGGGGAAGTCAGCTATATTATATTTTGTGGCCCACCCTATTCGCCTTACAAGGCCAGAGCTCTAACCTACAATTGCTGAAATCTTCCCTCACTAGAGTCCACTCCTTTCTATAAGCATTTTCCATATTCACATGTAATGACAACCCATGACTTAAACCAAGGATGGGCAGGAAGTAGCTCTCCAGATGTTTTGGACTTCAACTCCCAGCACTCCTGCCCATTGGCCATGTGGACAGGTGCTTCTGGGAGCTGAAGTCCAAAATTTCTGGAGATCTACCTTCCACCTACCCATGGTTTGAACAACTCAGAATTACTAACCCAATAACAAACCATGGGGTCTGTTTCCAGGTTGTTTGTGTCTAACTAACTATGGTTTGTTAGCAAATCCATATTTGGAGGCAATGAATTCAACAACCTACACCATGAATTGTTGTTATGTGTGAACTAGGCCATTGTCACTCAAGGTCTTTCCTCTTGAAAAATGTTCTGACATGTAACAAGTTTACCAAGTTAGATCTTACAAAAATTCAATGTCACCCAGACTTTCAAGCCATTTGATCTGGCACTGGAGGCATTTGAGAAAATAAATGGGACGTCTCTATACTTGTGCGTCTAAGAGTACTATCTGGAAATAAAATTTCCAACCTTTCACATTCCAGGCAGACACTTTAGAAAACCACTCAACAACAGAGATTTGAAAAGAAAAGTATACCTGTTTAACTTCATAATTTCTAGTTCCAACGTCTATAAAATTTCGCACAGATAAGGAAAAATATTGAGAGAGATTCTCACTATTTCCAGCCTTTCAAGCCAGAATTGACCTGGGACCCAACTCCAGTGACCTTCTTACACAATGATCAAGCATCTCTGGTCTCACCTATAGCTTGGTCGTAGGCTGAATGCCGGGGTGAACTAATTTAAATAAAAATATGTTTAGATCAGTGACTTAAAACATGATTTAAATCACTTAGAAGGTTCCAAATCCAATTTAAATCAATTTCCCCATTTTGTAGTTAATACATTCCTTATTTATTATAACCAATTACTATAAACATTGGTTTGCAGCTTTAAAGAACCTGCATACTACGGTGGAGCATAGTCCAAAACTCCTAACATGCCTTTTGCTCTCTAGAGAATTACATCTGATTAGAGAAAAAGGGGGCAATGTTGAGATTAATTTATTTCTGTCTGGTTCTTTCTATATACAGACAAGGACACTAAGCAAAATAATTTACTTTAAAATGAAGGATGCAATCCTATGCACTCTTACCTGGAAGTAAGCCCCATTGAACTCAATGCTACTTATTTCTGAGTAGACACATAAAGAAATGCCCTGCATTTGCCCAGATGTTTTCAGAAGCAAGGACTAGTAACGACTAGGCATAACAGTGTTTTCCCATGAGATGGAAAGTCAATGTCTATATAAATCATTTGAGAAGTAAGAAAATTGGCCCGGTTCAGATTTAACAACAAACCATGGTATGTCATTATGAGCACAAACGGTGGTGAACCTTGGCTGCACATACTCTCTCACATCTTCTCCCCACTCCCCCCTGCCACCCCTTTACTTGTGAGAGGAGAAGCTTCTCTCTGCAGTTTACAACAAACCATAGCTTGCGCTTTTGCCTGAAACTGGCAAAGTGTAGTTTGTGCAAGCCATGGCTTGCTCACAAACCAGGATATCATAACTAGTGCATTCTAATCCCCCCCATCCCACACACACAAAAAGTGGCGTAGATTTATAAACCTCTTAGCCACCTTTTCATTTGGAAGAAAAGGCAGTTTTACTAGAGCAGTGTGTTTCTGACAGGAAAAAAAGCAGTTTGCAGAGATAATTGTATGACTGCATACTTAGAAGTCTCACCAGCCCAGGGTTTTAAGACTGCTATATGTTGTTAACTTGGCATCTGTTTCAGCGACCACACTCGTGGGGCTAACCTATTCTGTGAACCATAATAAGTCGACTTTGGTGAATGTCATAGCTCACTAGGCCTGTAATAAACTATTGGGGTGGAATAATCTCTGCTAAAGCATTCACATTCTCAGTGTAATAGCCCATGAACAAAGTCCACAACAGTTTCAAGTGGTGACTATTGACTACTCCGCTGCTGTTCCAACACATGATAGCAGATTTGGCTAGAGGCTGGAGACCACAACTATTATCAGTGATTCATTTCATTTCATTTCAACTCAATCATACGATAATTAAACTTTTCTGCTTATTTGCTTAACTCTTGGAAGATGAAGAACATTTTAAACTTTGGAGAGATGAATTCATAACGCCAAAAGCAGGCGGAGTTTTACAGGGAGAACCTGAAGGTTACATATTTATCTTTGCAGCTTCACAACATAAATTTATGTCCCCATGGCAGCTAGCAAAGTAGTAAGATGCAATGAATATAGAAAATAATGAAATCAGGCAAACAAACACAACAAGCTGCAACAATCTATTCAAAACCTTTATGAAAGACATCAACGTTAGTGTGAAAAATGCTAACATTAGCGCTTCCTAAAAGCCTGGGTAAACGGAAACGTTCTTGCCTTGTGCCTAAATGATAATAATGAGGGTGCCAGGCAGGCTTCACTGGGGAGGCCATTCCGAAGGTGAGGAGCCGCTGCTTGTAGGGATGTACGAGAATTTCATCAGTTCAAAAATCACTCGAAAATGCCCCACTCACAACCACGAATGAGAGCGCATGCTCTCCGAAAATGTATGCAAATTCTCAAACTTGCATTCACATTCACAAAATGTGAATTTTTTAAACTGTGCATTTTTCATAGATTTCATAGGACCATAGAGTTGGAAGGGGCCTACAAGCCATCGAGTCCAACCCCCTGCTCAATGCAGGAAACTAGAGGAGGGGTCTCCCATCCAAGTAATAACCAGGCCTAACCCTGCTTAGCTTTCCCATGCTCAGACAAGCTGAGCCAGCGTTTAAAAACACACAATCTAAAAATGCATAATTTAGGGCGCAATCCCATGGCTGCTAGATGTTGTGTAGGCAGCCATAGGATAATTCGGAGTCCCTGCTCCAACCTCAGAAAAGTGCTCTGAGGTTGGAGCTGGGACTCTGAATTTCTAGTGCCCTCCCTCCACCCTTGCAGCTGGCGCAGTTCTTTCCGTGCCGGCTGCAGTTCCGAAGTTGCAAGACCGACCTCACAGCCAGCGCTGGGTAGCCGTTCTGGAGGACAGGGAAGGGAGGAGTGAGGCTCCGCCAGGATATGATGTATTCCCAGCAGCGCCTCATTCTGTCCTCCTCGTGAGCCAGCGCCAAAGACTTAGACGGCTGAAATTGTCCACTTTTGCAGGGCAGGAGAAGTGCAGGGGCAACCTTCGCCTCTATGCTGCTTCCATCCTCGACAGCATGCCCATAATCCTCTGAGTTCAGAGGGTTACGGGGCAGCCACATTGGATCGCACTGTTAAAAGTGTGTTTTTAAAAATGCACACTTTTGAAAATTTGCATTTTTAAGCTTTACTCAATGGGAGAAAAGTGTGCATTTTTAAAAAAAATGCACACATTAAGAAATCCACAATTTTAAAAATGTACATTTTAAAGTACATTTTTAAAAATTCACTTTTTCACACTTTAGTAAATGGTGGCAAAGTACACACTTTTGAAAAATGGGCACTTTCCCCATTCAAATGAACTGAAAAAAACAAGTCACAAGCAAGAATGGGTATGAGCCAAACCAAGCTTTGAAGTGAAGTTTGGGGCATTTTGGCAAGCTCAAGCATCCCTGGTTCTACCATCCCTAAAAGGCTCTCTCTCCGGTCACCACCTGCCTGACTTCAGATGGTGCTGGGACATAGAGAAAGGCCCAAGATAATTATCTCAGTGGATGGACAGATGGATGCAGGATTATTGTTGAAGCCCAGCACCAATCACACCCAAAAGTACAAAACATTTCATGTCAAAACATAATTCAGGAAGAAGCTTTAAGTCACAGAAGCACTCTCGGTCCGAAGAGATGTAAAAAACTGCCTCGAGAAGCACAGTCAATTCTGAGCAAAGATTCAAATCTCTTGAACTGCTTCTCAGCAATTCTTGCTGAATTAGCTATGCAAACTTCTCACATTATTGCCTTGCATCTTTTGACACAGACACTGCTCACCACGATGTGAGAAATGGTCTCCAAATAGCACATACTGTAGTTTCCCTCATCTTTCTCTTTTTCTACAGAAACAGGGAAACATGAGTTCTAACAAGAATTGCTTCATAGTTTTTGAGACATTTAAATTAGCTTTTTATAGTCCCTGCACCTGTGGAATGATGTCACTCTGCAACACATTATGCATGTTCAAAGGTTAACAGTTCCCCATCATCAGAAACAACACATGCACCACATTGTGTAGAAGTGGCCATGCCTTTAGAGTACCCCAATATATGGCAAAACTTTACACTGTATGTATCTCTTCAGACAAAAGAGGAAGTATACATAAGTACGCACCAGCATATTTCAAATTAAGTAGGCACTACAGCCCAGTTCAGATGTAATGCTAAACCATGGACAAGCTATGGCAAACCTAAGGCTGTTCCCTCCCCCACTCCTTCACATGAAATCAAAAGCTTCTACTTTCAGTTCTGAATAAACCAGTTTCCTGTTATGTCTGAAACCGGGAAACTGTGGTTTATTTTAACTGCTGTTAGTCCAAGCCAACAAAAATCAAACAATGGTTTCAGACCCTGGATTGTTAACTCACCACAGTTAGAATAAATCCTAGCTTCCTGAATTTGGATATAACAGGAACCTGCTATAATCAAAAGTACAAACTTTTAATCACTTCCCCTTCTGTGTAGAAGAGGCCAAGAAGGGACGGGGAGCATAAGGATATAAGAAGATCCATGCTGGATCAGACCAAAGACCTATCAAGTCCAGCAATCTGTCCCTGCAGTGGCAAACCAGATGCCCCAATAGAAAGTCCACAAGCCAAGACAAGAGTGCAACTGCACCTTCCTGCTCAGGTTTCCCAGCAACTGGTATGCAAGCCTGAGGCTCATCCTCATAACACTAAAATCGTATTATGTCTGAACAGGTCTGTTGTGTAGGATCATCACTTTCAAATGGCTACTTCTCACAGTGCATGTTCTATTTAAAAAAAAGAAGAAGTTTCAGAGGCATTTTAAACTTCACATGTAAAGGAGGCTTTAAACTGTGTCCTCCCATTTTCAGTCAAACACCACCTCAAGCCTATCAAACTGGTGCTTAAAGCTTATGGAAGCACTCTCACTTGGAAACAAGACAAACCATTGATTTGTAGGATATGCAATTGTTTCACACTCAGTGTTGGTGGAAGTGGTGGTTCATGTGAACACTTCCCCATTTTAAAAATCACCCCCAGGTAAATTTTCTTCTTCAAACATCACTCTTCATTGATTTTTTTGCCCCCATTCAAAGCCAACAAGTAGTGCCAAGCGACAGGTTACCTTTGATATGTAGTGGGCAGCTATGCAAGTTCTTTTTTCTTACTCCAAAGTAAGCAGATCCAAATTAAGACTCTAGCATGACAAGTAGTGGGGGTTAAGCTGTCGCCCCCTGCTGGGGTCCCAATCTGGATTGGGGGCCCTGCACTTGCAACTTGCGTAGGGAGAAAAAAAATTTTTGCATAGGTGGAGCTTTTTTCCCTATGAAAATTATAGGTGAGGGAGCAATCCAGATCGAGGCCACAGCTGGGGCAAAGGCTTAAAGCTCCTCCAACTCCAAACCAGAGTCCTGATCCAGATCAGATCGTCCGCACATAGTTTTGAATAAGAAAAAAGCACTGAGGTAATTGCATGCTACGTATTAAAGGTAATATGTAATTTGATCTCACTACAGTAGCTACAAGTAGTCTTGCATGATGATTAAGCAGTCTGGACATTTATTCACACCTGTATGACAAACATAGCAACTCGAAAAGTTTCTTACATTGGTTTATGAAGTACAATAAATCTCCAAATTGCAACTCCATTTGCAAAATTGCAAACTCCATTTGCAAAATTTGCAAATTGCAACTCCATTTCAAGGATCTGAATCACGGTCCATATATTCATTGATATTTATGCCCTGCACGTAGCCCAAACAGTCCCATGGGGTAGCTTACAAGGTAACAGCGAAAACCAAACAAGCAATTAATACAGATCAATACAATCTCAATAGTTAAATGAGATTACAGCCTAATAAAATCACAAAATCCAATATAGGAGCAAAACCAGACAAAAATGTCTATTAAAACAGCATAATCTCAACCTCTTGAATGTATGCTGATTTTAAAAAAAAGGTTTAACTAATCTTCAGAAGTTGGGGGTAGAATCAGCTTGATGGGAGAGTTTGACTACTGGGAGAGCCCTCTCCTTGCCCACATTGATATTAATTCAGACAAGGAGGGATCTTGGAGCATCTCTATCTTGTCTATTTCTTAGCACAGGCAATTCACCAAGGGGATCAGGGCAGTTTTGATTCCAAAACTGTGTCTGAAGCCAAAGTGATAAGGATCCAGATAAACAATTTCATCTAGAAGTCCAATTTATACAAGTGCTGTGGTTTGTAGCAGAACTAATCCTCTGATTGCTATCTGATTTAGTCAAGTCAAACAACCCGCCCACCCCACCTCTTAATTAGAAATTTTATCTACCGTATTTTTCCATCTATAAGACGCCCCCATGTATAAGACGCCCCCCACTGGGCAGTTTCGCAACCGCGCGGTTCTCTCCTCGGCTTACTTCCGTGTATAAGACGACCCTCAATTTTTAGTCTAACAATTTTAGGAAAAAGTATAGTCTTATACATGGAAAAATACTGTATGCATCAACATATTAAACAGTGTGTACTGATAGGGTTGTTCTCGTCCTCATAAAAGTAAATGATACACCATCACAGCAACCCTTAGAAACGAAGAATGATGTTGCTGCATAACTTAAAACAGGGTTTTCCTAGAACCCCAAGAAGATCAACTAACCTGGAGCCTGGTTCAAAAGACATACACTTCAGCCCTATTCAGGCGTTCTATATGTGGATGACGCAAATGTGTGAGGAGAGGGAGCGCTCGAGGCCCGCCTCCCTCCCTTGTCATATTTGTCACCCCTTACTCATGGAGGGCGACAGTCTGAAGATGGGAGCCTCCTGTATCTGCTCTCTACACCACCCAGAATGTTGGAAAATCAGTGTTCCAGTTTGCGTGGGGAGCCTCCACGGACACATGAGACTCTCCTCGTCAGACTGTCACCCTCCACAAGTAGAGGGAGAGAAATGTGACAAGGGGGAGCCTCTGGTGGGGATGCAGCACTCCCTCTGCTCACGCATTTGCTTCATCCACGTATAGAACACCTGAATAGGGCTTTACAATTAAAGAATTCTGAGTCTAGGGATTTGTTTTTAGTAACCAAACTGAACTAAGATCACAATCCTTTCAAACACACAAGAATATTCCTGGTTACCCCAAGCTTTCTCCATTTCAACAGTATAATTTAAGGTGGGCATGGAGAGCCATTTTGCTGTCATTGAACGATTGGGCATCAGAAATATTTGCCAACTTAATTGCAAATCGCCCAGAGATCTTCCAGTAGATCCCACACTACCTCCTGCCCACCCCGCCTCAAAACACCACCTTAGTGCTGAGTTCTGTTCTGATTCTCCCTCTTTCCCGAGCCACTTCCATGTTGTTGCATAATGTTTCACAGATGAACACAGGACACAACAATCCTGCACTTCATGCTCATTTTAGGGCCGTATTTGGACATGATTTCCCTTCAAGATTGTCCCCCAGGGAGAGCTTAGAAAGGTTAACTAACAGCTAAAGGTATTTGATACAGTACAGTAGAATGAGGCTATATTCTTCACAGGCTTTTATTTATTTATTTATTTATTATATTTATACCCCGCCTTTTTTCCTGCAAGGAACCCAAGGCGGCTTCCATAATCCTCCTCCTCTCCATTTTATCCTCACAACAACCCTGTGAGGTAGGTTAGGCTGAGAGTCAGTGACTGGCCCAAAGTCAGTTTCTAGCTAACTAACTAGCTGCCTTGAGTACCACAGATGATGAAAGGTAGATTAGAAATGTTAAAATTTATCTATCTACCCATCCTGGTAAAACAGGGGTGTTGAATTTCTTTCAGCCCAAGGGTCAAATTCCATTTCAGAGAAGCTCGGGGGGGGGGGGCTGCATTCCAGTTGCAGGCAGGGCAAAAGGAGTGGGGGCAAAATACGAAAAATGCCAGCATATTTTAGCTTAAAGCTCTTACTGTCAGTAACAGTAAGAGCTTTAGGAGAGGCATTGTAACCCTTTGGAATGGGTTTTCTCCATTATGTGGAGCATATAGTCCACTTCAATTTTATTTTTTATTTATTTATTATATTTATACCCCACCTTTTTTCCTGCAAGGAACTCAAGGAGGCTTACATAATACTCCTCCTCCTCTCCATTTTATCCTCACAACAACCCTGTGAGGTAGGTTAGGCTGAGAGGCAGTGACTGGCCCAAAGTCACCCAGTGAGTTTCATGGCGGAGCGGGGACTAGAACCTAGATCTCCCGAGTCCCAGTCCAACACTCTCACCACTACGCCACACTGGCTCTCGTTGGAATCAGGGGTCGTGCTAGGTACCAAAAAGATCCAGGGCTCAGGCCCACAGGCCCCCCAAAAATTGCACAAATCTGCATATGCTAATTTACATATGTTCTAAAGCTGGGCTCTCCTACCTTGGGTCCCCAGATGTTGCTGGACTACAGCTCCCAGAATCCCTTGCCATAAGCCATACTGGCTGGGTATGCTGAGAGCTGTAGGCCAGCAACATCTGGGGACCCAAGGTTGGAGAGCCCTGATATAGGGTGAAGATGCAAAAAGAGAGAGAGAGAGAGAGAGAGAGAGAGAGAGAGAAGAAGCCCAACGTCAGAATTAGAGTTTTCTGAAACCAGACGTCAATTTGACAGTTTTGCAGATGCTTTTCATTTTTAAGGGGAAACCCCATCAAGAATAATAGTTCCCATTACCGATATCTACATCTACATAGGAAAACGTGGAGGCAATGTCTTTGCTGAAGCTCTCTTATATAAAAAGATTTTCCATCACCCCCAAAAGATAGAAAGCTGAGTACAGTCTCTGTATAAGCCTTTCTGTATGAAGTATGAATTTCTCAGCATGCAATTACTCTTCTCAGTTGGATGCATATTTCTTTTATATTATTAACGGAATAATAAAACAGCTGAAACACTGTGAATACACGAAGACAGGATTTTAGGTGATATGGTATGTCCTGGTAATTAGAGTTTCAAGTAAGCAGGTTCTTACTGGGAAGGTAATTTTGGCTTCACATTTACACTCAAATTAACGGTCCTGTTTCGTATGAGAAGGCCGCGCTTGGAGTGCCACTGCTGAGAGAAGCCCAAGGGACATCTACCAGGAGAAGGGCCTCTTCGATAGTGGTGCCATCTTTGTGGAATGCCGCCCCAGAGAGGTTGGCCAAGCCCTGACACTGGCCTATTTCAGATGTCAAGCCAAAACCTGTCCCTTTCAGAAGGCATTTGGCTAGTTTGCTACAAATTAGAATACTGCTGGTTATAGTTTCGACTGGATCTTTTTTGCTTGTTTGTTTTTGCTGAGGAAGATCTCCTATGGCAGCCTTCACCAACCTGGTGTCCTTTAAATGTGTCGGACTACAGCTCCCAGCATCCCCCAATACATCTGGAGGGCACCAGGTTGGGGAAGGCTGTCCTATGTTTTATTATCACCGATGTTGTATTTTTTCTTGTGTATTTTGAATTAATTTTATTGTGTTTTGTGGTTTTTAATTGTAGGCTATTTTGTGTTTATCATTGATAAAGAAAAGTGGGACACGAACCCTCATCTTCTGGCAGGTCAAATAGAGACTATGGCATCACCCATTTCCCTGTGGCATGTGACTTGACTCACTTGCTTGAGCTTTTTCTTTTTTTACGAATGATATTTATATGCCGCCCTGTAACATAAGGTTCCCAGGGTGGCTCATTCAATAAAACAGGCTAAAATAACAATAAGTGATACAACAAAGATTTAAAAGGCCTCAGAAAATTTAAATCACAATAATAAAAATCTAGATTATAACTTGAATCTGGCAAGCATCTGGGGCACCTTGCTTACTGATTGTGGCATGATATCATCCAAGACAGGCCAAAATAATCAAGAATACACATTTCTAGGTGGTATGATCAAGAATGTTGATCACCCCCGAACTGACAGTTTCATGATTGTCCGAACACTGAAGTTCCAGCTGATTAGCAACCCTACTTTTGATTTTGAAGGGGGACAGAAGCCTCATGATCTTTGGGTTCCTTTCAGCTTTCTCAATATACAACATATTGTAACACTATGTTACTATATATAACACTATATTGTAACACTATATTCATAGTTCATAGTTGCTTCTAGAATGCCATGACATTCATTCAAGGGTGTGTAAGACAGAACCTACCAACTTAAATGGCAAGCAAGCAAGCAAGCAAGCAATAAATCTCTCCACCACCCCTTCCTATAAAAAAGCATGAAATCTGGAATTTTGGCTGTAGCCTGGTGGAATTCCAAGTGCCACAGAAAGAGATTATATAGTGTATCTTGAGCAAGAGGGAAGCCTGCAGCTTGCTGCCTGAATTTCCTGATTAAGCGGCAGATGGTACGAAGAGGAAAAACAGCTAGTGCTAGATTATAAAATTTGGCACCCTGCCACCTTCTTCCATCACTCCCAGACTTTCCTGTCCCGATATTCATTCAGAAACACACAAAGCCTGCCTTCTTTCTTGTTAAAATAGGGTTGCTTTACCGGACCCAGGGAATAAATGTAACACAAGAAATGTAAGAGTGAGCTACTTTTAAAAGGCTAGGTTTGCATTTATAACAATTAAGGCTGTACACTTACAAGGGAGGAACTCCATTGAACCAAGAGGGACATGTTTCTGAAAAAGCATGCTTAGGATCGCACTACACACAGGATAAGTCCCTCTAAACATGACTTTCCATTTTGCTAGATCTGTAAGCCCCTCCAATGCCAATTTCAAAGTAGGACGCAGTACAAAGGAATGGTTAACCACTTTGTTGTAGCGTAAAGTTTAATGTAAATCAAAGTAATTTAAGTCGTACAACAAAAGATGTATTTATTTTTTATTTATTTATTTATTATATTTATCAATCGCCCATCTGGCCGGCCACCCGGCCACCCTGGGCGATGTACAACCAAAATACAACAAAACACAATAAAATATAATAATTAAAACAATATAAAAAATTCTTATTAAAAACCTAACCCACCCCATATTCCCGCCTGAACAGCCATGTTTTTAATGCACGGCGGAAGCTCATCACGGAGGGGGCATGGCGAAGGTCACTAGGGAGGGAGTTCCATAATGTGGGGGCCGCCACAGAGAAGGCCCTCTTCCTGGTCCCCACCAGCCTGGCTGCTCTGGCTGATGGGATAAGGAGAAGGCCGTCCGTGGCAGACCTTGTTGAGCGGCCTACTTGATGTTGCTGGAGGCGCTCCTTGAGATAAGCTGGGCCGGAGCCGTGTAGGGTTTTAAAGGTCAAAACCAACACCTTGAATTCGACTCGGCAAGCAACTGGTAGCCAGTGCAACTCATTAAGCACTGGCGTGATGTGATCACGCCGGCGGCTGCCCTTAATCAGGCGAGCCGCCACGTTCTGTACCAGCTGAAGCTTCCGGACCGTCTTCAAGGGTAACCCCACGTAGAGCGCATTACAGTAGTCTAGGCGAGAGGAGACCAAGGCATGAACCACTGATGGGAGCAGGTGATTAGGAAGGTAGGGACGCAGCTGCCGTATCAGATGGAGTTGATACAGCGCCGCCCGGCTCACAGCTGCCACCTGAGCCTCCATGGACAGCTGGGAGTCTAGAATGACCCCCAAGCTGCAGACCTGGTCCTTCAGGGGTAGATGTACCCCATTCAGCACCAGGTCAACATCCCCTAACCTTCCCTTGTCCCCCACCAGAAGTACCTCGGTCTTGTCGGGGTTCAGTTTCAGCATGTAGATCTGATTTGTCACATAGGATGTGTCCCAGGGGTGCTACATCAGAGAAAGAAAAGTCTATCCTGTCTGAGTAACATAGCAAATAACCCTGGTTGTATCCAATGTTAGTCTAACTCAGTGTTCTCCAACCTTGGGTCCCCAGATGTTTTTGGCCTACAACTCCCAGCATGCCCCAGCCAGCGTAGCTGGGGCATGCTGGGAGTTGTAGGCCAAAAACATCTGGGGACCCAAGGTTGGAGAACACTGGTCTAACTGAAGTCCTATTCATTTCTTAGGGATGTGCGTACAAGCAAAACTCAAGCTTGTTCTCCAAATTCCACCTTGAAGCTTGTTCTGTCTCATGTCCGTATTAGACTGCAATCTTTGTTTTTGTTTTTCTATTCACATGAAAGTTCATGAGTATTTCCATGCATATTTCCCCAAATGTACAGATCAATTGTGGGCATCTTTGAAATGTCTGCATTCTACTCCCATTAAAACATGTTTATATGCATTTTTCAAAAGTACGCATTTTTTCATGCACATTTTTCAAATGTACACATCCTGTTGAATGCATTGGGGGGGTTTATTTATTTTATTTATTTATTATATTTATACCCCGCCTTTTTTCCTGCAAGGAACCCAAGGCGGCTTACATAATCCTCATCCTCCTCTATTTTATCCTCACAACAACCCTGTGAGGTAGGTTAGGCTGAGAGTCAGTGACTGGCCCAAAGTCACCCAGTGAGTTTCATGGCCGAGCGGGGACTAGAACCCGGATCTCCCGAGTCCCAGTCCAACACTCTCACCACTACGCCACACTGGCTCAAACATCAAACATTGCAGACTCGGAAATGCATAGACTTCGACTGCCATTTGTGTTCGAGTCTGTGTTCGCTATGAGAGTTGTGAACTGGGTAAAACCTGATCAAGACCAAATTGAAATGAATTTCTCACACATCCTGACTCTAAGTAAGACTAACATTGGATACAGCCCTCTGACACCACACTCACAAAAGTGAAATACAAGAATGTATTTGGCTTACGTGCACTGGGTGGCAAGAGGATATACATTCTCCTTGTGGCTCTCCTACCTGAGGTTCCAAAAGAAAGGGTGATCTAAGATTTTTTCCATATTCTCCCTTCCATGATGCAGAAAGTCCCAGGTTCAATCCTCAGCATCTCCAGGTAGGGCTAGGAAGGGATCCTGTCTGAAACTCTGGAGAGCCATTGCCAGTCAGTGTTGACAGTACTGTGCTTGATGGACCAGTGGTCTGACTCAGCTTCCTATGTTCCTCCAATGAGCTCAGGGTGGCATACATTGGGTTAGCCTATTTTATCTTCATGACAACCAGAGACAATAGGTATGGTCAAAGGCAGGTTGGTGAACAGATTCTGAAGGAGACTGGCTAGGTAGGTGAGGAAAGGAAATCTGTGTGGCCACTCTACGAGACACGTTTTTCAGATTGAGAGCTGAATTGGATGCAAGCTTTTTTTATAGAATCTGGTGTGTTCCTATGGATGGCCAGCTGACAATGTTCAAGCTGTGGCACCAGCTGGGTGTATTCAAACTAGAAGAGGAGGCTCTTGATCCACAGAGCGTAAACTGACTGGTTTGCTGGGGAAACAGAGCAGAGCAATAAGACAATGGAATCAACTACCTAGGGAGGTGGTGGGCTCTCCCAATCTGGAGGCATTCAAGGTGCAGCTGGACAGCCATCTGTCAGGGATGCTTTGACCTGGATTCCTGCATTGAGCAGGGGGTTGGACTCGATAGCCTTGTAGGCCCCTTCCAACTCTACTTTTATATGATTCTATGATGGTGTGGGAGGTAAGCCGCCAAAGACTGGCTGTTGGAGGTCCTGGTTTGACATACACACCCCAACATCTTAAAAGTCAGGGGAGATGGGCTGGCTTTATATCCACTGAAATACCGTCCTTAAGGGCATTACATATCCATCCATCCCCCCTTCCACTTATATGGGAAAAGATAAAAGGATGCACTTGAAGACACACTAGTTTTTTGGTGTGGGGCTGACTAGAGTGGATGAGGTATTGCAAGGAAAAACACCAGCACAATTACAGATCGTGTCATTATGCTAGAAAGCAAATACTCCACAGTGATATTTAGGATTAGGCTGTAAACCACACAATATGGGTGGGGTAAACAACAACGGAATCATACACATGTTTTGGAAGAACTAGCGGTTACACAATGCTGCAGCTATTAAGACTGCATCTTGTCCCCAAGTTTTTCGATGGGAGCTCTTTCCCCTCAAGGACAAAACAACACATAGGAAAGATAATTAGATCCTCATCTATTTAAAACTTAAGAGACTGACTCAAGGGGAAGTTATTATTCCCTTATATTTCAATAGCCTAATTAGGTTTCGGAAGCTTCCTCATGAACCTGTAGCCAAAGGGGTGAGATAGGAATCAAGTGTTTGGGCACATACCGTACATGAAGGGCAGATGACATCAAAATTGGGGAGGGGGGTTGGAATTATTTCTCATTTTCAAGGTATTCAAAAGGAGAAGTTCCCTTTAAAGGGGGGGAAAGCTTAACCCTACCAGCTGAATTCTTGCACAGCCAGCAAGAAAGGGTTATGTTTCTTAGTTCAATGATTTCTGAGTACATGTCTAGTTCATGAGATTGTATTTTTAAAGACACTTTTAAAAGAAAATCTTTGTAGCAGTGGTATGCCATACAGAGAAGGTAAATACAGACCAGGACTGGGTTTTTGGAGCACCCTCAGGTAGAAATTCCAGCCTTTTTCTTTCTCCCTGGCAGCGCTCCTGTGTGCTTCTAACAGCTGCATGGCAGGCAAAAATTCAACAGATAAAGCAATTTTACATCACTGCCCCTTCATGCCAGGAAAATTTTCACCTGTCAAATTTTCCCCAGCATTGCATATTTGAAAATACATGGGAGTTACCGGTATACGGGGAGGAGATAAATGATTCAGCTTTACCTTTGCTAATAAAACACTTCCCAAAAATGTAACTCCCATTTCCAATAAAGGTTGGGTCACACTGCTCCAGATAGAATACCACATTTAAATCAATATTCCTATATGCAGTGTTCAATAAAGTTTTGAAATACTTGAAAAATAAAAATATTAATTGATCCATAAATAAGTAAGTATACACCTAAGGGTGCAAAAAATCAGATCAAATAAAGATCCATTACATTGCAATGCTACATCCGCTACCAATTATTTATTAACAGCAAAAGGTGCTACAGAACCACAGTGCTAAACACAGGTTTTTTCCCCATAAAACAAGTACTGTTTAGCGCAGAATTTACTGTTGCATATACCATATATAAACCAGGTGTCCTGGTTCTGGACAATAAGGGGGAAAACAGCTCAATAGCCTGCAAGTTGCATCCATAATATTAGTATGCAATCTCATGTCTTCACGCTTGTCAGATGTCAAAGGTGATCATAAGCAGAAATGAAAGGCCACTTAATTTCCAAGTCTGGCTCAGCTGATAAAAAACGATTTGCACTGGGACCAAGAGGAGCCAATAGTAATACCAAGCTTTCACACCCTGGTGTGGATTTGACTTTGTGAGCCGGCTATGCATCAGCCATCTAATATTGATGTGCAGCCATAGCAAATTCATTTACACCCATTGACAAACTGAATTTTGCATCTCTCCCTTTGCATTTTCCACCACAGCACAAGCAAAGTGTCTTTTCTCTTTGATGTTCTGTCCTGCAATGACGACAGGAGAGTTTTAGTTGTCTGAAATATTTACAGTGGAAGAACCCTTAGATACAGGATAGTCTCACTCATATAAAACATCTGTGTAAGCATAGTGGGGCGATCATATTGTATGTTTCACATTTCAAGATAACGGATAATGCGATTTATTCTAGTTGGTTACATCATGCAACTACACAAAGGAGGTTTTTATATAACTTAAGAGGCCCTCACACCTTCAGTTTAAGCTACAGCGAACTCGTGATAATGATGTCAGATGTGATAAGCAGCAAATGATAACTGGGACAAATGAGAGCCAATGTGGCGTAGCAGTTAGAGTCTTGGACTGGGACTCAGGAGATCCGGGTTCTAGTCTCCACTCAGCCGTGAAGCTCTCTGGGTGACTTTGGGCCAGTCACTGACTCTCAGCCTAACCTACCTCACAGGGTGGTTGTAGTGAGGATAAAATGGAGGGGAGGAGGATTATGTAAGCTGCCTTGGGTTCCTTGCAGGAAAAAAGGCGGGATATAAATATAATAAATTCATAAACTGATCATGTAATAACTGGTGAAAACACCTTCATATTTCAAAGCGGTAGCTCAATGGTATAGCACAGTGTTCTCCAACCTTGGGTCCCCAGATGTTTTTGGCCTACAACTCCCAGCATGCCCCAGCCAGCTATGCTGGCTGGGGCATGCTGGGAGTTGTAGGCCAAAAACATCTGGGGACCCAAGGTTGGAGAACACTGGATAGCACATGGTTTACATGCAGAAGGTCCCAGACTCCCAGGTTCAATCCCATTTTTTTTTAAAGAGGGAGGGGGTCAGGAAGTAGGTGAAGGGAAAGACCTCTGCCCAAGATCCTGGGGAGCCACAAGATCCACAGTTGGGGTAGACAATGTGGACAAACACTATGACTTGGTATAATGCAGCTTCAAGTGATAACTGCACTTTTAAATGCCTGGAAACTGGCAGAAATCAAAGCGCTCTTACCGCCTGAATTATGTTTGATATCCTTTTTTCCTGTAACAGTCCCAGGTTAGCAGCAAGAGCATGTGGTTTATGGCAGGGGTGGGCAAGTTACTGCCCTCCAGATGTTTTGGCCTACAACTCCCATCAGTCTGAACCAGCATAGCCAATGGTGAGGGATCATGGGAGTTGTAGGCCCAAACATCTGGAGGGAGTACCAGTTGGACTCCCACCACTGGGCTGTATTTGACTTGATTATTTATTTCCTTTTACCCCATCCTCCTTCCATGGAGCTTGTGGCGGAGTATGTGCACCGTCTCCCATCCAGGCACCGACCGACCAAACCCAGACCTGCTTAGCTTCAGCAAGGTTGCTAACATCATCTGCCTGCAGACCATGCCCTGGGACCAAGTTGTGCTGGCTTGAGCTAGATATCATTGCAGCAACTTTACAGATTAAAAAAAGTAATTATTCACCCAACTCTTGTGCTGCTTGCTTGCGTTGCTGTTGCTATGCTTTCTAGTCCCCTCCTTGGCTTCCTACTGCATTCTATTCAGCCTGCTATAACCCTCCACCTCCTAAATCAGTGATGGCGAACCTTTTTGAGCCCGAGTGCCCAAACTGCAACACAAAACCAACTTATTTATTTCAAAGTGCCAACACTGCAATTAAACCTGAATACCGAGGTTTTAGTTTTAGAAAAACAACTCATACAGTTGTCCGAACTAATTAACATATTTTGTCTTTAAAGAAAAACACAATAACAGAGCTTTCAGTGATACAAAGTTTTTTGTTGAAAAAAAATCAACTCAAAAAATTATTATAGTACTACATTGTACACATAGCCTGAAGGAAATTTATACAAACTTTTTAAATAATTACGGTAGGTACATGTATTTTTGGATAAAAGATTCTCAACTTGTAATATGATTATATGCCAGACTGAAATTTTATGGGGCAAGCTTTACTCCGGGTCTTTTCCCTGCTTCTACAAGTGTCGGATTAGTAAAAGTAAAAGCCAACCTGTACTAGGATGAGCAAGATAAACAAGAAAACTAAATGTGCTTAACACATTTTAAACACTTTATGTCTTGGACTGCAAACACTGCATTAGGTAAAAGTTTGCACTGGGCATGCTTTTGCACAATTAATGTGATTTTTGCTATTGCATGCATGCTGACAATTTGTCAAATCTTGGCTAATCGTTAGTTTGAGCGCAACACATGCAGCACTCAGGTCAACTGCTGTTAGGGCTTTATATCCAAGCCATGCTCTGTGCATCATTCTTCAAAATCTTTTAAATGTGATAACAATGTAGAAAAGAATTCTGTAACAGGAATTCTAGAATAAAATCATTCGGCTCCACACTGTGAGAAAGAACAAGATCATTAGTGTTTTGCAGAAGGGGACGGTCTTTCCGCGATCTGGTGAGTGGTGACCAATGGCTCGAGTGCCCACAGAGAGGTCCCTGCGTGCCAGCTGTGGCACCCGTGCCATAGGTTTGCCATCACTGTCCTAAATTGTTGTTGCAATGCTATCCTTGGAGGCTGTGTGTAATCTGCACGTGTGTGTGTGTGTGTGTGTGTGTATGTGTGTTTCCATTCCGCACCAAGAAAACCTGAATCTTGCAAGCTGTTTAAGAATCAGGATATTTGCTTAAATTTATTCCGCTTGTCAGGAGAAGAGGTCAGGAGCTACACAGGACACCAAAACATGTCCCTGTCAAACCACTAGAAATGCTTTTCAGCTCCCTCTCTGGCTTCTAAGATCTCAGCAGGTGCTGCCTAGTACATTTTCAAACACATCTCTTCGGCCATGAGGGCTAGAGACTTGCTTTTAAAAAAAGAACATTAAGAAAAGGGAGATTCTCAGGAAGCAGAATGGCCACTCAGTGGCATACAACATCATAGATGGTGGTCTCCATCACTAGAAAACAGGTGATGGTCCACTGTCAATGCTGCCAAATAGAAAAAGATGATTTTTCTCTATATGTGACCGGGGGGGGGGGGGGAGCCTCAAAGAAAGTTACCAACTCCATTAATGAGATGTTCAAGCAACAGCTTCACATTAGATCCCTGTTGTGTGGCTGCTGAAGATCAGTGCCCTAAGAAACATCAAGAGCCCTTCTCTATGCATTAGCAATTGCTAAAATACTTTTTTCTTAATATCGGAAATCTAATAAAAGAAGAGGTGAGTGGCTCAGTAAAATGTGGGAACAGGAAACCTGTAAAGTTAATAGCATTACAAAGATCCGCGACAAAACATCAAGAAATGGCCTGCTCTTAGAGGCTGGCTATAGTGATAACATATATTATGGACAAGCTTGAAGCGTCCACTTTGATCTGGATTTCATGAGATAGTAACAGATTACTTTCTTGGATATTATTTGTGGTGTTTTCATTAGCCCCCTTCATGCACGAATCACCCTGACATGGACTGTCGGCTTCAAGAATGTACATGGTTGGTATCCAAAGTTCATCTATCTTAAGTCTTATTCATTGCAATAGGTGTACTCTAAATAAGACTAACACTGGGATACAAACAGTGCTGGCTCCAGCTTTATGAGGGTCCTTGGGCAAGACGCCCTCAATGGCCCCCCTCCCTCAGTGAGTCTACATTCTAATCTCCATCGCCACTAACTGCTTTTGCTTCTCCTCCTCTTCCTCATCACTGCTATCACTTGTTGGCTTGACAGGCTGAAAGCCAATGAGCAAGTAGGCAGTGGCATCTACTGCTCCTCCTTCTCACCACCTCCATTGTCTGGGCACAATGGTGAAGAGGAGGAGCAACTTCAGGAGGATCTTGTCAATGGGGGGGGGGGGCTAGGTTCTTGTCAGTGCCCCCCCCCTAGGTTGTGGGCCCTCAACAGGTGTCCAACCATGCCTACCCTTGCCACCAGCCCCAGATACAAACCCATGTGAGCTCACACATAGGCTCACTTGATGCAGACAGTCCATGTCAACACATGGATGGCGGCAGACTGGGCGAGCAGCATCCCACCCCTCACTCACCAACATTGATCACGTGGGGGGGGAGTTATTGTCAGTATATCATGTTATGATATTTTTGTGAAACTTTTTTTCTTTTTGTAAACTTGATACATAAAAAGAGAGATTCTCTGACAGGCTAGCCAAATTCTCCACCCAGCACCATACTCTGTAATCTTGTAGAATCCCACATACAAACAGCCCCGGCCTTTTAAAGCCGGGACTGGAGCTGACTGATTTAAACTGAAATCTTGCAGAAAGCAATCAAAGGATGCTTGCCAGCCTCCTAACCTATACAAATTACTTTGAGAGCTGAATTTAAAAAACAAAAAACACCAGATCATCCATTCTGGATCTCATCACTGTGAATCCAATAGCTGCCTCACCTGTAATTATCTTAGGGAAACTAAACACACACAGTTTGCACACCACATCAAAACTGAATGTTACCTGCAAATCCAGAAGGGTCGCATACGTTGAAGACTGCAAACTCTCTGCATGCGACAAACAAGTTGCAAAAACAACCAGCCATCTTTTTATTCTAGACCAGGGATGGGCAGTGGTACTCAGACCATAGTACTCAGAGCAAATCCGATTGAACACAGGCTAGAGCCTATTTGAAGGCCTACTCTGTGGCAATATGGGCAGCAAACAAACATTTTTTTCCTGCCACTACTGTGTCCGCAAAGAGCTGCCCAGCGAAGCTGTTCCGGGTGGTCAGGGGCCTTCTATACACTAGCCCCCAAGAGGAGAACTTCGACCTTTCGACAATTTGCTCAGCACTTTGCAGACAAAGTCGCTCAGATCCGCTCTGACTTGGACGCTATAGTTCAGTGATGGTGAACCTTTTTGAGCCCAAGTGTCCAAACTGCAACACAAAACCAACTTATTTATTTCAAAGTGCCAACACTGCAATTAAACCTGAATACCGAGGTTTTAGTTTTAGAAAAACAACTCATACAGTTGTCCAAACTAATTAACATCTTTTGCCTTAAAAGAAAAACACAATAACAGAGCTTTCAATGATACAAACATTTTTTGTTGGAAAAAAAATCAACTCAAAAAATTATTATAGTACTACATTGTACACATAGCCTGAAGGGAATTTATACAAACTTTTTAAATAATTAGGCACATGTATTTTTGGATAAGGGATTCTCAACTTGTAATATGATTATATGCCAGACTGAAATTGTATGGGGCAAGCTTTACCCCGGGTCCTTTCCCTGCTTCTACAGGTGTCGGATTAGTAAAAGTAAAAGTCAACCTGTACTAGGATGAGCAAGATAAACAAGAAAACTAAACGTGCTTAGCACATTTTAAACACTTTATGTCTTGGACTGCAAACACTGTATTAGGTAAAAGTTTGCATTGGGCATGCTTTTGCACAATTAATGTGATTTTTGCTATTGCATGCATGCTGATAATTTGTCAAACCTTGGCTCATACTCCGTTAGTTTGAGAGCAACACATGCAGCACTCGGGTCAACTGTTAGGGCTTTACATCCAAGCCATGCTCTGTGCATCATTCTTCAAAATCTTTTAAATGTGATAACAATGTAGAAAAGAATTCTGTAACAGGAATTCTAGAATAAAATCATTCTGTTCCACACTGTGAGAAAGAACAAAATCATTAGTGTTTTGCAGAAGGGGACAGTCTTTTCGCGATCTGGTGACCAATGGCTCGAGTGCCCACAGAGAGGTCCCTGCGTGCCAGCTGTGGCACCCGTGCCATAGGTTCGCCATCACTGCTATAGTTGATACAGACCCTGTGGATGTAACTTTGGCTCCTGCTTGTCCAGTGTTATTGGATACTTTTCAATTTGTACAGCCTGAGTTTGTGGACAGGATCCTTGGGGAGGTGAGAGCCACCACGTGTGTCCTAGATCCTTGCCCTTCCTGGCTCATTAAGGCAGCCAGAGTGGGACTGACTGAGTGTGTAAGGGGAGTGGTTAATGCCTCTCTTCACCAAGGCAGGGTACCAACCTGCCTGAAGGAGGCAGTGGTGAGACTCTTGGTAAAAAAGCCCTCCCTATATTGGATAATTATCGGCCAGTCTCCAATATTCCATTTCTGGGCAAGGTATTGGAGCGCGTGGTGGCCTCCCAACTCCAGGGATTCCTGGATGAGACGGATTATCTAGATCCATTTCAGTCTGGTTATGGGACAGAAACAGCTTTGGTCACCTTGGTAGATGACCTACGCCAGGAACTAGACAGGGGGGAGTGTGTCCCTGTTGGTTCTGCTGGACCTGTCAGCGGCTTTCAATACCATCGACTATGGCATCCTTCTGGGCCACCTTGCCTTCTGGGCCGCCTTGCCCTTGCTGGAGGGGCGGACGCAGAAGGTGGTGCTGGGGGACTCCTGTTCGACTCCCTGGCCGTTGGCCTGTGGAGTTCCTCAGGGTTCCGTCTTGTCCCCCATGCTATTTAACATATACATGAAGCCATTGGGAGAGGTTGTCCGGAGTTTTGGGGTTCGGTGTCACCAGTATGCTGATGCCACCCAGCTCTATTTCTCCTTTCCATCTAATTCCAAGGAAGCTGTTGCAGTGCTAAACTGGTGTTGTCAGCAGTAATCGGACTGGATGAGTGCAAACAAATTGAAGCTTAATCCAGACAAGACAGAGGTGCTCCTGGTCAGTCAGAAGGCAGATCAGGGAATAGGGAGTCAGCTTGTGTTGGATGGGGTTACACTCCCGCTGAAGACATAGGTTCGCAGCTTGGGTGTACTTCTGGATTCAGCCCTGAACCTGGATGCCCAGGTTTCAGCGGTGGCCAGCAGTGCATTTGCACAGTTAAAGCTCGTGCGCCAGCTGCGCCCGTTCCTGGAGATGTCTGATTTGGCCACAGTGCAAACTCTTGCAGATGCTTGATGCTGAGTTACTCGATTCTCTTAGCAACGACAATGCAGGATGTATCCGATTATAAGATCCGAGATATTGTGTTTGGCGAAGATGCCAAAAGAGATCTTGAATATACAAAAAACTGCAAATCTGCCACTTGGTACGCCAAGATTAAAACAGATCACAAAAGGGCAAGCTATCTGCAAGAGCTAACCTTCTTCCCTGTTAGGCATGCTTTTACCCAGCTCAGATTTGAAACAATGTCCACTGAGTATTTGGCTGGAAGGTTTTCTAACAGACCTGCACAAGAGCGTTTTTGCATATGTGAAACAGGGCACATTGAAGATCTGGTACATTATATTCTATATTGTCCACTATATAATTCACCCAGGGCCAGATTTATTCTTCCTTTTCAGACTACTTTAGAAGGTCAATCAGACGATTTTAAAATTAGATGGTTGTTGGCTGATGTGGACAAATTTATTAGCTACAGGATAGCTTTATTTGCGTTAGCTGCAAAGAAAATAAGGGCAGCCTTTATAAACCAAACTACTGCCAAACCATAAGGGGGCCATACAGAAAGAATGTTTCTAAACCTTAATTATTTTATAGCATTTTGTTTCATTATATTTAATGTTCAACCTGTTTTTATTTTATTTTATACTTCATGTATATATGTATTGTGATGTATTGTGATGGCCATTGGCTATAAACAATAAAATTCTGAAGAAGATTTGGCCACAGTGACACATGCCTTAGTTACATCCTGTTTGGATTACTGTAACACACTCTACGTGGGGCTGCCTCTGAAGAGTGTTCGGAAACTGCAGCTGGTTCAAAGAGCTGCTGCCAGACTGCTGACTGGGGCTGGTTAGAGGGAGCATACAACTCCGCTGTTACAACAGCTTCACTGGCTCCCAGTCTGTTTCCAGGCACAATTCAAAGTGCTGGTTATGACCTATAAAGCTCTATATGGCTTGGGTCCAGGTTATCTGAAAGACTGTATTCTGCCCTAGGAGCCTGCCAGCACTTTGAGATCCCCAGGGGAGGCCCTTCTGTCGGTTCAACCACCATCACAGGCACGCCTGGTGGGAACATGGGAGAGGGCCTTCTCGGTGGCTGCCCCAGCGCTCTGGAATTTCCTCCCTAGGGAGGCTAGAGACAGGCAAAGACCTTCCTGTTCAGGCAGGCATTTGGGACTAGCCTGTGGTGCGATCGAATGCTGTATTTACTCTACATTTTGTGTGTGTATGTGTTTAATGCTACACACACACACACACACACACATATATATATATATATATATATATATATAATTTTTAATATTATTGATGATTAAATTCTATTTTTAACTTTTGTATTTTTCTATTTCTGTTTTAATTGTATGAGTTTTAAAGGTTGTGTGCCGCCTTGGGTCCCAGTGTTGGGAAAAAGGCAGGATACAAATGAATCATCATCATCATCATCATCATCATCATCAGGCAGCGAGTTGATTCAGAAAGCTGCCCATGAAGAGCATATTTCACAGGCTCTTCCTTCGACTCTACGTATAAAACATATTTTTCCTGTTAGTTATTTTCTTTGCCTGCCCTCATGGCCCCTTCCATTACATGTAAGCTACTGATTAAGTTCCCAAGTACACGCACACTCAAAAAGAGAAACCCCTCCTACACATACAATTATAAATCATAGAAAACTGTAACTTTTTACCAAAGTCATTAATGCAGCCAGAGAAAATTATTTCCCATTTGTCAAAGACTTTGAGGAGGTCAAGAGATAATTGGAAAGACAGATGAATGGAGGAGACTCCCAGCAAGTGAGCTATATTGCAATGAATCAATGTCATTTGCAGAGGGCTTTTGGAAATTGTACTTCACTTGAAGTTCCAGATCTGCCCTATTTGTATTTTTCTTTTCAAACTTGAAAAAACACAGACATAAATTACTGCACCAAATATTGGAATATAGTTTCTTGTCTAAGCTACATGTAAAGTGCAATCCAATGCTTGTTTACTTGGAAGTATATCCCAGTCTTCAAAGGGGCTTACTCCCTAGTAAGGGACAATGCAGATGTTCTGTAAATGCATGGCATGTAGCTACATATCCAGTTTGGCTTTAGTTAATTAAACAGTGTGTGTGTGTGTGTGTGTGAGAGAGAGAGAGAGAGAGAGAGAGAGAGAGAGAGAGAGAGATCTTTATCAGAAACACTGTTTGGGGAGGGGAGGCTTATGCCTTTACCTCCCAGCATGATCGAAGTCTAAATCCCCACTCCCAACTTCATATGGCTAGAATACAGACCAAAAAAATAAAATAAATTCCCAGTGTGTTTAGGACTGCAAGCTAAATGTAAACCTGATTAGATTCTGGACTTCTGTGTCTTCTGCTCAAAAACATAATAGAGGCTACCCCATTTCCTAATCTTCCAAACTGTTTAGCAAACACTGTGTAGCAGTTCTCATGCTCTCAGGAGCTGAAATCCAGATAGAAGGATTTCCCCTTTCCCTTGCAAGAGCCATAAGGAAGGTACGCAGGAACTGGTGGAAGCAGAGCTTGCCAGGATGTAACCCGAGGAGACCTTCTGTCTAACAGCCCAGCAGTGGGTGAAGCCACAGCAGCTGATGTCCTAATTGCTCTAGCACAGTGTTCTCCAACCTTGGGTTCCCAGATGCCAAAAACATCTGGGGACCCAAGGTTGGAGAACACTGCGTCTAGCCGGTGGGAAGTGAGGTGGATGGATGTGTGTGTGTCAGGACTGGTGAGGCTAATGTCAGTGGGACGGTGTATCCACTCCAGGTTTCAGTCTGAACTTTTAAGGAGCTGTGGTACTGAACCCCATCCCCAAAATAGGTTCAGCACCACTGATAGCTCCATTAAAGTTCAGACTGAAACCTGGAGTGGATACACCACCCCACTGGCATTGGAGCCAGCAGCCTCCACTGGCAGGAGGTCAGTCTGTGCTGGAATTTTACCTGAAAAGGAGGCAGAGAGCTGACTTGCTCTCCGCAAGCGATCCTATGGCACAATGGGTTCCCTAGAAATTGGATGGGGAACAGGAAACTACTTGGTTCATCGGTTGTTTTGGCAGGCTACACAGGCAGCAAGCAAGTGTGGTCAAAAAAACAGCTGCTCTACATGCCGCAAAGGCATTTGGCATACAGGGAGGAAGGGGGTGAAGGAGGAGGGAAACAAGCAACCCAGGGATTGAGAAAACAAACCACAGTCTGTTCAATAGTCTTCCAGACAAACCCTGGGTAGAGCAACAAACTGTGGGTTAAATAAACCATAGGTTAGTGTTGTGTGAAAACAAGCCCATTGACTCCCCTTCCTTAAATTATACTGCTGAAATGGAGAAAGCTTAAGATCACCAGGGATTATTTGTGTGTGTGTAAGGACTGTGAGGTCAACTCTGATACTCAGCAGATGCTCAGAGGCGACCTGTTCTTTAATTCTAAGTATATTTCTTTTACACATGGCTCTGGTTGGTGGATCTTGGGAGTTGTAGCAAAACACAAAATAGATCCTGCAAGTCTGATGTCTGCCCTTGTCTGGTTAAGATGAACCTTTAGCAGACTCTTCTTACGTTCCTACCCATAACAAGTAATGTAGTTACAAAAAATAGCATCTTGATCCTACCAAACAGCAAAAGTGTGAAAATTGAAGTGCTTGGCTGTGACAGCTAATTTTTAGTTGATTTGCACATGTGACACTCATTAATTTTTGATAAGGGCACTGTTGGCAGATATTGCCTGGAATTGTGCATTTGCTAATTAACATTTAACACCTTTCCCTAATCTTAAATATATCCCTAGCTTCTATATAACCAAATATTCTGCTAAAGAGTGCCTAGCGATGGGGATGGGAACCAGGAGAGATCAAACAGGGAAAATCTAAACTACACTAAAGCAGCACAGAATTTCTCACAGAGACATTTGAGAGACTGGGCAATGCAAAGTTCACAGCACATTTTATCCAGAGATGAGTAAATCCTCACAGCTCCTGAAACCAAGTATGGGTCGCCTTCTAGTTTGTTGATGAGGTCTCACCCAATCTTGATTTCTGGTGCCAGTGAGGCTGCCAAAGAAGAACTGAACCATTTCTTTGCAATAATGATGGGGGAAAGAAGAGTGTAAGTAACGCAAAGGGAATTCATTTAGTGCACAATCCTATGCAAGTTTAAACAGGGGGGGGGGAGTCCTACCACATGGCTTGCTGGGGAATGCTGGGAGTGGTAGGACTTTTTTTGGTCTAAACTTGCATAGGATTGCACCCTTAAGGTTATAAATAAATGAACTATTTGGCTATAGTGTGTCCCAAGAACTCTATGGTCTACCTACATCACAGATATTTTCAAATCAAGAAAGTGAGCCAGAAATAGAGTTAATTATGGTCTTGATAGGATGGAATAAGAAGAATGAGAAAAATCAGCAGATCCATGCTGTTTATCCTGACATCAAACCTTCCTAGCCAATGCTTAAACAGTTTATGCAAGGTTGGTAGGTAACAGAGGTTCAACAATGCACAGTTCCCAGTTCCCAACAGCTCGTTGGATGAGGTATTTGGGCAAGAGCTGGCACAGGAGGTCCTAGGTAGGTACCTGCTACAACACTCGCTTATGATCAGTAGTCAGCAGGAAAGGTAGCAATTCTGAAAAGATACTCACCCTTGAAGAGGTGGTGATTGCATTCCCTGCTCGGAAATAATCCACCAATCTTTCCTTTCTAGGGATGGGTTCTGCGGTAGGTAATTGCTCGATAACAGGGGTGCAGAACCTCACACCCAGGGACCAAATCCAGCCTTCCGGGGGTCCCAAATGGGACTCTCTATCTTATGGTGACCATGGTGCTTCCAGACGAGTGTGTGCTTCTAGCGTGCAGTGGCCTTGCCACATTCATGGAATTTTGCAGGAGTTCCAGATGACATCATGCTCAATTTGTAACCATTCCATTTTTCCCCATCACTCCTTCTGTCTTTTTTCTTACAGGAGGAGAAGACAGGAGGAGAAGACAGAAGAGCTGCACAATGTCTTTTGATTGGTAGCACTAGGAGCCCTCTGTCTGGAAACACCCTGCCACGTAAAACCTCATGCATTACAATTGAAGGGTGGAGAACCAACCATGTTGGATGCCATTTTCAGGAAAACATGTACTCTGCATTTAAATTAGTACTGGGAAAGATTTCAAGAGAGATTTGTCCTTTGGTTGGAATCCACAGGATTCATCTTCAACTTTTATCCTACATTTTTAAAAGTTTGTTCTGATTATGGAACATTGTGATGATGGGTGCGCTACTCTAGCTACTCCTGACAGGGCCAGAGCAAGATAGAATGAGAGGGAATAAACTAAGATAAATAAATTTCCTGCACAATTTGCCACTGACATCATTTTGTGTTGTGTCTCCTGCAATTTACAGAGGCTGATAAACATTCCCCGCTCGTTCAGCAATATATTTTCTCCCTTCAAGGAAGTCTGTTTTCTATTACCATGTAAACTGCAGGATTGCCAGGCAGACTAGCCTCATTAATCTTGTCCCAAGGTAGAAGAGTTAGCACTTCTGTACCATGTTTCTGAGCTTATGTCTTTTTCCCCATCCCCCACCCCAGGCTCAGCTGAAGAGACCTCATCTTTACAGGGTGTTCACTTTGTAATACCAAAAACCAAAGAGGTGACCCTTAAAAGCGCAGGACTGAATTTCTAACATCTCCTGAACCCAAAATAAATCCTGATGGCTAAAACTTCACATGTCATGGAGAAGCTCAACAAAATCAGTTTTTCCTACTACAATGGTGAGGAAAGAAGAGCAGCCACAATTTCCAAACATCTTACTGCTATGAAGCTGCTAAAAACACAGGAGTCCTCTGAAGCAACTAGGGTGGCTAGGTGTCCTATCTTATAGAGGACAATCCTATATTTTAAGGTGTGTATTTGAAAGGCTATATTGAAACATATATTTGAAATGCTTAGATAAGCATAGATACAAATCTATGGTGCAGCCGCACTTAGAATACTGTGTACAGTTCTGGTCACCACACCTAAAAAAGGACATTGTAGAGTTGGAAAAAGTGCAGTAAGTGGCAACTAAAATGATGAAGGGGCTGGAGCAACTCCCCTATGAGGATAGGTTACAGCAGCTGGGAGTGTTTAGTGAGTAAGGGGAGACAAGACAGAGGTGTACAAAATTATGCATGGTGTGGAGCAAGTGGATAGGGAGACATTTTTCTCCCTCTCTCATAATACTAGAAACCGGGGTCATCCCATGAAGCTGATTGGTGGGAGATTCAGGACAGATAAAAGGAAGGACTTAGAATCATAGAATCATAGAAAAGTAGAGTTGGAAGGGGCCTACCAGGCCATCGAGTCCAACCCCCCGCTCAATGCAGGAATCCAGGTCAAAGTATCCCCGACAGATGGCTTCTTCACACCGCTCATAGTTAAACTATGGAATTCACTTCCACAAGATGGCCACCCATTTGGATGGCTTTAAAGGGGGATTGGACAAATTCATGGAGGAGAAAGCTATCAATGGCTACTAGTCCTGGTGGCTATACACTACCTCCAGTATCAGAGGCAGTATGCCGATGTACACCAGTGAACAATGATGTTCATTGACAGAAACCAGCTGGGAAACATGGACGGGAGGGTGCTGTTGCACTCATGTCCTGCTTGTGGGATCCTGTGGGCAGCTGGTTGGCCACTCTGTGAACAGAATGCTGGACTCAATGGACCCTTGGTCTGATCCAGCAGGGCTCTTCTTATATTCTTATGTTCTTAAATGCTATCCAGTCCAAATTTGGATTAAAGTTAAAGCACTGTAAGAAGAGAGAGCCCAGGGGCCTTGAAATTCCTGATGAACAGTGAGCACCTGGACAGCAGACTGAGCAGGCACACAAATCACCTGGTCACAGTCCTCCCTTCTATAGTAAGAGATATTGTATTTCTATCTAAACTGTATTTCTATCTAAATTATTAGGGGGAGAAGAGGTGTCCACTGATCCCTATATTGCAGAGGTGCAGAACCTCTTTCAGCCCAAGGGCCGAATTCCATTCTGGAAAGGCTCTAAGGGGCTGTATTCAAGTAGTGGGTGTGAGGGTGTAGGGGCCCTCTGGGAACCCTAGAGGGCTGGATTTGGCCCCCGGTCCTGAAGTTCTGCCTCCCTGTAATATTGCCACTAAGTCTTTCATTAAGTGAAATTTTGTGGTACATTTGGAGATTCCAGCTAAGGAAAACCTACAGAGCAATATGGTGGCAAGCAAAAAGAGACTGCCCTGATTTCCCACTAGATCAGGGGTGGGCAACTTGTCATCCTCCAAATGTTCTGGCCCAGAACCCCAATCAGCCCTAGCCAGCATAGGCAACAGTGAGGGATGATGGAGTTGTAGACCAAAACATCTCGAGGGCCACAACTTGCCCACTTCTATTATAAGAATGAGCCACAGAATGCCTCAGGCTCACATTCTCCCCTGCCCTCTCCTCATTCATGCACCAGTAGGAAGAGGTTGGAGGCGTCTGCACCTGATTTTAAACTAACCACTGTTTGCCATGATGTCTGAATTTGAGGAACTAGGTAAGTCAATGAACAATCCTAGATAAGAAAAGTTTGATCCTAGTTTGTTCTCCCTAACCAGAGTTTGAACAAACCACACTTTCCCACAAGTTCAAATATCATGGGGAATGGTGGTTAGTTTGAAGTCTGAAGCTAAAGCTTCGGATCTCATAGGCATGCAAGGGTAGGTGAACATGTGAATGGCTCCTATTGAGGGAAACTATGGTTCTCTAATACATCTCAACTGGACCATTTAAATGTGGCCTGTCACACCCATATGCATGGTAGCCTCTTCTTGGAGGATGCACTCCTTGGAGGATACAGTTTAAGTACCAATATGGCAATCAAGTCAGTGGAGATGATCACAAAGGTCATCCCTATCAAATATTCAGGAGGTAGCTTTCAGGTGGAACAAAGCCACTTTTAGATAAACCCCCAATTGCTTTCATTAAAGTTTCATGAAGTACATAGCCATGGTGTCATCAGGAGGTCTATCCAAAGAAACCCTGCCTTTCTTCCACAACATCCATTCTTCTTCTTCTCCTCTTTGTTCCCCTTGACTCTCTCTTCCTACCTCCCCCCACCCTGCCCATGTTGTCTCTCTCACTGTCAAGATTTGGATCGCAAGCTTCTTGGGCAGAAAATGCTGTGGTTTGTTCATAAAGCAGCATTCTTCACTGTAAGAGCTGGAGGGACACTAGCAGCTCCCAATTACCTCAGGTGCAGCTCCTCTGCCTCTCTCACTCTAGCCCAGTGTTCTCCAACCTTGGGTCCCCAGATGTTCCCGACCTACAACTCCCAGCATGCCCCAGCCAGCTGGGGGCATGCTGGGAGTTGTAGGCCAAAAACATCTGGGGACCCAAGGTTGGAGAACACTGCTCTAGCCCCTCTAGCTTTGTCTTGTTGTTCTCTTTAGCACAGCTGGTGTTGGGGTTAGCTCTCCGAGCCCCTCAAGTTCCGACTCCCTAAATCCAAAACAGCACTGGTCAGATTCCGTGGGAATGGATTCTGAAACGGAAGGGGAGGGGGAGGGAGAAGAGGAGGTAGGAACTCTCTGTAGATAACTCTCTCTCTAGTTATCTACAGACCCAGCTGTATGTACAGACCCAGACCCAGACCTTGACGGACCCAGCTGCTCCGTCAAGGTTGCAGCCAGAGGCGGGGGGAGTGGGGAAAGAATCTCTGGGAAAAGTACTCCCGATGGGAGGGGAGGCAGAGCTCCTGATGGGAGGGGGGAAGCCAGCCTCCGTGCCAGATCCTCGCGAGCGGCGTCGCTTACGTAGGCAAGAGCAAGTGACATCTCTTCACCGCTCGACTCGGCTGGCTAACAAGACTTTTGACCCGCCCTAGGGGCGGAGTGGGTTCTCTGGTTTGAGGGTGGGAACGCGCGAAACGCCTCAGTGCGGAATCAACAGTTGCTCATTCCTGACCTCCCATTGATAGAGGGTCTTGAATTACTTTCTTTACTTTTGTGTAACACTGTTCTGCAACCACCTGAGTTGCCCTGCTTTTTCTTAGTAAAGCGTTACAAAGAAACCCGTGAGCTGTGCCTGACGTTCTGGCTGGAGAGAGGGCAGTAGGAGCGTGAGAGAGAAGAGACACGGCCGCTGGCCGCTGTGATCTGGGCTCCTGCAGGAGCTTCAGGGGTGAGGAGTCAGGAGACCTGCCATTTGTCAGCTATAAGGTGGCTGAGGGTGGGAGGAACAAGAGAACACAGGAGAAATTGGCCACTTAGCTGTGGGGAGGGGGGTCAGCCCAAGAGGCAAAGAGTAACTGAACGTGTGGATGAGAGAGAGAGAGAGAGAGAGAGAGAGAGAGAGAAGAGACACTGTGGATTTGCTCTGGGAGATTTTGCAACGCTGAATAGGGCGGAGCACTCCCTCAGTGCCGAGAAAAAGATCCATCCCTGATCCAAGGACCAAGGATGAGCATGCTGGAATTTGCCTGGTCGGTGACGGTGACTGACTGACTGACTTAGGGCTTCCTTGGAGCGGGAGGGTGAGACGAGGCCTTAACAAGCCCCCAGCTGAGGCCAGTGCACAGCACTGCCACTTGACGGGGGGGGGGGGGGGCAGAGGTCTTCCATGGCCCGGGAAAAGCCCCTAACTAGTCTCGGTGGCGATTCCTAGAGCCAAAGGGCTCCTGCTTGAAAAATAGTGGAGATCACTGATGTACGTACAGTAATGGTGGTGTTTAAAAAAAAAAAGTTTCTACTGAGCTCCTCAATTTTTTACTCAAGTAAATTGCAGGACGAGTGCCCCTCAGCAGTTCACGTAATCAAGCCTTTGATGAGATCAATCCCACTGTACGACTAAATTAGCTTTTTTAATCTTCTCATACTTATCTAGCGACACGGATTAAGGCTGTTTTAATTATAATTTCCACGCCGAGAGACTGTATAAATATTTGTGGCTTCAGATGTTCTTTCCTTGACACCGAACACAGCCTAGAAAATGCTCATGTACGCTTATGCTGGTCTGCAGAGAGGAAAGGGGACCGGGGATGGGGGGGGAGATGAGTGCCAGGGTGAATTCATTTTGAAGAGCAACCAGTGCAGAGCAATTACTTTGCATAAAAGCATTTATAATGAATGTAATCCATACCATCAATAATGTTGCAGATTTGATACTACAGCCCATCCACTGCATAATTGATCCATCAATTATTACTGCATTCTCCCCAATATGCATCAATTCACAAATTCCCCCATTGTGCACAGGCACCCAAGTGGGTATTTGTGGATATTCTTGTCAACAACCTATATTACTATTTTAAAACTCTATTTTCTTATTTTATGGATAGCTTGGTCCAACCCAAAGACTTAAGTGCAAGGGTGGATAACAATGGGAAGTGCGAGTAAACACAGCTTTCCTTCCACAAGCATGAATGCACTCCTGGGTACCATTTTCATAAGCTTTACAGGATGTGGTAATTGCTGGTACAGCGACTTCTTCTAAGAGTTTGAGAACAATTGTGAAAACACTTTGTATTCGGAGGGACAATTTCAATGAAAGCTTTAATGGATCTCTCTACTGCGATTCCTTACCTGGAAATAAATACAACCACTAGCAATTTCATATTTTCCACTGAAAACAGTTTTTTTTTTAAAGGACAATCGATAAAAATTATCTGCCTTCCATAATACTTCTTATAACAATGCACCCTTGCTTGAAAGCTTCATGGAGATGTAAAGCAAAGATTTATAAGTCATAATGAAGGCATCCTTGAATAAGTTTGATCTTCAAAGGGAAAACCATATTTCAAATAGCAATTACTCTGCTAGTAAGAAGGTAGATAAAATCTCTCTGACTGAGTCAATAAAGCAGAATGTTTATTTACATCTCAGAATCTCCTAGACTGTAGGATTCGATGTGCTACCTATTTCTTGTCCGATGACATTGTTAAATATTAGTTCTAGATAAAACAACAAGCTTATTTGTATACTGAGATTTATCTATTAAAAATAACCTCCAGATGCATTAAGGCTGCAATCCAATGTACCTGGATGTAAGCCCCATTGAATTCAATGGGACTTACTTCTGAGTAGGGATAGGAGGATCTGTCTAGTCCAGTTCTGCAGATTTCCTCTTTCTCCCACCTCCAAGTCTGGTCCATGCCAGTTCTGTGCAGGTGTGTGTGTGTGTGTGTGTGGGGGGGGGGGGGTTAACAAAAAAAAACACACAACCCCACCCATTATGTAATTTTTTTAATGTGCACATTTTTCAAATTGCTTGCATTTTCTATGCACCTGACCATTGATTAAAGCATGTTTGTACACATTTTTAAATATATATATACATTTTTATTTGCGTATGTTTCAAATATGCACATTTAATCAGGTGCACTTTTCCTGTTCCACAGAATGCATTGCAAGTCCAGAAATGTACAGATTTCCAGATACAAAGTGCATCTGGGTCTTCTTCTCTTTCCAGATGCAAATCTGCAAAAAAAATACTAATAACGACAGAGCAGATCCCTCACGCACCCCTACTTCTGAGCAGACGTGTATAGGATTGCACTGTAAGGCTGTGGATTTTTGCTTGGGAGTCAGCCCCACTGAGCACAGTGGAACTTACTTCAGAGTAAAAATGCATAGGGCAGGACTGCCCATGTAACTTCATTTCATCTTGGACATGCATCCAAGCCCATGAAATTATGAACGCCTGTAATTTGTCTTAGTTCTACCACATCTTTCAATACAGAGGTTTCCCCAATAGTATTTTAGCACGAAATAATAAAAATGCAGTTAAACTGGGGCTGGTTTCATTTCTTCAGATAAATAGCATTACTCTGGGATGTCACCCCAATTTTCATTTGGCTGTTGTATCGCTTCCCATCCCCTTTCATCCTATTTCAGTTGCTTAGCTGCGTGGTCCCTACTCCCCTTCCTCTGTCCTGCAGGTCTTTCCACTGCCTAAGTGGGAATAGAGGAATGAGCAGATGAAGCAGCTCTGCCTCGGATGACAAGCTGAAGAATGATACTTGCATATTCAGAGCCCTGTCAAGAGCATCCCAATGGTCAGCTACAAGTTTTTCTGGAAGCCATCTGTGAGGGCTGCTGTAGCTGCATCCCGCACTGGAGATCCTGCACAGAGCAGGAAGTGGGATTAGATGACCTGCAAGGTATCGTCCAACTCCGTGATTCTATGATAAATGTGCCTCAGTGCAGGTAGTTCTCTTGTGTCTAGCAGAAATGTAAAAAGAGTCCACCCCCACCTTACTTGAAGACTTGAAAGAATCTGTTCTTACATCAAACACCTTTCATAGATTCATAGATGATAGAGTTGGAAGGAGCCTACAAGGCTATCGAGTCCAACCCCCTGCTCAATGCAGGAAACTAGAGCAGGGGTCTCCCATCCAAGTAATAACCAGGCCTGACCCTGCTTAGCTTTCCACACTCAGACAAGCTGAGCCAGCGTGAGCCACAGGCCTGTCTCTATGACATCATACCCAGTGTGGCGTAGTGGTGAGAGTGCTGGACTGGGACTCGGGAGATCCGAGTTCTAGTCCCCGCTTGGCCATGGAACTCACTGGGTGACTTTGGGCCAGTCACTGACTCTCAGCCTAACCTACCTCACAGGGTTGTTGTGAGGATAAAACAGAGAGGAGGAGGATTATGTAAGCCGCCTTGGGTTCCTTGCAGGAAAAAAGGTGGGGTATAAGTATAATAAATAAATAAATAAATACCCAGCAGGATATTGACCCGAAGCAGTAAAGTGCAGTCATTCTCTGATGCTATTAAATACACATACTGAGCCATTGAATATTCTCACCCACTGATGCCAAACCATGAAGAAAAAAGAGGGGGGGAAAGACCGTATCCACTTGCTTGTGTTTGTTCTCCAACATAGCAACACTACCACAAATATAGAAATCAATTATTCACATTGATGTTTAAGGATGATGATTTGGGGCGTAATGGCTTTGAAGGAAGCCCTCACTCTTGTATCAAAATTTTCTACAACTGAATAAGCAGGTTTTCTAAGACAGAAAATTGAGATTTCGGGGGGAAATAATTGCTTCTCCCTCCGAACACAGCATTTCTACAAGCTGCTTCTGTACAGATAATATTTAATCAGTCAAACATACAAGACACATAGCAAGAGACTTCATTTTCCTGCACTATATTTTTCCTGAGAAATGCACAAGGGAATTCTGATCATAAAAAGAAGCAACATCTATCATATCTTTCATTTTCCATATCAAAGAACATGAAAAGATTGTTTCCCCTTTAACTAAAGCGAAGAACCAAAGCAACAAATTCCAGTTTGGAATCAAAGAGTTAAGTTGTCAGTGTAAATTAGGAATTGCGGGGGGCACCTGCCATAAAACTAAAATGTCACTGAGGACCCACCCATTTGCTGCATTTTCTCTTTCCATAGTCAGAATGCAGGAGGGTCCAAAGGGGCAGGAGGTGAGGATCAAGCCCAAGAGTAATCTACAGTTCTTTTGTCCACACACACCAGTCAAAATTTTAGCAGGAATACCCAGAGTAAAATTAAACAGCAAAATCTAATACCAGCTGCAGTGATAAACAAGAGCATTCTGGAACAGTTCAGATATTCACTGTCCTGGGTCTTGGGATTGCATGCATGCATGCCATGTGAACAAATGCAGTCACTGCATGTGACTCAGGCATACACACGTACATATACATGTGTGAGTCATGTGGTTCAGACAATCTTCTTACGCCACCTCCCAGTAAAAGAGGTGAAAGAAAAGCAGAAATTTGACAAAATATGCACACTCGCATATGCCTTGGTCCCATGCGACTTCCCGTGTGTGGCAATAGCTATTTTAGTAATTTATTCATTCATTCATTTATTCATTTATTATATTTGTACCCCGCCTTTTTTCCTGCAAGGAACCCAAGGCGGCTTACATAATCCTCCTCCTCCTCTCCGTTTTATCCTCACAACAACCCTGTGAGGTAGGTTAGGCTGAGAGTCAGTGACTGGCCCAAAGTCACCCAGTGAGTTTCATGGCCGAGCGGGGACCATTTATAGCACACCTTTTCTCCAAGGAGCTCAAGTTGCGTGTACATAGCTCCCGCTCCCACTGAGCAGTATCCAATTCAGCACTAGTGCTAACATAAATTATGTTGCAGTAGTGCAACTGACTTCTAGTGCAATGTGACAGGTAACCCTTCGTGCCAGCAAACACTATTGCCGATGTGCTAGAGCAGTGTTCTCTAACCTTGGGTCCCCAGATGTTTTTGGCGTACAACTCCCAGCATGCCCCAGCCATGCTATGCTGGGAGTTGTAGGCCAAAGACATCTGGGGGCCCAAGGTTGGAGAACACTGTGCTAGAGGTTGCTTATGCTACCACAATGTTATTTATGTCAGCGCTAATGCCGAATTGGATACTGCCACACTGTATCCATTGTTAGGCTGGGAGATAGTGACTGTCCCAAAGTCACCCATGTGAGCTTCATGCCTGAGTGGGGATAGGAATCAAGGGCTTCCCAAGTCGTACTCTTAACATTCCAACCACTTACACCACAGTGACTGGGTTCAGACAACACGATAACCCACACTCAACGGCCGAGTATGGGTTGTCGTTGAAACGTGGGTTGTTGTTGAAATGTGGGTTATTGTGTTGTCTGAACCCAGCTGAGATAACAAATCATGGTGAACAACCCACAGTTCACAACCCAGCAACAAACCATGGGTTCTCTTCATGGGTTGTTCGTGGTTAACAAGCCATGGCTTGTTAGAGCAGCTGGGTTCAGACAACACAATAACCCACATTTCAACAACAACCCATGGTTCAACAACAGCCCACACTCAACCGTTGATTGTGGGTTATCATGCTATCTGAACCCAATCAGTGGCTCTCATACTGCTGGGTATGCAATCTAACACCCATGCTCCACTGCCTGCAGGCTATTATGCAGATGCTGAACATCTGCACTTAAAAGATAATCACAGTGGGCAAAATCCACTAAGCATGGCTACTACAAAACATAAAATAAAATCCTGTCATCCTGAGCAAGGGTTCCCAAGAGGGAATAATCAGGAGGATTTCCCTGTGACCTGATGCCTCCAGGCTGCAGATGGTGGCTGTTTGTTTCTTTTTCTTTTTTTTATATGGAGATCTACTCTAATAAGCTACTGCTTTTTGGTCTTTACTTGTATGGCTTTTAAGCTATTCCATAGAGATATGGAATTTTATTGTGAATGTTACTGTATGGCAGCGTTTTAAAATTTGGATGGTTGTTGTTTGTGCTTCTGATGTTGCATGCTGCTTTGGGTACTTCTGAAATAGAAATGTGTCCAATACATCCAATAAAATGAAAATCAATCAATAAAACATCACGCATAGCAGCAAAATAAGGTGAGCGTTTCAAGGTAAATAAAATGCAGCAGAAACTGATAATTTTTAGGTGACATCTAAATTTTAGGTTGCTTTTAACATCTGAATTTTAATTATTTATTACAATACAAAAGAGCAATAGAGCCCGTCAAGATAAAAGCATTAGTTAAAAATTGGTTCCCTTCGTCTCCTTTCACCTGATACATAAGTACAGCTCAAGGGCATTCCATTAACACACTTCTCACATTTATCGCTGGAGTCTTTTCTCCTTAACCATTCAATCTCTTTTGTCCTTTCTGTTTCTTCTCAGGAAGGATTCACAGAGCCACTTTTGGGTTTCTTTTCAATCCATGGAGACATATTTAGGTCACCATGCATTGACAGCATCTATGGTGAACTGCTCATCTGAATGCACCTCCACGGATACTGCTACTCAGGTAGCATGTGATTGCCAGTGATCACTTGGAAGCACTTGCAGTGGGAGTGTTTAATTCAGAAGCTGTATCCCTAGTGACATGCCCAGACAACCACCTGTGGTGGCAAACACACATCTTCACAGATTGAAAATAAGTTCCTGTGAATCCTTCCCTACCCACTGGCTGCATTTGGATGTCATGATAAACCATAGTTTATTGTAATGGGAATGAGCCTCACCTCTCCCCTCTTCCTCTGACGCAGCTGCAAGGACATCAAAAGTATTCTCTTTAATTTTTTATAAACCTCAGCTTGTTGTGTGCCCAAACCCAACCAACTGTGGTTAATCTTAACAACGGTTGGTTTCAAACAAGCCAACTTCAAACTGTGGGTTATGAAGCTAGTTTGTTCCAGCAAACCATAGTTAAGATTAACTACAGTTTAGGCTTCAGACAATACACAGGCAGAGCAATCCTACGGTTCCTGGGAGAGCATCCTAGGGACCATAGAGTATTGCGGAGTTCCCCTGCTGAGGTGGTAGATGTTCCCACAACCCTGGGAGGAAGAAACCAACACTGGGGTCTTCCCCCATCCCTCTTGCAGAGGAAAGAACTGTGGCGCTGCTTTCCAGTCAGACGACCTTGTAGAAGTCCCCTCCCCCAGTGGGCGAGGAAGGAAGGGGAAAGGAGAGGCCAGGATCCTTAGGATCCTATGGCCTCTTTGGCACCAATCCCCACCCACCACCAGTAAGTGAGTTAGGGGGACTCAGAGTCCTGTCTAGGTGATCTGATTTTTATTTTCTATTTTTCTGAGGAGGAATGGGAGACAAAATCACCTCCATCCTCTTCCCATCCTGCCTGGCTCTTCCTGGCAGGGCACAGTAAGGAATGGAATGCTCTTATCTTGGGATGCTCCGTCACAAACATAAGATTGCTCCCTAAACTGTGCTTAATCTAAAATGGGAGCGGAAAATGGGTTTCCTCATCATAGCCACACTGGGGGAGAGGGGAGCAGGGAGCATGTCAGGCTGGTGCACTGTTGTCATGTTAAACCACGGTTTAACATTTGGCCAAATGCAGTTCTGTCTCAGAGACAAATGGTAGTACAGCTTATACTAAATGTTATTTTTTTAATTCTCTATGAGGTACCGGTAATTGCTCAGAAACCAAGGAAAGGCTAGGGATGGAAGAACCAGGAATGCTCAAGCTCACTGAAACTGTCTGAACTTTACTTCAAAGTTCAGTTCGGATTACTCCCATTTCTGTTTGCAACCTGTTTTTTGGTTTGTTTGTTTGAACAGGGAAAGTGCACATTTTTCCTAAGTTGTGCATTTTCCAAAAGTTGTGCATTCTATAAAGTGCACGTCTTGCAGACTTGAACACAAGTTTGGGGATTTGCATACATTTTCGGAGAACATGCGCTCCATTCGTGTTTTGGGTTGCAAACGGGGGCATTTTCGAGTGGTTTGTGAACTGAAACAAAATTCTCATACATCCCGCCTCTTTCCTTATCATCTACCCCACACACACATCCTTGCTCTGAATGCAGGTAAGCTATAAATCAGGATGTTAAAACATTCTTGGATGCTAGAAAGTGAAATGACTGACGGGGGACACAGCGTGAAGCCGAATGGTCAATCAGTCATTTTTCACATTCTTCCCCTTACATGTTGCCAACAACCCCAAGTAAGTAAATGCAGAAACTTTTATACAGCTCCAGATGTTTTTATTTATTTATTTGATCCTGGATACAAAATATCTGATATGGAAAATGTAGGTGTGAAAACCTAGTCATTAAAATATGGTTTGCCATTTGGCTCCCAAAAGATTGAATCTGTAATTTATTGCCACATTATTCCAGCCCTATAATTATAAATTTCATTTCATTTCATTTCATTTATTTCATTTATAAACCACCCCACAGCCGAAGCTCTCTGGGCGGTTCACAACACTCTATACATAAAAACAACAATAAAAAACATACAAAATAGTTTAAAAAATTAAAAACCAAATTTAAAAACACAGTTTAAAATAACAATACAAAAGCCAATAAAACTGAGCCTACAGGTGACAATCCCCTCCGTGCTGTTCCAAGCTCCTAACTAAATGCCTTGGCATAGAGGGAAGTCTTAACCTGGCGCCGAAAAGATAGTAAGGTTGGCGCCAGGCGGGTCTCAGTGGGGAGCTGATTCCATAACTGGGGGGCCTACCACCGAGAAGGCCCTCCTCCTCGTTGCCACCAACCAAGCCTCTCTTGGAGGTGGCAGTCGGAGGAGGGCCCTAGATGTTGAGCATAGTGTCCGGGATCTTTGCTATTTTTCTTTTTACCACATTGTGCCAACCAGTGTCATGTTACCACTTGTTTATTATTAACCCTCCAAGCTATGGTCACATGCCAAAAAGTAAGGTCAAGAGGCCCCATATTAATTCAAGCTACAGTTATTGCATAATGTTATCCTTGAGATAACATCTGCAAAATTCATGTAAGAATTGTTTCATCCTTGATAAGGCCGATTTGCATTTTTTGCGCAATATGCACATCAGTGTTTCCAATTTTGCAGCAGTAAATACCACCATGTCAAGTGAAATGGTATGTTTGTAAGTATGTAGTAGACATACATCAGGGAGCCACAGCCAATCGAGACTGCCTAGTATGTGTCCATTCTTTGTCCCCATATGGTTAAGACAGATACAGTAACAAGCACAAAAGGATATTCACGTCTCTTCTTTTTTCATTCAGCTATACCTTTTCTCATTAACAGGTACAGCTGAGACTCAAGTCCTGAGTTCTGCTTATGGGATACTCCAACCTGTGGAAAGAGGGAGGCAACTTTCATCTATTCCCCCTTCAGCCCCTTGTGCCTTCCAAAATTCTGCTCTGGGAAGCTAGAGGACCTACTGGAACAGTGTTAGAGTGTTGGACTGAGACTCGGGAGATCCAGGTTCAAGTCCTTATTCAGCCATGATGCTCAGTGTGTGACTTTGGGCCACTCACTCTCAGCCTAACCAACCTCACAGGGTTGTTGTGAGGATAAAATGGAGAGGAGGAGGATTATATAAGCAGCTTTGGGTTCCTTGCAAGAGGAAAAAAAGTGGGATATAAATGTAATAATAACTAAATAAATAAATAAACTATGGGGGGTGTACGGGGAGGAAGATATTGGTGAAAAGTGCTTCTTCCCATTCTGCTTTCAGGAAACCTGCCCCACCCCAGATCTTGGCCCCATCTATGATTGGAAGGAGTCCTTCCATTAGTGGCAGGACTGGAGTCAAGGGGAGCCATGGTCAGGCACCTGCTGAGGTCACACACCCAAGCAGGGGTACACTGACAAGAGCCTTCTGGAGTTGCTGCTCCTCCTCCTCCTCCTCCTCCTCCTCCTCCTCCTCCTCCTCCTCCTCCTCCTCCTCACCATTGCAACCTGGTCATTCACCTGCCTCTCGCTCTGGCACAGACAATGGTGATGTTGTGAAAGAGGAGCAGTAGATGCCGCTGCCTACTTGCTCTCTGCCTGTCAAGCAAGCAAGTGGTAGCAATTATGAGAAAGAGGATGAGGAATAACAGCAGCTGGTGGCAACAGCAGTGAGAAGGTAGAATCACTAAGGGAGAGGGTCCATTGAGGGTGTCTTGCCCAAGGGCCCTCAATATCCCGGAGCTGGCAAAGGTTAGTGGAAGCCTACTTAGGATCCAATGTCTGGCCACTCTAGAGGCTGAACAGGTCTAGACACAAACTGGAAAAAGCATGCACGCATGCATTGCAAGCACTCACTTCTTCCCAGCATGTTGGATTTGGGTTGCTTATGACACATTTATATCTGATCATTTGTTCCTGCTTCCAGAGCTCCAGAAGTACATTACGCTTACAGAGAGCCGAGGAGAAGCAGATCTAAGTCTGGTCATCTGCCCAGATGGGAGACCATCTGGGAACTCTACATACTCCACCATGAGCTCTAAGGAAGAAAAGTAGGATGTAAGTGTAATAGGTTGTTGGCTGTCTTAAATTGTAATGTTTTATAAAACTATGGACAGTGAGATTCCAAAAGGCATCTTCTGGCTTGTAGGTGCTGCAAAGGATATAATCTCAGAATGAAACTGATGGAGTGTATCAGATTCCAAGCTACTTCCAACCACCTGGAAGTCAAAGAACCATTTCATTAGGTGTCTCTAACCATGCCCTCCAAGCCTCCTTCAGCTGCTTTTTCACTTGGTTACCGATGCAAGACATTTGATTACAAAGAACCTTTCACCCAGAATTTCACCTCAAGGTCACCGCCTGCCATAGAGAAATCTTCTTGAAGTATTCTTGAAATAGCTGAGAGGTATTTAGACATAGCATGAGTAGGCTTTTGCAAGACATCCTATCATTTAAATTCTCGCCTATCCACGGTTTTAAAAAGCTTTCAGTAAAAAATCGGGAATAAAAAGGCAGCATTGAAAAAGTGACTTGCAACCACTAAAATGTATTTATATAGCTGCTAAATAAAATACTACACTACACTTATTGAATAGGCTACATAGGTATGGCTTCCATATATGTGCCAAACTTGTGCATCGTCATGAGACAAATACACATTTGTCTGTTTAGCCTCATCACCAGCTGGGCCTCTTTCAACATGTGTACAGTGAAAGATGCACATGGTCCTTTGTCATATACAGTGGTGTACATACATGGGGTAGATGCAGGTTCATACACGGAACCTGTATCAGTGTGGGAAATCTATCTTGGTATAAATGGCCCTGATTCACATGGTAAGTTGATGCAACAACTACAGTTTCTACAAGTGACAAGCGGACAATACAATCCTATGTCTACAGAGAAGTAAGCCTTATTGACTTAAGTGGGGCTTACTGCCAAATAAGTGTGTATGGGGTTGAAGACTGAAAGTCCTACTGAAAAATTTCACTTCTGTATGAAGCTTACCATATAGAAATCTTCTTGAAGTATTCTTGAAATAGCCAAGAAATATTTATGCATAAGTACAGGCAGATTTTGCACAATGGACATACTTATGTCCTTAGGATCAGTGGTGGATCTGTCATAATATTTATTTATTTATTTATTATATTTATACCCCACCTTTTTTCCTGCAAGGAACCCAAGGCAGCTTACATAATCCTCCTCCTCCTCTTCTCCATTTTATCCTCACAAGTCACAACAACCCTGTGATTTTACTTGGGCTTCAGTTTTTGAAAGGAAACATAAATGCTACATGTACTTTATGGGAGAGAAAGGACAAATAACAACAAGGTGATGATGATGGTTCCTTGAGGGCAGAACACTGTAGATTCAAGTGACTTTGAAATGCACTTGTAAGGAAGATTTGGCAGTCGCTGTGAGGATAGAGTGACCAATGCAGAAATAATGAGAAACTGAAACCTGAAGGCACATCACCAGGAAAGATTGGGATGAGCGTGTTCATGACAGGAGATCAATGCATGCTGAAGATGACGGAATGGGTTTCAATGAGCAGGAGAAAAATGAATCGGGCCAAAGAGGTATGAGAAGGACACTTTGGAACAGAGATTCCCAGAGGTTTTATATCAGAAAAAAACGTGATAGGCAATCCTGGTATCAACAAGGGGTGCCAGAGATCCAGTGTCAGGCTAGATCCAGGAGCCCCCTCGCTTCTGTGCACAGCTGACCTATGAGGTGAGGTGAGCCACCAGAGCTGTACTCTGGAGCAACTTCCTGGGCAGTTCCCCATTTCATGCTCTGGACTGGCCCTACTTACCCACTCATGGTGGCTATTCAGCCTGTCAGGATCTGCTCTGCAGCGCCAACTGGTGGCCACCTTCGGAACAACAGGCCAGTCTGAAGTACTTCTTCACAGGGTGCCATCCGTGACTAGTAGGCACTCCCAGGTGCATTAGCGCACACCAGCTGGGAGCAGGAGGCGACTCTATATAAGGGCTTCCTCTGCTCTCAAACCTTTGCCACAGCAACACAAGACTATGTGTTGTCTGCAGCTGGTTCCTGTTTCCAGCAACCAACTTTGATCCTTGCCTTGTCTGGTGTTTGACCTGTGTCTGCTCTTGACCCACACTTCTAGCCTCTGGCCCTGCTCTGCCTGGTATGGGCCTGGACCCTGTTGCTTACTGGATTGCCTTCTGCCTCTGGCCCTTGCCTAGACTCTGTTTGCTTCTTGGATCTGCCTCTGGCCCCTGCCTGGACTCTGTTTGCTTCTTGAATTTGCCTCCTGCTTCTGGCCCCCTTCTCACTTGATACATGCTTTGACCTCGGCCTGTCCTCTGGATTCTGCTCACTCCTGGTCTGCTCCCGCCTCCATCATCCCCTGGCCCTGGCGTTCCAGCCCAGGACCTGTGCTGCCTGCGACCTGGAGCTGACACAGCCCTCCTAGACAGGAAGAGTTCCTGTTTGGGCAGGGACTTTGCCTAAGCAACAACATTCTTCCAGACTCTGTTGCATTTTGGTTTGCTCTTCAGTTCCAGCTCCTGGCTTCATTCCTCAGGTGCTATACCTCGGCTGCTCATGCAGCTCCAGACCCTTGGCACAACCCCTGGCTTCTGGGTTCCCTTGTGACAGCTGCCTGTGGTGCAGCCCTGACACCCAGTGCTGATGTAATGGTGGCCCTCATGGACGTGCCTTGAGAGTGTGCTTTGATGCAGCTAGGCGCATGCCCAAACACACAGGTGTTGTTGTGAGAATCTGTGTCTCCATGGTGAGCTGTTCATGCATTTACTGCAATGTGTGCAATGCTGGTGGCTTCAAAACAGTCCGCCACACTCATGAAAATCAAGGCAACGATACAGATTGACCACACACAGAGGCATCCATTCTCACAAGCAGCAGGCTCATCAGATTCCGGGGCAAACTTAACAGTCATGGAATAAGAAAGATGGGCTACTTACGGCCCTCCAGATATTTTGGCCTACAACTCCCATGATCCCTCACCATAGGCTATGCTGGCTAGGGCTGATGGGAGTTGTAGCCCAAAACATCTGCATGGCCATGAGTTGCCCACCTCTGGGATAAGAGAAGAGGTCCTCTTATGGGTAGGTGACTGGTTAAAGAGCAGAAGGCAGAGAGGAGGAATAAATGGTCAGTTCTTGCAATGGAGGGATGTAAGCAATGGGGTCCCCCAAGGTTCTGTATTGGGACCAGTGCGTTATGACTCATCCGTAAATTATCTGGAGTTATACATGAGCAGAGAGGTGGCCAACTTTGCCAGTGACAACAAATTTCAGGGTGGCTAAAACAAGAAGGGACAGCAAAGACCTCCAAAAGCATCTCTCCAAGCTGGGCATCAAAATGGCAAATGTCGTTCAGTGTAAGCAAGCGCCCAGCGAGGCACATTAAGGCCAAAAAACCTCGGCAACATCCCAGTTTCACATATATGCTGAAAGGGTCTGAGGTGACAGTGACTAACCAGGAAAAGGAACTTGGGCTTGTAGTGGATTGTTGATGAAAATGACCCCGGGTGCGACTGCTGTGAAAAAGGCAAATTCCATGTCGGAGGATCATTAGGAAAGGAATAGAAAATAAAACTGCCAGTATCATAATGCCTTTTTGCAAATCTATGATGCAACCACACTTGGAAGACTGTGTACAGTTCTCATCACTGCACCTCAAAAAGGATATTATAGAGCTAGATCAGGTACAGAAAAGAGCAACACAAATGATCAAGGAGCAGGAGCAACTCCACTATGAGGAACGGCTACTATGTTTGGAGCATTTTAGCTTAGAAAGGCGGCGAGTAATGAGGGACAAGATAAAGGTGTATAAAATTATGTGTGGTGTGGAGAAAGTGGATAAGGAGACATTTTTCTGCCTCTCTCATAATACTGGAGTCCAGGTAAATGGTGGGAGATTCAGGTCAGATAAAAAAAGCACTTCTTCACATAGCGCATAGTCCAATTATGGAATTCGCTACCACAAGATGTAGTGATGGCTCTAAAGGGGGATTAGACAAATTAATGGAGGTTAAGGCTATCAACTGCTACTAGTCATGATGGCTATATATTAGTCCAATATCAGAAGCAGTATACCTATGTATGGCAGTTGTCGGGGAACACGAGCGGGAGGGAGGGAACACGAGCGGGAGCAGGACATACATATTATATGTCCTGCTTCTGAGCTTCTCATCAGCATCTGGTTGGCTGCTGTGGGAAGTACATCTTGGCAGCATCCCCATGGCAAACATACATAGCATATGCTCTAGTGCAGGGCTCTCCAACCTTGGGTCCCCAGATGTTGCTGGACTACAGCTCCCAGAATCCCTTGCCATTAGCCATGCTGGCTGGGTATGCTGGGAGCTGTAGGCCAGCAACATCTGGGGACCCAAGGTTGGAGAGCCCTGCTCTAGTGCTTAGGCCTAAGTAAAGGGTGCATACCTACTTCAAGGGCCACATGAGGGTCTACCATTTGTGTTCCCTTTAAGGGCTGATCCCAAACCCTTACAGAAGACAGAGAGGCAGAACTGCTTCCATCTCTCTCACTTCTGCATAATGAGCAGATGGTGGCACAAGGAATAGCAAGGAACAGAAGGCCAAGGCCACAATGGACTGGTACTCCAGAGACAGACCTGCAGATGAGTGCCTGTCGATGCTCCCAATGTGAAGGAAGTGGCTGTAGCATATGAGCTGGGAGGTGTGTACAACGCTCAGGAGTGTCACATTCGATTTTAGGCTAGCACAGCCTTCTGCAACCAGTTTTGGACTACAACTCCCAGCATTCCTGACCATTGGTGATGCTGGCTGGGGCTGATGGGAGTTGAAGTCCAAAACATCTGGAGGTCACCAGGTTGGGGAAGGCTATCTTTACTGTCACATACTATGTGGGCTGCATATCGCTGGAGTGAGTATACCCCCCCCCCCGGCAAGCTGCTATTTCAAGGGCAAGGCATTATATTTTGCTCATGTGTGGTATGGTGCATAGGTTTCAGGTGGAACTAGTTTCTAAAGTATGGCAGCCAAACCCAGAGTAAAGGCTGAGATATTTCTGTTTATTCCAATTTATAGCCCATCCCATTCTAAAGGTTCAGGACAAGTATTTTAAATGGAAACAAAAATATAAAAGATTTTTAGAAACGTTTGTTGTTCCTATATAAAGTATAACTCATAATGGGTCAAGGGTATCAAATACAGCCTTAATCCTGGCTGCTGAAACTCAGCCAAAATGTCAAAAAACCTCTGCAACGATTCTGCAAACCTGATCTAACAATTGTGTAGGCAGCACCTGTGCCTGTTTTGAAAACTAGACAAGACAATGAAATGTTCATTGGCCTAATAATATCCATAGATCTGTAACGGGTTTCAGAGAGAGCAGTTAGCGGTATTTTCTGTTCCTAATCCATATCAGATGTTTAAAACATTTGCATTATTGTAGAATGATCTTGTTTTATGAGATAGCTTGAAAACATTGTTGAATGTGATTATATGAGCATTAAATGTAGCTTGAATTTATCATTCATACACAAACACAAAAAAGCACACAAGGGGCAGGGGAGAGAGAAGAAAATGCATGCTGGAGCAGGCGATTTGGAAGAAGGGCATTCCAGATGGTGTCCTTGGGGCAGAATAAGCCCAGTTCACACGTAACAGCAATCCAGGGTTTGTTACCATGAACAAGCCATAACGTTAGTGCACGTGGCTCAGTCACTCCCACTTGGCTTCTCCTGCCAGTGGGAGCAGTTAATCAAGCCAGGGACACTCTATGCTTGGCTTGCTTAGCATCACACCTGAACCAGAAGCTCTGGCTTGTCTCTCTCCTGACGTCGAGGGTTTATTCTTTTTCTATGCCTTTCCATTCCCACTCTGTAATATCTACCATAAAACATAGCCTGTATTCTGATGTCATAATGGTGTGGATTTCCCTGCACCCAGTGGCCAATTATGTGGGGTAGGGAAACACTTAACGTCCTGACTTGGGGCAAGGTATGCCACTGTGGTCTTCAACATGGTGCCCCTGGGCGCCAACGTGCCTACGGATACCTCTCTTGGCACTCGAACAGACTCCCCGCCTCTCCCAATTTTAATTTTATTTAAGGTTTATAAAAAATCTGGAAGCTTGCTACGCTGCAAAGCAAAGTGTGGCCCTCCGATACCCTCTTTATCTGGGCTCAACACAGAGGTTTTGTGTTTCAGAGCTCAGACTCCACTTCTGCCTTGTAATTAGGTTCTTTTAGTCTCACCAGTTTGCCTTCTGGAAAATTAGCGTTTTGCAACTGGTCATGCCGACCATGGCAGCCATTTCATGAATGAGGAAGTGCCCCCATGGCAGCCATTGTGTAAGAATGCCCACAACACTATCAAAATTTCAAAAGTGTCCACTGACCCAAAAGAGTTGGGGACCCCTCTTGTACTAGATATTATAGAAGGAGAACTCAACACACGGCTACCATTTTCAGCTCTGGAGTAGATGTGTGTGGCTCCAATTTGGATCAGGACCAGCATACACCATACACCATTTACTTCCTGAAATCCGCCCCCTAGGTGGGCATTAAAAAGAGGGGGGAAAGTCTTGTTTTCTTTTCTTTAATCCTGTGCATGGCTGGAGGATTCTGGGATGCAAAAACTTGCTAAAACTTGGGGTTAAGGTTTAATCCTATCCTCCTGGTACACAGCTAAAACTTGGAGTTAAGGTTTAATCCTATCCTCCTGGTACACAGTGGTCCTGATCTGAATTGGGGCCTCACATACCTACTCTAGAGTTGAAAATGGTAGCTGTGTGTGGAGTTCACCCTCCATAATATATAGGACAACTTACCCCAAGTCAGGATGTTATGTGTTGTGAGGAACTCCAACAGGCCAGCTTTTGCCCCCGGGTCTGAGTTCTACAACCCTACACTAATGGGACCTCCCACTCATGGAAGTGGGGAAAAACTCATTGCCAGTTCCTCCTTCCCCCAGGAGTCCCCTGCATTGGACCCCGTGGAACTGTATACAGGCCTGTGGTTCATGCTGGCTCAGCTTGTCTGAGCGTGGAAAGCTAAGCAGGGTCAGGCCTGGTTATTACTTGGATGGGAGACCCCTCCTCTAGTTTCCTGCATTGAGCAGAGGGTTGGACTCGATGGCCTTGTAGGCCCCTTCCAACTCGATGATCCGACCCTATCCTATCCTAGGGCTCTGGAAGCTCCAGGAGAAATTGGTGAAAATTGCTTGCCCCTTTCACTTCCATGAGCAGGATATTCCACTGGCTCTCCAGCCCTTCCATGAACAGAAAGAGCCCTCCCATTTGCTACTCTGGATCCAAGCCATTGGCTTACAACTATGCTCCCCTTTACATTACCTAGAAGAGTAAACCCAGACCTTTTCTCATGCAGCTAGGACATGCCTTCTGCACTGCAGTATTTTATCTGTTTAGAGCATACAGAAAGTATTGCTTGGTAATACTTGCTAAAACTTCGGCCTATGATGAGAAAACATGGTTTAGAAACCTTGCACGGGGAAGGGGTGTGTGTGGATAAAGCAATGAAACCCAAAAAGATTCTGGATTTTTAATGAGGATTTGAACTTTAAATCACTTGACTAAATTCTGCAAATCTTTATATGCTTTAGCAATTCAACTATAAACCAGAGACGGAAGCATGAGAAAACTGGGTGTTACACTAGCACTGGGCTCTCATGTGTAAACATCCATGCAATTCTGTCTCTCAGGATCAGAGAGGATTAATGCTCAGATAGATATTGCTGCCAAATGAAAAGAGAGGATATTCATATTTTGTGATTTGCAAGTCTTACTTCATTTGCATTCAAATTCAAGTCATTTATTTGTTGAAAAGATGCTTCAGTTTAACACATCCCATATCTAAAATTCTCCCTCTAAAACCTAATTTAACCTTCCATAAACTCAATAACAAGGCTAGGAAAAAAAGGTTAACTGTGATGAATTAAAATTCTCAACAGTCAGAGCCCAATCCTGATTCTTCTTGCTACAGCAACCACGGTCTAAGGCAATCTCTGTTACCAGAGGGTCAGTTCTTGTCTTACATGAATGGCATATTCATGCACGGTCCTTCTTCCCTGTGACCAGAGTCACTGCTAGGCACTTAAAAGATTTGGGGGCCAGGCCCACAGGACACAAAAATGCATAAAATCTGCACAGGTGCATTTATATCTATACATGCACATTTAGAAATAATCACTAGGATATATTTAAATTTCACAGGAGACAAAGCCAAATCATCACAAATACAATGAATTATTCGGTGAATTTGCACCCTTCCCCAGATCATTTAAAACCACTGGAAGTTTGGGGTTTTGGGGGGTCTTAATTGCCATGCTGGGGATGATTTGGCTTGGGAGGGGAGGGGTTGCAGCATGTGGGGGAAAGAGTTAACCCTTCCCTCCCCAAGTGCAATCCCCTTTGAAAACTGCCTCCTACATGGCAATTACGCGGAGAGAAAAAACAACAACCCTTCTATTCTTGCATAGAATAGAGACACAGGGCTCTGTGGAATAGATCTGGAGCCCTTTGAAATAGATTTGTGGGTGGGGCCCCTTTAACCCAAGCCTCGCTGCACCCATGCCTGTGGCTCCATTTGCAATGGCAAAACAGCAATATCACATGGGAGGGGCTTCATACAGGCTTGGGAAATAACCTATCTACACCACCACTTATTAGCAAATTACTCAGCATTCTGATGGGCAGGACAAATGTAGCAGAGAGCTTGCGCTTTGCGTGCTTTCTTATAAGAGAAGGATTTATTTACATGCATACGTTCATATCCTACCCTTCCTCCAAGGGGCTCACAAAGGTTTACATGAGGTTCCCCACCCCCACACGGCTCCACCCATACTTTTTACTTACTCCACCCATACTATTTTGTTTTGTTAATTGTTACATGTTTGATATTATGTGTTTGTTTTATATAGAAATAAAAAAAATAAACCATTACAACAAAAATGTGATATAGGCTAGGCTAAGACACCATGACTGGCCCAAGGTCACCAACTGAGCTTCACAGCTGAGTAGGAAGTTGATAGGAGTAGGAGTAGGAAGTTGATTCTTGTCCAGCTCCAAGACTGCCTGTATTCTTGTATCCTTTGGTTGTCCTTTTGTCAGTAGTGCAGCTAAAGGCACAATCCTATGCATGTCTTAACAGAAAAAAGTCCTACAACTCCCAGCATTCCCCAGCCAGCAGTCTAAACATGCATAGGATTGTACCCTAAGGGCACAATCGTATGCATGCTTAGGCAGAAAAAGGTCCTACAGCTCCCAGCATTCCCCAGCCAGCCAGAGAGTTGTAGAACTTTTTCTGTCTAAACATGCATTGGATTGCACCCTAAGTTAATTTTAGACCCTGGAATTAATGGTCTTACTTACACACACACACACACACACACACTTTATAGTTGGTGTAAAGTTTGTAGTTGTCTCTTCCTTCTCTCCATTGCCATTCCATGCTTTACAACTGCTTAAACTCACTTAAATCACAGCACCAGTATGACTGTAGGGGTAAAATGGGTGTTTGCTGCTGCCACGTTTACTTGGGAATAAGCACAATTTTGTTGTAGAAAAGGATAATACACTGATAAAGTGAAAATAATGGAATGAGTATCTGTAAGCCATTTACATGCCTGCCTGACCACCCCGATTATAAAATGTTTTAAAAATAGGAAGAAGGGATGCTGCAGGGAACAGCTTCAGCCCTGGTGGGCAAGGCCAGCCCTACCAGGAGGCAGCAGGAGGCAGCAGCCTCAGGCAACTGATTTGCAGTGTCACAGAAAGGCAGCAAAATTGCTACTTGTTGCATTTATTATTGTTGTATTTTTACTGACAGGGAGTGAGAGAGTCACTTGTGGGTTTTTCTGCCTCAAGTGCCAAAATAAGTTGGCTGGCTTTGGGTACCTTGGCAGGGGGAGAGGAAGGGGGCATTTGCTGCTCTGCCTCAGGCAGAAAAATGTCTTGGGCCGGCCTTGCCAGTTTGCCACTGCCACCATTGTCTGCCACTCTCATGGCAGTCAGTTGGGGGCCCTAGGAGAGCCAGTGTGGCGTAGTGGTGAGAGTGCTGGACTGGGACTTGGGAGATCTGGGTTCTAGTCCCCGCTCGGCCATGAAACTCACTGGGTGACTTTAGGCCAGTCACTGACTCTCAGCCTAACCTACCTCACAGGGTTGTTGTGAGGAGGAGGAGGAGGAGGAGGATACAAATATAATAAATAAATAAATAAATAATAGACTGGCTCAGAGGTCCAGCCCAGCCTGCACCCCTGCCTTCAGTCCTGCTTCTAGCGTGATCCTTGATCTTGCATCCAAGTTTGACCTTCGTTTCTGACTCACTCTTTGGCCTTGACTACCAGCTCCATCCCAGAGATCCTGGTTCTCAGCTTCTGGCTCACCTCGGATGGCTGCCCGCAGCACAGCCCTGACAAAACCATAATAGAACTTGCTCTCCTAAAACACTACCTGAGTGGTGTATGGACTAACTCTAGCGGAGCAGATGCCACACCACGCCCACACTGCACCTCTGTAATATAAGGTAATTTTCTCATTGAGATTTTTATGCAGAAGACAACAGTATATTCTGGTTCCTTTTTCATTCTTTTTATAGTTAGGCCTTGCTCCCTACACTAGCATAAATGATTCCCTATTGAACTCCATTCCCATCTTCCATTCTTCACACATCCCAGCTGCTTCTGGCACTCGTGAGCTCATTTATAGCACAGGGCAGTAAACAAGTTGTTCAATCCATTTCAGTACCTGTTTCAGAATGGGCAATGGATGATACAATACCATGTGATAGGATTTAAGGGATAACTGTTGATGAGCTCATCAAGGTGACCTTGGATGGCTGTTACTTGTTTGAAGTTGCTTCTATCTAGGTTCCAGCTACTGCAACAGTGGCCCCTGCTCTGTAGTCCTTTAGGTGGGCAGCTAAGATATTTTTGTTCTGCCAGGCTTTGAATGTGTTTTAATTTCATCTACTTGTGGTTTTCTTTAGCCGTTTTGTTTCGGCTTTGGATGCTCTTTTTAATTGCATTAATATTGTTGTAAACCGTCTTGGGGGCTCTTTTAACAGCCAAAAGGCAGTATAAAAATATGGGCAGCGCAATCCTATGGCCGCTAGACAGAGTCTAGGCGGCCATAGGATTTTTCAGAGTCCTAGCTTCGACCTCGGAAACCTTGCTCTGAGATCGGAGCTTCGACACCAAAATCGGAGCGCCCTCCCCTTGCCCTCATAGCCGGCGCGGAAAGAACTACACCGGCTGCAGCTCCGAGGTTACAAGAGGTAACCTTGGAGACAGGCTTTTGGGGGTGGGGAAGGGAGGAGACACGTTCCGCCAGCACATGAAGTAACCTGGCGGTGCCTCGCAATCCTTCCCACCCACTCCAAGGCTGAACACTTAGATGGCCGAAATCGGCCAGCTAAGTAATGTGCATGGTGGGAGGAGCAGGAAGATAACCGTCGCTTTCGCGCTTCTCCCGCCATGGATGTCTGTAATCTTCCAAATTTGGAGGGTTATGGACAGCCTCATTGGACTGCACCCTAGAAAAATTACATAGACTTATGTCACACACATCTTGCGTTGAGATATCAGGCAATTTAACAGCACTACTTGCAGAGTTCACTCAAACCAATCATGTACCAATAGACCCTACAGACTGCATGAGGAGAGGCTGTTGTCAAACTTTTATCTGCCCTGAGGGCCGACTGCATTGCTCATTATTTGCAATCTGAGACCCTTAAATTACCTTCCACCTGGCATCGCAGAATGAAACTCAAGAGGCTTGCTGCTGCTTGTTTTTCCAAGCTCAAGCATAGCCTCACCGCGGTAGCTATAATTTGGCCATTACTGTATTATAGTGAAACAGATGGCTACTGGAAATGACTCTTGATAAAGCTCTGCCGTCTCTACTCCGAACCAAGCAGAGGTTAGCCTGACTCAAGACTATTGGGTATGACCCCAATTACTGCACCACCAAAAAAGAATGTAAAAGCTTTGATTATTGTATATATTAAAGCATGGTAAGGGAGGACAAATTACTGCCCCTAAACAAAGATGTATTTAGAAGCAATTTTCCCTTCATTTCAACTGAATACAGTTCAAGGTAAATGGGCTAAGTAATTCAAGTCTCAATTCACTTCCAACTGAACATAATTTTGTTCCATTCCTGGTCTAGTCCTCACTGGAGCGGGGAAGTCTAAAGACAACTTGGTTTGGTTAAGGCCACATCTCTTCCCACACAGTCCACAGAAATGAAATGATGCCTTTTCCATCAAGAATACTGGGTCATTTATAACTAGTGATGGGCGAAATTACCCCCAGCGAATTCATTATTTACTTGGAAAGAAACAAATTCATCCAAGAGAGCTTGGATGAGAGTTCTCCTTTAACATGAAATCTCATTCCATGCATACAAGTCTTTGCATGTGCACAATATCAAGGTGCATCTTGGGAGCTGCGGTCTGGGATTACGTGGTGTGGCAAGACATCAGGCTCCACCATGTTACGCGCCCCCTTGCTGACTGCTTGTTCTCATGTGGCCTCCCTGTGTGATGATATCACGTGATGTTTACTCACTGTCATCAGTATGAAGATGCCTACAGAGTCCTCCTCAGAACCAGAGCTGTGGTGGCAGCACCAATGACAATGAGGGAAGCAGCTAAGGCAGTGTTCTCCAACCTTGGGTCCCCAGATGTCTTTGGCCTACAACTCCCAGCATGCCCCAGCCGGAGTTGTAGGCCAAAGACATCTGGGGACCCAAGGTTGGAGAACACTGAGCTAAGGAGACTGCTCCAAGTATGTTTTTTGGGGGTCGAGGTAGTAGGATGAATGCATATGTAGGGGTGGGGAATCTGTGTACTATATACCACACTAGCTTTCTTTTCACTTATAAATGTGCTTTATCATACACTTTTCATTTCTCCTTGATGGGACACAATTTAAGTTAATCATATATTCTCCTTCCCTCCAGCCCATTATTCTCCACATAGAGCTGTTTCTGAATTTCATCTGCTAAAACCAGTGCATTACTTCAGACTACAGAAACCACAGAGATATTGGCTGAAAGGGATAAACAGGACAGAGTGATTAATAGAAGCTTGCTGACTGCACCAATGTGGAATAATGCCAAGAGATTCTCCAATTCACCTTCCTTTCAGGGAGATACGTACGGCAGCACTTTTTTGGCATCCACAAGACAAAACTAATGAGCATATACATTACAGCTCTTGCTTGTACTTCTTCATCTACCTTTCTTTAGGAAGCCCTGCTATTTTGGGAAGAATTATAATCCATTTCTAACAACTTAAATTATATTCACTTGAATCATTCATTCATAATACCACTAATGTTGCTTCCCTTCTCTGGGGCCAAAAATTCAACATTCCAAAAATTCAACATTTCCAATCTGCACCAAAAGATGGATCCAACCAGGCAATTACAGTAAAATGAACACCGCAAAGCCGGTGAAGATTTTTATCTACACTGGCCACATAGGTTGAACGTTTGCTTCAACAGACAGATCATCTCTTTTGTTCAAGTGAGGGAACAATCTCTCCCAGTGGTTTTGCACGGAGAAAGCAGGATGATATCAGTTGCAGGATACAAATGGGATAAATAAACTATGGGGAAACATAAAATGTATGAGCTTGCCCCACATAAGGGGCAAATGCGCAAACTCTCCCTTCACACATGAGCTGGATTCCTTTTGTGGTGCTGTCTCATACTATGGGAAGCCACCTTCAAGAATATGTTCATGGCAGACTGCAGGAGTTTGATTTGCAGTAAATGCATGCACCCCAACCTACCAGGTCGATGCACCCTGTGCAACGTTCATTTGCTTTGAAACCAGTTTCCTTCTATACAGGACACCTCCTGGTCAAGCAATACTTGACAAGGAGTTGTCTGTACCAGAGATCTTCAGGAAGTGGGCTGCTCTTTCATTAAAAAGTAGCGCTTACTTTTCCCTCCTGGCAAGAAAATTACTTCAATTAATCTTCACACTGATATGGGAACCAGTTTTAGGGCATACTAGAATATAGCTTTAAGGAACGGTAATTAAGTGCAAACTCTGATGAGTAGCCGTGGCAGCACGTTTTGGAAGTCAGTCATTAAAGCAAAGACAGCGTTATCTGCCTCATTGTTTAATAAGATTTATTAGAGCAGGGGGAGGGAGGGAGATGAAATAGTAACCCAAAAGGTGAACACATTATTCATAAAGCACCGGGCGAATAATTTCTGCTTTCTTAACAGGCTTTTTGAGTTTAGGCTTTACAGTTTTACCACAAGACAGAGATATCCTCCTAGTTTAGCTCACTTGCTCTTTCTAGAAGGACACTCTAACAGGAATCTATGAAACCTTCCCATTTATTTCCCTGGGAATTTCCATCTCACTGCTCTGTGGAGTTGTTATATTGGCAAAAACAGATATGCAGTTTTTGCAAGGGCAGAGTTTTGTTGTAGTTTGAATCCTAGCATTTATCCCCAATTAAAAATGAGCATGCAGCACTGTACTAGTACAGGGGTCCCCAATCAACAATGGCACCCACAAAGGGGTCCCCAAAGCGGTGCCTGCAGGCACCCAAATGTTTTTATTCCTCCCCCTTTTTATATAGGTACATGGATTTGTAAATATCCACAACAATGAATACATATGAAATGCATACAAATTTATAGCAACTAAACATAGCCTTCAACAAAAGTGGCCCAAATATCCAAATAAGTATTCCTTTGAAGTTGGCATCTATATGCCACCCATTCATATATCAAAAGCTTTGTAATGTCCTCAATCCACTGCATTATAGGAGGTGAGTGTTTATCTTTCCAATGTTGTAATATCAGTCTTTTAGCTGTCAAAGGGGTGCAGAGAAACCATTTCCCCTTCCGTTTGTTAATTTCCATGAGGCAGGTGAACAATTTAAAAGAGTGTGTACATCAGTGAATATTAAAGACTGTTCCAGTACAAAATTTATCTGAGTAATAACCAGGGATGGGGACTCGGACTCGAGGACTCGACTCGTGAGTCGGACTGAGTCCCCCCTGTGACTCGAGTCCCAATATTTTTAATGGGACTCGAGACTCGACTCGGGACTCGAGACCAAGGACTCGTGTTCCAAAATTGTGTTCCTCAAATGCAACATGGATAGGTTTTAGGAAGTACAGCAAGTTTATTTTTTAAAATCATTTCCCTAAAATGCAACCTTTCAGACATTTTGGGTTTGGCTGCCTCTGCCTGCCTGTTTGGGGTTCCCAGCCTCCTCTGCCTGCCTGGTCTCTTCTTAACCAGTTCCACAGTTTGAATTGTCCAAGACAAAGGCCTCTTCCTGCCTGTTTTGGGGTTCCCTGCCTCCTCTGCCTGTCTGGTTATTTTGGGGTTTTCCCAACAAAATAGCCTTATTTTGTTGGGAAACCCCCCCATTGATTTTAATAGGGACTCGTGGAGTCAGCTTTGGGAGTGACTCGTGACTCACCATTTTGGACCAAGGACTCAGACTCGGACTTGAGACTCGGATCCAAAGACTCGTGACTCGACTCGTGACTCGAAACCAAAGACTCTTCAACATCCCTGGTAATAACCTCCTCCCAAAAAGAACTAACTACTGGACATTACCAAAACACATATTTAAAAGAAGCATTAGCTATATTGCACCGCAAGCAATTAGCCAAATTAGACAATCCCTTATTAAAGAGGCATTGCAGTGTCCAAAACACACGAAACAAAGGTTTTTGCTGGATAAGAGGCAGCCATAGACACAACAGGTAGATGTCAAAGCAGCATTCCACTGATTAAGTATTTTGTGGTGGTGCCCACAGCAGTTTCTCAAATTCCCAAATATGTCTACGGGTCCAAAAAAGTTGGGGGGGCCTGTAGTAGTATGTAAAAGACATTCAAAAGTACATAAGAGGCTATCCCAAGGATGGAAAAGGGAATTGTGCAGGAATCCTCATTTGAAAACGCACACACATGGCTTAACTGTGCATAATTTTGATACAGAAGCGAGCAGGGGCCCAGTAGCCCCTGGATTATAAAAACAGGGCCTAACTAGAACCTCGGTTGCTGCTGAGGTCAGAAAGCAGATTTTTTTAATTATCAAATCTGGCTCTTAGAAACTTTCTCTGCCTCCTAAGTTTGCAAAACAATGTTATATGCAAACTTGTGTATAGGTGTGTGTTGGCAGGCATTCAGACGTCCATACCACCGTACTATACAGACAATATTTCTTAATCTCTGATTACATGAACTGGCCCCGCTGTCTTAGATGAAATGGAACACATCTACTCATGGACGCTGAATGGAAGCTTTGTGCTTTACAACTCTCCTGGTAGTCATAGGCGGCTGGGAATTCCGGGTAGATGAGCAAGTGGGCTGGAGGAGAAGAGGCAGACTGCTCCATCCTTCCTCCACCAGCCCACCTGGTTTCCATGTTAGCTGCAGAAGAAAGAATCAGTGAAACGCAGCAGGCTGGCAGAGAAGTGGTGGGTTGCTCTGTCCTTCCTCCACCAGTCCACTCGATAGATGGCATTTGTTGTTTCTAGCCTGCTAATAAGCTAGTAGCTTAACCCCTCCACTGCAAACAGCATGGAAACACAGGCTACTAGAGTCCTAGCAGGCTAGTTACATTTTGCAGGCTAGTAACTTTTGCGGTATTATTTACAAGGCTGCTTAATGAAAGACATGCACATAGTACTCCCCATGGACAAGTCCAGTGTAAAACCCTCCCTGCCCCCAAATGTTTTGGACCACAACTCCCATCATCCCTCAACACTGATTAGGCTGGCTGAGGCTGATGGGAGTTGTAGTCTAAAACATCTAGAGGGCACTAGATGCTGGAAAGGTTGAATTAGGATCTCTTGTTACTTGTTACTCCCCAACCCCATTCAATTAAATGGAGGGGCACATTAAACTATAAGAAACATCATACATTCCATATTAGCATTCATATTTCTCTTATGCTGCGACCCATTTCAGGCTCATAATTAATCTCATAATTGTCTCTTGACAATTCTTCTTAATTTATTTGCTACAATTATTTCCCTGACAAACTGTGTCAATTAAGTTAAATAAGTAAGCCCCTGTGCTACAGGAGTGGGGGGAAGGGATGACCTAGAATGGAAACTCAATTTACACTTTTAATGAAGCAAGCACTGAGTTGAAATTTCTTCTAACCAAATAACTTTTTAAGCATCTTAGTCAGCAAAGGTTTCTGACATTTTACTAAAATAATCCACAAAATAATTGTTTCTTTCTTTCTTCCTTTCTTTCTTGACCCCTCTAAAGATGTGCAAGTCCCGTCCTTTTATATCCTCAGGCATTTCTTCCTGTACGCGCTGGGCCTTGCAGGTTCAGGACACTCATCCCCTAAAAGTGGAGATGCAGTTTTCCAATGCAAATGAAGTGGACTCTAGTTCTCAAAAGTGTTTGCCATTAAAAATGTTTTTGTCTTGAAAGTCCCAGGACTGCTGTTATTGTTCCAACAGACTAAAACGGCTGCTCCTCTGAAACTCCTACTTCAAAGTCTTTGCTTTTAAACACTAAGCCTTTTGTATTACTTGTATTCACAGCAAATGTCCCTGAAAATCCCAGATGTGAACTACAGAGCTTCATTCAAGACTCATACTGTAGAAGAGGTGATGGAGCGCTGACAAGAGATACACCCCGGAACTCTGAGACTTCAAACATTCTTTTCACGGAGACCCAAAGCACACAATACTTTAAAGTAGCAGCTACGTTTTTTTTCTTTTTTTACTCTAGGGTAAGTGCAGGGGTCCAATCTAGATTGGGATCCTAGCATGGGGTTAGGGGGACTTTAACCCTTTCCATTAAAGTAAATGGATCAGAAATTGAAAATTTCAATTCTGAGAGGGTAAGTTTAAATAAATCCCAAAACTACTTCTACTCTTGTCTCCTCAATCAACAGAGCTGCTGTCAAAACCACTCCTCTCCAGCCTATAACATCTTCTAAGGAATGTAATCTTCAAGGTGGCACCCAAAACACTCATCTGGGCTGCAATCTTGTTCCTTGCACATAAGAACCAAGCTAGACATTAGGGACATAGGAAGCTGCCTTTTACTGGGCTTGTTTGGATGATCAAACAGCCCACTGTGGCTTATTTAAGCCACTATGATGGGTTGCGGCGCTTGCTGGCAGCCATTTTGAATGCTCAAGCTGCAACCACAGCTTGTGTCAACCGAACCTGCCGGGTTAAGCCACCCTTGCATAACCCTAAGACAGGCAATGGGTTCCATGAGGGTTGTTTAAACCTCGCACAACCCACCCCTGCCAGATTCATATGACATGAGAAGTCACAGTTACAACTTGAATTTTCAGGATGGTACCCATGGGTGCTGCAGCTCATTGTGGCTTAAACAGGGCACAAACAAGGCACAACGAGCCGCACCAACTGCGTGAACCTGCCCACTGAGTCAGACCACTGGTCCATCTAGCCCAGTGTTCTCCAACTTTGGGTCCCCAGATGTTTTTGGCCTACAACTCCCAGCATGCCCCAGTCAGTTGTAGGCCAAAAACATCTGGGGACCCAAGGCTGGAGAACACTGATCTAGCCCAACATTTTTAACACTGACTAGCAGCGGCTCTCCAGGATTGCAGGCAAGATCTCCTGGCCCTACCTGGAGATGCTGGGGATTGAACCTGGGACCTTCTACATGCAAATCATGTGCTCTACCACTGAGCTATGCCCTTTCCCTATGATGCTAAACATGCAGCTGTTTCATATCTAGCTTCCCCTCCATAGCATGTCACCCATGTCCTAACATTCCCCACATCCCCTGCCAACAGCAGCTAATGATGTACACTACAGCTGGCGTGGGGCGATGCAGAATATGATGGCATCAGAACACAGTTGTATTAGATTATATGAAGAGGGGACGATAACCACACAGCTGTTTTTGGCAGCAGCCATACACTTAGCATAATGTTCAATTTGGCCCCGAGTCCCATTGAAATCAGTGGGACTTACCTGAGCTTCAGTAATAATAAAATTGCACCTGTGAATAGGAACAGCATCAATGTACCTAATGTATTTCTAAATTAAGCCACCGGTATGATTTCCACCTCTTCTCCTTTCCGCTTATCTATCCAACACTGAAAAGGAAGAGATAGCACTGCAGATAAAATAGATTGCCAGCGCACACAGCCCTCACTTATCTTCGGGGAGAAGATATATAATTCACTTTAATTTGTGAAAATGCTATCATTATGCACTGCAGTATGTACTTGGAGCACCTGTGTTTGCGAGCATGATCAAGTAAATAAGATAAAATGAACAAGTGAAGAGTGTGTGTGTGTGTGTGTGTGTGAGAGAGAGAGAGAGAGACAGACAGACAGACAGACAGACACACACACACACACACACACACACACACACACACACACAGGTGATCACCAGGTATGTAATTAAACAAACGGAAATGGGGGGTACCAAAGATTTTTCACTACTATTTTTTTACAAGGCTGTATTTAATATTTTTTACAACACAGTATTTTATATCCCTTCGTACAGTTACTAGTGGAACCAAAGAAGCCATAACTTCCACAGACTTTAATGGAAACAACACTGAATCCGAAAATCAAATTATTTTCATTTGGAAGATAAAAAGCTGCCACAAGGAGAGACATGGGTGGATTGGAGAGAACCAGTGGGATATGGTCATCTCTGGATATAAGCTCTATAGGAAGGACAGGGAAGGGCATACTGGAAGAGGTGTTGCTCTGTATGTCAAACAGGGTATAGGGTCGAGCAGACTCTTCCAAAACTAATTTAGTACTAGGACCATGCTATAGCCCTCCATACCAGAATGCTCAAGGTGATCTTGAGGTGGAAAATGAAACCAGGGAGGCCTCCAAACATGGAAGTGCTGTAATAATAGGTGACTTCAATTACTCCCACACTGACTGGATAAAGCCTTTGTGAAAGGCTTTTGACAAAGTCCCTCACCAAAGACTCCTGAGCAAACTTAGCAGTCATGGAATAAGAGGAGAGGTCCTCTTACAGATCAGTAACTGGTTGAAGAAGTAGGAATAAATGGTAAATTCCCCCCAATGGAGGGATGTAAACAGTGGGATCCCACAGGGATCTGTATTGGGACGAATGCTTTTCAACGTATGCATGAATGATCTGGAATTAGGAGTGAGCAGTGAAGTGGCCAAGTTTGCTGAAGGCACCAAATTATTTAGGGCGTTTAAAACAAAAAGGGATTTTGAGGAGCTCAAAGTGGTGAGAGTGTTGGACTGGGGCTCAGGAGATCTGGGTTCTAGTCCCTGCTCAGCCATAAAAATCACTGGGCAACTTTGGGCCAGTCACCGACTCTCAGCCTAACCTACCTCACAGGGTTGTTGTGAGGATAAGATGGAGAGGAGGAGGATTATGTAAGCCGCCTTGGGTTCCTTGAAGGAAAAAAGGTGGGGTATACATAGAATAAATAAATAATAAATAAATAAAATGGCAAATGTGGTTCAATGTAAGCAAGTGTAAAGTGATGCACCTTGGGGCAAAACAATCCCAACTTCAAGTATAAGCTGATGAGATCTGAGCTAGTGTTGATTGACCAAGAAAGAGATCTTGGGGTTGTGGTGGACAGCTCACTGAAAGTGTCAACTCAGTGAACGGCAACTGTGAAACAGACAAATTCCATTTTGTGCAGATTTAGGAAAGCTATGACTATTAAACTGGTATAAAGTCAGTGTAACTTTGCAATGCAGAAATATCCCAGGTGTTGTATGTCAGGATTCTCTTTTGAAATGATTATTATTTACATTAGATCCATGACAGAAGGATAAGCCTTTGGGGATTAGCTTGGTACTGAAGGAGGGGAAAAGAGCAGATGTCGCCTCAGCTTCACCTTGAGAGTAGCATTTGAGTTTAATGTTAATAGGAGTTGTAAGTGTGATGAAAGCTTTGGTAACGATTTATTTGTTTTGTATAGTATAAAAGGCTTGCTACTAGGTGATGGACACTACGAAATTTGATCCTGCACACACATCCTTTTGGGTACACACCTTCTACTCTTTATGACACCTGGATTTCTTTTATATTCAGGGTAGAAAATATATAAGTGAAAACAAAAACCATGTCACCATCTTTAGTCAAAAGGAAAGGCATGAACATATTTAGAAGCTGTTTCAACATTACTCAGTGAAGAACTGAATTCAATGTAAACATGGCCAACTTGGCAACAATTAGGGCTGCAATGTTTAGTTGACTAATCAACTGAAAATCTTTCGATCTATTAAGAAGGTTTTCCTGCTTAATTGACCAGCAGTTTTTGGGTTTGTTTGTTTTTTAAATACAAGTACCTGCAAAAACCGTGATGGCGGGCATAGACTTAGAACAGGCATTCTTTCTCCTATCTCACACAATGAAGAATAGTTGTGGACACAAATAATGTTTTTCTTCTTCTTCCAGACTATTGTTTTATATACATATGCACATTTTTGAAGATTTGATCAATCTTCATTGATCAAGTGATAGCAGTCCCAGTAGCAACATTATTCACTCGATATCTGTATTAGTGAATACATTTTAAATGTGTTGATTCATGATTCTAAGAGGGAAGACTTTATTTCCATCAAGAAAATGTTTCTGTGCTTACTATATCTTATTTAACGTTTTCCTATAGATATGTGCAAGGCAGTAATATCCCTCTCCCAACTCACTGAATATATTGCTTGGCAGAACAGAGCAGCATCAATCACAGCATTACCTGAATCTCGTGCTTGGGAGATCAATTGCCTGGCTTCAGTGGAACTACTTTTCTCCAAAAATAAAAACGTATTATGCATTTCCCCAGGATACTGACCCTTTTGTGAATTGCATTTGGATCATGTACCGCAGGTATGCACAACCTTTTCCTGAGGGCCATGTGTGATGCTGGCTCAGGGTGGGGTGTGTGTGTGTTTGCACGTACACACATACATCTACAGCAATCCTGATACAAGGTTGCGCTTTCCTCACTGCTATCAGCAACTAGGAAGGAGTGATGAGGGTCTTTGTGGGAGGTAGTGGAGAGCCTTCTTTCTTGATACAGATAACGTTTTCCTTGCTGCTGCTACCAGTGAGGAAAGAGTGATCTGTATCAAGATCACTGTGGGAGGGAATTTGGGCACTAGGTTACCTGCCCTGGTAGCATAGGGCCCATGGGCCTATGCAGAGATTACGGTTCAAGCCCAGCAGTGTCGCTATGCCACAATGGGAATAGGGGACCCTTTCTGGTTTAGCAGCAGTGATGCCAATGTAATGCTATAAAGGAGGCCAGATTTAGGGGCAAGTGACGGTCTGGGATTGAGGGCTTGGGGGGAACCTGTCACAATCCACTCTGCAAGGGAAGCAAATAGTACAACACAGTTCATCTTCATTTGTAAAGCTGGCAACAGTGACCTGAGTGGCCAGTGTTGCATTAACATTCCTTTTTTAAAAATGCATCATGAAATGGTACAATGCAATAAAAAGAAACCGTATTCAGAAGTTGAACAAACAAAGGAGGGTATTGAAGATGCCTCCATGCCCAGAGTGCCATATCATCTACGGCAGTGTTCTCCAACCTTGGGTCCCCAGATGTTTTTGGCCTACAACTCCCAGCATGCCCCAGCCAGCATAGCTTTGCTGAGTTCTGCAGAAGTGCCGAGAGACCTGGCAGTACTTCCCGGCCTATCTTTTTCTCAACCCGTTCTACAGCAAGCAGGGGTGCTGTGGCAGATGCAAGGAGAATAAAGGGGAGAATCAAATGTGAAAACGTTTCCCGATGATAGGGAGTTTGAGAACCACGGCTTTACAGTAACTGATAATGTGCCTTGAAATAATATGTTCTAGAAAGAGAGTTGCCATTTTATTCATTGTGTGCTGGATATAGGCCATAACTCAGTGTTCTCCAACCTTGGGCTGGCTGGGGCATGCTGGGAGTTGTAGGCCAAAAACATCTGGGGACCCAAGGTTCGAGAACACTGATCTACCGCCTCATTTCATCCTAGCCATACATTTTGACAGCTTTGGAAGCTAGCATGTGATCTAATTTTCCATTGTGGTGGTGCAGCAGCTCAGAGCAAATTACTAGAGCGCCTTCTTTCCACTCTGACTGGGCATGGCCAATATAGTATTATGTAAAATAAGTTTTTAAAAATTAGAAGGAGAACAGGTAATAGCATTTGGTCCCTCTCTCCCCTTAGCACAAGCTTGCTCAGAAGTTAGAACCACTTCCAATGATTCATTTTCTAGTCTAGTACAGATACCTGCATGCAAAACAAAAACAGACCGCATCATTTTTGACAAGTAGACATGTACGAAAATCACTGTTTTCCCTTTATAAATACTAGTATGCATGAAGGTCTGATCATTTCCCAATTGCCGCTGGCGAGCCCTGCATACTGAAGAGGAAAAACTCTGATTTGCTCACATGCGCCCTTCATACCAAATGCAACATGCTGAACTCTACCATGTCCAGAACATCAAGTATGTAGGGTCCTTCTAGTCTCACCTCCCACACCAACTCCATGCCTTTCATTTGCAAATCATTCGTTTCCAATTTCTGTTCATGAAATCAATTATCTGTCCTCCTTCAAATCCCTGAAGGCCCATAGATGCCGCATCTGTCCCCACTTAACTCTTCCCACTGCTGCTCTCTGGTTCTCTCCGACTCATCTCTACCAGCCAGTGCTGCTCCCTCCTTGCCTCTCATCCTAGTCTGTTGGGGAGGTGATAGTGTACAGTAGGCCAAGGCCCCATGAACCACATCCACAAAGGCCATTCAGGACTTATTGCTACAGGATCTGCTCTCTCTCTCTCTCTCTCTCTCTCTCTCTCTCTCTCACACACACACACACACAGATTGAGAGAGATTTTTGCCCCATCAGGGGCCAAGCATGGGTGGTGGTGGGGAGGGGAATACATCTTATTGGGGCCCAGAGATCCAAGGGGGACAGCATTACCAGGTGGAAATAGGCCCCACCTCTGCTTTAAAGTGAATTGGTTCATTTATAAAATGTTTGCAGCTGTGTTGGTCCATTAGAATAATTTAAAAAAAAAAAAAAAAAACACCAGCAAAACATCAACAGGATAAAACCATTTATTAAGACCAACTAAGAAGTTATAACATAGACAGCAAGCTTTCCAGGGCTCTTCTTCAGGTTGGGGGTCAGTTAAAGAAATATAGCATGTGTGTGGGTGTGTTTTAGGGCATAGTAGAAAAGCTCCAGTGTGGGGCATGGCGTAATTTCAGAAATGTAGAAGATGTCATTTCAGAATTAAAACAGGTACTTTTCTTTCATGATACCTGAGACTGAATGTATGAGATGGGATCGTGGCATGCGTGCGGGAGGGGCCCCCTGTGTTACAAGTTTGGGCCCAAAAAAAATGATGCTGGCCCCCTGGCCCCTGAGGTTGGTAACTGGGGATGCAGATGGCACCTTTCCAATGTCTGGATTTGGCCAAGGGACCACTGGGTGCTGACCCTAAAGTTTAAAGCCACCCTAAAATGTTCTAAAATATGCTACATTTCAGGCTGCTTCAGACGTGACAAACTTCCTAAACAAATAAACAACAAAGAGTCTTGCGGCATCTTAAAGACTCATTCATTATGGCATAAGCTTTCATGGGCTCAAGTGCTGTTGATGAAGTGCACTTCAGCCCACAAAAACTTAGGACCCTTGTTAAAGTTGCTCATCTTTACAGTGTTACAACACTCTTTGTTGTTGCTTTTCTGCAACAGACTAACACAATCTGGAAGGTGTTCCTACATGGGAAGCACGTTTGTAATCAACAGCATGCAAACCATGCACCAATCCACTGACCTATGACAACTGCACAGTACAGGACACACACAACAGTTTCACTGCGTGTACAGACACTAGGGAAGCTGTGATTGGACATGGATTTTCCACCACGTGTGCAACACTAAGACAACTATGCCACTGTTCAGTCACAGCCCTGAATCTCAGGTGATCATTCATGTAGAGTTGTAGACGGAACCTGTATTGGGTGGTGGAGCTCAGTGGTAGAGCACCTGCTTTGCATGCAGAAGGTGACTGGTTCAACCACCAGCATCTATGGGTAGGGCTGGGAAAGACACTTGCCTGAAACCCTGGAGAACCACTGCCAGTCAATACTGAGATAGATGGACCAATGGTATGACTCAGTACAAAGCAGCTTGCGATGTGTTTGCAGGCTCCAGCCATGTTTCATTCAAACATCTGTAGGGAGCCACTGCACATACGGCCATACGCATGGAGGTCTCGTTATAGACATTCAAACAAATGTGTGTGTCATGGAACAGAGCTTCCCGCTGCAACATAATACCTGAATCATCATCAGCAGCAGCATAATACCTGAATCATCATCAACATCAAATGCCTGAAAGTGGCAACAGAGAGCTTTGACTATTGGGAGGTATAGAAATGTAGTAAATAAACTTGGCCAGCGTGCTATTTCCTAGGCAGGAGCACTTTCTGCAGAGGAATTTTGTCATATTTGCTGCAGCCTGAGCCTGCAATCTCACATAAAAGCCGGGTGCCTTATTCACAAAGACATTTAAAAATATGGCTCTGGAACATATATTTTAAAAAACAGCAACACGCAAGTTGTCAATTCTCTCTCTCTCTCTCTCTCTCTCTCTCTCTCACACACACACACACACACACACGGAATTCCTCTCTTTTTCCAGTCTCACTGAAAGAAAGAATGAACAATTCCTGGGGGGAAAACAACAACCAACCAACACCAATGTAATTGAAAAATCAGAGCATGAGCACTTCATAAACTGGTATTAAAAAACACACAAAAACCCTTGGCTTTCCTGATGCTGAAAAGCCTGTTTTGCTTAATAGTTTCCTATTATATCAAGTTACAGTCTGAATCTTCCCCAACCCAAAGCAGGATCAGCATTTTCTAAAATGTTGCAAAACAGACACATTAAGCTCCAACAACAATGCCTATTTTTCAAGAAGAGACCACATCAGCTTTCCAATATTCCAATGAAAGGAATCTCTTTCCACTTCTTTTTAATACTTCCAGAGACATCAAATTCACACATTTAAGGCTTCATGCCCAAAACAGTCAAACTCCTCTGGGTTCAACTATTGTTTTAAAAGTGTTCCATTTTAAAGCCTTTACACCAGAGGTTTTTAAGTTCTCTCTCTCTCTTCTTTCCTTTTTAGAACATTTTTCACAACGGCTCATCTGCCATGCAACCCCTGTGCATTGCAAGAGGATTCTGGGGCACATTGTAGGGCACACAGTTTATGCAAGGCACCAGGCAACCATATTGGACATCACCACTGCCTTACAGCAGGCATAGGCATTGTGGCGCCTGTGGGAACCAATACACCCCCGGGCACTTTCCTTGGCACACACACCCCCGGGGCCCTATGCCTCCCACTTTCTTTTTAATTAACACATTTTCTTACCAGCAGCTGGGATTTCTGTGAAGTAGGTTTCTGTTGTACTGAAAACTGGATTCAAATGAGTTGTTTCGTGTGTTGGGGCTTAGACCCCACTTCTGCCTTGTACTCAGTCTTTGGGGCAGGTTATTTGTCCTTTACCATGCCTTCCATGGGAGCCATTTTGTGGTGGTGCCCAGGACAATTCCACCCCCACCCCGCCCATGCCCCAAAAAGGTTGCTTACCCCTGCCTTATAGGAACTGAACAAGTAGCCTAGAACATTCCCATGTGACCACTAATTGCAGGATAAGACCAGTGGCCATGGGCAACAAGCTGTCTTTTAGAGAAAGTTGTATGGAAATACTGATCTTCTCATTGAGGAATCTCCTGATAAGCTTCCAATAAACTTCAGGGTTCCCCTGTAACACAGCTTAAAAGCTACTGCTCCAGGCTTTTGTCAACATACACTACTTTAGGTGATGGCAGCTACTCCGCATGGCTGAGTCACATGCCACTTCAGTAATGCGGGAATTCATGAGCTCTGAAGATCATATTGATCATACTGCATGATTTTACCATGGAAAAGCAGCATACAAATACGACGATGATGATGATGATGATGATGATGATGATGATGATGATGATGATGATGATGACAACGCAGCAGCAGCAGCAGCAGATTGGAAGAAGCACAGCAGTGCCTCCCACCCCACTCTCCTATTCAGCACCTGATGCTGGAGTGGTTATCTCCGTGCAATCCTGCCACTTCTGTATGGGTCCTCCATTCCTACATTAGTGCAGCAGCGCAAGAAGCACCAACCACAGTTCCCACAGTGCAGGGGTAGGCAAACTGCAGCCTTCAGCCTAATTTCATATGGCCTTCAGCATAACTTCAAAACTCCTCTTCAAGTGATCTGTTCAGACCTCTGACAACAGAGATCTGTCCCTCTCCCAGCAGCCTGCTAGGCCAGGAGGAAAAAGGGGGGGGAGGAAGAGAAGGGGGTGGCAGAAAGAGAGAAGGGGGTGGCAGAGAGAGCGAAGGGGGTAGCAGAGAGGGAGGGAGAGAAGGGGTTGGCAGAGAGAGGGGGGGAGAGGAGGAAGGTGTGGCCCTATCCACTTTTGACTCTGCAGCCCCCAACAGATTACTCCTGAGGGAATACAGCCTTGACAGAAAGAAGGTTCTCCACCCCTATACAATGTAAGAACTTAGCCAAACTTGAGGAAGAGAAATCTCAGGAATCCCTATGAAGACCACTTCTAGAGTCCCAACATTGTGAGCTGTTACTAAAACCAAATAGGGGAGAAACAAGATGAACGGGAAGACAGTGGTGCAAACGTGCCCTATCTTGAAATATCATCATCATCAGGCGATCACTCGTGACCGAGTAAGATTGTCTTCCGGGATAAAAGGAGGAAATTCTAAAGAAGATTGTGTAGACTCTAGCGATGGGTCCGTAAGTGACTGTGGAGGCCAATTCTAGATCCACACAGCTTCCCACGGTGAGGACACAGGTTACCAGATAGAAGATGGTCCTGTAAAGGATTCATTTGACATGCTTTTCGCTTAGCACGTTTCTCCCTTTCACCTTGCACTCGGGCTTCTTCAAAGTCCATGGAACCTTTGTGAAAGGCCAACCTCCATTTTGATCGTTCATGGGCCAGAGCTTCCCAGTTTTCGATGTTTATATTGCATTTTTTTAGATTAGCCTTATGAACATCTTTAAACCTCTTATATTGACCACCGATATTCCGCTTTCCATCCTTGAGTTGGGAGTAAAGTAACTGCTTTGGGAAACGGCAGTCAGGCATTCGAGCAACATGACCGGTCCACTGAAGTTGGCGTTGAAGGATCCTTTTTTCAATGCTAGTAGTCTTTGCTTCTTCCAGTACACTGACATTTGTTCGTCTATCTTCCCAAGTAATTCGCAGGATTTTCCGGAGGCAACGTTGATGAAACCTTTCAAGGAGGTGGAAGTGACGTTTATAGATAGTCCATGTTTCGCAGGCATACAATAAAGTTGGTAATACAATGGCTTCATAAACCAGTGTTTTGGTCTTCTTACAAATATCCCGATCCTCGAACACTCTATGTTTCATTCGAGAAAATGCGGCACTTGCGGAGCTCAGACGATGCTGGATTTCACTGTCGATGTTAGCTGTAACAGAAAGATAGCTGCCAAGATAGAGAAAATGATCGACATTTTCCAGTATTGTCCCGCCAAGCTGGATAGATGGCATCACCAAAGGGTTAGCTTGCACTTGCTGATGAAGCACTTTGGTTTTTTTGATGTTAAGTGAGAGACCAAGTTTTTCGTATGCTTCTGCAAAAGCATTTAGGATAGTTTGGAGATCATCCTCTGAATGTGCGGAGACCACATTATCATCAGCATACTGAAGTTCCACAACGGAGGTTGTAATTACCTTACTTTTTGCTTTCAGCCTGCTGAGATTAAAAAGCTTTCCATCTGTTCGATATATAATTCCCACACCAATGGGAAGTTTCCCCTTGACAAGATGTAAAACCATGGCGATGAAAATGGCAAATAATGTTGGGGCGATAACACATCCCTGTTTAACACCTGATCCCACTTTAAATGGAGCACCATGAGAGCCGTTGTTGTCCAAAACCGTTGCCGTCATGTTGTCATGGAGAAGTCGCAAGATATTCACAAATTTATTGGGGCATCCAATTTTCATAAGGATAGTCCAGAGAGCTGTACGGTCTACAGTATCAAAGGCCTTAGCCAAATCGATAAATGCCATATAAAGGGGTTGATTTTGCTCCCAGCATTTTTCTTGGAGCTGACGTGCAGTAAAAATCATGTCTACTGTCCCTCTAGAGGGGCGGAAACCATATTGAGTTTCAGGGAGGATCTCTTCTGAAATAGATAGAAGACGGTTTGCGAGAATCCTAGCAAATATTTTACCTGCGGTTGCTAAGAGAGAAATGCCCCGATAGTTTCCACAGTCTGTTCTATCACCCTTCTTAAAGAGGGTGATAATTATGGCATCCCTGAAGTCTTCTGGGATCTCTTCTCTTATCCAGATTTTTTCGATGAGTTTATGAAGATGTTGTACAAGTTCGGGGGCCCCTTCTTTAAAGATTTCAGCAGGAATCCCATCTGGTCCACTAGCTTTGTTGTTCTTCATTTGATTAATGGCTTTTTTTACTTCATCCAAAGTGGGGAGTATTGCAAGTTCCTCTTTAATTTGTTTTTGTGGGATTTGCGAAAAAATCTCATTATCCACCTTAGATTTACGATTTAAAAGGTCATAATAATGCTCTTTCCAACGCAGTGCAATAGACTCTTTGTCTTTTAAGAGTTTGGTGCCATCTTTTGATTGTAAAGGGTTTGTACCATAGGTTTTTGGTCCATAAATGGCCCTTGTGGCCTTAAAAAAGCCCCGTGCATCATGAGATTCTGCAAGTTGTTGAATTTCCTCAGCTTTCTTTTTCCACCAAGCGTTCTTAAGTTCTCTTGTTCTTCTTTGGACCTCAGCCTTTGCGCTAGCGTAGGTTTTTTTCTTGGCAGCGCAGTTAATATCATTTTGCCATATTTGGAAGGCTTTCCTTTTTGGTCAATTATATATTTAATCTCATTATCATTTTCATCAAACCAATCCTGATGTTTCTTAGTTTCATATCCAATAGTTTGTTCACAAGCTGCAGTAATGGAGGTTTTCAGCTTAGACCAATGGTCCTCAATGTTGTCAGGAGGTTCCGTAGGTAGATGTTCCTTAAGAAGTGATTGAAGACGAGTTTGCTTAATAGGATCTTGAAGGACTTGGATGTTCATTTTACGCCTTGGTTTCCTTCCTTGAAGCCTACATTGGGGAGCAATGTTGATAACCATTGTGGACCGGATTAGTCGGTGGTCTGTCCAGCAGTCGTCGGCACTCACCATGGCCCTAGTAAGAAGTACATCGCGGCGATCTCTAACACGGACAATTACATAATCCAGAAGATGCCAGTGCTTTGACCGTGGGTGCTGCCATGATGTTTTAAGCTTATTCTTTTGTCGAAAGAGCGTGTTTGTAATAGTGAGATTATGCTCTGCACATATAGACAAAAGTAAGAGTCCGTTCGGGTTGCTATTACCAACTCCGTCTTTTCCAATAGTTTCTGGCCATAAATCAGAGTCACGCCCGACTCTTGCGTTAAAATTGCCCAGGAGGATAATTTTATCCTCCTTAGGTATCTCTGACAGGAGAGTGTCCAACTGGCTATAAAAACTTTCCTTGATGTCATCATCAGCATCTAATGTTGGTGCATAAGCGCTCAAAATAGTTACCTGTTGGTTATTGGCGAGCTTTAATAGAAGAGTTATCAGGCGTTCGTTAATGCCAGTAGGAACTTCTGACAAAGAGTTCACTAGTTCATTTTTGATGGCAAAGCCTACTCCATGTATTCGTCGGTCCTGCTCAGGTAGTCCTTTCCAGAAGAAAGTATAACCTCCTTTTTCTTCTTTCAACTGTCCCTCTCCTGCCCTTCGAGTTTCTTGAAGTGCTGCTATGTCAATTTTAAACCGTCTCAGCTCCCTTGCAATAATAGCAGTCCTACGCTCAGGGCGTTCACTATCTATGTTATCCAGCAATGTCCGTATATTCCATGTTCCAAAATTCAAATGTCTTTTTCGACCGCTAAAATGGTGACCCCACTGGACGCGGTAATCCAGTCAGGGGAGAAAGAGGTAGACTATGTTTAGGGCACCTTTTCTAGCCCCCTCCCCATACGGGGTGAGCAGAGTGGATCCTAAATAGGGCTGCTCAGTCATGGATACAGCTGCCGAGCTGCTCGACTACCTCGTTCCTTGAACAGGGCGACTGAGTCTGCATCCACCGCCCATGTGCTGGTCCATGGCTAGGGGCTTCCAGATTCACAGTCCTGCCCCCGTCGCCGTTCGCCAGTCGCGATGGGACTTTTTTTATGTTTGTTTGGTTGGGTTGGATGGGTTGGGTTGGAAGACGCCTGTGCGTGAAACTGTTTTATGTGGGGAGATCGGTGCACAACGAATCACCACACAAACTTGACAGAGTACGGCAGAGATCCAATGGCACGGTTACCCTGACGATTGGAAAACCATTCTCTGCTGCAGCCTTCATCCGCCTTCACAGCCGTTGTAATTTAGGTTTAATTATCTTCCGCCTGTTCTGCCGTTGAGGACTTTATGTTTTGGATCGTTCTTTGTCTGGTTCCTCTCCCCGGACCTTACCGCCATGGGTGACCCTACTGGGAGTACATAGCTCCCGACGGCATTGCTCACAGGATTCATCGGAACACGCAAGCCCACTCACCACTTCAAGGTGACGATCCGGCGAGGGGGACTTGAAATATACATCTGTATAGATCAGGTGGGCAACTTATGGCCCTGCAGATGTTATGGCTTACAACTCCCATGATCCCTCACCATTGGCTATGCTGGCTAGGGTTGACGGGAGTTGTAAGCCAGAAACATCTGGAGGGTCACAAGTTGCCCACCGCTGGTATAAATTAATCTGCCATAAAAAGAATAAATTTCTAGCAAAATGTTTTAGCACCAAAAACTGAACTCCTTTATGAAGCCTCTCATATATTTTTTTGCCTCCTTAAGGTTCAGAATCCTAAATCAATACAGGAAGTGACTTATAAGATCGAATGTCTAAGCCATCTAGCAGAAGGAAAGTTCTTGCCAAGACCTTGCCTCTCATTAATAGAGTTCTCTGCTTTTCTAATGAAAAGATCCCAGACTCTGGAGAGCAGCCTTCTGTTTTGTTTAATAGTTACAATTTAATAAAGCAGATATAATCCAGAGAGGCCTTAAGGGAAACACACATTGGATAAAATCCATGTGTGCGTTTTCAGCTCTGTTCCAAGAAAACTACTGCTTTTATTCTCACAGGACCAGAATGTATGGACATAAAGCAACTCTCTCTTCTCCTTAATAACTACTTATTTACTGAGCAGTGTTGGAAGGATTTATACTCGTATCAGATATTAAAATCTCTATCAAGGTAGGGATAGGAGAGCCTCAAAAGGCTCAGAAAGTCAATAGGGATGCACTTCTGAATGTGATCCAGGCTGCTTAAAGCCCATCATAGTACAGGGAGATGGGGGGCCGCCACTGTCACAGCACCACCAAGCGAGGGGCCCAGTTCATTCAGGGCATGCTCCAATGCTCTGCTTGTGTCAAAGGCCTGTCGCTTGGCTGATGGCTACGTTACTTATTTTAAAAAGAGTCCAAACTAGGAAGCACCTGAGAGCCAGGTGAACCACATGGAAGAAACCAGGGCTGGTTGGCCATACTCTTCCCCATCCTCAAAAAGAGCTACGGTAGCTTAATATCATGCCCTTGCTAGTGCACAGTGCTGGCCCCAGGTTTTTGAGGGCCCTTGGTCAAGGCACCCTTAATGGACTCCCCCCCCCCTCAGTGAGTCTACCGTCTCACCATCATTGTCAGCAGATGCCCAGCCATGCCTACACTTGATGCTGGCCCTGGCAACAATAAAAACACTATCCAGGTTTACCTCAGGCTAAAGTGAGAAAGTCAAAGCAGAGACACAAAACACCCAAAGAAGAAGAGGAAGAGGAAGAAGAGAAAGAAGAGGAAGAATTATTATTTACAGTATTTGTATACCACTCCATATCAAGTAGATTCCGGAGCGGTGAACAATAAAAAGATAAAAGCAGATAAAAGAAACAAAAACAATACAGTAATACCTTGGGTTACAAGTAACTTGGTTTGAGAGCGTTTTGCAAGACAAGCAAATTTTTAAATATTTATTTAAAATTTTTTGACTTGATATACAAGCGACGTCTTGCAATACAAGTACTATAGTATGGCTTAAATTAAAAATCTCTGTACAAATTTTTTGGGGGGAATTTCGTTTTGATATAAGAGTGTTTTGGATTGCAAGCACGTTTCCGGAACGAATTATGTTCTCAATCCAAGGCATGACTGTACATTGAAAACAAACTGAAATTCCACTGGTGGTTGAAGAGCAGAGAAGGCTTCCTGGAACAAGGAGGTCTTCATCTGGCGCCGAAAGCAGCACAATGTTCGAGCCTGCCTGACCTCCAGAGGCAGGGAGCTCCATAGAAATGGAGCCGCCATCACTGAAGGCTCTTCTCCTGGTGGACTCCAGTCGGGCCAAAAGTCCATGAGGAACCACCAGGAGAATGTTCTCTGGTGACCAGGCAGGTTGGTATGGGAGGAGGTGCTCTCTCAGGTACAACTTGGTCCCAAGTTGTTTCGGGTTTTGTACACAATTACCAGAACCTTAAACGTGACCTGGTAGCGAATAGGCAGCCAGTGCAGTTCCTTCAGCAAAGGAAGTTGAATGCTGAAAAGGGGCAGCTCCTAACAATAGCCGAGCTGCTGCATTCTGCACTAGCTCCAGCTTCCGGAACAGCCTTAAGGGCAGCCCCACATACAGCGTATTGCAGTAATCCAGTCTTGAGGTTACTAGCACCTGAGCCAGTGTGGCGTAGTGGTGAAAGTGTTGGACTGGGACTTGGGAGATCCTAGTCCCCACTCAGCCATGAAACTCACTGGGTGACTTTGGGCCAGTCACTGTCTCTCAGCCTAACCTACCTCACAGGGTTATTGTGAGGATAAAATGGAGCAGAGGAGGAGGATTATGTAAGCCGCCTTGGGTTCCTTGCAGGAAAAAAGGTGGGGTATAAATATAATAAATAAATAAATAAATAAAAGCACCTGTATTACTATGGCCAAGCTTTCCCTGTCCAGGAGAGGCTATAGCTGGTGAACCAATCAAAGATGGTAAAAGGCACTCTGAGCCACCACAGTCACATGGGACTCCAGCAACAATGATGGATCTAGGAGTACCCCCCCAGACTACAAACCTGATCTTTCAAAGGGAGTGCGACCCCCATCCAGAACAGGCAATGAGCCTATCTCCTGGACTCCGGAACCACTCACTGACAGGGCTTCTGTCTTGCCAGGATTCAGCCTCAGTTTATAATAAGAGAAGGGTAGTCATGTGGAACTGCGGTAGTTAGTAAATTTCTTAGTATTTCAAAGGCCTAGACAGATAAACAAAGGAAGTTGGTCTAAGGAGATATTTAGATGATGTTACTGAAAGCTTCATCTATATTTAACTTTCCCTGTTCAAGTTGTACAAAGAATTTGTTATGGGCAGAGACAGGAGAAAACCACAAGGCAAAACAGACTTGTAGTTCCAAGAACATGATGTGGTCACAAAATACAGGTCTGTGGGTGGAAACTATCGATTCAAATTTGCCAGAAATGACTGGAATGAATGTACTGTATTCTCATTTCTCCTCATCCCTCTTTCTTATCAATGCTACCACTTGCTTGCTTGACAGGGAGTGAGCCAACGAGCAGATAGAGGCAGTGGCATCTACTATTCCTCCTCCTCACTACTCATCAGCGGGCCCCTGCTGGGGTATGGGCCCTTGGCTGGTGCCCAACCATACCTATCCTTGACACTGGTCCAAGTACAACAAATATACTTCCTGCTACCTAGTCCTAGGGTGAAACCTACACAGACTTTCTGAGCCTACTGAGCCCTTAGCACAGTGTTCTCCAACCTTGGGTCCCCAGATGTTTTTGGCCTACAACTCCCAGCATGCTGGGAGTTGTAGGCCAAAAACATCTGGGGACCCAAGGTTGGAGAACACTGCCTTAGCATGTGTGGTCTGGCCTTTCATCCCACAGATACTGATCAACAGTTTTAGGGTGGCCACTTATGCATTGCCAAAAAGAGAGGAAACGCATTGCCAAAAAAGTGGACAGAAAAGAAGATAAATTTGTATATGCTAATATATAAGATTCAAATTTAGAAAGAATCATTATAATTTAAATAGAAATATAGTAAATCTTACCATAGAGCAGAAGACGGTGACCTGTGCGCCTACCTGTTTGGTCTGCTGTCCAGGTCACAGGCAGAATGTGGTCTTTCAAATAGTCTAGTCTTGAGTCATACAGGGCTTTACAGATCATAATCAGCACTTTAAATTGTGCCTGGAAATAGACCAGTAGCCTGTGAAGCTGTTGTTAACAAGCAAGTTACAGGCTCCTATAATTGGTCAACGGTCTACCGCAATATTCTGGACCAGCTGAAGTTTCAAAGGCAGACCCACATAGAGCACGTTACAGTAGCCCGAACAGGATGTAATGAAGGCCACGTCACGTGTCACCACATGCAGCAGAGTATCTCATTGGAACTACACAGAACCTGCCTTCTGTTGGAATATGCGACAAGAAGATGTCAACTCTGCAGGGAGGGTTTTTTGACTGCCCAGTAAAGGGTTAAGATACACTTTTATAGTCTGGTTCAGGGCTCTCCAAGCTTGGGTCCCCAGATGTTGCTGGCCTACAGCTCCCAGCATGGCTAATGGCAAGGGATTCTGGGAGCTGTAGTCCAGCAACATCTGGGGACCCAAAGTTGGAGAGCCCTGTTCTAGTTAAAGTGCAAAGGCAGAAACCAAGCTTCTCTGTGAAGTCGGGAATAGGGTTCAGTGGACCTCTGGACTTCAACTCCCAGCATTCCTGCCCATTGGTCATACTAGCAAGGGCTTATGGGAGTTGAAGTCCAAAACTTCTGGAGATCTACCTTCTGCCCACCATAGCTGCAGCACAGGTTGAGGCACTTTTGAGACAACCACACCCCATAACCACCAAGCAGTTTAACTCAAGCAGAGGCTCTCCAACACCACCTGTGGGATAATACATCAACCTGCTCTTTCCCAGATCACTGGTATGTAGACTACTTCCAACTAAGAGCCACACTAAACGTTGTGCTAATCATGCATAGTGCAGCTATGCGTGAGTTTTCCTTAGGTCTACATCCAATAGAGATTTTATTTTATTTTTTAAAAACCCTCCCACGGGGGTGGTGAAATTTTAGGGGGGAAATGAGTGGGGGAGAGATTTAACACCCCCTCCCAGAGTGTTGTGGTCCCAATCCAAATTGGGGCTGCACACGCTTACATAAGAGTAAGGGAAACTGTCATGCATAGCTACACTCTGCATGATTAGCAGAGATTTTGTCTGGCCTTAAAGCAGGAGTTCAACCTCTATGCCAGCCTTTCCCAATCTGGTGCATTCCAGATGTGTTGGGTTGCAACTCCCAGAATCCCCTAGCTGTCAAATGCTAGCTGGGGGATCCTGGGAGTTGCAGTCCAACATACCTGGAGGACATTAGGTTGGGGAAGGTTGCTCTATAGGGACCTGGCTGTTCTGGGTAGGCTGGGCAGGCCTTTGCTTGAGGAAAATTGCCTGATTGCAGTAGAACTCAGTAGTGGTAGGATTCATAGGATCATAGAGTTGGAAGGGGCCTACAAGGCCATCGAGTCCAACCCCCTGCTCAATGCAGGAAACTAGAGGAGGGGTCTCCCATCCAAGTAATAACCAGGCCTGACCCTGCTTAGCTTTCCACACTCAGACAAGCTAAGCCAGCGTGAGTCACAGGCCTCTATCTGCTGTATGGAGCAACAGGCTCTGCTTGGCTTGCATGCATGCATGCACACACAAACTCACGGATGTGGCACCGAGAGAGCAGAATGGTAGCGGTGGACCACTCTTTTTTTTTAAAAAAAAAGTCACAGCAATTCACTGATTCATAGATCATAGAGTTGGAAGGGGCCTACAAGGCCACCAAGTCCAACCCCCTGCTCAATGAAGGAAACTAGAGGAGGGGTCTCCCATCCAAGTAATAACCAGGCCTGACCCTGCTTAGCTTTCCATGCTCAGACCCACTTCTCACTTTGCCTTTTGGAAATTCAAGACAAAAGGGTGCCATTCAAGAGGAGAGTGATGTATGGAAAGTTACAATACTGCCAATTACCATCAGCGCTTCAGAACTATTATGAATGCTTAAGACCTTCTGGGTTTTTCAACACCACTCATCACGAGACTTCTGCAGTCCAGGCTACCTTCTGACACAGGCAAAGGATAGTACCTGATGACAGATGGATAGAATTTAGCATGCCATTTCACAATATTTTGGATGAATGGCTTGTCATCTGAATTTCAGTGGTATGTCATTGGCATCACCACCGATTAAAGAGAAAACCATCATTCGAAGAATATCTTAGCAAGTTTCTCTTCTGTCGCTGGCACCAGACCAAAGAATAAGGAGGAGAGTAATACAATGTAGTGAGGTCTTAATTCTAATTAGTTGTGCAGGGAAGAGCAAGATAAGCAACATAACCAATAGTCTGTAACCTGGGATATATTGTGTCCATAATATTCACTGGAAAGCACCGGTGGCTGACTGGCTAAATGGAATGACCTGGCATTACTGAAACAGATGAACTTGGGACACCCACAGTTTGTAATGCAAAGTCATAAATAAAGACCTAAGAAACAAAGTGTTGGTACTCTGGAACCCACTGCATGCATCATCTTCACAGAGTGAATTTTTGTTCTGAAAGAGAGGGGTTAACTTTAAAAGGTTTTATTTATTATTTTTATTGCATTCTTTTCAAAGTACTGCCATTTGCAGGACAATTTGATTTTTCTGTGTGCTTCTGTGGGTGCATATCTATCTATTTGTATGTCTTTCTATTTGCTGTGTTTCATCACTGTCCAGTTTGGGCGAAGACAGAGGCAGCTAACAATGGAAGTACAAGTCTGAGACTTTCACAGGCCCTTTTCAGGCACTGCCCACTCAAAAAAATAGTAAATAAAGCATTAACAGTTCTGTTCTGCTGTGAAGGATTGAGGCCTACACAGGCCTGAGTTAGGTGAAGCCTGTAGGCCCAAACATCTCCTGATGGGAGGGGGGCATTTGTGAGTTTCATTTTCACCCAATAGAGTTAAGTTTCATTTCTCCAGTTTTAGGTCACATGATTGTAACTTTCTGGTTCTCTGGGAGTGTTTATAAGGAGCTGCAGAGTGTGGCAGACTGAGAGAGCGAAAGTGGCAGAGAGAAATTGCAGAGAGAGTGAAGCAGACAGAGGAGCAGGGTCTGAATTTCACTAAAGAACTGCAGAAAAGCTAGGAGAAAGGCTGGGGAAAGGAATCTCTACTAAGCTTACAGGTTAGTGTAGCTAGGTTAGAGAACCTTGCGTTATTTTTCCTTTTATTTCCCTTATACTTGCTTTTTGTAATCTTACAGCTCTATTTGTGTAATTTACTACAGTAAACAGTTATTGTTAAAAGCAAGTTGTCGGAGTGTCTTTTACACCACGCCTAAGGCCTAATCCCACGTTACTGAGAGGAGGAGGTAAAAAGGCAGAGAAGTGGCATCCTGAGGCAGGAGGGGCTCTTAAAGAGGCAGATATATTTAAGGAGCTGATCAAGGTGTCCTGGTACAGGTGGAACCTTGACATCTGCATTCCCTATGTTTCGGCAAGAGTCGTTTCATGACAGTAATATTCCAATATTCCATTTTTGAGCAAGGTCCTAGATGGATTGGTGGTGACTCAACTCTTTCATGGATGAAGCTGATTATTTGGATCCTTTTCAATCTGGGTCCAGGCCTGATTTTGGGGCAGAATCAACCTTATTGGATAACCTACACTGGGCTACAGGTGTGTGTGTGTGTCCGTCCTTCCCCCCCGCCCTGCCCTGGTACTATAGACAAATTCATGGAGGCTAGATATATTAATGGCTATTAGCCTCTATGGCTTTTTGGTACCTCCATGTTCAGAAGCATAGGAATATAGGAAGCTGCCTTATACTGAGTCAGACCATTGGTCCATCTAGCCCAGTACCGTCAACACTGACTGGCAGTGGCTCTCCAGGGTTTCAGGCAGGGTTCTTTCCAAGCCCTACCTGGAGGCTGGGGATTGAACCTGGGACCTTCTGCATGCAAAGCATGTGCTCTGTCACACTGAGCTATGGTCCCTCCCTACAGCACCTGGTATTCCAAGGCGGACACCCATCCAAGCACTAACCAGGCCCGACCCTGCTTAGCTTCCGAGATTGGGCTGTTCAGATGTTGCAGTATATGATAGAATATTTGAACTGCAATCCTATGCACACTTTCCTGGGAATAAATCCCACTGATCATAGAGATTCTCAGCAAACACGCATAGCATAAATGCAGCAATACAAGAGGTAATAGGAGTTAAATCAAATCAGGACATTAGATGACCAAAGGTCCAATTTGTTCAACATCCTGCTTACTGCAGCAGACAACTGGATACCTCTAAGAAGGTCACAAGCAGGGCAAGAAAGTCTCTCTCATTGTTGCTCCCCAGCCACTGGTATTCTATGGTATGTGAAGGTAATATATATAGCCATCATGGCTAGCAGCCATTGACAGCCTTATCCTCCATGAATCTGTATAATTCCCTTTTAAAGCCATTCAAGTTAGTGGCCACCGCTACAGCTTATGACAGCAAATTCCAGAAATTATTGTGGTGTGAAGAACTTCCCTTTCTCTGTCTTAAATCCACTGCTGATCAAATTTCATTGGATGACCCCATATTCAACTATTGGAAGGAGGGAAATGTAAATTCTACTCATTTTCTCCACACCATGCATCATTTGATAGTACTATCAACAAGATAGAGGTCTGTCATACCTTTGACTGGTGAAACGCCCAAAGAAAATAGAGGGCATGGCAGGGCCAGTAAGCTACACTTGTTCCAAGTAACCCAGGCATATGCTAGCTACAAATGTTTGCACTGAATAACTGGGAAATAACAACCTTGCTATAATGACAAATTACCAGACGTGTGCCAATAAGACAGCTATGTCAGAGAAAATATTTTCTTCTACTGATAAGTGGGAACCCAAGTGTTACATATGTAGACATTTTCTTGTTGATATTTCGATAACAGACATTTAAAAGAGAACTCAAAGTGAGACAGCAGTGATGCATTAGCATTTTACTGGGGTTTTGTAAATTATTCCTAAGGGAGTGTGCAGACTAGCAGGGAGTCAGCTAATAAGGAAAACCTGCAGACGCGAACATAGTTCAAGTTGCCAGCGAGCAGGAATTTTCAAGGCCTTGCCAACATTTGCTTATTGTCATCATGTAGAAAGCATTCCAAATCTGCACAGCATATAGGGTCAGAAATAACCAGCAAGATCCTCAGTGATCAGACATACACACAAACAAACACTCATACACAGCAATAGTTTGTTGGGCACCAGTCTTGGGACTCTAGTGTCAGTGGCGGCTATGAAAAAAAACACAAAAAGGAGATGCTGAGGCATGCACACACATTACCATCTTTGAATTCTATTAGCTGCAGCCATTGTAAAAAGACAGCCACAGATTAAACTATGTTCACTTTCAGCTAGTCTTGGCTACATGGGACATGAGCAGAATCTGCTGTAAACAGTCACTGTTGCAGGGTTGATATGGCTGCAGGACATTGGTTACAGGACTGATATGCATGTCTTACTCCCTTGCGCCCCAGTTTAGAATTTACTCTGGAATGCCTAAGTTTGCCACAGAACACCATCCTGGCCCACTTTGATTGGTTGAGATTTTTTCAGATAGATAGATAGATAGATAGATAGATAGATAGATAGATCCTCTACCAACACAGGAATCAGGACGTTTTCACATAAACCACAAAAAGGACAAGGAGGAGGAGCCACTGCCTCCTCTTCCTCCATGGGGGAGGACTCATAGGTCAATGGTAGAGCAGATGCTTTGTATACAGAAGGTCCCAGGTTTAATCCCCAGTGTCTCAAGGTAGGGCTGGAAAAACTCCTGCCTGAAACCCTGGAGAGTTGCTGCCAGTCAGTGTCGACAATAATAGGGTTAGATGGACCAATGGTCTGACTCAGTATAAGGCAGCTTTCTATGTTCTTAAGGACAAGCAGTACCTCCTGAGTGGGCCCTACCTAAGCCCAGCAAGTACCTCCATGTGGTGCCGAAGCACTTATGGGCCACTACATGTGTGCACTAGCCTTAAGTTACACACTGCGACGGAAAGTGAATGCAGGGCTCTCTTGGGTCCAAAACACTGCTATGGGATGGTGAGTGGAACCGGAGTAGGAGGTGCACTAGGGGAAGGATCCTGGGAAATCTGTCACCCCCTAACAAACCCTATTGACATTGTGCAAGCATTGATTTAAGCCAGCGCAACATCAATAGTACTAATGCACTGACACAGTTGGATCCTTCCCTAAGGACTCAGGGTAGTGAAGCGGGGGAACCATATCTCACATTTTAAAATTTTATTTAATAAATAAATGGTTTACAAAAGACAGTATTAAGAGAATGAATGGTGGAAGAAATGTTAACTCCAGCATTCAATAGGCAGTATTTTCTTTATTTACACTCAGTATTCAGCCTGAGAGGGAAGGAAGGAACTCAATGCTTCATTGAATGGGAACTCTGCCACAACTAATAATCATTTTACCAACACAACACACACAAAGGAATCTTGCGGCTCCTTAGAGCAGGTTTATTGTAGCTAGGGATGCATGAGGAACTCAATTTTTGCAAATTCTGATATGAAGTGACCTTTTCTGCACCTTCCAGACAAATGTGTGGGGATCAAAACAGTTATCCATCAGATTCCACAGTTCCCCAAATGTAGCAATGCAGTTCTCAGTTCAAATCACCCCCCCATGTTTTAAAATGTGTATTTTGAGATAATATACTATTAGAAATGCATATATTCAGAGAAAATACATTTAAAAATGTGTTTAAATATTTAAATAGGAATTTTCATGTGGATTTTTTTTTTTTTAATCACAGATTAATCCAGATATGGGTCGTAACAGAATGGACTTGTAAATGAACACATAAAGTGACACTGACCCGAAAATAGGCTGATCTTTAATGGTAGTATAAGTGTTTGAAGGTTTATAAATCTGTTAGTCTTTAAGGGTGCCACAAGATTGTGTGTGTGTGTGTGTGTGTGTGTGTCTTGTGTGGGGTATGTATCTGCTGTAACAGACTAACATGGCAGCCACTCAGAAAAAAAGACCACACCCTCCACATATTGTGGAACTGAAGTTTAGTGGATTAAAACACACACATACACACAACAATATGTAAAGAGATGACAAGAAAATATTGTATCAGTGGTGTATCCATTTACAGTATGCAAATATAAAATTAATAGCTGACACATGGCAAATGGTATTTTTAAAAATCCATTAATTGCATTTCTATTAACTCTCCCCCATCCCCTCATTTGAATCCTCAGCATGTGCATACTCAGTGGCCATGTATCCAATTTTACAAAGGACAGCCCTCTATTTGAGGGGCTATCCAGTCTAAGTCCCATTTAAAGATAAAGAACCATAAGAAGGAAGAACAGAGCAGGGGCTTTGATGTTCCTCATGAACAGTGAGCTGCACCTGGACAGCAGACAGAGCATGTACACAGAAAGCCACTATGGCGTAGTGGTGAGAGTGCTGGACTGGGACTCGGGAGTTCCGGGTTCTAGTCCCCACTCAGCCATGAAACTCACTGGGTGACTTTGGGCCAGTCACTGACTCTCAGCCTCACCTACCTCAGAGGGTTGTTGTGAGGATAAAATGGAGAGGAGGAGGAGGATTATGTAAGCCGCCTTGGGTTCCTTACAGGAAAAAAGGTGGGGTATAAATATAATAAAATAAATAAACAAACAAACATACAGGCCTGTGGCTCACGCTGGCTCAGCTTGTCTGAGTGTGGAAAGCTAAGCAGGGTCAGGCCTGGTTATTACTTGGATGGGAGACCCCCTCCTCTAGTTTCCTGCATTGAAGCAGGGGGTTGGACTCGATAGCCTTGTAGGCTCCTTCCAACTCTATCTATGAATCTATAAGCAGCTTTTCATGTGCAATGTCAATACAGGTCACCTGGTCACCATCTTCTCAACTGTGGTGAGATGCCTTTTATTTCTATTTAAATACAAATAAATATTTCCAGTTAAAATGCATATAATTAGTATGGGCAGTACCCTATACTGCCGCTGCACCTCCATTGGTTCTGACCGTTCGCACAACAGAAACTAGTGGTTCCAAAAATAAGCCCAGAAACAAACGCCAATGCTCATTTCTGTAATGGAGCACGTCAGTGGAACTCCCTTCTGCATGTGCCACTGACCTGCTTTGTTCCAGGAAACGAGTGTTCATAGATTCATAGATCATAGAATTGGAAGGGGCCTACAAGGCCATCGAGTCCAACCCCCTGCTCAATGCAGGAAACTAGAGGAGGGGTCTTCCATCCAAGTAATAGCCAGGCCTGACCCTGCTTAGCTTTCCACGCTCAGACAAGCTGAGCCAGCTTGAGCCACAGGCCTGTTGCTGCTTGTTTCTGGATATTTCTGAAACCACAATTTCTTATTGCACTAGCGGCTGGTTCCACTAGTGGTCAGGCAATATAGGATACCTGCCGTATATGTCTATCATTAGTATTTAGTATGTATAGTATAGCATTTGCATCTCTACATATAAATTAGCATTTTCAAGTCCTATGCAAATCTATGCAAAAATACCAAAGTCCATGCTGGTCCAAATTCCCATAACTACCGATACTTTACTATTCAGTAGTCATCTGGGTATGATTCAAAGCTGCTAGTTGCCATGCTTTTAAAACCCTAAACCTGGTAGGAGGAGCTCCGCTTCTGGTTCTCATTACCATCCTCATTACATTTCCGATAGTTTAGGGGGGCAATCCATTTAGCACGGCAGTCAATCATGACCCTGCCAGCCTCTTGGCATTATCATTTATCCTGACAAGCAGATAAATGGAGAAAAGTGGGAGGTTTCATGACTGATGAACTCCTCCATCTAAGAAGCCGGTGAACTAAATCATTTGGATTTTGTTCTGAAAAGGGGAAGAAAGGAAGGTGCTGCGGTGGCTGCAGTTCGTAACATAAGCTGCACTGAGATGAATGGAAATAAATGCAAGAGGAACACTCGGAGCACTGCTCCCTCTCAGACCGTAGGCAAAAAAAAATCACACTGAAGGCAACCTTCCCGCCGCTGCCATTTAAGTTGCCATCTCCTGGAGCTGCAACTTGCCATCTCAAACTATTTCAACCAGATGCAGAATGAGAGCCAGTGTGGCATAGTGGTTAGAGTGTTGGACTGAGACTTGGGAGATCTGGGTTCTAGTCCCCACTCGGCCATGAAGCTCACTGGGTGACTTGGGGTCAGTCGCTGACTCTCAGCCTAACCTACTTCACAGGGTTGTTGCGAGAATAAGATGGAGAGGAGGAGGATTATGTAAGCCGCCTTGAAGGAAAAAAGATGGGATATAAATATAATAAAGAAATGTAACAAACAAACAGAAGGCAGCAACCTTATACGTCAGCGTTCCCCAACTGGCACCCTCCAGATATCTTGGATTCCTATACCCATCATCCCCTTATGGGAGTTGTCATCTGACAGATTGGGAGGGCACCAGGTTGGGGAAGGATGCTATACGTACTTACCTGGGAATAAGCCCCATGGAATTCAGTGGGACTTACCTCTGCATAGATATGTATATGCCTGTGCTGTACAGGGAGAAGGAAATTACAAGGTTGTTTTTATTTATGCCTTAGTTTTAGTCCTCAGTAATTGTAAATTTGGACAAACAAATGTTTCCCAACATTGTTCATCACAGGTCCCTGTACCTTGACTTGAAGGAAAGTCATCTGAATGTAAGAGTCTTAGGGCCACAATCCTATCACATTTAGACAGAAAAAAGGGCCTCCAACTCCCAGCATGCGCCAGCCAGCCACCAGCCAACAGGTGGGGCTTTGTAAGGGGGTAATATAGGTAGAAGAAACCAGAGAGTTAATGAGTAATTTGTATACGTCTAGGTTCGAGTAAGGAATTAAAGTAGTACAGAGAAAATTGTATAATGTAAAGTAATAACACATACAGTGATACCTTGGATTGCAAGTAACTTGGTTTGAGAGCGTTTTGCAAGACAAGCAAATTTTTAAATATTAATATGTTTTTTTACTTGACATACAAGTGACATCTTGCAATACAAGTACTGTAGTACGGCTTAAATTAAAAATCTCTATACAAATTTTTTGGGGGGAATTTCGTTTTGATATACAAGTGTTTTGGATTACAAGCACGTTTCCGGAATGAATTACGGTATGCTCTCAATCCAAGGCATGACTGTATGTGGTGTTTTAGTCAGGAAAGAGTTAATGAGAGTTAATGTGGGTGTACTCACTCAGATCAGGTGTGTATTTAAGTAAAAGCCCTGAGGCAGGAGGGGAGAAGGAAGCAGTCCTGGGGCTGTTGCTAATTCTTGTTCAACAGAGCGGTTGAAAGAAGAAGAGTTTTTTGGACAGAGTGTGGGAGACCTCAAGACCTAATCTAGGAGAACTGTTGTTTATTGTTCTGCTCTCTGGGGAAAGGATTGAAATGGCTGTGTGGATCCTGCTGGGGTGAGAGGCTGTCTGGCGACTGGAAGCTGAAGAGAGCAGTTTTTTCCTGTCCAGGAAAGAAGACCCAAGTGTTGCCAGCTGGAACCCAGGGACTGCTGCAAAGTCTGGAGTCGGGGCCTGGTTTGGGCTACTACTGAGAGTGACTATATACTGTATTGCTATCCTTTGTAGCTGTGAGGAGACTTTGGGTTTGTGAGGCTTGGGACTAACCTGCCTATGGGAATGTGAGAAATTAAGTTTTGCCTCTCAGCTGCACTAGCCACTTTGCCAAAGGTTTATCAGAGTGGGTCTGGAAAGTTGTTGGGAAAGGAATATTTGTTTAATGTGTAATAAAACATTCTTTGTCAACCAATGTGTGTGTGAGAGAGATTTACTGCCTGGGGTCAGGTGGACTTGGGTTACAATTATCTGAAGCCAACATGCTACCCTCTATACCAGGGCTCTCCAACCTTGGGTCCCTAGATGTTGCTGGCCTACAGCTCCCACCATACCCAGCCAGCATGGCTAATGGCAAGGGATTCTGGGAGCTGCAGTCCAGCAACATCTGGGGACCCAAGGTTGGAGAGCCCTGCTCTATACCTTACCTATCAAAATCTCTTCACACCTAATCTGAATGCCCCAACCGGACCACAATCTAACTTCTCACATTCCACTGCTTACATTCCTCCATAGTCTTCACATGTTTGCCCAGTGATGGCTCCAGGTTTTGGAGGGCCCTTGGGCAAGATACCCTCAATGGGCCCCCTCCCTCAGTGAGTCTACCTTCCCACCATCATTGCCACCAGTTGCTATTGCTCCTCATCCTCTTGCCCATCATTTATACCACTTGCTTGCTTGACAGGAAGAGAGCCAGCGAACACAGCGAGGCAACGGCATCTACTGCTCTTCCTTCTTACCACCATTGTTGTCTGGGCCAGAGCGAGAGGCAGGGGAACAAGCACGTAGCAATGATGAAGAGGAGGAGCATGTCCAGGGGGATCTTGTCAGTAGGCCCCCTGCTGGAGTGTGGGCCCTCGTCAGGGGCCCGACCATGCCTACCCTTGACGCCAGCCCTGAACTTGCCCTTTGCAATCCCAACTAACTTTGCCCTCCGCAATTCCAAGTTTCATATGTAAGTTTCACTCAATAATGATTAATTTACTATCCTATTCTATTTCCAATCCGCCCTCACCAACTGTTCCCAAAATATTAATCCCTGCACTCACTAGCTAATCTCCTAACAATCCTAATCCAGTCTCTCAACTCTCTCTTACAGGCAGCTCCACAGACTCCAAAACAGCACTCTAGCACTCCTCACACACTCCTGCCTAAACAGCACCACCCACAGCTTATATAACACAGGCTTTACCCACCCTTCTCACTCTCTCAGCCAATCATCTCACTTATGCAAATACACCATTCTTCCTGCCCATCATTTCTCATGCACCCTAGACTTACCTAACATAAAACACTGAGATGCAACAGGAATACATACTTATAATCATAGACTCAACACATGAACACATTATCGTACTTACCATATATACTCTAATTTACCCCCAAATAGCTTAACATCACAAGGACCACTAACAATTCCACACACCCTTTCCGCGTGGCTGCAAATAAAGGCAAATTGCAAATTTCACACTCCAAGCTGCTTCATTCCAGTCTATTCCATTCCACTTTACTACCCTCTCCACATTCTTTGACATCTTGTGCCGCCAATTTAAAAGGGAGCTCGGAGAGAGGCTGATATTGAGGCATGCAGTGCCAACCATTTGCCCTAATAAGGTCAACGGCTTCCAGACCATGAAGTCTGGGCCAAATAAATGTGTGTTGAGTATGCTGAGGGTGCCGTGGAAATCTCCAAAGGGCCTTTCAAAGGAAATCTGTATCAAACAGGAGTGCTATTTACCTGATATCTTGTTTTTATCTATTAAAAATGCACACAAGCATGCATAATTTCATAATAACGTCTTATAAAAACTCCAAAAGGAGACTCTTGGAGAACCCACATCTCATACTCACACCTGAACTCTCTGTAATATTGGGAACACATCGTTGGATTCTTCTCTATAAATACATAGGCAAATATAAAGTCTGGATGCATGCAAACACACAGATCCCTAATGCAATTAGAATAAAGCACTGCACATATTCTAAGCATGCATTTAAAGGGGGGGGGAGGGACACCCAGTCTTTAATCATTTGGATTATATGTACAAAGAGTAGGTAAAGTATGCTAAGGGAGCGATCCAATGCATGTTTAGAAAGGGGGGGGAAAGCCCTACAATTCCCAGCATTCCCCAGCTAGCAAAACCGGCTGGGGAATGCTGGGAGTTGTAGGACTTTTTTTCCCTGTCTGAACATGCATTGGATTGCACCTTAAACCATAAATTATCTCTATCAAACAATCCTGGAAATGCATTCTACGCATAAGACACCAGGACTTTATAGTCCAATCCATAATCCAAGGATGCCTACATATTAGAAAATTAAGCCAGTCTTCCCTGATTCATGCAAATGAGACACTGCATTCAAGAAATACTACTTAACTGGGCTGTGCATCAGGCTTTAATGGGTGCTGCATTTTTTGCAGGTTCCATTTCATGACGGATTCTGAATCATACATGATACCATACCTCTCATCCTTCTTTCAAAACCCTCCTCAAAAATTGACGTTTTCTGAAGAGCCCAGTGCTTAGCCCTTTCCCCCATATTCATTACCAACCAAAATGAAAGTATGTATGTGAAACTGCATTTACTCACATGCAGCCCTCGTTAAAGGTCCTTGCCTCATTCTTCTTTGTTCACTCCCCACTGTCAGACTTGAGACTGTAGGCTCCTTGGGGCATCTATCAGTGTTTTATTTGTATTGTAAAGTGTCTTGTATATTGATGCCACTATATAAATATTATTATTAGATTATGTAGTACTGCGATGAAGGCAGTTTTGAGTGTTCATCACTGGAATATATGGAATTGTTTAGACCTCAGCTTTCTATCAATAGGATTCTAACACACACACCCCAATTTTATCTGTAAAGGATGCAAAGCAAAATGTCGGCAATTTAACTGATGGATATTGCCTCTCTCATCCCTGTCAGCTTTTCTAAGCTCCACAAGGCTACAAAATTACTGTGTGAGAAAACAGATTCAGGTCAGCAACCCTGAATATAAAGTGCTTGCAATACTGGCAAACAGCAAGAAAGCAATTGCCTGTGAATTCTTGGTGAACCTAAAGCAATTAGATTTACAAAAAAGGAAAACTGTTAGAAATAAGTTCTCTATAAAAGGCGAACACCCAATACCATTCCCATTATTTCAGTACATCAAGACTGAAAAACTATCAAAACAATTCAGACCCATGGAAACAGTAGCCACTTTGCTTCAAGGTGACCGGTGAGGTGGTGTTGGGGGCAGAGGAAGAAAGTACGTAGTTGGTGTTTTCATCTCTGGTTATCAACACAGTGCATTTTGGGCCAGTCACTGACTCTTAGCCTAACCTACCTCACAGGGTTGTTGGAGGGTAAAATGGAGAGGAGGAGGAGGAGGAGGAGGAGGAGGATTATGTAAGCCACCTTGGGTTCCTTGCAGGAAAAAAGGTGGGTTATAAATATAATAAATATAATAAATAAATAATTAAATAAATAGGAGAGTTCAGAAAAAAAGTTGTGTGGGATGCTTCAAATGTTAGGCAGCAACTGTGTATGCCATGGCTACAGTGGTGTGACACCTGTGCTTCCATCTGCACAGTGTTTCCATTTCCTCAGTGAAACGCAAAGTGTGAACAGCAGACAGACACGTGTCCCAAATACATGGAGACATGCACTGGGGAGACTACGGCTCCCGTGTGCATATCCACCATTCACACTTCCGGAAATGATAATGCAGTACAAGGAAATCTGCAGCAACCACAACTGCTATGGAAAGCGGCTCAGAGTCCGACCATCTTTCCCCCTACAACTGCACAGGAGCAACAAAGAGAGAGCGCAAGGAGGAATGAAACACTAATTACAGATGTTGCTCCGTGTACGTACTCCATTAGAAGAGTTTTGATGCTACCATCTCAAGTAACTTTGCAAAACAAAGCTGAAAGAAATGGGAAATTTCTAAAATACTGTGAGCGGACCATCTTTTCATCACCTTCCACAATATCTTCTTAAAGATGATCCGCTATTTCACTATCAGTAATCTTTTTTGCTCTGGACACACCTTACGATCCTATCACAGTTTAGATAGACAGAGAGAGATGTGTGTTTGCACCTTCAAGGGTTTTTAAGGGTTGTTGTGAACAAGCGAGAATAAGCTCATTCCTGGGTTCTTTGGCTCCTCCCACTTGCATCAGGAGCAATCGGGCAGCGGGAACCAGCACACTTGCTCATTCTCACTCCATTCAGAAACCAGGGTTTAAAAAACCAAACAAAAGCCTAGGCTGTTATGACGTGCAGCTTGGGCCTGTTAAATTCAACCTCCTTTCCCAACAAGTGAGAATTGCAAGGGTGCAATGCTTATCCGGTATTAGTTTCCACTGAAAAGAGGTCACTGGAGTTTGGTCATAACTGAGTTTACTTACTCAGTATACAGGCTCACATAGCTGAAGCGTTCCAACCAACAGCCAAATTTGCTGCTCCCCCACCAGATCTCCAGAAAGAGGCAGCCAGCTCTCCAAAATGCTTCCACAGTTTACAGAGCCCAAAACTCAGCTCTGCCCCCACTCTATTTCCTAGCACTGGCCATTTATGCCAGCAACCTCACTAACAAAAGAAAGGTACAGACCAGGAGTGAGCAGCTGCGGGACATCTGGAGACCATTTTCCAGTCCCAAATCCCTCCCCCATGGCCTGCACACACCCTTCCTGTGTGGGTGCCCCCAAAAATAAAACAAGGAGTGCAAAACAGGTCATATGTAGCTTGCAAAAAAGGCTAATTTTTTACCCTTTTGGCACTCCATAGCACTATGGATGCCATTTTTTCTGATTTCAGGGGCAGTGGGGGCCACATGAGGCTCACGGGCCACATGTTGCCCACCCCTGCTATAGACAAACCAGGCCATCAGGCTTGATCAACTTTAGGCTGCCTTCTGGCTCCATTAATTCTCTCCTGTCCAAATCATCCACCTCCACACACAGGAAGCTAAACCAGGGACCTGGACACACTATTGGTCTACGTAGCCTGGCATTGTTTACCCTGACCAGCCGCGATCACCGGGCAGAGGCTTTTCACATCATCTGCGACTTAATCCTTTTAACCAGAGATACCAGGGATTGAACGTAGGATCTTCTGCAAGCAAAGCATGAGTTCTCCCACTGAGCTATGGGCTTTCCCCTAAAATAATAACTAAGATCCAAGCCGGTCTTCCCCCAAGCAAGGCATTCAGGAAAGGCTTGCTGGGGAGGAATACCACTTAGGCATAGAAAGGGGACTGTCCGTATAGGGAACCACTCTAACCCACAGATGTTGCAACGAATGATGACAAACTATGGGCAAATGTCATTGAATGTCCACAGATACAATCCTTTCTCAGTTTCGGACGACTACAGAATCGCAGTCAATTTAAGTGACTGTAGCAGGGCCGGTGCTCATACAACGATGCTAGGAGCAGCTAAGCCAACGTGAAAAAAATACAGCGTCTAGTGGGAAGGGGGGTAATACTGTCTTGCGCACTTTAGCACTCACTGGTGCAACTCTTGAGTTTTCGGATATTCACAAATGAATGTCGCTGTTCACCAAACTACGGACACTGCTGTAACATTTATTTATTAAAACATTTATTCCGCACTTTTTCTCCTAGGAGTTCAAGATGGCCAACAAAACAACAACTCCTCCAAAAATTGAACAGTGAAAGACACCTTTTTAATCATGAAAGCAACAGCAACCAACACACAGCAATAACCATACTTGAATATTCCCCAAAAGCAGAGAGAGATGAAAAACAGCAAGTTAAAAATCAAATGCTTTCCTAGAAAGAAAGGTCTTGACTACCTTCTGGAAGGTCATCAACGAGGAAGTGAGATAAGTCTCCTGTGGAAAGGAGTATCAGAGCCTAGGCACAAAGCCTATAAATACACATGCAAAATTATGTTTTCCTGCTAAAGCCTTGTCTTATGTATGCCAACTGGCTATTAAGTTTATCCCAGGATTGAAGCCTAAAACATTGTACCTATGTTGTGATTTGGATGGAAATCATAAAAAAGCATGCATGCCCACCCGCGTGTGCACACACACACACACACACACACACTATCCTTATATTTGCCATATCTCCTGGGAAATCTTTGTTCCTGTTAATACTTGTTTGGTGCGCTCGCTGCCTCCCTAAATGACAAGGTTTTTTTAAAAAAACACCAAAAAAATATCTAATGCAGGCAGCTTTGGAAGCTACTAGCATTATCCATTCTCCAGCAGCTGTTGCTGAAACCACAGGGTTGCTGGCTCCTAATTAGATCCAGCTGCCCCTACTGCGAGCTCACTCGTTGATGGGAGCAGGAATACTGAGTGGCTGATGGCGGGCCTCTTTCCTGACTTTTAGACAGACAGCGTAATTAACTTTTCTGCCCCTCTTAGAGGAACTAGAAGGCAGAGCTGAAAAAGGTGTCTGGATGACTCTCGAAAACATTAAGTATGCATAGGAATTGAAATGATTAATCACAAAACATCAGGAAACCGACTGGCACAGCACATGCAGGGGGAAGAAAAGAAAGAGTGCATTCTGGCTGATTCCTTCGGCCTCATACACACAAGCTGGAGTGAGGAACACAGCTATAACCCTGGTGTTACCATTGGGTTCTCGGTTCTGGATACAGAGGGGAAGGGCTGAAAATGAGAAGAGATTTCTGAGCACATTAGGGGAGAACACATACAGGCATTCCCCGTTGTTGCAGCTCCACCCATCTTCTCCACTATCTTCCACCTAGGAAGAAGTTTCCCATCTTCCTGCTCTTATGAAATCCTGGCAGTTGCTACAAAATGTCTTCCTACCTAGCTCCTCTTCAGGCAGGATGCAAATACAAGAGGAGCAGGAAGCACAACTGTCTTGCACTTCCTGTCTCTAACCTGTCTTGCACTTCCTGTCTCTAATAGAACTGTGGCTCACGCTGCTGGATCAGCTTATCTTGAGTGTGGAAAGCTAAGCAGGGTCAGGCCTGGTTATTACTTGGATGGGAGACCCCCCTCCTCTAGTTTCCTGCATTGAGCAAGGGGTTGGACTCGATGGCCTTGTAGGCCCCTTCCAACTCGATGATCTATGAAATCTATGAACCCTTCTCTACCTCATCTGGAGTAGAACTTCCATAGATTCCATAGATAGAGTTGGAAGGAGCCTACAAGGCCATCGAGTCCAACCCACTGCTCAATGCAGGAAACTAGAGGAGGGGGTCTCCCATCCAAGTAATAACCAGGCCTGACCCTGCTTAGCTTTCCACGCTCAGACAAGCTGAGCCAGCGTGAGCCACAGGCCTGTATATTGCATTTTGTTTGCTCTTCCCCAGCCCCTTCTGTGACATCCCGAGATGCTATAAACCAGAGCTTCCTAGAGCAACGGAACAAGACAAAGGACCAATAGAGGCTTGATCAGTTCTTCAGATGGAGGGGAATACTTCATGCATAAAGGGAAATGGAGTGGAGAAACGGACGTGGGTGCTCCAAAACACAGCCTGTGCGGGCCTCCTAACCATGGTGAGACTGACCTAGTGTACATTGGCAGGCTGTGGCACATTAAAATGGTCTCTTTTTATATACATATTAAAAACACCCACCATTATATATAAATATTGTAAATATTAATATCCACACCACTATAGGGAGGAAATCGAGGCCACCGCAAAAATAGCAGATAACATTACGTGAGCTTTTGACAAAATGGCCCTTTTTCTGGGGGTGAGGGCTCAAAACAGAGAACTCCCAGAGATTTTCACTAAAGTCAAGTCTTCTGAGAAATTTCAGCCCAGCTCCTCAGATGTCACTCAGGGTCAAACCACACATTACTTTAGGGCGCAATCCTATGCAAGTTTAGACAGAGAATAGGCTTACAACTCCCAGCATGCCCCAGCACCTTTATTTACTTAAAAGTAAGGGCAGGAGGTCTGATCTATGGCAGCCATATACTATGCGCAGGGGCGCGGTAGGGCCCCCTGCAACTCCCCTGTTCCTCCCAGTCCTTAAAAGACTCCACCCCGTCCCTAGGAAGTGACTAACTTGAGAACCAGACTCGGTTAGTCCTCTTTTTCCATCTTCCGTCCACCATTAGAAGCCCGTTTGCTGCTACTGAGCACGGGCAGTGGCTTGCACGTACTCAGAACCTTCCTCTGGCCAGCACTCAACATCTGGGAGGGCTGCTCTCCCTGCCTCCCAAATTTGGTCATGCCTGGGTCTCCTGTACCTGACCCTGGATTTATATTGGGAATTTGGGCACCCACTAGGGCCCCCAGAACTAATGGGTTTTGTTGCTGTTTTTGTTGTTGTTGTTGAAAAAAAAAAGACTGCTGTAAGTCTGAGCAGACAATCCTACACTAGACAGACAAAATACAGTCAAACCTGGTGTAAGGCAGTTTCCTGTGCTGTATGCTGGGACACAGACAGATAGCACATATGGGCAGGCAAAGTCAGAGGTTTGGCAAGTTTGCTGAAGGAACTGCACTGGTGGGCCAGGTTTAAGGCTCTGGTAAAAGCGTACAAAGCCCCTGAACAACTTGGGACCAGGATACCTGAGAGAGTGCCTTCTCCCTTAACAACCTACCTGATCACTGAGGTCATCTGATGACATTCTCCTGGTGGTTCCTCATGGACCTATACAGCCCCACTGGAGTCCACTAGAAGAGCCTTCAGTGTGGTGGCTCCATTTCTCTGAACTCCCTGCCTCTGGAGGTGAGGCAGGCACCAACACTACTGTATGTTGTTTTCGGTGCCTGCTGAAGACACCTTTGTTCTAGGAAGCCTTTCTTGCTGACTAGCCACAGTTTTAAATGTTATCCTGTTTTTAATGTATTGTTTTCATTCTTTTTATCTGCTTTATCTTTTTATTGTTCACTCCTCTGGAATCTGTACAAATACTGTAAATTTATTATTTATTTATTTATTTATTGCATTTATACCCCGCTCTTCAGCCAGAAAAGGCTCTCAGAGCGGCTTACACAGATTAATAATAAGACAAAAAGACTTATAAATAAATAAGTTGCATCCTTTCAATGATGGGCAAAAATAAAAGATTGTTGGGGGGGGGGAATAAACCAACAGTGGGGGCAATACCTACCCACTATTGGCAATGCTGGACAGCCCAGCATCCAGGGTCTTATTATTATCCTCCCATAGGGCTACTGCAATGTGCAGATCTTCCCTCCACACATACAAAATACAGCCACTTCCCAAGTAATAGAGCAACAGAACCCATCTTTTTCCTCTCTCTGCTCATCTTTTGCCACATTTGCTTTCTCATTTACCCAACCATAGTAAGCACCAGTAGCTGAAGAAGAACACATTTATTTCTAGTTAGCCCCCATTTCTTCCAGGCAGCAAAGTAAACAGCCTCTTCTATCCCAGGCACTAAGGATGCATTTGTTCTCAACTGGTTATTCTTGAGTGCATTTACTGTTGTCACATCCATTTGGCAGCTTGCTGTTCTCCTGCCCGTCTATCCGTCGCTCAGCGCTAATAGCTCTAAAGTTCAGGTACTCAAGGGCAGTTTGTCAAGATGTGTGGATTAATATCTTGTCACATCTGGGCAGGAACTAGGCAATGATTTTTCAATCTGCGTTTTACAGTTTTCATTGGAAAATGGCAACGCTTCATTCCTTCTGCCTATTTTTTTTTAGTGGATGCTAGAGAGAACTTTAATTCACAGAGGGGATATAATGCATTAGTAGAGGGGGGAAATGGTTCCTTAAGTGCTCTTTCCTCTGCACATTTTACATTGGGGTATAGAGATGCACATATTATGTCCATAATTCCTAAAGACACAGGATATTCATAGCAACCTTGAAAGTTTTCTCCATGTGCATTTGATAACGTTGGGAGTTACAGTTTTCATCTAATAGAGCCACTGCAAGCAGTAATAATCCCCCACCCCGCCTCCGTCACCACCACCACCACCACTTTGTCTTCATGGTATTTGTGGGCTGGTCTTCAAGGCCCTAGTGCTTGCAAGAAGACAACTTTGAGTTGTGTAACGAGCAGCATGTGGACAGACTGAAAACCTGGGTTCAAATCTTATTCAGGCAGGATACTTATCAGCTGGCTGGACTATCTCTCAGGTTAACCTTTATCCTAGAGTTGCTATGGGGATAAAACCTGAATTCCTTGGGAGCAGGGGTGGGGAAAGTGTGGCCCTCTGAATATTGGTGGCCTTACAACTTCTATCAACCTGAGCCAGCATAGCCAATGGTGAGGGATAATGGGAGTTGCCTTGGAAAAAGAGTGAGATAAAAGTGTGATTTTTAAGGTTGTACTCCGTATGCTTGCTTGCTTACTTTTTATTTGTTCATTGGCTCTATTCAATTTCTTATCTGCCTTTCAAGACCACTGACTGCCCAAGGCAGCTTACAACAATGCAAACGTATTAATGAAATCATATTAAAGCAGCAAATGACATCAACGTTTTCAGTTAAAAGCCAGCAAGTACAGATGAGTACTTGGTTACTTTGCCAGTAACCAAGCTATTTCCTGTTGGGATGTTTTTAACTTCTGCATGGAAAGGAGACAGAGCCATTTTGTGGTGGTGCCCACAAGAGTTTCTCAAATGGTCAGATGCGCCCCAAAAGGTTGCCTATTCCTACTGTAAGGGATGCCCTCTTGTCTCTTAAACTCCATTACCGATAGTATCTAACTCAGACTTAAAGCAGCAGTAACGTGCTTCGTGGTCTGTACAGCCAGAGTTGGGCTTTCCTTCAGCGTGGTGGAAAAATCCTTTTCTTCAGCATGGTGCAAAGAAACTACAAACCTCATGAGGTTTCTCCAACTAATCTTTTGCTAAATAAACAGCAGTTATTCTGTTGAGTTTCCAGAATGACTTGTCAATCAGCACAGCTCCACCGGTGGCTTCTTACTGTTGCCCTTCTTCAGAGGTGCTGCCAGGCAGGTGTACCTTCAAAACACACACACACACACACACACTCTTCAGGTTCCAGTCATTCCTCGGCAAGCTTATTGCTTCCCACTCAGCAATAACTTTACATTCTTGCCCAGTTGCTTGCATCACTAACTCTTCTAGGTGGCCAGGTATAACCATAAAGCATTCTCACAGAGCTTTTTCCTGGTTGACTGTCTTTTTGAAAAGGGGGTTGTTCTGGGGGGGGGGGGGAGAGGTTTCCCCTGTGCGATAAGTGAAACGTTTACTGAGGTTACTGGGTGGGAGGGAAGCTGAAAGCATAAACTGTACCATCTTTGCTGTCAAAAAGAAATAGCAATAGCTTTTACTGCAGATGCATGAAGATGTCTAACCAGCAATGGTTCAGGATAGAGGCGTCAAGATATACTGAAATTCATGGTAAAGAATTTAATTCAGCTGAAATTTTTACCAGAGAGAAAAATACGTTGAGGGATAGTTGAGCCTCCTGCTGTGGATTTTGAATATGAGCCAATTATTGCTGCGGTTGTCATGAATGCTTATTAGCTGAAATTCAGGAACAGGTTCTTTAAAACCTCAGACTTCTAGAAATAGCTTTTGTTCTTTGGTAGAAAACCAAGGTCTCTTACGCATAATATTTTTAACTATAGTTAGGTGATAGTATAGCACTGTTATAGATAAGAGCTTCGTCTAACTGATGGCATTTTGAGAAATACAAGACTCTCTTTTGGAGACTAAGCCACCCAAGTCACCTACAAACATGCCAATTATGAGGAACAGCTAATCTTTCATTTCCTGTGTCTTATAAGTCACCTTATACAGCCTGGGTCATCTCTTTTCTCTAGGCCAGACCAACCTGTATAGTGATTTTGTTGGCTGTCCTGCTCCTGATTGGGATCTCAATTAAAATGTTAATAGTCATTGTTATTTGGAGGAGGTTTGGTCTACTGGGCTCCAGCTAATGAAGCTGATGTCACTAATGAATCACAGGCCTCTGGATGGACAGTAGCACTGAGGGTGTGGATGTCTGATCTGGCTGAAGAGGCGCCAGATCCAAGATTAAGACAAGGCAGGGCCAGTTTGTTAGAAATGCCAATCCTAGACAGAAGACAGCCTCCATCTTGGATTTTTTGGACAACGGACTTAACAAAGGACTAGAAATTTCAGGGAGGGACCATAGATGTGCTAGCAGAAATGGATGAATAAAGCAGACTGAATCCAAAAAGTGAAGCACTCAGGAAACTGTTACCAAGTCATAAACAGATCATCCCCTGGCTAAGTTGCCAAAAGTTTAAAACAGGGCAGAGCAGGTCAGGCTTCTAACAGAATGAAACCAATACTAGTACAGAACATAGTGAGCATACTAGTCTTTTTATACACAAGAAACCCAGGCTAAAAGGAAACTTATTTGGCTCCACCTAGCTGTTAGGCAATAGCTCTCCCACACACACACTTTGTGACCTGTTTGCAACCAAAGCTCTCTGATGCAGCCAAAGCTGTTAATTAGCTCTGCACCCTGAGTGACCTGTCACTGCACCCACTAATAGTTAAGAACTCCAAAAACATATTTACCTGTAGCTTGCACCTTTATTTGGTGTGATCCCCTGCAATCTATTCCAACAAAAGCATGTGTTTGTATACAGAAGATCCCACATTCAATCCCTGTCACTTCCATTTCCAAAGATGAGGTAGCAAAGTGATGCAGAAGAGGTCTGCCCAAGACCCTGGAGAACCAATGCCAGTACTTGCTTCCTCCTCAGTCAAACAACAAGGCTCAGCCAACATAATAAGCAATACCTTCAAATCTGAGTCCTAACACTAGATGTCTTGAGAAGCTCTGATCCTTTACTTTTTTCTGTATTACCTGATTTAAGCATATGAATAATCCTTGATAGAATGTCTTCTTTGCATGTTAAACTGGATTAAAAAAAAAAAAGATTAAAAAGTCTATTTCAAGGTAACTGGCAAGTACTTCTTTAAAACACTCCTTTTTAAATAACTTAACAGAGTCTAATCTGGTAATGAATCTCTAGTATACTTAATCAAGGTTGTGGTCAGCTCATCCCTAATATTTTGTTTTAAAAACCTTCTCTGCTACTGCTACTGGCAAAGTAGAAAAACTCTGATGAAATGCAAAGATGCGAAGTGATTGTGTTTCTGCTCACTGCTCTGCAAACCTTATTTGAGGAATCATAACCAAGATAACCCTGACGCCAAATAGCCTCACATTGCAGGCTTACGAAATACGCTGTAACATCTCTTAGGGAGTCATTAGGCTATCTTGCAAATTGCAAGGGAATCGCTCCCTATTACAGATTGTTATGATATCCCTGGGCTGTCCTCGGTCATGTCTGTGAACTGTTAAAAGGCTTCTAAGCCACAGTTCGATGTAATGCATTAATAATGGCTTAGTTTTCAAAAACCTACTCACCACCTTTTCCTCCCATTAGCTGGCATGGATGCCCAACGATCTAGTTTTAAAAACACACACAACACTATTCAGGTTTGGAAATTTCACTACACATTCCAACGTTCCTTGGAGTGAAGAACCAAGTTTAACCCATTCCTTCCTTCTACACGCCCTGAGAAAAATAGGACACACTTGCAGAAACCTTTCAATGGCTACAAGGCTGGAGCCATTGGATTGGGACTGTAGGGGATCTTGCCGCCTTTTGGGTATTCTAGGCTCCCTCCCAGATGTTTCCAGCTTTCATTTAAAAAAGTTCAGTCTCTAGCCCCTTTACTTCTGGAAGAAGGACAGAAAGGCATGCAGATGGCATGCTATCCAGTTCCTCACGAAGTCAGGGGTGTGCAAACCTTTTTGGGTAGAGGCTGGGGAATCCTTCGGGGGCTTCACAGGTGGGCAAGGCTGATTTCAAGGTAACTGGCAAGTACTTCTTTAAAACACTCCTTTTTTAAAAACTTAACAGAGTCTAATCTGGTAATGAATCTCTAGTATGGGTGGGACAGTGGTGAACAGAACCAGGACAGATGGGGCCACACCCACCCACCCACCCACACTTCCGCCACCCCAGGTATACAAACCTATTAACACTGCACACACATAGACAGCGTCCTTGCCCAGCTCTTGTAGGACTTGGGGGGGGGGGGAATAAAGCCTCCCCCCACAACCCCAGCAATTCTGATCAAGGTCACAGTTTCCCCACTAATAGCAGAGTGGGAACAGCTATCTGTTCCCCACCACCCAGCTGCTGGGGAAACATGGGTGGGGTTCTCCAGGTGGCACAGAGAAAGATGGCTGCCTGTGCATCATGTAGTATTACAATTATTTAAGTCAGGTGGGGAATGTGCGGCCCTCCAGATGCTGTTGGACTGCAACTCCCATCAGCCCTAGCCTGCAGAGTCACTGGCGAGGGCTGATGGGAGCTGCAGTCCAACATCTGGCTGGGGATGCTGGGAGTTGTAGGGCTTTTTTCTGTCTAAACATGTATATTTATTTATTATATTTGTTAATCGCCCATCTGGCCAGTCACCCGGCCACCCTGGGTGATGTACAATTAAAACAATACAATAAAACATGATAATTAAAACAGTATAAAAAATTCTTTTAAAATCCTAACCCACCCCATATTCCTGCCTGAAATACCATGTTTTTAATGCGCGGCAGAAGCTCATCATGGAGGGGGCATGGCGAAGGTCACTAGGGAGGGAGTTCCATAACTTGGGGGCCGCCACAGAGAAGGCCCTCTTCCTAGTCCTCACCAGCCTGGCTGCTCTGGCTGATGGGATAAGGAGAAGGCCGTCCGTGGCAGATCTTGTTGATACAATAGGATTGTACCCTTAAAGAATTTATCCCAAGCTCCTCTTCCTCTGTCTGTCCAGCCCTGACTTAAAGCTGGGGTGCAGAACCTCATTCAGCCCGAGGGCAAAATTCCATTTTGGAAAAGCTCTCAGAGGCCACATTCCAGCAATATGCATGGCCAACAACAAGGGGGGCAGGGCAAAAAATACAAAGAATTCTGGGGGGGTGGGAAGACCAGCATATTAGAGCTTAAAGCTCGTACTACCCATAACTAAACCTTCGGAGAGGCATTTCAGCCTTTCAGAATGGGGAAAAGCCTGCACAAAATCTGGGAAACCAGTAAACGAGCAATGGGAGCGAGGCCAGGGGAAAGGGGGTGAGGCCTTCTGGGGAACCCCGGAGAGTCAGATTGGGACCTCCAGAGGGCCAGATTTGGGTCTGAGGCTCTGTACCCCTGCCTTAGAAGATCATGGTAGTGATGCCTCTAGGCCAGGGGTGGACAACTTGTGGCCCTCCAGATGCTTTGGCCTACAACTCCCATCAGCCTTAGCCAGTATAGTCAATGGTGAGGGATGATGGGAGACCGAAATATCTGGAGCACCACAACTTGCCCACCCTTGCTCTAGGGCCACTTCCAGGTTAATTACTGCAATGTGTTATATATGGGGCTGCCTTTGAGGGCTGCACTTAGTTCACAATTTAGCTGCCAGTTTGCCAATTGGGACTAGTGCTGGGAACGCATCTGAACAGTGCTTAAATAACGGCAATGGCCTCTGATCCAAACCTGACCCACCGGTCCCAATCCAACAAAACAAATGACCTTGTAAGCATGCCAACACAGAGACCTTTTCACATGGGCAATATTAAAATCCTAATACTTTCAATAAGAGATTACCATTGATTTTCTACTATTGAGGGGGAGGTGGGATGTTTATACAAACAAGAATGCAGAAGTTGTTCTTGCAGTGATTGTCTAGAGCAGAGGTAGGCAGCAGGTAGATCTCCAGATGTTTTCAACTTCAACTCCCAGAAGCCCCTGCCATCGTGCCAATGGTCAGGAATGTTGGGAGTTGAAGTTCAAAACATCTGGAGATCTACTTTCTGCCCACCCTTGGTTTAGAGACAACAGTCCCTATTTCATACAATCTGTGGTTTCTTCCCCTGCAACCACGGAAAAGGTATTTCAACCATTCTACCTTCAGAGCAGTCAAAGTATCTATAAAAGTATCCGCTACAAACATAGCACCACCCTCAGAACCATGTCTGCTAAAGGTGCTTCCAACACTATACAGCTGTCTTCTTATTCCTTTCCAGGTCAAATGAATGGCCCTCACCATTATTTCCAGCTGGAATTTCATCTACAGTGTCATTTACAGATCTGCTTCTGGCAGCCTCCCAATAGCAGAGTGTGCATACCACACACTAGACAGTGATGACGCTTGAAATTCCATACAGACCCTCAGGAATCGGTAGAAAGTGCACAGACCACCATGATAAAAAAAACCTCCTCCCAGTTGTAAAGAACTAGAAATGGCAGAGTAAGCAGCACTGTTTTTAATGGCATCTTGTCAGCACTCCAGTCAATTCCCCAGGAAATAACAACCACATAATCTTGTTTTGATTCCAGAATCTGACCTTATCGCTGCATGCGCTGCAGCTCAACTCCATCTTGGAATGCCATATGTCTTGACTGCTCCAGGGAATGCCTTTATGCTTCAGACATTAAGATAATCACTGCACTTACAACAGGAGATTCGAAGCAGCTCAGATTCTTCTGGCATTTCCCTGTCCCGAAGCTTCTGCTGAAGTGGACACTGTGCAGATGTCAGTGGAAACACAATTCGATTTGTGTGCCTCCAACACACCGATCTGCGTTCTCCATTACGCAAACCATTGCATCTATAAAGACTCCGGTTGCGCCTAGTTATTCCCGACACAATTTGGCCTTCAGATTACATCAGGGCTCTCCAACCTTGGGTCCCCAGATGTTGCTGGCCTACAGCTCCCAGCATACCCAGCCAGTGGAGAGCCCTGTATTACATGAATGAAAGTCATGCCAACGTGGAATATGCATCAACGTCATTAAGCTATACTAGTGAACAGCCTATCATCAGTGGTGTGGTGGCAAATTTTTGACGTGCAGGCACTCATCATGACAGTCCCCATAGCCGTGCCCTCAAGGAGAGGCCAAACAATGCAAGTAGCTGTATTGATCCGTATCAACCAATCAGCTCTAGAAGTTTTCATCTCTACCAGGGGCAGGTCTTTTATACAGCTACTGGGTCTTAATTGGCCATCCGAAAATATTTTGTATTATAACAGGGATAGCTCACAAGTATATATTGTTGCTGAGAAAATTCATTTCCCCACCCCAGCGGCTGTGAGGATTGCAGCCAAGCTCAAAGGAAACAAGGAATTCTGAGGGGAGTGGCGGATGACGTCAGCATCCCGGCTCATCAAAACATGTAGGTGCTTCGACCCCCGAGAGCCCTGCTCCACTGCTCCCTATCATGGAACGAGCACTTTCTCACATTTTGGGTGTCCATAATTGGGCATACATGACTTCAACCAACCCAACCCACCCATCCCAGCACCTCCACCTTAGCCAATACTTCACACCAGATAGTTTATGCTGGACACACCAGGGATTCCCTCCTTCCCTTCTGCTACCGCTAATCCACAAACTAGCAAGAATAAACTAAGTGTGGTAGATGCAAAATGACTCTTGGCAGACCCGACATGATCACCTGCAGTGCATAACCTGGCAGGAATTATGTGGGAGCACTGCCTGTGCAAAATGGTACTTCCACATGGAGACTATACAACAGCCAATGCGATCTGCGTGCTTGGATCTCCCAGTATAAGTCTTACCCAACACCAGACAACCTCTACATAAGTAACAGAACCTTAGCATGCAGTCCAATGACTCACGAGCATACTTGAACCGTACCAAGTCTGTGCAGTTGCATTCCTCCTCAATGGATTTTAATTCTATATACCCCACTAAGAAAACCTTATGCACATGATGCTTGTGTTACCATATTGATAGAACACCCCCAAAACAGTACAAAACCTCTGACTCACCATACTGGCAGCGCGGGCCCTGAAACCCCACTGAACACTGGCAGAGCTGGGATGTTCCTTCGGAGCATTTCCCTCCATTGAAGCAAGTACCAACAGAGCAAAAAGCTGGAACGGACAGGGAGAGAGAATGAAAGAAGCAACTGTTAGTTATGGAAGCCGCTAGTGCTAGCTATCCTCCAGGGGAACCGATGTTACAAATCCTGCTTGGCAGAAAATATGCACAGCCCATCCCTCCAAGAAAAATTACTGACACTTTAATAAACAGCACCCACGGGGCCTTTATCACACATCAGGAAACTTGGGTTTGCTACACATGCACATTCAGCCAGAGCCAACTGCATCTTCCTGACAATAACATAATGTAAGAAGAGCCGTGCTAGATCAGATCAAAGGCCCATCTAGTTCAGCGTTCTGTTCCCACAGTGGCCAACCAGATGCCCCTGGGAAGCCCACAAGCAGGACATTACTCAGCACTAGTTAGGCCTCACCTTGAGTACTGCGTCCAATTCTGGGCACCACACTTTAAGAAGGACGTAGACAAACTGGAGAGGGTTCAGAGGAGGGCAACAAAGATGATAAAGGGACTGGAAACAAGGCCCTATGAGGAGAGACTGAAAGAACTGGGCATGTTTAGCCTTCAGAAGAGGAGACTGAGGGAGATATGATCGCACTCTTCCAGTACTTGAAGGGATGTCACACAGAGGAGGGCCAGGATCTCTTCTCGATCATCCCAGCTTGCAGGACACGGAATAATGGGCTCAAGTTACAGGAACCCAGATTCCACCTAAACATCAGGAAAAATTTCCTGACTGTCAGAGCAATAAGACAATGGAACCAACTACCTAGGGAGGCAGTGGACTCTCCCACCCTGGAGACATTCACGGTACAGCAGGACAGCCATCTGTCAGGGATGCTTTGACTTGGGATTCCTGCAGTGAGCAGGGGGTTGGACTCGATGGCCTTGTAGGCCCCTTCCAACTCTACTTTTCTATGATTCTATGAATGCAACAGCACCCTCCCACTCATCCCTACCAAATGGTACCGAGAGGCATACCGCTCCAATACTGGAGGCGTTATAGTCATGACATGTAGCCTATCAACAGCCTTATCCTCCACAATACCTGTATCGTACACCTGCTTCCAAAGACATTTGCAGCTTTCACACTTGACTTAACATCTTTTTAGATATACACCATTTTTTTAAAAAAAATTGTTACCAGTTAAGCAGCCCACAATATTAGACAGTCACAACTTACAGTGTAGGCATCCAGGTTCGTCGTCATTCTTCCTGCCCCATCCAGGGCAACACTTAAAGACAGTGTGATGCTCCAAGCTGTATACTTGTTTATAGATGGTATAATAGCCTGTCCTTTAAAAAAAAATAATAATAAAGGAAACAAGGATAGGGAGGAACAACAGTGCAAGACAAACACTGTCCCATTTTGTCCAAGCAACAGCTATGCAGTGTTCTCCAACCTTGGGTCCCCAGATGTTTTTGGCCTACAACTCCCAGCATGCCCCAGCCAGCCCAAGGTTGGAGAACACTGAGCTATGGCCTACATCCAGCACACAATGAATAAAATGGCAACTCTCTTTCTAGAACATATTATTTCAAGGCACATTATCAGTTACTGTAAAGCCGTGGTTCTCAAACTCCCTATCATCGGGAAACGTTTTCACATTTGATTCTCCCCTTTATTCTCCTTGCATCTGCCACAGCACCCCTGCTTGCTGTAGAACGGGTTGAGCAAAAGATAGGCCGGGAAGTACTGCCAGGTCTCTCGGCACTTCTGCAGAACTCAGCAAAGCTTTCTGACTCCCAATGGGTTAACAACAGCAAGGGAGGGAAAATGTTGTGCCATAGCTTGCCTTGTGCTAATTACTTATCTCTCTCGGTGTCTCTCACTTGCAACACACAAGGATTAATTGGGTGTTTTAGACTAGGTCTTTGTGCATCTCTGCTGTCCAGTTTTAAGAGTTTTGTGTTAGAATCCCCAATCTGTAGTCCATGGTTGCAACCACAGTTTATTAGGACCAACCAAAATCCCACAAATACGTGCAAGCTTTCGAATTCTCCAGAACTCTTAATCAGGCTAGCTAGGTGGCCCAAAAAAGCAGGGCATGGTGTAGTAATCAGATGTAACATTTGTACTTGTATCTGCAGGTTATCCCAGTATATGATTGATGGTGCATATGACTGATGGGCAGCGGGGGGGGGGGGGTGTTAGTAAGTAATTGGCTCCATCCCCTGAACCATTGTTTTATATCTTCCTCCATCCCATCAGCCACTAACTTGCACCTGGCTTCTATTAACAGACCTCAGAGTTCTAAGCAAAGCATGCACACACACGGTTCCCATAACCTTAAGGTCTGCCTACCCCTGTTCTAAAGGTTCAGGGGCTTGTTCTAGGGTGCACTTAGTACAGTGGACAGCTGGTCAGGTGTGTACTCTGCTGCTCACTCTGCACTGAGCAAGGGAGTGGACTAAATGATCTCAAAGGTACCATCCAACTCTGTGATTCTATATTGCATGATGGCAAGCCTTGCTAGACCCCTCCCAATCACCTGAGAAGCTGCATATTGTCTACCCAGACACTACGGTCAACATCTGACGCCTTCCTCCGAGTGCCACCTCCAAGGGAGGCTCGGAGGGTGGCAACGAAGGAGAGGGCTTTCTCAGTGGCAGCCCCCCATTTATGGAAAGACCTCCCCACTGAAGCCCACCTGGCGCCAACTCTGCCATCTTTTCGGCACCAAGTTAAGACTGCCATCTTCTCCCAGGCATTTAAGGGTGTTTGATGGCATGATGGGGAGTTTGTGTCAGCTGCTTTTAACAGGTCTGGTTGTACTGGAATTGTTTTGGCTGTTGGATTTTTTTAAAATTTTGTATATTGATTTTTTTTAATGCCGTTTTTATGCTATTTTTATGTTTTGTGAATTGTTGTGAACTGCCCAGAGAGCTTCAGCTATTGGGCAGTATAGAAATGAAATGAAATGAATAAATAAATAAATGTTGGGAGAAAGTCAGTAAATGAACAAGGTGTCTCTCAGGGAAACACGCCTGCCATTACTAACCGTCTCACCAAGGAACATGAAGATTCCCAGAAATACCATTTAAAAATGAATCAAAAGGAAAATGATTTAAAACAGAGCAAATCTAAATGTCTCCCATCTCTATTAACACTGCAAGGTTAAGAATATTCACCAAAGCTGCAGTCTTGCTCCATTAAGATCAATGGGAGCTTGGCCACGAAGGTCAAGCGGAAGAGGATTGCAACGCAAAGTTCTTAAGCCAACTGTGCTTTGTCTACTTCAAAAGGGCTGGGCCCGGTGTTCAAGAGCAGTATGGCAACTTAACCAAACAGCATGAATGGGTACCATTTTTCTCCTCCCCACCCGCAGCAGGATGAGCAGTGGTTCTGGAAATCACTCTTCAAAAAGGAAAACGTTAGTCTCCTTGGGTTAGTGGGTGCGCCTGGCTTTCAATGTGTCCTAAAAAGATGCAGGAAATTAGCATTAGCTGCATCTCTCTAACGCCTCTTGACTGGGTAATGGGGCAAACTAGCTGACCTCCCTCCATCAATAAAATGCAACGCATGCTGCTCATTTGTATTAATTGACCAACATGTGAACCAGCATCCTACCCTTGGGGGTCCTTAAAGCAGGGGTTTTGCTTACTTCAGTCTTGAATTGTCTTTTTTTTTTTTTAACTAGCATCCCTGTGGTCCAATGTGTTTAATGTACAAAGCGTGATTGCGTACTCAAGATTTCTTAGCAATGAATACTTAACTAACCTGTGTTAAGTGATCCTGAGTATGCATTCTTGCTTAAGAACATAAGAAACGACTTTAACAGGTCAAACCAAGGTCTACCTTGTTCAGCATCCTTTATTTATTTACGTATTTATTATATTTATATCCAACCTTTGTTCCTGCAAGAAACCCAAAGCAGCTTACATGGTCCTTCTCCACTCCCATTTTATCCTCACGACAACCCTGTGTGGTAGGTTAGGCTGAGAGTTAGTGACTGGCCCGAAGTCACTCAGTGAGCCTCATGGCCAAGTGCGGACTAGACCACTATGCCACACTTGCTCTCCTAGGATGCTAGCAACCAGAAGCACTAGGTGTCCCGGGATCTACCTTCTACCCACTCGTTTGAAAGCATGCTGTTGAGCATTAAACCATTTGCAAGTAGGTCTGGGTGAAAGTTAGTTCAACTATCTTCAATTTATTGTAGGTGAAATAAGGGAGATCTAAAACGTGCCCTAGCCCTGATTTATACAGGTTGCAGTTTATGCGTAACATATGTAAGCATTCCACACATACCTGGTTCCAATTAAAATGCACTTACCGTGCATGCTGGTCCATTCATGAGCAATGCTAGCACATCAGTGGCGCACCTACTTGGGCCACTCAAACCTTGATGTAGCAAGGTTACACCTGAAAAGGGACAGCCATGGCACAGGTGGTATTAGCATTTAAACATGACCAGGTGTGCACAGAACACTTACATGTGGCCTGCTTGCTGTATCAATCAAGTCTTAGGGGAGAACACTGGCAGGCGGAAAGCAACAGCAAAAACACCCAGGGACAGCCCGATGAAGAGTGAACATGCTCTGGCCACAGAATGCCGAATGACTGTGGGAGTCAGGGGGAAAAGAGAAAGAAAACCCAGGGGAGGCAGGATGGAACAGAGTATCCTGGAAAAGGGCATGGCTGGTCGGCCGGCACACTAAACAATACTGCAACACTGTGTTGCAGGTTGCACCTGTTCTTTTGATAACAGCAAGTTTTTAAAGACAAGGCCACACATTACCTTCTCTCATAAGCCATGCACCATCTAGGTGCTACACAGTCCTGCTTCCATGTCTTCACCGTACGGGCGAAAGCTTGAACACATGGCTGACGGTGTCCCACCATTGCCAGTTCTTGTTCAGGACATACATTTGGCCTACAATATTGGGAGAAAAATTAAGTCAAGACAGGGCACTGCAGACAAGACATAACAGGAGGAAGACACAGGAGCTGCATCAAGTGGTCCAAACTCTTATTTTGATCCTCCAGATGATCGAAAGGCATCACTGGCCAACTACTTGATTCAGAAGCAGCACATGCTTTTGGCCCAAGCCTCTCTCACACATCACTTGGTTTCTCATAGCTTAATTGCTCAGTAAGCACTCAATGACAGATGAATATGTGAACCGACTGCATTAAGAAAGCACTGCATCCGAGGTGGCGTCAGGCAAGTACAAACATTCTATCTATTTAACATATGACACTATCCTAACGCAAGCCAGATGGATTGGCCCATCTAGTCCACTTCGACCAACAGAGGCTCTCCAATGTGTCAGGCAAATCTCTCTCTCCAGATGTTCCCAGTTCAAATCTCACCTCTGCCTTAGACAAGCCACTCTCTCAGCCTCAGTTCCCTCTGTCTGCAATATGGGTGATAATAACAACAACAACAATACGGACTTACTCTGCAGCAGGGGTAGAGAACCTGGGGTCCCCCTCTGGCCATGGCCCTCCCCCTGGCTCCACCCCCTTTCCCCAACCAACTGTTTGATGGTTTCTTGACATTTTGGGCAGGTTTCCCCCATGCTAAAAGGTTGAAATGCCCCTCCTAAGGCTTAGCTACTGGCAGAAAGAGCCTTAAGCTAAAATATGCTGGTATTTTAGTTATCTTGGCCCCACTTCTCTTGCCCTTGGCCCGGAGCCCACCACTGGAATGTGGCCTGAAAGGGATTCTACAAAATGGAATTTGCCCTCCAGCCTGAAAGTGGGTCCGCACCCCTTCTCTCCAGGGTTGTTTTAAGGATTACAACTAGATCATGCATGTGAAGTGCTTTCAACATTTGAGAGCACTATACAAATATTAAATAATATTGTTATTTTAAGTGGAAGGGCCAGGAACTGAACCTGGAACCATCTACATGCAAAGTATGTGCACTGCTCCTGAGCTGTGGCCCTTCCACCGTGATGATGGTATGGAAGGAAGTTGAAAGAGCTCTCAGGAGGAGAAGAAAAAACAGTGCACAGTTCTCAGTTGTGTTCACAGCAGCTACAGATGCAACATGAAGGCAGAGAGCAAGAGGCTCAAGTGCCTCTTGTTTCTGGTTCCTCCACATTTCTCTAACATTCAGAATACAGTCTCTGTACCTCCCCCACCTGGGAGATGCCCAAGGTCCTCATGAGCTCTGTCAACATTTGTGTCAGTGACATGAGGAACAGAGCACACCGCATCACAGTAACTGTGGGTGGGAAGGTAGGTTTACATGGGTCAGCCAACTGAGAACTTCATGGCTCCATTAGCACAACGGTTGTAGTTTCCCAAGGGAGGCCTGTCTCACAGGCTGGGAGGGTGGGAGAAACTGGAAGGCAAAGGGGTAGAGAAAGAGCAAGGCCGGAGGCTAAGAGGGGCAGAAACTGTGAGCTAAAAAGGTGGGGCGGGGATAGAAACAGCAAGGCTAGAAGGGGAGGGAGAGACGACTGCCCTAACATTTTCCAGGGTTTTTATTAAAATAATGTTTTTGAAGGGGGCCATGAGAAGAGAGCTTGGGAGGTCCCCACGGGCACCCCTGCAATATGGGACACACCATTTAGATCACTGTATTAATTCACATCAACTGAATAACAATCAAACAATTAGGTGGGCTGCACCGTAGGGACTAAATGCACCACATTACACTTCTACATTCAGCAGAAGAGCTTTTAATGCCCCCATTAAGGGAAGGTGTCATATCAGGTTAACAGACACACCTGCCACCTGCATGCTGTGGATCCCTGTGAAGTCAATACACACTAGCGGTGCCACATTCTGGCTGGCCCAAACCCCTGGGGCAATGCTACAGGGTTTAGTCTCCTTTGGATGAGACAGCACAGTACAGGAGACTTGGGATGCATTAGTAGTGTTTGTTTTATTTACAAATATGCAAGTGTTTGTTTTATTTACAAATAAGCTGGTAGTAAAGCCACAGTTCCTGCATCAGATTCCAAACAGAGTCCATGCAATCAAAAAACAAAACAAAACAAAATGTATTTTCACAGACAACCAATTAGCGTGAACCAACTGGAGATGTAAATAAATAAATAAAATTATATTAAGCATTATAGAAGTATTTTAAACAAATAAACTTGAAGTGGTCTCAATTCACACAACAGAGGGCTCCAAGCTTTCTCTGCCTCTCACCTATTAGCTCTAGCATGCTCCCTTCTAAAAGCAGGGAAAGAGAGATTTCCAGTTATCAAGAACAATAATATTCTTTTGTCCAGTCCTCAGCTATCCATTGACAAAATATCAGCTAATGATCTCAGACTATTAACATGCAGGCAGCTTAACATATGGATGGTCTCATCCACAACAACAACCTATTTAAAAAGCTGTGAAGAAGTTTGGCACAGTGTCACCGTTTGATTTAACCCTGGTAAAATGTTGGAGACCCCTCCCAATTTTCAAGTGTCAAAAACACTTATTTAAATAATCGCTTTGCAAGCAGTTTTAAGGAAAACAATTAAAGACAGATTCAAAATACTCTGGGGTTTGGGGGGGGGGGGGGGGGCTAGGCAAAAGTAACATTTCCTTTCCTTAAAAGCCTGAAGATGTTAACATTAGTTGTCACAGCAGTTGGAGAACAGTCCCTGGTTAGAATTTTATGAACTAGTATTCCTTCAAACAGGGTCTGCAAACCAACTCGAAAGCCTGGTTACAATGGACATCTTGGTTAGCATTAACAAGGTTAGTGCCAGTGCACACGTAAGGGTAAGCCACGATTAAGGGTAGGAAGGGAAGAGCAGGAGAATTAACTAGAGAAGGGAGAGAGGTGCAGAGCCCACTCAATGGAAAATAGATCAGGAGTGTTACATCTGCACCAGGTCATTCTAGAACAGGCAGGCAGCCTGATGTCCTTCAGATGTTTCAGATACAACTCCCATAATACCCAACCATTGGCTATGCTGGTTAGAGCTGATGGAAATGGTCATCCAACATATCTGGTGGGACCAGGTTGCCTACCCCTGTCCTCGAGTTATGTTCACTTCTTCCTTTCCACAAGAATCCCACGGCCATGCCCATAAACGGGCTCTCACTTTCTTTCCATGCTTGTACAATACAATTCCATCTATGTTTATCCAGAAGTAAATCCCATTCAGTTCAATGGGTACTCACTAGAAGCGTGCTTAGGAATGCAACCTTAGTGCCCAACCATCCCAGAGGTACATAGAACTAAGAGTGTACCACCTTGAATCTGTAGGCGATCACTTGTGACCGAGTAAGATTGTCTTCCAGGATAAAAAATTACAAAAATAAAATTTTAAAAGGAGGAAATTCTAAAGAAAAATATTGTGTAGACTCTAGCGATGGGTCCGTAAGTGACTGTGGAGACCAATTCTAGATCCACACAGCTTCCCACAGTGAGGACACAGGTTACCAGATGGAAGATGGTCCTGTAAAGAATTCGTTTGACGTGCTTTTCACTTAGCACATTTCTCTCTTTCACCTTGCACTTGGGCAAGCAGGGTCAGGCCTGGTTATTACTTGGATGGGAGACCCCTCCTCTAGTTTCCTGCACTGAGCAGGGGGTTGGACTCGATAGCCTTGTAGGCTCCTTCCAACTCTGTGATCTATGAAGTCAGTAACTTGCAGTAATTCTAAAGTCTTACACATCTATTACACAAATAAAATTCAAACTCAAATGTCATTGAAATTTTGGTCACACAGACAATTGATCTTCCCATGTCAGATACTGAGAATAACCCCAATTTTAAAGCCTGCCCTGCCCTTGATTCAAACCTCTGAACTCTAGCCCTTCAATGATGTATAAGAGCTAACAGAAATGTGATTTTTCTAAGGATTACCAGCTAGCCAAGTGGGGGGGGGAGCATGGTTATTTTTAAAAAATCTTTCAGACCCATTGCCAAATTCATTACTTTGTAGTCAAATTCGGCTTGATTATAGGATTTTTTTTAAAAAAAAAGTTGAGTCAGAGTTGTTAGGACTCAAAACTGGCACCATTTTCTTTTTTTACAAAAGAACTAGGAGTTTAATTTAAAAACGCTATTGAAACCACTTGTAGCAGAAACGCTAAAAATAATTCAAAAGCCTGGTGAAATAAGATTGTGTTGACCATTTGCCATTCGGTTCATCTTGATTTTTAAAAAATGGATAATCACTGCTTTTAATGGAACTTTTATTGTTTTTTGTATTTTTATTTTTTTTTCATTTTTTTTAAATTTTTATTTTTAAAATTTTTCAACAATACAAAAAAACAACAACTAAACAACACACATACAACTTATATAGTGCTCCCATCACCACGGGACCATATAATACATTATATCTCTATGATCTATAATTATTCATTATTCCAAAAATACAACATATCTTGACACGGCATACTCCTTTCCCCCTTGTTTAACACAAAGTCCAAAAATAAACCTCAAATATCCTTAAAAATATTTTTCTTTAACTGACCCCTTTTGCATTTGATATTACAAGTCAACATATCATTTAAAGCCATATCCCATACTTCTTTATACCAATCGGTGATAGAGAAAACTTGCTGAATTTTCCATTTTCTTGCTATCATTAATCTACCTGCCGTTAACAAATTTACAATTAATTCTTTAACATTTTGAGGACCGGCCACCTTTTCAGTTATTGATAACAAGGCTAATTTAGGACAAACTTCTAAATCAACACCAACAATTTCTTATATTTCTTCAAAAATCCTTTTCCAAAAATCCATTACATTTTTACAACTCCACCACATATGAGCATACGTACCCAGCTCCTGACAGCCTCTCTAACACATTGGAGAACATTTATTATCTATTCTATTTATTTTCACCAAACTGGCACCATTTGCATTTAATGCACACATGTAAACTGCATCGCTCATACATGCAACTAAGGCAACAGGTGGCTGAACTGAACCTGCATAATTCCACTCAGCCAGGGAGTAATTCCACTTAACCTGCATTTGGGGCTGCACAACCCATACGTGGGATGGGATGGGATGGGATGGGTACAGTGCTGTGGCTAAGAGAATCAGGCATGCATTAAGAAGTCCCTGGTTCAACTCTCAGCTCTGCGATGAACTCACTTGCCTTTGGCAAACCATTCTCTGTTCTTAGATTACCGGTATGTTCTCACGTTCAGTTTCAAGTCATTATTAATTTTTTAATTTATTAGCTGCCCTGTGAAAAAAACCAAAAATAAAAACCAGCTGTTCTCAGGATGACTTGCATAAACATAGATAAAAGAAAAATAAAATCCAGTGAAATCCACACACGTCAGTTCCAGATCATTCACGGATAAGCCATCAAGTAAAGTACGTATATGCAGGTATGAATGGGCCTTAAATTTGCAAGCACAACTCTGCTACAATTTTGAGAAGATTTTTAATTCTCAACTCCTTCAACCAGACTTCTGAAACAGGAAAGCAGGCTCTGTGATGTCAGGAGAATATTCCTCTTTTATATTTAGAGTAAAGCAAGAGGGCTTTATCTGAGAGAAAAAAGAGTACACCTAACTCTCGGCTTTAGCACTAAATCCACATTAACTTTTCCTGAGAAAGCTGATTCGCCTTTGTGTCATCCACCAATGTTTTCTTAGAAACACCCTCTAGTGGAAGCAAGGTCTACCACAGCTTCCAGAACACCAGATTTACCCAGAAGATCTGTACCTTTCAGAGGAGCTATTTTTATCCAGCTTTTTAAAACACTGCGGGGAGATCGCAAAAGGTAAGTGCTTGAAGAATGAATCTAGTTTCAAGTAAGTGCACTTATTTTTCCAAAGTTAACTTTGATAGAAAGAAAGCATTATTTTAGAACAGCCACATTATATATATATATATAACCAGAATATATATATATAGGCTGGTTCCCGTACCTTTAACAACTGTATGCACCATCCATGTCGTAGAAGTGGGACAGCTGAAACTTCCCCCACTATTGTCAACTCCATCCTGGGAAAAGGACCATTTCTGAATGGCTGTTACAGGGCACAGGAACTAAGACAAAACCAGTCTACACCTTACTCTCTTCCCAAAGCAAATGCTAACAGTTATTCCAAGGAGTTAGATATGAGCCCTGTTCACTCAGTTGTGATCTCTGCACTGAATCCTACATATTTTGGGGGGCTCAGCAGCATCAACTGTTTATTGGGGGGCTCAGCAGCATCAACTATTTCATGGCACTGTGGCATCCATATAGACCAGTGTTCTCCAACCTTGGGTCCCCAGATGTTTTTGGCCTACAACTCCCAGCATGCCCCAGCCAGCTACACTGGCTGGGGCATGCTGGGAGTTATAGGCCAAAAACATCTGGGGACCCAAGGTTGGAGAACACTGATATAGACCATACTGCACCACACACTAGATCACAGTTCAAGCAGCTGCCTCCAAGCTTCAGGGACTAGGTCCCAAGAGTACACCCTAGGAACATAGGAATATGCCAGGTCAGCCCACTGCTCCATCTAGCCCAGCACTGTCAACACCTAACTGGCAGCGGCTCTCCAGTGTTTCAGGCAGAATTCTTTCCTGGAGATGTCAGAGATTGACCAGGGACCCTCTGCATGCAAAGCAGGTGCTCTGCCGCCGAGTCAGAGACCCTCCCCTAGCAGCCCACAGTTTCTCCTCATGGTTGTTGCCTCTACAAGAGTATCCTTCCTCGCCCTACTCTACCTTGACTACACCATGCCCGTTTCCTGCCAAACCTCTTCCATGCTAAATTCCTACTCCTTTCCACGTCTCCACCCACTCTACTCCCATGCCCGCACAGCTCTAGTCACCAGCTAACACTCCGAACTTGACCTCAACCTGCATTTTGGACTACCATTGTTTCTAGTCCCTATGGATGACTCATGCTAGTTTGGCTAGACTTCCTAAGCCTGGTTCTACAAGGAGCTTGTAGCCCTCCAACTCTCATCAGCTCCAGCCGGCATGGCCAATGGGTTGGGATGATGAGTTGTAGTCCAACAACCAGTCCTGCTCTACACAGACACTGATGCTGCTGTACTCTGATGCAGCCATACTCCTCTAGAGAAATCTAATTCTGCAATATAAACATCAAGAACTGGGACACTCTGGTCCATGAATGATCTAAATGGAGGTTGCGTATTGCCTTCTGCCCTCCGCAGAGAGTGTCAACCCAATATTACAACCCTGACTAATAGTAATTTTCCTGTTGAAGTAGAGTTTATTTGCAAGGCACTATAAAAGCACTGTAGCTCTGAGTGGACTCGAGTTATCACCATTAAACATTTGAAGCTGCATTATGTGCCATCTTACAATGTTTCGGTGAAGGTAAACAGCTGGAGATTAACTCATTGCCACTGGACGCAATATACCCGTGCGACAACTTTCTTCCCAGTGCTCCACAGTCTGAAAACATGTTCTTGGTGGCCTCCTTCATGTGGTCATTGAGGAAAACATTCTCCATCCAGCCCAGAGTCAGACACGCAGATTTCAGCGCGGGTAGAAATGCACATAACTTTGTGCTGTATTATGGCTCTTGTCTCCAAAGATCTGAAGACCCAGAGCCAAAATACCTTTCACTAAGGGATGAAAGAATACTTAAATGGAGCAGTCCATCTTAGGCTTACATGAGAAAAGTAATTAATAATTCTAATCAAGGTTATCTTCAAATACATGCTTACCATAGTCCTACCAAGCAAGTTTTCTGCAACAGATTAGAAAGAGCACATAAAAGAGAAAGCACAGGTCATATTAGCAGCAGAGCTGAATAAATATACTTGTGTGCCATTATTAGATTGCTAGTTAGTTACCAAGACCCCTGAGATTCCTGCAGCCCTGCACATCAGTTCAGCCTAACACTAAAATTTAAAATGTGTACTATAACAGAACTTATTTGCTCCAACATGCTTAAAGAGGGAAGGAAAAAGAAAACCACCACCACCACTGCATTTCCCCCGTGGGTGAAAAAGCAGTTTTGGAGAGGACAATTTTGTGCTGAAAAAATCACTGAAGGAAGAATGGATTGAACAGTCTCTTCCTACCAGCATTCCTCGGCTGAGAGTTGCAGCCTGCCCAGAGTGCTTTGGTTTTTTTTAAAAAACTTGCAAAGTAAAGAATCATGGAATTCCTTAACATCTAGCTTGACCCTAAAAGTTGAAAAAGCTACTCACAGGTTTCACTTACTGAAAAACAACAGCAGATGTTTGAGCTGAGCTGTTCCTCTGTAAATGCATACTAAACGTAAGTGTAGCTAGTCATTGTTCTTTAATCATATGATACCTTGATTAGATAAATGGCTTGTTCCAAATTGCACTGATCCACTACAGACACAATTTTATTGTAGGTGAACTTTGATACACATGAACTACACTGATCATCTTCGTGCTAGCGGGACATGTCAGCATATTATATTTACATCATTATGTTTTCCGTTCTATACTCTTTCCTGGATGGATGGAGACAGCCATTTTACAACACATCTGCAGTAAATGTGCAGCACAAAAAAAAAAAGCCTCCTTATGAACGAGTATACAAAATTCATTCAGCAGGAGGATACAGATGACCAAGTCCTGCAAAGCCCCTCTCTCCCTCGAATGCAGCCTCATTTTCATAGTTCCTATCTATGCTGCTTAAATTTCAAACTGCCCCTAGGACTATGAAAGCCTCTGAGTTTTCATTGTCCTTTCAGGCCAAACTGTTATTTTCATCTGTATGAATGTTTCTGCAATTGATGACAGAGACTTATCGATGGAAAGAGCAAAATAAGAAAGAAAAAAGAACACCAATGACTAGATAGATATAGACTATATAGATGTATCCTATAATACTCACCTTTAGAAACGCACAGAAAGTTGGCAGGTTTGGGGTTTATGCATAGGTATATCAATTATTTGAAACTCAAGCCTAAATCAATGAAAAGGTTTACTGGGAACCATGCCTTTAAACTCGATAAATATAACCCTATAAAACCATAACTGATCGTAGTCTCCAGCTATGTGCTAAAAACCAAGCATTGCCGTACCTACTCACAGCTGCACAGAAATATGGAAAAGCAGAAAGAGGGATATGATAACAGGAGGTATACAGGACTCTACTGACCAGTTATACATTGTAATAAAGCATCTACCACCTAATATAAAAGTTATTCACCAGCTACAGCATAAGTCCCCAACGTTGTTGGATCCATGGGCACAATTGGGAATTTGAGAAACAGCTCTGGGTACCACCACAAAATGGTCCCCACAGTGGATATGGCAAGTCACATAATGGCAGCCGTGGGGGCCTAGCTAGTCAAAACTGAGCTAAAGAGGGGTGGGGGGAATAACGCAGCTAGAGGCTGGGAGGGATGAGGAAGTAGCAAGGCAAAGGGGTAGAGGAGAGAGAAAGAGCAGGGCTAGAGATTAGAAAGGGAGAGAAAGAACACTACCCTAACGTTTTCCAAGATTTTTATATTTTAAAAAATTCTTTTGAAGGGGACAATGTGGAGAGCTTTGTGGGGGGCACCACTGAAGGTCCCTACAGGCACCACGTTGGGGATGCCTGAGCTACAGACGTCCCCAACAGACACGCTGGCCTACATAAACTATGGCAATGGTGTTACTAGATCCAGATGCATCAGCCATACTATCAAGGTCTTTTACCTTCAACATCATGTACCTACAGTGTCCTTCTGCAGTTTACGCAGGACAAACAGCTCAGTATCTACGGTATATAAAAACAACAAGAAGATATAAACGAGACCGATGTCACTAGGCAAACATTTTGGTCTCACAGTTACCATACTTAAGCAAAACTTAGGTGGCAGATAGGACACTAGACTACTAAACAGATCTGATGTTATTGTTTGATTTGAAGATGCACAAAAACCAGTATCATGCATGTAATGTGCATTGTGTGCCAGCATGCCAAGTATGTGAAACTCAAATCAACGAAGATGTCCATTGGGAATCATGCATTTAAAACCTTACCATAAATCTAATCCATTCTACCTTCTCCTCAGCATACAAGCTGAGGAGAAGGTTTCCTAGGTTGCACTCTCATTTCATGTGATGTGATGAGGTCTAACAGCATGTGCCCTGAAACAGGAATGGGCAGACTTCGGGATTCCAGGACCTACTTAGTTTTTTTCTGCTAGAACCTCAAGGTCCATCAATGGAAGCCACTCAACTGCAAGAGAGTGGCTCAGGGCAGATACACACCTAGGGATCTCGGAGAAATCTGCAATGGACTATTATCATTATTATTATTATTATTATTATTATTATTCCGCCCAACAGCCGAAGCTCTCTGGGAGGTTTACAACAATCAAATGATTTCTGATTTCTAAGAATACGACCCACAGATTCTGCAGTGGACTATCTTTCCCAAACTGTGCGATTCTGCAGACTTGTAGATCAGGCTTCCCCCCACCCCATCATTTTACACAAATTTAGCCATAGAAAAACACAAAAATTTTTTAAAAAAAACACCAACCAAAAATGTGCATTTCCCCCATAGGCTAAAGTGTGAAAATACACACTTTTCAGGGATTTCTGTAAAGGGGGAAAGTTCCCGTGCATTTTCAGGAGTGCGAATTTGCGCAAATGTGTATGAATGAATTTGCACAAAATCTCATTCTGTCAGTGAGTGGATGACAGAATGAAAGGCACCTGACAATCCATGAAACATAAACGGAACAGATTTTACAACATCCGTACATCCCTACACACCTGGCAGAATTAAGGAGCAGAGTACCTCTGAGCATATGGCTCAGACTAAGAATTTGTTTTCAGTATCAGAACTGAGCTCACAGTACTTTCAGGCAAAAGTACGCCCAAACCCCAAACCCCGCAAAGGTTTCTTCATTTCAGCAGCCTTATTTAGAGGGAGGGAGCTGTGTGTTATCATTGCTGTTAAGCAACCAGGAGGCAGAAACCCTACAGATCTACTGCAAAGCATCCAGAAATCTGCAAGTAGGTCCCAATCCACCTTCTGCTCATCCCTGCCCTAAAACATACCCCCAAATCCTCTGTGGCATTCAGGGGTTCCTGAGTAGGAAGCATTTGCCCAAGTTTGAAAACCCCGATCTATCGCATCTCTGCTAGGCGGATGGTGTTCCTTTAATGTTAAAATATCACCTTTTAGAAACAGATTTCTCTCTCTCCACCCACTTACTGGATCAGTGTTGTGAACATTCCAAGACCTTCATTATTCACTCCATACATTTGATGAAATAGACTTGCCTATGAAGGTTCATGATGCAATAAACTAGCTTGACTTTGGGTCAAACTACATGCAATGTTAATTGCTTGAATGCAATAAACAAGTACTTAAAAAAAAAAAAAGTAAATAGGTTCAGGAAGGGGCTAACAGCAGTGGCAGAACAACAGGGCTAAGAAGGGCAGTATAATAACCCTTCACACATAGACGCACAAAGGGTGGTCCTAATGAGCCAGTGTGGCGTAGTGATGAGAGTGTCGGACTGGGACTCGGGAGATCTGGGTTCTAGTCCCCGCTCCGCCATGAAACTCACTGGGTGACTTTGGGCCAGTCCCTGACTCAGCCTAACCTACCTCACAGGGTTGTTGTGAGGATAAAATGGAGAGGAGGAGGATTATGTAAGCCGCCTTGAGTTCCTTGCAGGAAAATGGTGGGGTAGGTAAATGTAATAAATAAATATATTACCTGAGACCCCAGCTGCAGTTTTTAAATCAGACACATTCAGGGAGAGATCCTATTGGCCCCTAGGCAGTGACTGAGGAGCGATACGATTTTCCGGATTCCCAGATCTGAGGTCGGAGCCTGTGCTCCAATCTCGGAGCTGGGAATCGGAGTTCCGTTCCCCCTCCCCCTCGCAGCCATTGCAGAAAGAACTACATTCTCCGGGGTTGGAAAAGTGACCTCGGAAGAGGAAAGGATGTTGGGGCAGGCGAGGAGGGGAAGAGACTGGGGAAGCCAAGATACAAGGTATCCTGAAGCTGCTCCAGCCTACTTCCCTCCGCCTCCAAAACATCCCAGCCAGACAGGCAAAAAAGCCCATCTAGTGACAATGCAGAGTAGGCGGATCGGGAGGCAAAGATCGCCTCCACAGCTCCTCCTGCTCTGCATCGGATGCCCACAAGCCTCCGAGTTTGGGGTTTTATGGGCATCCCGATAGGATTGGTCCCTAAGGACACAATCCTAGGTACGTTTAGACAGAAAAAAGTCCTACATCTCTTAGCATTCCCCAGCCAGCTTGGCAGGCTGGGGAATGCTGGGAGTTGTATAGGACTTTTTTCTATCTAAACATGCCTAGGATTGTGCCTGCAACTGCATTTGCACAATTAACATCACATCTAGTAGGACCCTTTAAAGTGCTGCATGACTCTTGCTTCAATTACCACAGGACAACTTTCAAGCAGCTACCACGGCTTCCCAGGAATCTGTGTTGTCCCTTCCTTCATGAAGCTCACATTACATCCTTCCCATAGCTATCTTGTTAAATACAAACTCCTGATAGTCTTAATATTTCAGGCCACTTCCCCACAAATGAGAATAACTTCTTCAAACATTTGCAGTAAGGCTAATGGCACGTAACACTGGAAAGCGCTGCGTGCTACGTACCTCAGGTGACAGCATAGATGCGCCCAGAAGTAGTCTTAAAAATGCAGAAGCATTTGATCATTGAGAAAAATGATCATTGTGAAAAACTGCATCAGAGCTTGCCTTCTGGAGGTTATCGGCCCCTCATGCACTAGAAAACGGTTGCCGAGGCATTTCACAGCAGGAAAAGGCCGACATTTAAATAAGCTTTAATATAAGTCAATGTTAGACTACCACCAAAATGTGGAAAACCATAACACAGCGGTATCAAACATTAGGCCCACATTTCCAAGATGGCTACATTTCTTCCCGCTGGCCCTACCCCGTTTTTCCCAGACTGTCAGTCGTTTGGTGATTTCCTGGTTTTTGCATGCTTCTCCCCCACCCCCCATTCTAAAAAGTTGAAATGCCCACCACCGGCTCCTAAGCCTTCGGTACTAGCAGTAAGAGCTTTAAGCTAAACTATGCTGGTATTTCTGGCCTCGCCCCTCTTGCCTTCGGCTCCGCCCCCCCTGGAACGCAGCCCAGCCCCCCCCCCCCGAAGCTTTTCCAAAACTGAATTCTTCCCTTGGGCTGAAAGAGGCTCAACACCCCTGCCTTAAAATGACTTCAGCTTCTCTGAAGAAAGCAGCCTTGCGGTGGAACTGAAATGTGTTAATTACGTGCTAACTGCAATTATCACTTGATAAGCAGAGTATGAAGCTGCTAGCAACAGTAACCACAATTCATCCCACCCCCACCCCCCACTATATATATATATGCTCCTCATTAAACATCCTAGAAGAGCACTCTTCAACCTTTTCAAACTTGTGACCTGCCTTTAATCCCCAATTTATTACACAGGAACGTAGGCACCTGCTTCATACCAAGTCAGACCATTGGTCCATCTAGAACAGTAGTGTCGCCACTGACTGGCAGTGGTTCTCCAGGGTTTCAGGCAGGATTCTTAACTAGCCCTACTTGGAGAAGCCGGGGATCAAACCTTCTGCAGTCAGAGCATGTGTTCTACCACGGAGCTACAACCCATCTGCTGCATGGGAGCCACTACAATTTTTTTTACCTTTTTTTTTTTTTTTTTTTTTACTATTTACGTCCATCTTCCCAACACCCTGCATACATTTTTTTTTTCTTCCTGCTGACCACATTTCTGCTTTACTCTTCTCATTATCCCAGCCTTGCAAATAAGCCACAAAAGTTCCTAGCCTGCAAAATTATGCTGCTGGGGCTGGCAGAGGAGGGATGGATATCTCCACCCCACCTCCAGAAGCCTGCTGCATTTCTATGCAGGCTGCAGAAGAATAGGCTTCCCTCGTCTGGCCGCCCGCTTGGTTTCCCTGCCAGCCACATAGGAGGGATGGAGTCCTCCAATCCTCCTCCATCTGCCCATTCACACAAACGGCATACAATTCTATGCACTCACTCACTCCTTGTTGCTACCGAGTAACTGCTTAATGACAAGACCACTTTACATTTTTCTTTAAAAGAAATGTTACAAAAACTATTAAAGAATGACCATTGTGCCTCTCTGGTGTGTGACCCATGTTAGGTTGGGCCCATGACCAAGTAATGGGTCTCCATCCACCAGTTGAAGGCCAGCCCCCTCTCTGGTTCACAGATTATTTTTAAAAATTTTTTATTTAAGTTATGTTTGTCCTGCTCTTCAACCAAAATGTCTCCCAGAATGACTTGCGTATAATCAGTAAAACAAGACAGGGCCTGCCTGAGGGCTCACAATCAAAAAAAGACATGACACACAAGGAAAAAGGAATGGGGAGGGAAGAGGTTAAAGAAAAAACCATGTCTTTCAGCAGGGCTAGTGGAATGGCACCACGGCCTCTTCTCATCTCCTTCAGTAAGACTGAACATGGGGACTTTTCACAACTTCATGTGAAAAAGCCCCACACACATGTACACACACAAAGCTGTAACTGCTACCCAAGTCCTGGCGGAATGATTCAGGCTTTGATATCTGAATAATGAGTATATCCTAAAAGGGGAGCTCTGACAAGGGGTGATAAAGCTGCAATGATCTATTATGACTCATCAAATGGCAACTGATGCCTTACAGTTTGAACCTGTGAATGTTCCCTTAAGATTCACCCCCAGAATAATTCTGCCGAAGGTGGCTGTAACATACAGACACCAGCCCACTGCCCCCGCCATCCCACACAAAAATTACGCTTCTCACTAATCGCTTCTCTGTTTAATAACCCCAGGAGACCTCTGGAGTCTGCAGCTATTGCACAAAGCAGCTGTCAAGAAAAGAAATCCAATTAAACTTTTTGCCATGGGGCTGACCCTGATCGTGGGCTACAGTATAGACTAGACAGTGTCACTCAAGCATTATACACGACACACAAGAACAGGCAAGGCACGTCACACAGCATGCACAAAGTCACACTCTTTGACTCCGATTAATTAATGCAGTATAATTACAGCCCTCCCAATTCTGCACAAATGCAGATTCAAATCACTACTCTCTATATAAAAATGCATGCTGAGATGACTGTAAGAGCAATTCAATCATTTTATTACTTTGACCCAGTACAGATGCAGCATTCCCTGTCTTCAAATCATAGTTGAGAAATTAGGAACATGCTGTGTGGGCTCACATACTCCCCACTCATGTATGAGTTTCCTCCTACCTTCCACGGTTTATTTTTAGCCGTTGCTTAGCATTATATCTGCATCAGCACTAACTATGGTTAAAGATAACCAGGATTACCTTGAAACCATGATACGAAGTGGGTTTACAGAAACCATGGTTAATGCCAATATGGACATAATGCTAAACTGTGGTCCCAAAAAACCATGGAAAGGAGGAAATATATGCATGAGTGGGAGGGGGATACATAAGCCCTAAACCACGGAGTGGAGATCAGAACTGTCATATCTGCACAGGACCCTAGATCATGTGAATGGAAGGATGGCAACAAAGACATATTAAAGGTCATGTATATGTCCTGCCCCAAGAACAAAGTATTCCGAAGTCTATTCATTTGATTGATGATATTCCAAAGTCAATATAAGCCACCTGAAGGAAAAATAAACTAAAGCTGATGAAATGTAATGCTGCAATCCTACACACATTTACTTGCACTACTAAGCCCCCTTCACACCTAACCTCCTTCTTACACCATCACTCAAGAAATATAATACAAAGATTTATTTTGCCATGAGCATTTGGACCCAGATCTATTTGCATCAAAAGAAACACATGCACTGTATCGCACGACAGTGTTTAGGTGGGTGTTTTCTCTCTACATGGAAACCAACCGTGCAATCCTATACATGTTTACTCAGAAGCAAGCCTCACGGAGTTACTTCCAACTTAGTCTGCAAAAGATTGCAGCCCAAGGGCAATTTTACATATTATGGTTATACAGCAAAGGTATCACTTTATTTATTTATTACATTTATACCCCGCCTTTTTTCCTGCAAGGAACCCAAGGCGGCTTACATAATCCTCCCCCTCCTCTCCATTTTATCCTAACAACAACCCTGTGAGGTAGGTTAGGCTGAGAGTTAGTGACTGGCCCAAAGTCACCCAGTGAGTTTCATGGCTGAGTGGGGACTAGAACCCGGATCTCCCGAGTCCCAGTCCAACACTCTCACCACTACGCCACACTGGCTCTCTTCCATCACTTCTGCATGGAAATTGTGTCTACCAACACCTGTGTACACAATCACATGGAACAAATATACACACACACGTATTTTGCTACATGTACACCAACTGGTTCTCCCCCATACATACACACTGATGTAGACACATGCTTTTCTCAGCCATGACAGTATACACACAGGTACATGCAAGCTGCTGTTATGGGAACTGAAATACATGGAGAAATCTTGTCATGTGCAAAGCAGCTTTGAATTCCAGAGGAATGAATGAGACTCCAGAAAAGCTGTGTTTAGAATTGCAGCGGGACACTGCCTTAAGTACTTAGTCTGAAAAAATGCTTACTGGAAAAAGAAAAAGGCAGGAAGAGTTCCCAAACCTTGGCTGCAATCCTACACACACTTCTCTGGGATACAGCCCTGTTGGAACTTAGTAAGACGTAATTCCACATAAACATGCACAAGATCTGTCTGTAAACCTGAAAAATTCCCCGCCTCTCTTAATTTTTAGCACATGCATAAAGTCCCACGTTCAACCTCTGGCACCTCCACTTCAAAGGCTCTTCAAGAGACCTCCGATCGGGACCCTGGGGAGGAGCAGCCCGTCAGAATAGCCAATATTGGACTAGTTGGACAGATCGTCTCACTGACTATTAAACAGCCGCCCACGTTACAATGGTTTATCGCCACAGTCGCCTTTTATTCACGTTTCTCATACTGAAGCAAGAGAAAGAACAAAGCATCCTCTCAAGGTTAACTGGCGAGGAGCGCAATCCTATGTGTAACATGTTTACTCAGAAGTAAGCGCCATTGCGTTCAGCGGGACTTACTCACAGAGAAGCGGATACAGGATTGCAACCGTAGAGAGAAGGATCAAAACGGGAATTCAAGACGCTGCACCTTTTGAACAAAGTAAGAACGATGGGTTGTATCCGATTTAGTCCTACTTAGAGTAGACCCGGTGAAACGAATGCGACTTAGGCTAGAAAAACGTTGAATACCACATCGTTCTTCTCCCGACCCCACCACCACTCGAACCACACATGCACACACCCCGCCGCCAACTTTACGGAGTGCTTGAGAAGCCCGGAACAGAACGAACTAGCCGCGTGCAAAGCAATTCCGCGCAAGCGGCCACCTCCGCGGGTCACTTACATGCCTTGCTGAAGTTGCACGGATGCGGTCTGCGGCGAGGCCACCACCAGGCTGCAGAGCGTGCACAAAAGCCACGCTCCGCTCGGGCTCATCTCGGCGGGACGATGGAGTCGAGATCCGCCGGCTGCAAAAAACTTCAGCTCCCAGTGCCAGGTTGGCGCTGCAGAAGGGCAGCGAGCTGGACAGAAGTTGGCATCGGGGAACTTAATAGCGGTCGGCCGCCACGCTTCTCGGACGGATCGCCTTGATCCAGACGGCTTTGAATGGGAGGCGCTTCGGCGGCGGCGGCGGCGGCGGTAGCTGGAGAAAACGACCGATCAAGGCAATTTTCTCCAGCATTCACGCGACACCGTCTCGGCGCAAGCAACAGGCTCCACCGAGGCTCCTCCTCCAAGCCACCGCAAGCAGCCCTCCAAATCATTTAAAGGCTCGGCAGAGCCAATCAGAGGCTTTGGAATGTCCTAGCCTCACCCACAATTTGGGGAAAGTGGGGGCGGGGGAGGCAGACCCCGGGATTTTGCAAAAACTAATAGGTATTTTTTTGGTCTCGTGCTACCGATCAATGAGATTAACTATGCGCGTATTCAGCTACAACTTTCGGGCCTAACTGCAGACAGTGTTAAACACGTGTTTGAGAGAGAGAGAGAGAGAGAGAGAGAGAGACGTAACGCTCCTTTTGTTTTGAAGGAAAAGCAGCTGATTAGGTGAGGAGAGGCAATCAAGCAGTAAACGATAAAGCGCAAGCTCCCTCCTTCCCCCCGCCGCTCCGGAGGCTGGAAAAGAGCAGACAGGAAACCCCCAGGTTCCGCTCCTTCCCCCCCCCCCCCCCGCAACCATGGCACCTCCTGCTCTGAGCTTTGCTGCTTCTGGGGGCAGGCAGGGAAGTGTGCAAGCAAGAGAAGGGAGTGGATGCTCCTGCTTCCTTTCTGTTTTTCACGGCCCCCAGCAGGGAAAATTGGGATCATAAAGCTGTCTAGAGAGAGCGTGCGTGCGTGCGTGCGTGCGTGTGAGAGTGTGCAAGCAGCTGCCTCGCCATCTCTCTCTGACCAGGTTCGCACAACGCGGCAGCCCATCGTGGGTTAATTAACCTTCCAGGAGTTGCGGCGCCTGCCGACTGCCATTATAAACATGTTGTGTCATGCAAATCTGGCCGGTGTTATTTGAGGGCTAAACATCCCTGGTGTAACCCAAGGTCTGTTATAGCTTGCGAACTGGCCCTCTCTTACTCTCTGGGCAATGCAGCATAGAGGGTTGGCCACTGAAGGAGCAGCCACCTCATCCTCTCCAAACAAACAAAAGTAGCCATGTTGACTATAAGAAAAAAATTCCAACATCTATATTAGTGTAATACCTTCATTAGGCCAACCAAAAGATCACACACACACACACACACACACACACCCAAATGTGCACATTTTCAAGCTCATCTTCTGACTCACTCGCTTGTTCTCTCCCTCTGAGCAGCATGGTGGAGGGGATTGGGCCCAAATGGCCCAGTCCTCCAGACCACCCAGTAAGAGAGGGCAAGAGAGCTAGCAGAGGTCACCTGGGCCACTCTTCCTACGTTGCATTGGATGATCAGACACCTCTGAGTTCTAGGGCTTCTGATCACCGAGGGCACAATCGACAGGATTGCAGATTCCTGAATCTAAGGTTTTTATCCTGTCTTGGGATACTTTCTTACATCACATTTACTCAACAGCATATCTCTAATAAGGGGTGGCATCAAGGGTAGGCATAGTCGGGCACCTGCCAAGGGCCTATACCCCAGCAGGGGTCCATTAAGAAGCCCTCTAGATTTGCTCCTCTTCACCATTGCAACCTGTTTGTTCACCTGCCTCTCACTCTGGCCCAGGCAATGGTGCTTAGGAGGAACACTAGGTGCCACAGCCTATTTGCCATGGCCTCCTTTTGCTCCCTCCCTCTGGATGGCCCTGCTAAACCCTTCCTGGTGATCATCAGGGCCCCTGCACCTTTATTTCAGCAAGTGCCCACGGACAGCAAGGTGGTGGGGCAGATGGCTTCCCAGAGATTCGGGGCTCCAAATGAAAGATTTGGGGCTCCAGCCCTAGTGGGCCACCCCCTAACACTACCTCTGGGCAGCACTGTGGTCCCAATCCACAGTGCCTAGAAGGGGGTGAGCAGGGGAGAGGAAGTAGCAGCAGCCTCTGCTTTCTCTTGCCCAAAGAAAGAGGATGAGGGAGCAGGTAGCGAGGGCCAGGTGAGCAATTGATGGTGACAACCATCACATGTCCAGTCCTTGAAGTTTGGGCCAGTCACTGACTCTCAGCCTAACCTACCTCACAGGGTTGTTGTGAGGATAAAATGGAGAGGAGGAGGAGGATTATGAAAGCTGCCTTGGGTTCCTTGCAGGAAAAAAGGCGGGGTATAAATGTAATAAATAAATAAATAAATTGAAACCAAGAGAAAGGCTGAGCCAACATGTGGAGGCAGCGGTTGCTACTGCCAACGAGCAGTTTCTGCCTCAGCCTCTTCTCATTCATTCACACACACACACACACACACACACACACCTCTGGGTGGCATAGCAGGGAGGTTTATTTATTTATTTATTATATTTTTATCCCACTTTTTTTCCTGCAAGGAACCCAAGGCAGCTTCCTCCCCATTTTATCCTCACAACAAGCCTGTGAGGTAGGTTAGGCTGAGAGTCAGTGACTGGCCCAAAGTCACCCAGTGAGCTTCATGGCTGAGTGCGGACTAGAACCCCGATCTCCTGAGTCCCAGCCCAACACTCTAATCACTATGCCACATTTGGTTCACTGGGCAAAATCCCCACAACTGCGCTGTCCAGAGGGGAAAAGTGAGCAAGTTAGAGAGGATCCCTGCTCACTCTGGGTCATGTGGACAATTGGGCTGGTTGGGCCCAATCTCCACCAGGCAGCACTGCACTGCTCACAAGGAGAGCATAGGAGAATGAGAGAGAGGGCTTATGTGACCACCACTCTGTGCTGCACCACCCAGAGAGAGCTAATGAGCGGGCAGAGGCAGCTTTTCACACTCTGCCTCTAGGCAGCACCGGGGGCGGTGCTAGGTACCGAAAAGAACTGGGGCTGAGGTTCACAGAACAACAACCCAAAAAATGCACAAATTTGCTTATGCTAATTTACATGTGCTCTAAGGTTCTCTCTCTGTGTGTGTTTGTCTTTAAAGGACCCTGTATCCTAAGGACACCCCTATTTGTAAAAAGGGGAGAGGAAGACATTTAGCTTCAGAAAAAAACTCAGGCAGAAAGATTTGGGGGGTGGGGGGGCAGCAGGAGGTGAAGCACATGCGGGCCAAAAGCCAGCTAATCCAGGCAGATCAGATGCAACAGAGATCATCAGGGCCCCTGCACCTTTATTTCAGCAAGTTCCCACGGACAGCAAGGTGGTGGGGCAGATGGCCTCCCAGAGATTTGGGGCTCCAAATGAAAGATTCGGGGCTCCAGCCCTAGTGGGCCACCCCCTAACACTGCCTCTGGGCAGCACTGTGGTCCCAATCCTCCCTGCCACAGTGCCTAGAAGGGGGTGAGCAGGGGAGAGGAAGTAGCAGCAGCCTCTGCTTTCTCTTGCTTGCATGTTTCCCCATTTTCCCCTGGGGAGGAGGTTCTTGGCCTAGGATGTGTCCCCCCACCCCACCGCTCTTTTCTGCCTCTGCTGGAGGTGCAGGGGGAAAGGAGATTGCTAGTTACTTTTTGATTGCCTCTCCTGGCCCACTCAGCTGCTTTCCCCTCCAAATACAAGTAGCACTGGTGAGCACCCTTTTTCAAATATATATTTTAACATCATGTGCAATTAGGCCCACTGGAGTTCATGCAGTGAGGTGTGCCTAAGCCCATTGCTTTCAATGGATTTAGGCACGCCTAACTTTGCATAGGCGGTGCAGAATACATGCTGCAGCACCTTGGTTGCTTCATTAACCGCGCCTAATCTCTCAAGGATTCAAAATGAGTCCCAAATTCGGCCTCCGGAAACCCTGCCGTTAGAATTAACTATGCAACTATGCACAACTATACTATTTCTGGTTGCAAAATGGAGAGGTGGAAAATAACTTCAAAATGTATTAGCACAGTTATTTTAATAGACTTGGCAGAGGAATATCAGCAGGTGGCTAAGAAGCCTGGAAAATTATGGGGTCGGAACTTCAAAGGCTCATAAGAGAGTGATCCAATCCTATATGTGTCTACTGAGAAGTAGGTCCCACTGATTGCAATGGGGCTTACTGCCACATAGCATTGCAGTCTATGCAGCATTCAACTGTCGATCTTTTCCTGGTGCAAGGGGGTGAGGGAGGAATCACATATTTTAATTGCCCCACATGTGGTGGTGGGGACACTTTTCCCAGTACATATTTATTTATTCATTATATTTATATTCCACCTTTTCTTCCTTCAAAGAACCCAAGGCAGCTTACATAATCCTCCTCTTCCTCCTCTCCATTTTATCTTCACAACAACGGAACAACCCTGTGAGGTAAGTTAGGCTGAGAGTCAGTGACTGAACATAGCATAAGGGAGAAAGTTAGACTGAATTCTTCTCCCTAACATGCTGTGGGTTCCATCCAAAGACAGTGCTGGCCCTACCATTAGGCAGAATGAGGCATCTGCTTTCAGGTTGCAGATATTGGAGCTGAGCAACAGCAGCCCTTCCATTTTCCCTCAGCCACTGCTGCCCTCAGGTATTGCGATAAGATTCAACTGCCAGTCTGGTTGGATTGTGTATGTGGAATGAGATGGAGCGCCATCTTGTCCTTAGGATGCTTCCGGACAGAGGTCTCCTAGCTTTACCAGCCAGAAGGCACAGTGCAGCAATTCAAAAAAGCCAATCGTGATTACTGGAAGGGCCACTGTGCATAGTCTCCAATGGTTTCTCCAGAATCTTCAGAGCTAGAAACTTCTTCTTTCTTTTTTTTTAAATGCTTGTTGAGATACTTTCAGCACAATCCTATAAAAATTACATTCTACTACTCAGAGAGAAATCCTGCTGAATTCAGTGGGGCTAACTCCCAAGTAAGTTTGTGTAGAATTGCATCTTTTGACATTTAAAACTTAGAGAGCAATACTTTGGTCCCTGGGCAAGCATCTCAGGGACCATAGGTTTGTTCAGATTCCCCCTTCTGAGGTCGGAGACAGCACTCCGACCTCAGAAGGGGGACTCAGAGATCCAACCCCCCTGACAACCCATGGCTTATATCTGGGTTTGTTTTACCCACGATGGGATGTCGTGTTGTTCACACCTGGATGACATGACCCCTCTACAAGCGAGCCACTTGGCAAGAGAGGCAAATCCCCTTGCTACTCTTGCCATGCTGCTAGCAGGTGAGCATCACTGCCAGCCATCCCCAAAGTGCCCTAGCACTAGGCGGCATTTGGGGGTGGCTGTCAGAGGCTCCCCCCCCCCACTCCTCACTGTGGCAGCAGGGAGCAGGGGAGTAGGCGCTGGAAAGAACCACGCTGGGTGCCCGGTTGGAAAAGTTACCTCAGAGGAGTTGGAGTAGGAATAGTGGTGTTCTGGTGGGCAGGGAGGGGAGGATACTGGAGAGGCCAGGATAGGAGTTATCCTGAGTCTCTTCCAGCCTCCTTCACTCCCCCTCCAAAGTGCCCTTGATAGACAGGCTAAAAAACCCATCTAACGAAATCTGCAGGGCAAGAGGATGGGGAGGCAAAGATCACCTCCGCCGTTCTTCCTGCGGCCTTGCATTGGATGAATCAGACGCCTCCGAGTTTGGGGGCTTCTGGTCACTGAGGGTGTAATCGATAGGATTGCGGATTCTTGAATCTTAAGGTTTTTGATCTTGTCTCTTGGGATACTTCCTTACATCACATTACTCAACAGCATTGGAAAGAATATCCCTAATCAGGGGTGGCATCAAGAGTAGGCATAGTCGGGCACCTGCCGAGGGCCTATATACGCCAGCAGGGGCCCACTGACAAAAGCCCCCTGGCGTTGCTCCTGTTTGTTCACCTGCCTCTCGCTCTGGCCCAGACAATGGCGGTGGTGGTGAGGAGGAGCAGTAGCCGCAGCCTACTTGCTAATTGGCTCTCTGCCTGTCAAGCACGCAAGCAAGCGGTAGCAATCATGAGAAAGACGAGGAGGAGCTGGTGACAATGGCCGTGAGAACGTAGACTCACCGAGGGAGGGAGTCCATTGAGGATGCCTTGTCCAAGGGCCTTCCGAAACCTGGAGCTGGCACTGTCTCTAATTTACTTCAGCTTGTAGCCTACCGTATCCTGCAGGCTCTGTACAGGAAACAACAACAACGTCAATACAGATGGAACAATATTTTATTTATTTATTTATTTATTTATTTATTTATTTATACCCCGCCTTTTTTCATGCAAGGAACCCAAGGCGGCTTACATAGTCCTCCTCCTCCTCCTCCTCTCCATTTTATCCTCACAACAACCCTGTGAGGTAGGTTAGGCTGAGAGTCCGTGACTGGCCCAAAGTCACCCAGTGAGTTTCATGGCCGAGCAGGGGACTAGAACCCAGATCTCCCGAGTCCCAGTCCGACACTCTCACCACTACGCCACGCTGGCTCTGGTAAGATGCAATATATCTTACTCTTGCATGTACATGTGGAGGAGGAGCCTGAAACTCTTCAGCCAGCCAGCTAGACCCTCTGCCCTGGTGGTAGCGGCGGTGGCAGCAGCAGCAGTTCATGCAGGAAGACCAGAAGTAGGGCACGGAGCTCTGGAGCCAATCAAGCCTCCACCCAGATTAGCCTACCCTGCTCAAACGGAGTTTCTGCTAGCTTGGATACAGGTGGAAAACTGACCGTGGCTGAGCTCCAGTAGCTCTGAGGTTTGAGCTGGTGGCATCCGCATCCTTCCCTCAACCCATCATTCCGTCCCAGGGCACTGTGGACGTTGGCCATTCCAGTGTGGCATGGCAGGAGTAGGTGGGGTGGCTTTCCCCCAATTTGTGCTTTGCCTCCTATTGGGCTCAGTGGGAGGGAATCTAGTTATGCCAACCCTGGACCTGGTGAACATAGGCAGCTGCCTGATATTGAATCAGTCCAGCGGTCCATCTAGCTCAGTACTGTCGATGCTGACTGGTGGCAGCAGCTCTCCAGGGTTTCAGGCAGGATTCCTTCCTAGCCCTACCTGGGTATGCTGGGGATTGAACCAGGGACCTTCTGCATGCAAAGCAGCTGCTCTACCACTGAGCTATGGGCCCTCCCTGACTTCGAGTTTTGAAGTGGAGTTGCCTTGGGATGCAGGGGATTTGGATGTTGCACAAGGGCACTCTGTCCACAGCCCACCCACTTTTGGGGCCCTCTGCTGGTGTTCTGCCCTTGGTAGAGCCAATCTCCCATCTCTGGGTCAGTAGGTAGATAAAGACCCACTGGGGAAGCCTGGCAGAACCTTGCGGAGGACACTTGCCGCTAGAAGAGCCCTCCCCCCCCCCGCCTCATCCTAACCCTCTCCAGCCAGTGAAAATTGGAGTTAGGATTGCACTGCTAGTAATATATATCCTGAAGCTTGCAGTGGTTAGAATCCAAGGAAATTCTGAATCTGCCAAGTTGTAAATTCTTTTGGAAAGCTTTCCAGTCAAATTTTATTTCTTAAATTCCAGGAGAAGCACGCACGCACGCACACATGCACGCACGCGTGCACACACACACACACACACAATATTGGATAAAGTAATGGACCTCAATATCAAAACTGAATAGTGCAGTTCAGTCCGATACACACCTGGGAGTAAATCCCATTGAATTTACTGGAGTTTACTTCTGAGTAGACAGATATTGGACTGCACTGTTAATTACAGCTGATATATCATCTTAACCTAGAACTAACTTGAAGCTCCCATGGAGGCAAGAAAAAGAAAAAGAAAGAAGAAGGAACGAAAACAAAAGAGCCAAAAATACACCAGCAATCATTTTCCCCCAGTCGGTTACAAGCAAAGATTGATTAGTCCTCCAACAAGGTGACTTTCAAATATATATTTGAGAACATTCATAAAATAATTGTTCAACGTTCTTCTAAAAGCAAGATTTCCAAGTTTTTGCTTACATTTTAAAAACGTTCGTGTGCAGTCAGATCCTATGCGTATTTACTCGGGAGTAAGTCCCTCTGTTTATAATGGGTCTTACTCCCTTTTTATGATTGCAACAAGAGTTATATAAATAAACATCAGCAGAAGGCTGTTTAAAAAACAACAACTCATGGGTAACAGATTCTCTAATAGAATGATAAGCCTCAGTTATCTTATGAGACCATTACAAGACTGATCGCTTAGGCCTGGTCTACAGGCACAGCAGAACGAGACAGGAACAAAGTGGTAGACTTCTGAGATGGTAGGAAGGACACGACCACTTCAGATCTCAGTGGGAGATTCTATTTTTGGAATGCTACTCTACACCAAATACTCCCTGCAAGCAGAGAACTAACACAGCAAGGAATTAAATAGGCTAGATTAGAACACTCTCCCCGATGTGTTCGCTTCTTTCTTGCACTGAGTTTTTTACTCAAAGGAGAATTCAAAAATGGTTTCCTCTGTCTGAAGTCGTACAAGCATGTAGGATTCTGAGATAAAGAAGCAATTTGGACAAGAGACACTTAATGGAGTCAGAAATTCTGTTGGAGGCTGCCTTAATAGTCGTGACAAAGTTGCCGAGTATCTCCTTTGTGGAAGATGGAAGCCATTTTGGCAAAAGAGCATGTTTTTCTCTTCTCTCCCCCCCTCCCGCCCCACTGTTAGCTAAGAATGATGTAATGTAGGTGTCTTTGAAAAATAAAGGAGACACTGCTGTTTGAATCTTGAAAGAGAGAAAGGAAGGCACAGAGAAGAAGCTGAGTTTGGGCTCTGCAAGCAACTTAAATCTGATGTGTGTGATGCAGTGGACTTTGGCTATCTGGGAGAGTGTTTAAGCTCTTCCTCCACCCATACTCAACCAGTATATTTGAAAATTATACAGCCTGGTTTGGGGATTGAATCAGCCTTGGTCGCCCTGAAAGATGACGTTTACCAAGAGAGGGAGAGTGCTATTCTGTTGCTCTTACTGGATCATTCCGTTGCTTTTGATACCATTGACCATAGTATCTTCCTCCTGGACCAACTCCATGAGATGGGCATCAGAGGCACTGTTCTTCAGTAGTTCTGGTCCTATCTACAAGGTTGGTCTCAGAGAGTGTAGGTTCAGACAACACGTTAACCCACACTGAGGCACAAGCCATACAGTGCAGGTTAATCACCTGCGGCCCCGACAGACAATAGGGCACATTGTGGGTCCGTGCCCACCTCCTCCCCCCCTCGGTCCTCCTACAGGTATCCCAGGGGACACCATGGGAGCACCAAGGTTTTCTCCGCTGCTGCGGTGAGCTCAAAAGGGCTCGCAGCGGTGGTGGGAGAGCAGGGATCGCTTCAGCAGGCCATCTAGCCAACTGCAGCAGTCTCCACTCCCCATCACCGTGGTGAGGAGCGGTGGAGCAGGGATCGCTTCAGCTGGCTTTCCAGTGGGCTGCAGCCATTTCCACTCCCCACCGCCATGGCGAGGAACGGTAGAGCGGAGATTGCTGCAGCCAGCTGGATAGCCAGCTGAAGTGATACCTACTCCACTGCTCCCTGCTGCCATAGTGAGGAGTGGGGGAAGCCTCTGACAGCCGCCCCCAAATGCCGCCTAGCGCTTGGGCACTTTGGGGGTGGCTGGCAGTGGTGCTCACCTGCTAGCAGCTTGGCAAGAGTGGCAAGGGGATTTGCCTCTCTGGTCAAGTGGCTCGCTTGTAGACAGGTCATGTCATCCAGGTGTGAACAACACGACATCCCATCGTGGGTAAAACAAACCCAGCTATAAGCTATGGGTTGTCAGGGTGGCTTATAAACCAGAAATAAGCCACCCTGACAAACCCATCCCAGGTTCGCTCGACACAACAACCCACCATGGCTTATAAGCCATGGTGTGTTGTTGTGTTGTACAAATCAGTCAGAGAGTAGTTTGGCGGGAGTGTTCATCAGGAGTGCTCTCTCTCTCTCTCTCTCTCTCTCTCTGGAACTTCCTACACTACAAATTAGATAGGCGGCAACCTTTCTGGATTTTCAACACCTACTGAAAACACCTACTTTTTCCAACAAGCCTTCTCAGGAAGGTGATCTTGTCTCCTGTGTACAGTAATATCATACAGTATTTAATTATGAAGTTATAGTGTATTGTTTTGTACATTAGTTGGAAATTTCTATTAATGTAAGTGATTTATAAATATGGTTAAATAAATAAAATAAATGCAAATATTACAAAATGCAATAAGCTTCCAGTGACCTCCTTCCAAAGAGAACCAAATAATCACTCCACCTCTTGAACCTTTCACAACTTGGAGAAGTGGGGTTGAGCGTAACAATATGAATGTAGATCACAGTAGGTGGGATAGAATCTTTAGCACTGTAGAATAGCAGCAACGGCGGGGGGTTGGGTGTGGGGTGCACATGGGCAGTGATTCTTGGTATGATATTCATGATATGTCTGTTTTCATCTGTAAAATGTGGAGGATTTGAAGTAAAACAGCCCGCTAATAGCAAAATCAGAAAAAGAATTCCCATCTCCATGCCTAATCCACCAATTTATAGTAGAAAGAAAGTTATTAGCAAGAGCTATAGTATAAAGAGGAGGGAAATATCATTTTGCTGCTTGATAACCAAATGTGGTTTTCTTTATCCCCAGAAAAGCCGTATCTCCGAACACTTTCTCCAATCCACTTCTTTTCACAAGGACTGTTCCACATATAACACAGAGCAGAGTTAGAACATCCTCATCTCCAGGGAACAGAGGGAATGAAGATGGATGAATAAACCTTAATTTTACGCTCTCAAAGGTGGCAGATATTTGCATCTGCAGTCATTGCTGGAAAATGCAAATAAAATAATTGGAAATAGGGAGAGTTTGATTACCATGTTCCATAAAACGAGCATACAGATGCAGCAAGAAAGGTCAACTATTTTACATATGCTCTAACAATTATTTATCTGTAGCTTTATAAATCCTCTTAACATGAGCTATGCCTGTTATCAACAAAATGGTGTTGGATCTACACTCCCAGTTAAGAATTCTGTTGTTGTTTTTTTATTTTAAGTATTGGGTGGCAACCTCCATCACTGATCCAAACTTATGGAAAGCCAGGGACAACATTAATAGCACTATCCTATGCATAAGAAAGTAAGAAGAGCTGTGCTGAATCAGACCAAAGGTCTATTTAGTCCAGCATTCTGTTCCCACAGTGGCCAACTAGCTGCCCATGGGAAGCCCACAACAGGATATGAGTGCAAGAGCACCCTGCCACTCATGTTCCCCAGCACCTGCTATACAGAGACATACTGACTAGTAGCCATCATTACTGTGGAGGAAGGGGGGGGGCTGGCTGACCAGCCACACCCCCACCCTTTCCTACCCCAAAGGAAGTTGGGTGGAACAGCTAATACTCTGGAAGACAGAAACAAAATTCAAAGTGACCTCGATAGGCTGGAGCGCTGGGCCGAAAACAACAGAATGAAATTTAATAGGGATAAATGCCAAGTGCTGTACCTAGGGAGAGGAAACCAAATGCAGAGTTACAGAATGGGGGACACTTGGCTCAACAATACTACAAGTGAGAAGGATCTTGGAATTGTGGTAGATCACAAACTGAATATGAGCCAGCAATGCGATGTGGCTGCAAAGAAGGCAAATGCAATTTTGGGCTGTATTAATAGAAGTATAGCTTCCAAATCGCGGGAAGTGATAATTCCCCTTTACTCGGCACTGGTTAGGCCTCATCTTGAGTACTGCGTCCAGTTCTGGGCACCTCACTTTAAGAAGGACATAGACAAACTGGAGAGGGTTCAGAGGAGGGCAACAAGGATGATAAAGGGACTGGAAACAAGGCCCTATGAGGAGAGACTGAAAGAACTGGGCATGTTTAGCCTTCAGAAGAGGAGACTGAGGGGAGATATGATCGCACTCTTCCAGTATTTGAAGGGATGTCACACAGAGGAGGGCAAAGATCTCTTCTCGATCATCCCAGTTTGCAGGACACGGAATAATGGGCTCAAGTTACAGGAACCTAGATTCCACCTAAACATCAGGAAAAATTCCTGACTGTCAGAGCAATAAGACAATGGAATCAACTACCTAGGGAGGTTGTGGGCTCTCTCACTCTGGAGGCATTCAAGGTGCAGCTGGACAGACATCTGTCAGAGATGCTTTGACCTAGATTCCTGCATTGAGCAGGGGGTTGGACTCGATGGCCTTGTAGGCCCCTTCCAACTCTACTTTTCTATGATTCTATGAACCAAGACCCCCAGAGACCTCAAGGTACCAGATTGCCAGCCTCAGCTGTCTGCAATCCTACTTGAATCTCTGTTCAGGGACTTGCCCTTTGTCTGTAACCTGGATTTAGTTACTGAACAAAGCAGAGTGACTACAAAACCCATGTGGGGTAAAACCAAGACAGGTTTATTCTGGTAGCATTTTACAACAAAAGGTGGGAAATGAGAGAAGCACACAAAATAGAGAGAGACACACTTTGGTACACAGAAATAGAGCTGCAAAATAACAAAACCTGATTCTTTATATCTCTCAGGCACACAACTAGTTACCTGAGGGTCAGTTCTCTTCCAGGGTTGGATCCAGCACAGCCCTGCCGCCCGGGAGGACTATTCCATCTACCCGAAGGTCCGAGATGGGTAGCCCTCCACAGGGCCTGCCTTTACCAGAGCCCTCATTCAGCTAATTTCACCAGGAGCTACCTGGGGTCGAATCCTGAGGCCTCCCGAAGGCTTGGGCCTCTCCTTGGCTTGCCGCCATTGCTCCAACAGCCGGCAGCCATGCGATGACCAAAGACAAAGACACAAAGGCTACACTTTGGGAATATACCTTTTCCCCCTCCCCTCCTCCTTCCTGTAGCTTTTCTGCTTCTTAGCCAATCATGATGCACTTCACCTGGCCAGGCAGGGGGAGGAACTCATGACTTATGGCATTTGCACTTGAAAGCTTTTAGCCTGGCCATCCATTCTAGAGGAACTATGCCCACCCCACCCCACCCCCAGCCTTTAGCCGGTTCACACATGAGGGTGTGTGTGTGTGTGTGTGCGTGTGCGTGCATGTAGGAACCCCAAAAGGCTCTTTTCTCTACAATTACTAATAGCCATTGATAGCCTTATCCTCCATGAATTTGTCTAATGTCCTTTTAAAGCCATCACTACATTTTGTGGAAGTGAATTCCATAGTTTAACTATGTGCGGTGTGAAGAAGTTCAGCTACTTCCTTTTATCTGTCCTGAATCTCCCACCACTCAGCTTCATCAGCTTCTAGTATTATGAGAGGGGAAGAAAAACTTCTCCCTATCCAGTTTCTCCACACTATGCATAATTTTATAAACCTCTATTATGTCCCCCTCTGAGTACATGTTTTTTCAGAAGTATGCCCGATTGAGTTCAATGGAACTTAGTACCATTTAAGTGTTTGCAGGACTGCAGTCTTGCAGTGCAATCTAATGTATGTTTACTTGTGGATTTGCCTGCTGGTCTATGACCATAATAAACTGACTGACTGACTGACTTGTGGGTCTGAGGCACAGTCTGTACATATGTTTTTACAGGTGCGAAAGTGGCGGTGGGCAGCAGAGCTCACTCTGTAGACCCACCCCCCAATTCACAAGTAGATGTCATTATCCTGTTATTCCTCTATTTCAGTGTTCTCCAACCTTGGGTCCCCAGATGTTTTTGGCCTACAACTCCCAGCATGCCCCAGCCAGCTATCTTCAGTGCCTGAAATCCTCTCTATTTTGACTTACTTACTCGTCTGAGCCTCATGAGCCTCATGAGGCACTCCTCACAGGGACTTATGGAAGTGTCACGAACCTGTTGCTGGCTCGCAGGTTCTCCGCGGCTCGCCTCTCTGTGCCAGCACCGGCCCGTGCTCGATCTTCTGAGCGGCGCGGAGCGTTCTCTGCGCCGGTTGAGCTGCCGGCGCCGGTCGAGCCTCGATCCCCCGTTGCGTCACTTCCGGCTGCTCCGGCGCGCTGGCACCCCCGCGCTATGTTTTTGGCGGGGGGAACCAGGGCAACAGGGCTTAAACAGCACTGTTGCCCTGGTTTCCCCCACCAAAAACAAAGCGTGGGGGTCCAGCGCGCCGGAGCAGGGTCCCATCATGTCACGGAAGTGACGCGACAGGACCAGCGCGGACGGCATGCTGGGAGTTGTAGGCCAAAAACATCTGGGGACCCAAGGTTGGAGAACACTGCTCTATTTTGTATTCCTAGTATATTTCTTGAGAATCTATTCTCGCCACAAGGCTGGGATTCTTGTTTCGAATTTAAGAACATGTTATCTATTAGACTAGGCATGTAATTCAATGACATCTATGAAAATATATTCATAATAATTCAATGACATTCCTCGGCTCGATGGACCCATGGTCTGACTTGGTATAAGTCAGCTTCACAGGAGCACACTCTAAAGTGTTGTCAAGGACACACGCACACAAAATTTCCCTCTCCATTTCAGAAACCTTAATACCGTTATTTTCTTGCCCTCCTCCCCTCACTTCCCAGTGTGAGATGTATCTTCGCTGAGATGACACAGTTTATGGATAACCTCTGGGCATGCCTATTGTATGCTTCTCTCTGTGTGAGTGCTGGAATTACAGACCAAATGACTTTATGGATGCAACGGCAGGCTGTAACGCTGTCTTTTCATGCAGTCTTGTTTCTTTGTTGATTGTTCTCTTTTTAGAATAGTTTTCTCCATGCATCACCAACCAACTGTCTTTTGTTTTTGCTCAGTTGGGAAGACTGAGCTAATCCATATATTACCACAAAAACTCAAGACCCTCTCTGTGTGATAGATCCCCACACATTACATTTTGATCTGTCACCTTTTTCCTCCCAAAGGTAATTTGTTTGCTAACCCACAGAAATGCCTGGTCAGTTGCTAGCTACTCACTTGCCTGATTCGATGAGCACTTGTACAGAAGTATGATGTTGTACTATAATGTAGTATAGGAACTCATCTTGAGGGTTTGTATACGGTAGGGGCTGAGTGAATAAGTGTAAACTTAACCCCGCCTATGGTCCTCAACCCTGCCATACAGTGTCATGAGTGTCTATTTCATCACTGCTGTCATGAGCCCGGTCCTTCAAACACACACACACTGGCATTCTGACACAGAACACCCAAATCAGAGAGACTCTTTTATTGTAACAAATCCCACGGTAAAAGCTTAATGGTTACTGTCTTCAGAAATCATATAGCTGGTAGCAATTAGCTATAGGCTCCATAAGTAATTCTACAACAATCTAAAGCTAATAACTATAGCCGGGTCAGAGATCCACGCAACTGGTTTCCCTGTTGTTATCTCTGAGGCTCAGGATACAGGACAAGGGCTTGAATGATTCCTGAGGTCAACCTTCCCAGGCAATCAAAGACAAGGGTTCTAGAAGAAGACCTGATTCTGAACAAATCCACACAGGTAAAGGTTACACCAACCTTGAAATCTTCGTTGGAAACTCTGTGTTACATGGATCAAGGATGATCACATCCAGGAGTCAAAACAGGTTCAAGAGTTAGTCCAGAGGAATTCCACACATGCAGACTTCAACAACCATGGCTTCCCCCTTAGTATCTCCATACTACCTGAGTCCAGGCATAGAAAAGTCCAAGAGTCAGGATCAGTCCAAGCCATCTGGTAACTCTGGGCTATTGACAATGAAGATCCACAATTCATCGCAAACAAGAATTCACATTCTATGAAAAGTACAGCAGTACTTTTCATGGCAGGTTCTTAATAATACAAAGTTCAAGAGATGAGAGTCCAAACTGGAAGGAGAATCCATGTGAGGAGTGCCTCATGAGGCTCAGATGATGGTAAGTCAAAATAGAGAGGATTTCAGGCACTGAAGATGAAAATGTTCCTAGTAAAGGCTCCCAGCCTGGGCACCAGCTTACAAGGGAAGCTATGGATGCGAAATCCCTCCTCCTAAGCAACTAACTGATAAGGGATTGAAGCCCATCACTGAGGTCCCCTGCCCAAAGAGGGCCTCTCCCTTCTGCCCTTCAGGGAAGGTGCTTCATCCTGTGTAACACCTCCAGAAACCACTCCCTCTTCTGTTAGGTTCTCACAGAGAGGCTGCCAGCTTCCTTCCCTGCCAAGGCTGACACTAGCAGCTGAACGGGAGTAAGTTGCCTCCTGCCTGCTTTCTTCTGAGAATGCTGAGAGAGATAAGCTCACACTGATTCTGACATTCCACAGGCTTAATGGGTCCAAACTCTTCTGGACCTCTCCTGATCAGATTCTGGCTACAAAATATAAGGGCCAGTGCAGCACTAGGAGCTGGGCCCCAACATCTGCTTCCACTAGAAGAGCCCTTTAACTTTGTGACTTCTGTACTGACCCAGTCAACTCATTCTACTGGGTAGTGTGGGAAGGCAATTAGGCATGGGGTGAAAATTAAGGCATCAGACCCAAGGTTATACCAACAACTAATTTAGATTTTACTAAAAGGTTTGAAAAGCAGCAATTTAACAGTTATTGTGGTGATATATCTCGAGGGGAAATAGATTTTACAACAATTTTAGCCATTAACCATAAAAGCAATTAGGACATGAAAGTAACAGGGAAAATGCACGCATCTAAACATAATCTAGACTTTCCCTACTTTAACCAAGATCTAGCAATAAAGCAATTTCATTTCATCCTAGTCCATCCATTGGCAGTGCAGCTTCGAGCCTTCTTACTTTCAGCTTAACTTGTTTTGTCCCTGGAGTCTGGTTTCTCTGCAACACTCTTTTTCCTAGCTTCTTCTGATTTCCAGCCCTTTCTTCTTTCTCCAAAAACACACAAGCCTGCTTGCCAGATTCATTTGTATATACTGTTTTAACTCCTTTGCCAGTCAGAAGGGCAATATGACTGTTCTAAGTTTCTAGTTCCCACAATAACTAGGTTTCTTTTCTTAGTTTCTTGTGTTGACCTTTTGAACCTTCTTTGATGGTTTGAACTTCCTGTCAAGCACAGCCTATCAACAGTAAGCAACCATTTTACCACCAAGAACAAAACACAAAATGTATTTATTTATTTATTTATTATATTTATTTACCGCTCATCAGCCAAAAGGCTCCCTGGGCGGTTTACAAGAAAAACAGGATAAAAACAATCTTAAAACCAAAAACATCATTAAAATAGAAATATAAATACAGTATAATACAATAAAAGAAAGCAGCCAGATGAATCAGACCAGAGGTACAGCAGTGATAATAAAAATGGGAATAAAAATCTAACCATTAAAATATTGGGTAAATAAAAAAGTCTTCACCTGGCACCTGAAGGAATAAAGAGTAGGCGCCAGGCGCACCTCCTTGGGGAGTTGATTCCAGAGATGGGGTGCCACAACTGAGAAGGCCCTTCCCATAGTAGGCTGAACAGTTTCATCCCTCCACAAGAACACACAGACTGGGTTCACACAACATGCTAAGCCTCAGTAGGTTAAGTGGCAGAGTGGCTTAGCATGTTGTCTGAATCCTGCGGGGTGGTTTATAAGCCAACCTGGTGTGGCTTATAGACCACCCTGCTAAGCCACGGCATGCAGTAGGGTTAAGAAAACCCTAGTAGGTTTAGTGTGTTGTCTGAACCTGGACGACAGGCTAACCCACTGAAAAGCCAGAAAGGCACAGAGCCCCTTGGCAATAAAAGCGCTGCCACTCTTGCCAAGGGACTAGCAACGGATGTTTTCCCCTCCACCCTGAACTTTTAAAAAAAAAAATGTAAAGGAATAGGTAGCAGTGGGCTACAAAGTTCCAATTTGGCATAGAATCATAGAATCATAGAAAAGTAGAGTTGGAAGGGGCCTACAAGGCCATCGAGTCCAACCCCCTGCTCAATGCAGGAATCTAGGTCAAAGCATCTCTGACAGATGTCTGTCCAGCCGCACCTTGAATGCCTCCAGAGTGGGAGAGCCCACAACCTCCCTAGGTAGTTGATTCCATTGTCTTATTGCTCTGACAGTCAGGAAATTTTTCCTGATGTTTAGGTGGAATCTAGGTTCCTGTAACTTGAGCCCATTATTCCGTGTCCTGCAAACTGGGATGAACGAGAAGAGATCTTTGCCCTCCTCTGTGTGACATCCCTTCAAATACTGGAAGAGTGCGATCATATCTCCCCTCAGTCTCCTCTTCTGAAGGCTAAACATGCCCAGTTCTTTCAGTCTCTCCTCATAGGGCCTTGTTTCCAGTCCCTTTATCATCCTTGTTGCCCTCCTCTGAACCCTCTCCAGTTTGTCTATGTCCTTCTTAAAGTGAGGTGCCCAGAACTGGACGCAGTACTCAAGATGAGGCCTAACCAGTGCCGAGTAAAGGGGAATTATCACTTCCCGCGATTTGGAAGCTATACTTCTATTAATACAGCCCAAAATTGCATTTGCCTTCTTTGCAGCCACATCGCATTGCTGGCTCATATTCAGTTTGTGATCTACCACAATTCCAAGATCCTTCTCACTTGTAGTATTGTTGAGCCAAGTGTCCCCCATTCTGTAACTCTGCATTTGGTTTCTTCTCCCTAGGTGCAGCACTTGGCATTTATCCCTATTAAATTTCATTCTGTTGTTTTCGGCCCAGCGCTCCAGCCTATCGAGGTCACTTTGAATTTTGTTTCTGTCTTTCAGAGTATTAGCTGTTCCACCCAACTTTGTGTCATCTGCAAATTTGATAAGCATTCCCTGTACCTCCTCATCCAAGTCATTAATAAAAATGTTGAAGAGCACCGGGCCCAGGACCGAGCCCTGTGGTACCCCGCTCGTTACCTCTCCCCAGTTTGAGAAGGAACCATTGATAAGCACTCTTTGAGTCCGATTCTGTAGCCAATTGTGGATCCACCTGATAGTTGTTCCATCTAGCCCACTCTTAGCTAGCTTACTAATCAGGATATCATGAGGCACTTTGTCGAAAGCTTTGCTGAAGTCCAGGTATATAATGTCCACAGCATTCCCACAGTCCACAAGGGAGGTTACCCGATCAAAAAATGAGATCAGATTAGTCTGACAGGATTTGTTCTTGACAAATCCATGCTGGCTTCTAGTAATCACTGCATTGTTTTCAAGGTGCTTGCAGACTGACTTCTTTATAATCTGCTCAAAAATCTTCCCGGGGATTGATGTCAGACTGACTGGCCTATAGTTCCCAGGTTCCTCCTTCTTGCCCTTTTTGAAGATGGGAACAACATTTGCCCTCCTCCAGTCGTCTGGCACTTCACCTGTCCTCCATGATTTCTCAAAGATAATAGACAGTGGTTCTGAGAGTTCTTCTGCCAGTTCCTTTATTACTCTAGGATGCAGCTCATCAGGCCCTGGAGATTTAAACTCGTTCAGAGTAATCAGGTGCTCCTTGACCATTTGCCTATCAATCTCAAGCTGCAATTCTGCCCCTTCAGTCTGCACTTCAGGTTTGCCAGGGGGGTCATAGACCCTCTTTTGGGAGAAGACCGAGCCGAAGTAGGAATTGAACACTTCTGCCTTTTCTTTGTCTTCTGTTATCAATTTGCCATCCTCATTGCGTAGTTGAACCATTGTCTGAATGGTTACAATGTCCATGCCAAAATGGAACTTTGTAGCCCACTGCTACCTATTTCTTTCTCATTTTTGTAAAGGTTGGGGCGGGAGTGGAAAGCACCCTTTGCAGAGAATCTTCGGGGGGGGGGGGTTGCAGGGGCTCATGTCCCCCCAAGTGTGGATATCCCAGAGGCACAAGCAGCCCCTTAAAAAAACCAAGATCCTACAAAAATGATGTTTTGAGAGATACCCCCTCAATTCCCCCCTTCCATGTAGGATCCCTGGTTTTTTGGGGCGGGGTGCTGGGAAGACCCAACTGTCCCCTCAGTTTTGCCATTTATCCCAAATCAATAGCACCTCAGGAAGTGGCAAAACCAGAGGGAATCCCCTGTGCCAGTGGGGGGATTAGTGCAAATGAAAGCTTGGGGAGGGAAACTCGGTGCTCCTGCAGTGTACCCTGGGAAACTTGCAGGGGGACCAATGAGGGAAGAAGGCGGGGGAGATGGCCAGGGAACCCTGCTGTGCCCGATCATTAGTTGGACACAGCGGGGGGGGGCCCAGTCAAATTTAAGCCCACAGAGGCTTCAGAGCCTCTGTGGGCTTAAAGTGTTGTGTGAACCCAGCCACAGTGAGATACCTATGAGATTGCATCAAGGTGCTCCCAAGTCATCCCCCTTTAAAATGTATGGACATTTTAAAGAATGTGCATGAAATGCTTCTAGGCGGGGCTCATCATTGATGTAGTAAAACATTCTCAAGCCATGAAAAATCAGCACTGGGGCTTGTAAAGAATACACAACCGCACCAAAACTCAGTCTAAATACCACCGGCTCACATTTCTGCATGCCCTCTGGGTAACACCCCTGGTTCATTTTTAATTTGTTTCTACTAGCCCTTATTGCTGTAAATAAAAAACTTTTCCATTTAAAATGCGTACCACCCTTGGGGTACTCTTTCCTTATGTATACAAGCTGCTACATTCTTGGTTTTGCACCTCATTTTTAATATTAATGTATCAGCAAACTGAAGAACCGGGCAGGCTAGGCGTTTACAATGGATGGCTTGAAACTTTCTTGCCCTAATTTGTTGACCGGAGTTCAGTTTAATAAGTGGGCCTTGAGGGCACCATTACTCCATTAATATTTAATTAGGAATGCAAAACTTCATAAATCAAAGGCAAGGGTGTCAAGCATCTAAGGAGATAAACGGTTGGGACATACATTAATTTCTCAAGAACCTTTATTGTAGAAATAAACATTCCAGCACCCAAGGACGAATTTGACTACAGACTGGTGTGCAATACATCGTCGTGCGGAGAAACCCGTGGCGGTATAATAGGTACAGACTCAATGCAGGCAATAGGGAAAGCCTATTCCCACATGAAATTCTGTATGGTTTAAGATCAGCTGAGGTGTGTCCCGTATCTGGCTGCCAGGTTGGCCTCCATGATTTACTGCTCTGGAGCTTTGGAACGGCGTTCCATAGGCTGTGCATTAGGCTCCACCCTGGGCACCTTGGGGAAAATGCCTTCTGGTGGGCCTGTCCTCTGTTGATGGATCCAGGTGGGCTTACCTGACAGTAGTGTGTGTGCAGGGGAGGGAGCAGCAGCTCTCTGAGAATCACCTTGTGGCTGAGTCTAGCTGCCATTTTCATTTCCCACAATGCTCCGGAGCGATGCTACACTGGGGGCATTGAGGGAAATTTAAATGGTGGCTAGACCCAGCCACCTGGTGGTCCAGGGCAGCGGTCAGCAGTGCGCCCTACCAGGATGTTGGAACCCCAGCAACTGCCCAAGAATTCCAGGTGTTGATGTCACCCCTGGATCCATCTCCCCTGGCATTCTGCAAGCAGGTTAAGAACCTTTTTGTATTTATTTATTTATTTGTTTATTACATTTATATATCCTGCCTTTTTCCCTCTTGCAAGGAACCCAAGGCGGCTTACATAATCCTCCTCCTCCTCCTCTCCATTTTATCCTCACAACAACCCTGTGAGGTAGGTTAGGCTGAGAGTCTGTGACTGGCCCGAAGTCACCCAGTGAGCTTCATGGCTGAATGGGGACTTCACTGGCTACACAACTGAACTGCTAAATGCTAATTAGGACTCACAGAGAACATACAAACACAAGTGGCACCTTGATTGAAGTGTTAACACATTGAGATTTGAGAGAGAGAGACAGAGAGAGAGAGAGAGAGAGATGAATGAGATATATGCCTCAATCCATCACTTCTGGAAATGTAGGTTCAGCTTTGCAAAGAATGACAATGCACTTGTGCAGTCTAGCCTCTTAATGAGCATTTCACCACCTCACAGTTCTATAGCCAGGCACCAGGGCAGGAGTTTTGGCCCATCAACTCCCATCAGCCCTAGCCAGCAAAGCCAATGGTGGGGTATGATGGAAGCTGGAGGTCCTTGAGTTGCCCACTCCTGCATTAGGGATGTTTCCACATGATCAAAGGAAGTGGGCCCCTACCCCATTTTAGCCTTCTTGTGATGTTACCACAAGTCTGTTGCATTTCCCTACACAAGAACAATGAATGCCCATCATTAGAGGAGAGACCTCTGCTACCTACTGTTTGTCATCAATGCCTTGGGTGTTTCATCCTGTTCCTGTGAATACCTGGGATTGACAACTGAGGCCTGCTTACACCTGAAGCTCTTTAGAAGGCCATACTCTACTGCTAACTAGAAAGGTTACAACAGGGCACCTCCAATGGTGCCTGCCAAGGGGTCTCCAATGTGGCATCTGCAGCCCCCCCCCCATGTTTTAATCTTTCCTGGTTTTTTTTTAAATGTATGTACATGGATTTGTATGAAATACATACAACTTTCTAGCAATTATACATAGGCTTCAACAAAAGCAGACCAAATATCCAAATAAGTACCCATTTGAAGTTGGTGTCTATATGCGCCACTCGTTCATATATCAAAAGTGTTGTAAAGTCCTCAATCCATTGCATTGTAGGAGGCGAGTGTATCCTTCCAATGTTGTAATATCAGTCTTTTAGCTGTCAAAAGGGTGCAGAGAATCCATTTCCCCTTCTGTTTGTTAATTTCCACGAAACAGCTACATTTAAAAGAGCGTGAATATTAAAGACCGTTCCAGTACAAAATTTATCTGTGGAATAGCCTCCTCCCAGAAAGAAGCAACTACTGGACAGTGTGAAAACATGCGTCTAAAAGAAGCGTTAGCTGTATTGCACCACCAGAAATTAGCCAAATTAGACAATCCTTTATTAAAGGGATATTTCAGTGTCCAATAGACACAGAACAAAAGTTTTTGCTGAATAAAATGCAGCCTAAGATCTATAGACGCTGCAGGTAGATGCCAAAGTGGTGATCCACTGATTAGGCAAATTGTGGTGGTACCCACAGCAGTTTCTCAAATTCCCAAATGTTTCCACAGGTCCAAAAAGTTTGGGGACCCCTGGGTTGCAGCATGTTGTTCCACTTTGCTTTTGTTGATAATAATATGCTTAATTAACTGTTTTGATGTTGATGTTTTATTATGTACATGCTATGGAAGTGTTCTGACATTTCTTTAATATTTATAGGAATGTACTTTTTTTCATTTATAGGAATGTACTCCATACTGTATGGAAAAGCGGCATACAAGTAAAATGATTGATTGTTTGAATGTCTTACCAGAGCAGTGGTGGAGTCACTTTCTCAGTGGCTACTTGTAACACCACCCAGTGTTAGCTTGGGTATGGCAAGTAACCACCTCAGTTGGCCATCCTGTGTCTTGGCTTCCTATAGATCAGTGTTCTCCAACCTTGGGTCCCCAGATGTTTTTGGCTGGCTGGGGCATGCTGGGAGTTGTAGGCCAAAAACATCTAGGGACCCAAGGATGGAGAACACTGCTATAGATGTTACTGGAGCAGTGTGGGAACCAGCCAAAAGGAAACAGCTCTCATGACATTTGAGCAATATCTGAAGTGCCGCTTAATGGGTAGGGAACAGGGCCAGGCTGGTTCGGCTTCAGTGTTGGAACTGCTTCATGCCCCAATCAGACCATTCTCTGGCAGTGTTAGAAAATCCATTACCTGGGTCGTGTAGGTCTTTCAGTTCACTGTAAGGAATAATAACAGTGGGCTTCTGGGAAGTAATTCCTTGTGTTCCATGTGTTTTGAGGAAAGACTCTCTTTATCATCAGATCGTGAAATATGTGAATTCAAGTCCAACAGTATGTACTTAAAATAAACCATTAAATAGTAGTTTATGATTGAGTATTAGAAATTCTTATAGGCCACCTTTAAAGGTTAAAAAAAGAACACTCTCCCAGTGAAGCTTCCAGTAATCAATAAACTGACAATAACACAAAAATAACAACAAATGTTAACAATTCATAAGAACCAGTGGCAAGACTAAAATAACCAGCCTAACACAAACATTAAGATCTAACAGTTGTAACTAAGGGTGCAATCCTATGGCCCTCTGACCTTGCCTGGGAGGCCATGAGATTCTTTGGAGTCCCAGCTCCGAGGTCCTGTGGGCTCCGAACAGTCTTTGAAGTCAGCCCCATGTAGAGTGCATTACAGAAGTCCTGCCTGAATGTCATTAGTGCATGGATAACTGAGGTGAGGTCCATCCTCTCCTCAGCCTAAGCTACTCAAAAGCACTCCTGGCACTGCTGCCACCTGGGATTCCCCAGCTAGCTCTGAGTCCAGAGGACTCATAAACTGCACATTTGGTCCTTCAGGGGACCAAACTGTCTAAGACCAGTTCTAAACCTCCATCCATTTCAGAGTAGTCAGTTTCCCTACCACAGCAGCTCCATCTTGTCTGGCGTAAGTCCCAGGGTGTCCCCCTTCATCCACTCCAAAACTGCCTCCAGACACCAGTTCAAGACACACAGCTTCCCTGGAGCAAGTAGCTGGATGACATTTTACCTGAACCTCCAGATGACAGCAGTTCGTATAAATGTTTTTAAAAACATGGAGGAAAAGATGGAATCTTATGGCCATGGAGTGGAATTCCCAGCTTTATCCCACGTTTTATGGTGATTGCAGGATAACAGCCTTGCCTGGAAGCACCCTGGAAGAGGGAAGGGGGAAAGGCAATGAGGTTCCTTGTGGAGATATACACAGTGGGGGCCCCAAAGGCAGAGCGGCCAAGCTCCCCCAGGAGGCAGGGTGGATCCTGTGCCTCAGGTGGTGGAGCAGGGGGAGTAGCGAATTGCATGCTCTCCCCACTCTGGCACCTTCCTCCAGCTTAAACATTCGTATAAATGTTTTTAAAAACATGGAGGAAAAGATGGAATCTTATGGCCATGGAGTGGAATTCCCAGCACCACCTTCTAAGAGCTCTCCTCCAGGAAGGACTGGAGCCAGAGTAACACCATGCCTCCTAGGCCTAATCCAGATAAATGATCCAGGAAGACACCATGGTCCACGGTATTGAAAGCTACTGAGAGGCCCAGGAGACCTATAACACAGGTAAGGAGGAATATCAGATCCATTGGGGTTGCACCAGTTGAGGTAGATGAAATCTGAAGCGCTTTGGCAAATAGTATTTGCCCTTCCTCCAGCTTTGAAAGAAATCTGTCCTCAGATGATCAGTGCTCAGCTGTATAGACCTCTCTCTCTCTCTCTCTCTCTCTCTGTTCATATGTATGTGATATATGTATGTGTGATATACACACACACACACACTTCCCAATGCCTCTTTTCTTATCAAAGTAACAGTACTGGCAACAAAACTAATAAAATAAAGCACAATTAACTGATGTAGCTTTCTGTACAGACCAAATCATTAAAGCAGTGACAATCTGGATTGCAATGCCACCTTCTATATGAATTTGAAAATTGAATGAACATTGCCAGTTTTACTAGGCAGCACTAATCAATAGTCGATTAATCAATCAATCTATTGCTTACTAATCAATAGTCGATTAATAGTACAACTAAAACAAACTAACAATTCACTTGTTCGTGGAGCCTCCCTAAGCATCATAACCATAACAACACCGCTAGCTATATTAAGATTCAGCAGCTACTTTCTCAGCTCATATTTACTGAGCTGGTGCCACCTGGTGGATATCTTCAAGATCTACAGAATGACCTGATAAACCACAAATTTCTTGAACAAGGGTATAAGTTCTTTAAGATAAGAAACACATAAGCCAATATTCTTTACTACCAGTGAATGGTAGAAAATAAGACTCCAGAGAAGCAGCTTGTTCACAAGACATGCAACACCGACCCTACCGTGTCTCCATCTTTCCTTTCCTTTTTTTTTTTTGCATTCCAAATGCAATTTGTTTTTGCATTTTCTGCATTCCATACCATTTCTCAGCCCTTCTTTCCAGCCCCTGGTATTATCATGGCCCCTCCTCCAGAGATGCAGCTGTTCTTGCCTTACTTCCTCAGCCCATGCATGCTCCCGTTGCAAGACTGCTGGTGTTTCCAGACACAGGGCTGCTAGCACTACAAATTAAACCCGATTGTGGACCAGTCTTTTCTTCCATAATAGATTTTTTAGTTTTTTGTAAGGAAAAAAGATAGAGGAAATGGTGGGGGAAAACACGGGAGGGTTCCAAATGGAAGACATTGTCATCTAACCTTCCATAAAATCCCACGTCTTATGGTGATTGCAGGATAACAGCCTTGCCTGGAAGCAGCACTCTGGAAGAGGGAAGGGGGGAAGGCAATGAGGTTCCTTGTGGAGATATACACAGTGGGGGGCCCAAAGGCAGAGCGGTCCAGCTCCCCCAGGAGGCAGGGTGGATCCTGTGCCTCAGGTGGTGGAGCAGGGGGAGTAGCGAATTGCATGCTCTCCCCACTCCGGCACCTTCCTCTCCCACTATGGAGCGGCCAGTGGGGCCGCAACCAGCAGCAACCAGCAGGGCTCTCTGGAGCAGCCACCTGCCCTCTGGGTATCTCTGCAGATGCTCTCAGAGTGAGCCAGAGGGTGGGCAGGATCTCTGTACAGCCGCGTTGGCTGGAGAGAGCTGGCCAGGCCCAAATGCCTGCCTATGAGGGGGGACTTTCCCCAGCGTCAGTAACTGTGGGAGGAAAGCCCCCCTCATAGGCAGGCATTTGGAACTGCCGGCAATCTCGTGGGACACTCCTCTCCCACAATGCCTGGCTCAGATCCAGGCATTTATAGCTGGCTCCCTGAAGAGCTGTGCTCCCTGCTTTCTCCAGTCAGTGCAGCTCTTCAGCTCTTCAGAGAACCTGCCTGCCCTTTGGCTCACTCCGAGAGCATCCCGAGAGTGAGCCGGGGGTGGGGTGGGGAAGAATGCAGCGGCAATGGGGTGGGGGCGACATGGCTGTGGGAGCTCACGTGTGTGCTCTCCTGCTTCAGGAGGTGGGAGAACTTTTGCCAGCACTACCCCAAGGATCTGTTTTGGGAGGACCAGTGCTATTTAACTGGTTCACAAATTATCTGGACCTTCCACAGTGTCGTTTAACTTGCTCATCAATGGCCTTTCATATGGTGGAATCAACTTCATCAGAAGCATGGTGGACGGTGTCAGCTCTGGGTCGTGGGCGGCAAGGGTCCTGCCTGGGCTGGAACGCCAGAGCCAGGGGATGATGGAGGCAGGAGCAGGGTGAGCAGAATCCAGAAGACAGGCAGAGGTCGAAGCACTGTATCAAGCAAGGTGGGAGGGCCAGAGGCAGAAGGCAAGTCCAGTAAGCAAACAGAATTCAGGCATGTACCAGGCAGAGAAGGGCCAGAGGCTAGAAGCATTGGTCAAGAGCAGACGCAGGGTATGTGTGCCCTTTCACGTGGGCACCAAACTCAATGACTGGTGTGCATTGGTGGTTGTTTGTCTGAACCTTCCTGATGTTACTCTGAGATGTGCCATTTATGTCAATGGTGCTATATAAAAATTAAAAACTATGACTCATTGCCTTTATTTAGAATATGAGCAGAGAGTGACATTTTTATTAATGAAACCAAACTCAGCAGCCTCATGTTCTGTCTGCCCCTAACCTTTTTGTGGGTGGGTGAGTTTTAAGTACAGCCATCTTAAAGTCGCATAAAGTAGACCAGGAGACTGAAGTGCTCTCCCACACAGAAGTGAACATTTCCCCATAGCTCAATGATTTATAGTTTAAAAGAAACAACAACATCCATGCACTTTCACAAACACAATTAGAAGTCACAACTATGCTATGCAAACAGGAAACTAAAGCCTTTCTGCGTTACCATCACAGCGTTGGGATGAGGAATATTTATCTCACAGTGCATCCTCATTATTATGTGTTAAAATTAAAAAGAACTGCCAAATTCACTTACAGTACAATCCAATACATTTCTACTCAGAAGTAAGTCCAATTGAGTTTAATGGGGTTTACTCCCAGGAAAATAGGCATAGGATTACAGCCCAAGAGCGCAATCCTATATCATGTTTGGATAGAAAAAAAGTCCTACAACTGCCAGCATGCCCCAGCCAGCATGGTTGTCTGGAGACAGCCTATGTACTATGCCTATGTACTCCAGTTGCTGCATATGCCTATGTACACCAGTTGCCAGGGAACATGGGCGGGAGGGTGCTGTTGCACTTAGGTCGTGCTTGTGGGTTTCCTGTGGGCAGCTGGTTGGCCCCTATGTGGACATAATGCTGGACTAGATGGACCCTTGTTCTGATCCAGCAGGGCTCTTCTTATGTTCTTATGAATGCTAGGAGTTGTAGGACTTTTTCTGTCTCAACATGCATAGGATTGTGCCCTAACTGTATATAATATGTGAACAGTATGGGAACACTTGTATTTTTAAAAAAGGTTTCTGTAAAGCCTGTCCATCATCATCATCATCATCATCATCATCATCATCATCATCATCATCACCATCACCGTCGTCGGTCGTTATTATTTTTTAAAACACTGACAAAACCAAATCTATAGTGGGTTAGAAAAAAAGATACATAAACATGTATATATGAGCCAGCGACTATAATTCAGTTATACCACCTTTTTTGAGCATCTGAAAAATATCCAGTCTCACTATTGGTGCACAATAACACACAGCAAAATAATAGTGTTTTTATAGGATTAATACTGTCATCAGTGTAACAGCGTCCATCAAAGAATGCTAGGATTGAATTGTTATGCAGACTGGATAACTTTTTGTTAGGAATCTTTACAAGGCCACCAAAGACATTTTGCTGCCTGAGGCGGAGAAGCAAATCCCATTTTCCTTCCTCCCCCAAGTCAAGGTGCATAATAGCCAAGGCCACTCAAGCTGTTTTTGCAGAAAACCCCACAGGAACCTCTCCTCCCTGTTAGTAAAAATGCAACAATAATAAATTTGAAATACTAATGATTTGCTCCCTTTCCTAACACCGAAAATCAGCTGCCTGAGGCAACTGCTGCACCCTGTCTAAGGGTAGGAGGAACTCACCCCTCCACTCAGAGAATTACAATTCCCAGAATTCTTTGGGGAGAGGGAATGGCTGTTAAACCAGGTAACATTTTTCATATGCCTTCCCCGTTCACACAATGGTCAAGGAAATTATTTTTCCTCTGCTTGGGCGCCAACAATCCATTAGGTGGCGCCCAAGCAGAGGAAAAATAATTTCCTTGACCATTACCAGTTAAGCATTACCACTGTCCCCCTCTCGCTGTATAACATTTATAAAACAATGCTTGGAATGAAGGGAAGAAAAAAAAGCAGCTATCAAATATTTGAGTGTCTGGGACTGCAGCCTGAGAGTCTGAAATTAGAGGGCATCCATTCTATTCTATAGGGATCTGGTGATATGAATCCATTTAGGCTAATACCTTTAGTGATTAGAGTGTTGGACTGGGACTTGGGAGGTAGGTTAGGTTGAGAGTTCATGACTGGCCCAAAGTCACCCAGTGAGTTTCGTGGCAGATTGGGAACTTGAGCCTTGGGTTCCTTGGAGAAAAAAAGGTGGGATATAAATATACAGGCCTGTGGCTTATGCTGGCTCAGCTTGTTTGAGCATGGAAAGCTAAGTAGGGTCAGGCCTGGTTATTACTTGGATGGGAGACCCCTCCTCTAGTTTCTTGCATTGAGCAGGGGGTTGGACTCGATAGCCTTGTAGGCTCCTTCCAACTCTATGATCTATGAAATGTAATAATAAAGAAAGAAAGAAAATTCCCTGTTTCCAATGTTCATCAGTTGTATTCACATTTCTTTACTAGACTAGTGTGACCTTTTTTCTGTTCTTGACTATAGAGCCAATGTGGCGTAGTGGTGAGAGTGTTGGACTGGGACTCGGGAGATCTGGGTTCTATTCCCCGCTCGGCCATGAAACTCACTGGGTGACTTTGGGCCAGTCATTGACTCTCAGCCTAACCTACCTCACAGGGTTGTTGTGAGGATAAAATGGAGAGGAGGATCATGTAAGCCACGTTGGATTCCTCGTAAAGAGGGAAAAAAGCAGGATAATATAATAATAAGCATTACCACTGTCCCCCTCTCGGCAGTGTCCTTATCAATGTCATCCTCCACTTTAGTGCTTGCTCTCCTAGCAAAGGCTGCTTCGTGTACTACTGAATGTAATTACACCTGCCCGAAAAGCTCCTTCTGCAGTCACAGCCACTTTTTGGCTCCCTCCACCCCTTTGTGCTTGTCGCTTCCCTCCACTGGTCTCTGTTGTTAGCTGTCAGATATACGCATATGGGTTACAGAGCAGTGATGGGGATCAGTACAGGGCAGGGAACACTGACAAGGGATGCTGTCAGATGGCAGCGGCACTAGCGAGATCACGAGGAGTGGCAGGAGTTTTCACCACTCTTGCTGCGCAGCCCTCTAGCTGTTCCCGACAACCAGTGATGAAGTTCCTCTGCTGGGTTCAGACATCATAACAAACCATCCTGAATAGTGGTGAGAGTGTTGGACTGGGACTCGGGAGATCCGGGTTCTATTCCCCGCTCGACCATTAAACTCACTGGGTGACTTTGGGCCAGTCACTGACTCTCAGCCTCACCTACCTCACAGGGTTGTTGTGAGGATAAAATGGAGGAGTGGAGGAGGATTATGTAAGCCACCTTGGGTTCCTTTCAGGAAAAAAGGTGGGGTATAAATATAATAAATAAATAGTTAAATAAACCGTTAGGCATTGACCTAGGCTAGAAGCCAAATGCAAACTCTTTGAAAATGAATAAGAAATTGTGTGTTTTTGTTGCGAAAGATTAAAAAAATAAAATAAAATCATGTTTTCACTGAGTTTTCAAAGTGATAAATGGGCGATCCGGATTCTAGTCCCTGCTCGGCCATGAAACTCACTGGGTGACTTTGGGCCAGTCACTGACTCTCAGCCTCACCTACCTCACAGGGTTGTTGTGAGGATAAAATGGAGAGGAGGATTATGTAAGCCGCCTTGGGTTCCTTGCAGGAGAAAAGGCGGGGCACAAATATAATAAATAAATAAATAAATAAAATAAAATAAACTGAAATAAAACCCCAGAGGATGAAAAGAAAAGAGCATAAGAAGAGCCACGCCAGATCAGACCACAGGTGGCCGCTCACGCATCATCAAAAAAGAGGACAAAAGAGGACACAGATTTGAATAAAATTTGCATGTGCTGGTTTGTGTGTATAGATGCAAATCTAGAAATATTTCCTGTAATGTAAATAGAAATACAACACATCCCACCATAATGGGGAAGACTGCTGTCCAGGTGTGATAACTGTTGATTGGCAACTGCTCTCCATCCTTTGGGTTTGTTATCTTTATGCTGGAATTGACAGCCTTTCAAATGGAGGGTGCCTGCCTTGCCTTCAAAGAGAGGGCTGTTCTCTGTAAAATGCACCAGCATTTTGTGTCCAACCAGATGCCTGTGGGAACGGAAGCCCACAAGCAGCACATGAGTGCAATAGCACCTCCCACCCATTTCCCCCAGCAACTGGTGTACATAGGCATTTCACTTAACATCAAAAAAACCCAAAGTGCTTCATCAGCAAGTGCAAGTTAACTCTTTGGTGATGCCATCTATCCAGCTTGGCGGGGCAATACTAGAAAATGTCGATCATTTTCTCTATCTTGGCAGCTATCTTTCTGTTACAGCTAACATTGACAGTGAAATCCAGCATTGTTTGAGCTCCGCAAGTGCCGCATTTTCTCGAATGAAACATAGAGTGTTCGAGGATTGGGATATCTGTAAGAAGACCGAAACGCTGGTTGTATGCCTGCGAAACATGGACTATCTATAAATGTCATTTCCACCTCCTTGAAATATTTCATCAATGTTGCCTCCAGAAAATCCTGCGAATTACTTGGGAAGATAGGCGAACAAATGTCAGTATGGAAGCAAAGACTACTAGCGTTGAAAAAATGATCCTTCAACGCCAACTTCAATGGACTGGTCATGTTGTTCTAATGTCTGACTGCCGTCTCCCAAAGCAGTTACTTTATTCCCAACTCAAGGATGGAAAGCGGAATATTGGCGGTCAGTATAAAAGGTTTAAAGATGTTCTTAAGACTAATCTAAAAAAAAAAAAAAGCAATATAAACATCGAAAACTGGGAAGCTCTGGCCCATGAACGATCTAACTGGAGGTTGGCCTTTCACAAAGGTTCTATGGACTTTGAAGAAGCCCGAGTGCAAGGTGAAAGGGAGAAACGTGCTAAGCGAAAAGCACAGTCAAACGAATCCTTTACAGGACCATCTTCCATCTGGTAACCTGTGTCCTCACTGTGGGAAACTGTGTGGATCTAGAATTGGCCTCCACAGTCACTTACGGACCCATCACTAGAGTCTACACAATTTTTTAGAATTTCCTCCTTTTATAATCTTTCTTTTTGTAATTTTATCCTGGAAGACAATCTTACTCGGTCACGAGTGATCGCCTACTACTGCTACATAGGCATACTGCCTCTGAGGCTGGAGGTAGAATATAGCCAACATGACTAGTAGCCATTGATAGCCTCTGTGAATTTGTTTAACCCCCTTTTAAAGCCATCACTACATCATGTGATAGTGAGTTCCATATTTTATCTATGCACTGTGTGAAGAACTGCTTCCTTTTATCTGTCCTGAATCTCCCACCAATCAGCTTCATGGGATGACCCCGGGTTCTAATGTTACGAGTGGAGGAGAAACATTTCTCCCTATCCACTTCCTCCACACCATGCATAATTTTGCACACCTCTATAACATGTCTCTCCTTTTTCTAAGCTCAACAGTCCCAGACATTGTAACCTTTCCTCATAGGGGAGTTGCTCCAGCCCCTTGATTATTTTGGGTGCTCAACTTTTTTTAAGGTGCAGTAACCAGAACTGTACACAGTATTCCAAGTGTGGGTGCACCATACATTTGTAAAAAGGCATTATGATACTGGCAGTTTTATTTTTGATTCCTTTTCCAATTATACCCAACATGGAATTTGCACATGTCTATGGACTCTAAAAATATATTATATAGCTAAAATTGGCAATGCACTGGCATGGAGGATTGCTGTGGACATCTGCAAGCTGCATATAAGAACACATGAACTGCTTTGCTGGATCAAACCAAAGGTTTGTATAATTCAGTTTGTGTAATTCCGTATTCTGTCTCCAACAAGAGCTAAGCTCTTGTTTGTCCTTGTTTGGATTCAGTGTACTGCTGCAGAACACGGAGGCTCCAATAGCCATGTATGCCCATATTCCATGAAATTGTCTACCCCCCTTTTTTAAACAAAAGTCATCAATCGATGGTCTTGTAGGCCTCTTCCAACTCTATGATCTATGAATTTATAAGGGCCAAGTACACATCATGTTGAAATTCCATTCCCAACATAATTTGGCCCTGAGTAGCCCATCACCAGCTCTTGTGGTCTTGAATTTCATATTAAATTCTGCACTGTATATGAAGTTCTTCCTTTTCTCTGCAAAATACGCAATGCGGGGGTCCAGCGCGCTGGTGCAGGGTCCCGTCGCGTCACTTCTGGCCAGCCGGAAGTGACGCGACGGGACCAGTGCGGCCGGCTCGAGCGGCGCGGAGAACTGCTTGCGCGCCGCTCAGAAAATTGAGGTGGGGTGCCCGCCACCGCGGAGAGACGAGGCGGTGGTGAGGCAGCCCCCCCAAGGTTTGTGAACACCGTGGGGTCTCAAGAAATCCCAGTGTGTGCCCGAATCCCTCCCTCTAACAGGAACAGCACTCCCACCCAAGCCCGACAGGTACTTACCATTGTTCACATATACCGGTATTTTAATTGGGGTTTTTTTTGGTTTTTTTTTGCAACATCCCGATTGTAGGCCACACCCCTAGTTTAAAGACTGACATTAGGGGGGGAAAGTGCGGCCTATACGGGGGACAATGCTGTATTTGCATAGGTTTCTGTGCACACAGGAGCCTGGGGGACCATTCCAACTCTGACTGCAAGGCATGTGTATACAGGTGTGTAATCAATCACCTTCAGAAAACTCCTCCCTTGAAATCCCAGTCCCTGACTGATGCTAAGAGAAGGCCAATAGCTGAAAAGGTTAGAAATATGTGGATTTTTGCATATCCTACTCCTAAGAACATAAGAGGAGCCCTGCTCGATCAGGTCAAAGGCCCATATAGTCCAGTATCCTGTTTTCCAGAGTGGCCAACCAGATGGTACCAGGAAGCAGGGCATAAAGCCAACAGCACTCGCTCTTTCTTTGTCTCCAAGCAACAGATATTCAGAGAGACGCCTTTGAACCTTGAGGCTCTGTTTAGCTACTGTGGCTAAAAGCTGTTGACACACATACACTCCCTGAATTGATCTAATCCCCTTTTAAAAGCCAGCTAAGTCAGCTGCTATTGCACATTGGGCAGAGGTGATTCTGTAAGATAGTTATGCATCATGCAAAGAAGTACTTTCTTTTGTTTGCCCTGAATCTAGTCCCTATCAGTTTCTCTGCGTAACCTCGAGTTCTCTTATTATGACAGAGGAAGAAAAAAAAAAACTCTCTCCATGTTCTCCACATGAAGCATAATTTTATTTTTCCAAACTACAATGATTATAGCCTAAGCATAGACTGCTAAAGCTATAAATCAAACAAAGTACAGTAGATCAGATACAACGAATTTAGTTAGGATGCATAGAGGAGAATCACAAAAACCTTGCAACTTTAGTCATACTCTTTAAATAACTCAGCAAAATCTTATAATGACCCCGTAGACTTGGATCCGAGATGACTTAATAAGGATGGACAAGTATGTCATTTTCCTTTCTCCCATTTTTTTTTACATTCAAGTTCTTTCATCCCATGTATGAAGAAATTTGCAAATTTTATTAAGTTCTTATCAAAAAATGAACCAAAAAAAATTCTCGGCCTTCTGCACCATCCAAATTCAACAGGTACAAATATTCCTAACACAGAGAAGACCATGTTGTACTTGCCTGCCATGTAGCTTCTAAAGATGAAGAGGCTGTCAGAAAAAAGAATCGGTGGTCCTAATCCAGCCCCACAAACATCGTAAAATACACAGTGATTCAAACCCAGACTTTTAAGAGATAAGCACTCAAAGCTCTCTGGCTGGCTGAATCTGTCATTTTCTCTTTCCCATATATATATCTCCTTCCCATTTATGAAAGAATTTGTGAATTTTGTTCTTATCAAAAAACTGAGCCCAACAAAATTCTCACCTGTCTCTAGAGATGAGTGATGGACATATGCTAAAAAAGGATACCTGATAGCATAAAATCTTTCAAGTTTCACAGAACTTCTAATTACCTTCTTCACTTGATGGATGAGCTTGTCCATTAACAAATGGTTCCAAAGCTTCCTAAACCAAGAATTGACACATAAATCCAATTAGCTTTTCCAGTGGGTTGTAATTATTGTCCTTGCTGCTGCTAAAGAACATAAAACACATAAAACAGTCCTATTCAGATGTTTACGTCTCCACACACGTAGAATGAACATGCAGGTGGCGGCAAGCTCCTCCCTCTGTTCTACACCCATTGAAACACACTTCTTGGAATGCATCCGCACATAGGTGGAGCTCCATGTGATTGCTCAACCTGTTCTGGATGGGGTTACACTCCCCCTGAAAGGAGCAAGTTCATAGCTTGGCGGTGGTTCTCCTGGAGCTGTCTTCGTCACTTGAGGCTGAGGTGGCCTCAGTGGCATGGAGTGCCTTCTACCAACTTCAACTGGTGGCCCAGCTACGTCCCTACCTGGACCAGGGGCTGCCTTTGAAGACGGTTCAGAAGCTGCAGCTTGTGCAAAATGTGGCAGCAAGATTGATAACAGTGACCAGAAGGTCTGAACATATAACACTGATTTTGGCTCGCGCTTGCACAGGCTGCTTGTATGTTTCCAAGCCTGATTCAAAGTTCTAGTTTTGACCTATGACGCCTTATATGGCTCGGGACTGCAATACCTGATAGAGTGCCTCTACTGGCATGAACCAAGCTGTACGCTATGCTCATCATCTAAGGCCTTCCTCCAGGTGCCTCTTCCGAGGGAGGCTCAGAAGGTGGCAACAAGGGAGAGGGACTTCTCAGGGTTGCCCCCACAATTATGGAATGATCATAGAGAATCTCCCTGATGAGGTCTGCCTGGAGCCAATGTTGTTATCTTTTCAGTGCCATGTTAAGACCTTCCTCTTCTCTCAGGCATTTGGCAGCATATGATGAGGTTTTTCTTCAGATCTTGAATTTTTTTCTTCTTGTTGATTGTTTAAAATTGTTTTTAGATATATCTGTGTCTCTGTGTTGTATGTTTATGTGTTTGTATGTATATGGTTTTTATAATGTATTTTTAAGGTTTTAATCTTTGTAAACCGCCCAGAGAGCTTCGACTATTGGGCGCTATAGAAATATAATAAATGAAATGCAGTGAAACTGGGAAATCTGAAGGATACCTGGGAATTGTAGTTTATGGTGTGTGTGTGTGTGTGTGAGTGAGTGAGAGAGAGAGAGAGGAATTTCTAATGCAGAATTCTTAGCCATTTCATTTTCTACCTTCCTTTGAAGGAAGCCATGACAAAGTGGTATTAAACTTGCATACATTTCTATGATTCACTTATTTATGGCATTTTCCTCCTGCCCTTCCTCCACAGAGCTCAGGGTGGTACCCATTTCTCCCCCTCCCATTTTATACTTACAACAACTCTGTGAGGAAGGTTAAGCTGAGAGATAAACACTGGTACAAGGTCACCCAGTGAGCTTTATGGCTGAGTGCAGATTTGAAACTGGGTCTCCCTGGCCTTACTCATGGAGGATAAGGCTATCAATGGCTACTAGTCATGATGGCTAGATATTACCACCAGTAGCGGAGGCAGTATGCCTCTGTATACTAGTTTCTGGGGAACACAAGCAGCAGGGTGCTGTTGCACTAATGTCCTGCTCAAGGACTTCCCAGGGACTTCTAGCAACAGAATGCTAGAATACATAGGCCTTTGGTCTGATCCAGCATGGCTCTTAGGTTCTTATGTTCACACTACCACTTAGTTATAACCACACTGGTTCTCATTGTAGTGTAGAATGAATCTATTCATTTATTAAGTGTATATACTACTCAACTGGCAAATGCCTCAGCGGGGTCTACAATCATAAAAACTAAACAAAACAACAATAAAATGATCAAAACAATAACAAATGAAAATATCAAAATTTTTAAAACATGGGCAGTGCAGTCCAATATGGCTGCCTGTAACCCTCCAAATTCTGAGGATTACGGGCATCCAATGGAGGGCAGAAGGAGTGCAGAGGCGATTGTTGCCTCTGCACTCCTCCCACCCTGCAAAAGACTTAGACAGCCAATTTTGGATACATCGTATCATGGCGGAGCCTTACTCCTCCCTTCCCCACTCAGATACCTCCAGCTGCAAGGTCAGACTTCTGACCCTAGAGCTGCAGCCGGCATGGAAAGAACCGTGAGGGCGGAGGGAGGGCGCTCCGAAGTCAGAGTCCCAGCTCTGACCTCTGAGCATGTTTCCAAGGTCGGAGCTCCGACTTCAGCTATGGCTGTTTAGACTCTGTCTAGTGGCCATAGGACTGCACCCTAAAAATATTAAAGAGGCAGCAGTAAAGTTAACAATCAGAGCAACAGACTGAAGATTAAATACCTGTTGGAAAGGAAAGGCCTTAACCTGGCATCAAAATATATACAGTGAAGATGCCAGATGGATCTTCCTGGGAAGGGCATTCCACAGATGGGGGCCACTACAGAGAAGGCACTTTCCCTCGTAGCCACCTGTTGCACCCTTGTGGGTGGCGGCACCCAGAGAAGCGCTTCCAAAGATGATCTTAGCAATCAGGCAGGAACATATGGGAGAAGGTGCTCCTTCAGGTATACTGGTCCTAAGCCATTTAGGTGCAATCCTATGCCTGTCTAGATGGAAAAAAAGTCCTACATTTCCCAGCATTCCCCAGCCACCAATGCTGGCTGGGGAATGCTGGGAGTTATAGCCCCCCCCCCATCTAAACAGGCATAGGACTGTGCCTTTAGGATTTTAAAGGTCAGCATCAACACTTTGAATCAGGCCATAGCACCCCAGTCCAAATTATTTGTACGGAGGCAATTTTGAAGTCATTAGATCCTGCTCCAATGTAAAAGTATTTAAGAACAATTGAAACCATTTCTCTATATGTTCTACTATAACTTGCAATGTTTCTTTTGCTGGTAGCAATTTACCCAAATTATGCTAATTAGCCTGCAGCAGAACTGAATGCTTGCAAGGAATTCCACATGGACCTATTAGCGCAGCTTTTGCAAATTTCATTGTAATTGCTAGTAACATTCTTTCAGAGGAAAACAAACAAACAAACTAGGGACAAACAGCACAGTGTGATGTTTTAGATTTAAATTGATTAACCCAAAGGCAAACTAACTGGTGATCTAAGATTGATAGTTTGGTCTGTCATTCATTAGAGCAGGTAAGCAGAAAATGCAGGCTGCTCAGAAACCGGCCAGATGGACGATTAATAAATATAAGAAATAAATAAATAAAACCAAATGGTAGGGCCAAAGGGGAAGTTTTAAAAACAAGCTTTTAAAGAGATGGACCCAACCAGGGTCCAGAGGGAACATTTTCCAGTGATAGGGAATGGCCTGGGGTTGATCTCATTGTGGACTTGCAAAGGTCAGACATGTCAGGAGATGCTAAAGGTGTGGGATAGAGTTGGAAGAGAAATAGGAAGAGGTGGATAAAGAGGGCAAGAGGCACTTAAAATGAAGAGAGGTTTGACCAGCTTAATAGGAAGAGGAGCTGTATATGAATAATGGGAAGGGATGAGTTCATTAGGATTGTAACGTTGGGCACAGTAGAGTAGAATAAATGAGCCTGAAGAATTTTTTGAATGGGGGAGAGACTTGAGAGAAAGGGGGCAGTGAGGTTCAGTAATCATGCTGCAGTAATCAATCAAAGAATTAGTGTGGCAAAAGAGAGAAACAAAGGTTCGAACAGATATTTAATTGTTGTGAACTGTCCAAAGAGCGTTGGCTATTGGGCAGTTAAAAAAAAAGAAGAAGTAATTAATAAATAAATAAATTACACTAGCAGCCTATCACCCCAAAGGTCAAGTTATTAGACATCCTCTATGTAGCTGTTTGCAACGTGTACAGTGCACAATGACTCTAGGGCAGAAGGGTCAGGAATAGAACTTTCCCAGTGCCAACTGTATGTCTCTGGGCGTCACGCCCTCGCTGAAGGAATGCTCCTCGGAGGAGGAGCTAGAGCTCCCAGAGGCGGCCAAAACCAAGGAGCCACCTATAGCAGGGGACCTGTGGGGAGCCTGGGCCCTCAGGGGAGATGACCGTGGTCCCGACCCCACAGGAGGGGGGTTCCGCCTCTGAGGCAGAGGCTGGGTGACCACCTAGCTCCCGAGTGTCATCGCCTCAAGAGGCAGGTCGGTAGGGCTTCTTTAAGAAGAAGTGCTTGAATAGAAAGGACTCCTCAAGAAGAAGGGACACCTCAGGAGCAAGGCCTGTAACGAGCTGCAGCTGAGCCCTTGGCAGAGCTCAGGAAGCTCTGGTAATATAAGCCTGCTCTATCAGTCTGGTTGTTGCTGGAAACAATGTCTTCTACTTCTAGGAGCTTCTCTGACCTTGCTCAGCACCAACACTTTGCACTGTGATTGAACCGGCGACAGACCTTGGACTCCTGCTTGACTCTGCTTCTTGGATTGTGCATTATATCTGACTGCTTATCTGTGTTTTGACTTTGGCTGCTCTTTCAGACCTCTCTTTTGGAATGCTCCCTCTTGCCTGGTAAAACTGTGATCATTGCCTGTTTATTGACATGCTTTTGAATTGCCCCACAGTTTAACCTAATGCTGAGCCTGATCCAGCCATAGCAGGACACTGGGAGACATGCTTTCAGAATCCTGGCACCAGACTGACCCACTTGTATCAGGGCTAAATCTATATCATTATTATCTAATTAGCAGCATATTCTTTCTGACTCTGATCCTTGACTCCCATGATGAAAGTGAGCAGGAATGGGCAGGGGCGGTGGAGAATGGATAAACAGAGCTGCCTGCATTTTTGGATTCTCCTTGGAGGTGTGGCTTTAGGGGCAGTCGTTATGAGCTCCTCCGCTTCAAAATCTACTCCCACTGCACAAAATGCTTCATTCGCTTTCAGCAATGGCCCTAGGGTGCTTCATACATCACACTTTTCTTAGCATTCCATGAAAGAAATGGAAAACCCTCGTGCAGATCATCAGTGTATGACAATTGTATGTGTACACACACAAGTATGTGTGTTTTGCTGCAAGTAGAGAGACTGGAAAGGTGTGATTAGCCTTGGCTGCAAGGTGCACACAGTACATTCACTGTATACACTACACACAGTGAGCAAACATGTATGCGTGATTGTGGTGCATTGTTTTAAAACACTGCCAAACCTATTTTACCAGAGATGAAAGAAAGACAAAAGAAATGTGTATACACACCAGTGGAAGTGCCCAGCTTATCTCAAGGAGTGCCTCCAGCAACATCAAGTAGGCCGCTCAACAAGGTCTGCCACGGACGGCCTTCTCCATCAGCCAGAGCAGCCAGGCTGGTGGGGACTAGGAAGAGGGCCTTCTCTGTGGCGGCCCCCACATTATGGAACTCCCTCCCTAGTGACCTTCGCCATGCCCCCTCCGTGATGAGCTTCCGCCGTGCATTAAAAACATGGCTGTTCAGGCGGGAATATGGGGTGGGTTAGGTTTTTAATAAGAATTTTTTATATTGTTTTAATTATTATATTTTATTGTGTTTTGTTGTATTTTGGTTGTACATCGCCCAGGGTGGCCGGGTGACCGGCCAAATGGGCGATTGATAAATATAATAAATAAATAAATAAATAAAGTGAAGCACAATGGGTTGGATCCAGATTTAGGCATGCCCACCAGGGCTGGGGGAAGTGGAATTATTCCCCTTTATAAATGTATTTATAAAAACTGCAGAGAGCAGCTGTTATCTTAGAAGGGACATTTCCTCTTCACAAAGGAGGGACCGATGGTGTACATCCATCCATCTTCTAAAAGCACATATCCTTTTCTGCTTAGGTAAATGTTTGTGAACTGCCCAGCGATCTTTGGCTATTGGGTGGTATAGAAACGTAATAAATAAATCAGAACAAGTAAATTTGTTTTATTTATGCAAATTTAGTCAAACGTCCGCTCCATCCAAACTCCTGCGATCAACAGACTGAGTTTCCTTTCATCCGGTGACAACTTTTTAAAAACACCCTCCACCCCACCCACACCCCCGCTATGTAAGTGCTGAGCCAACCTGGTGACCTCTTGATATTTTGGACTGCAATTCCCACCAGCCTGGTCAATGGTCAGGGAGGGTGGGCGTTGTAGTCCAAAACATCTGGAGGACACCAGGTTGAGAAAAGCAAAGCCCAGATGCACCTTCCTTAGCTCGGCACCGCCTAAGTGCGCCTCCAGCGCCGGGGAGACGTCCACGCCCGCACACATGCTGCGCCGCTCGGAGCTGGAATGCGTAACCCGGGGACACGAACGAGGGGCCGGGAGGCCACGTGACAGGCGAAGACCCTCCCCCGCACATCTGCCTCCAGCGCCTGCTCTCACAGCCCCGCCCACTTCCTCAACTCTCCCGCGCGCTCCAGGCAGGGAGAAGCGAAAGGCGGAGGTGGGAGGGGGCGAGCGGAGGGGGTGAGCGCGGCGCTCCGCGGGCCAGACGGACGCGGCGAGCGTCCAATGCGCGCGAGCGCTGCCTCCCCGAAGGGTGGGGAGAATCCAGTGGCTGCGCCCAATGAGGCCGCGGCCGGAGCGGGACTTCCTTCGGGGATCCCGCCGGAGAAAGCCAGTGCAAGAGTGGAGGTGACACGTAAGTGCGGGGCTGGAAGGTGGCCAAGGCAAGGCAGGGGGGAAGGAAGTCCTTCTTGCCATCAGTTAAGCAGCGACAGCGAGAAACTTTAACTTTAGCCCGAAGGCAAGAGAAGTGATCTGGACGGGGCGATCCACGAAGAGAAGCCTCGCTTTGGGGGGAATGGATCTTGGAGGGATCTCTTAGTACGGTCAAAAACAAGGGAGCATTTCGGAGAAGGCAGTGCCCCTCCCCTTCAGCCCCCGCCTCCCGAAGAGTGCGGGAGAGAGGGAAAAGTCATCCGAGCTGGGTGCGCACAAAAAGAAAAGAGAGAGAGTGAGCAGATCTGGAGAAGTCTAAGTAGAATAACCTTGGGAATCGCCTTCATACAGACCCCCCCCCCAAAGCACTGTGCAAGCAAGGGAAGACCAGTCTGGAGATGCTCCACTTCTCCTGAGTTGCATCTCTAAGCCAAGCTGTAGAAACTTTATCCTCAACGTATGTGGAGAGGTGACTTGGCCCCTGGCTAGAGGGCAAGGGCCCTTGGAAGTGGAGAACGGGCTATCGACCCACGCTCCTGTCCAGCCTGGCTGCAGCATGAGCACAAATACCTGGCAGAAGGTAGTGCTTTGCCAAGTTGCAGCTGGTTAAAGTTAGCGCCGGGGTCTATGGCAGCAGCTGCGCTAGGGGCTCAAGCTCTCCCAGGTACCATTGCTGTTTATGCCAGTGCCCGATGCTGCTTCTTGCTCTGACTGCTGCCTAAAAGCTGAAGCCTTGAGGTGGACGGGCACCTGGATCCTCAGAGGAAGGGACTATGGGCAACGGGATGTGTTCCCGGAAACAGAAGCGGATCCTGCAGTCCCTCTTGCTCATCACCGTGGTGTTTGGCTTCATCTATGGGGCGATGCTCTATTACGAGTTGCAGAACCAGCTGAGGAAGGCTGAGGCTGTGGCCCTCAAGTACCAGCAACATCAGGAATCCCTTTCGGCACAATTGCAAGGTAAAAGCTGCCTTTCTCCTACCCAGGAGAGCTCCTACGAAAGGTCCGGCCCCATCCTGGTGCCTCTGCAAAGCACTTTCATTTTTGTGTCCCAACAGATGAACCATTCTAGTTTCGTAGCCAGTACCGTTATTGGCCTGTAATTCTGGCATGCAGTTATATATACAGGCCTGTGGCTCACGCTGGCTCAGCTTGTCTGAATGTGGAAAGCTAAGCAGGGTCAGGCTATTACTTGGAGGGGAGACCCCTCCTCTAGTTTCCTGCATTGAGCAGGGGGTTGGACTCGATAGCCTTGTAGGCTCCTTCCAACTCTATGATCTATGAAATCTATGTGTGCACATGTGCTATTGAAATCGATGGGAGTTGAACACATGCAACTCTCTGAGGGATTGCAGGCTCGATGTAACAGAAGTGCTGCTTTGTTGGGTTAAGTCAAGGTCTGTCCAGTCCAGTGTTCTTTTCCGTTACAAGCAGGGCATGAAGGTATACTGCCTTTGAAGATGGAGGTTCCATGTAGCTAATAGCCATTGATAGCTCTAGTCTCTGTGAATTTGTTCAGTCCTTTTCTTTAAAGCACGGGTGGGGAACCTTTGGCCCTCCAGATAATTTTGGACCTCAGTTCCCATCAGTCCCAGCCAACATGGGCAAGGGTGAGAGATGATGGGAGTTGTAGTCCAACAACATCTGGTGGGCTGCAGGATCCCCACCCTTGCTTTAAGGCCATCTTGGCCATTGTAACAGGATTCCATAATTTTACTATGCACTATGTGATTAACTTCCTTTCCTCAGCCCTAATCTACTGCCAGTCAACACAGTTGTCTGATGGCAAAGTCTGGAAGATGAGAGAGGGAGTCTCTTTGGGCAGTTCACAATCTTATGAAGCTGTATCCTCACCCCTAATAAATTGTCTTATTTTTTAAATCAATAACAGTAACAAAGACAAAAAAAGAAGCTAAGAACATGCATGTTTGAGATGAGTCAGGAACTAGCTTGGCAGATGGGGCTACAAATTTTAATGAATGAAATTGGATCAGTGTTTTAACATTCTTGTGTCTTAAGATGTTTAGACTGTAAAAAGTAACATTTGAAATAGGTTCGGACTCGAGATTTCTTGTAGCATACTAGGTCAAGTATATAAGTTGGAAAATATTGTTGTACACAGATTGACTGACCGATGTCATTTGTATGCTGTGGTGTATTTGTGAGAATTTATGTTCCACAAAGCAATGCCAGGAAGAGGAATGTAGTTCTTAATAAAATGATATACAGTATTTAATATTGGCACCTCCATTTGGTAACAACATAATGCATGAAAACTTTAACATCCCAATTTCTGAAAGTTATTGTTTATAGATGAATATTGGAAATATATTTTCAATGCTAGTAATTCAGCTAAGGTTAATCAAGTCAGAACATTAATTGATGGAACAATGGAAATAATAATAGTAATCTTTAGCAATTATTTATATGGCACAGGGGCAATGTTGAAGCTGTTTGCATATATGATTTCAGTAAATCAGGATAGCCAATTAACTGGTAGTTGTGAAGCAATTATATCTGTTCCAACCTTTAATCAAGTTGTTAAAATGTTGCCCTCGCTTTCACTTGTAAAGCAATGAGAGAGAGAGAGAGGTTTACAAATGGTAAGAAAGAGAGAAAGATTCCATGCTCTTTGTATTTTGTAATGCCCAAGAAGCGCATATGCTCCATAATTGTGAAGCCTTTTTATTCAGTGTCAACAACTTTATTGTAGAGCCTGACCACCTGTGAAGGAATAATTTATATGGCAAAATACACTCCTGACCTCCAGATCACTGAAATGATCTGGGAAATTCTTAGGGATGTAAATTTCAGTGTGAACTGGCCTGGTCCACACCCCTCAAACTAACATTTATTATTTATTTATTACATTTCTATCCCACCGTTTTTCCAGGAACTCAAGGTGGCTTACATACTCCTCCTCTCCCTTTTATCCTCACAACAACCCTGTGAGGTAGGTTAGTGTGAAGGATCACCAACAGGATCCTTTGCGTGAGTTCGGCGCTTAATGGGTTAACCGGCTCTGAGTTACAGCCCGTACGAGCGCTGGCAATCACCTACGAGGCTTTCGTGCACAAGAGGAAACCGCAGCCCCTTTTGATGACCAAATAAGGCTTTTATTTGTTTACACAAAACACAGAGTGGAACTAACAGCTTTCCAGGAATACTACAACATCAACACAACCTTAGTTGACCCCTGGGTTTCTCAATGAACAGGCTTAGGCTAGCGGAGTGAATCTAGTCAATTACCTCAGATCAAAGACTCTACGCCTAGTCAGTTTCAGCCTGGCTCCTGGACCGCCGATCCGTGGATGAGAATGGCGTACTCGGGCTGCTGTTTGGAAGATGAATCTGGCCCCGAAGTACCCTTGGTTCCCAACAACCCTAAACCGGAAGGGAGAGGGGTTTTCTACCCCTGAGTTCCCGCTCTCCCCGCCCTCCAGGTCAGGTGGGGGCTTATGCCTGCCCCTTCGTTTCAGGTGGGCTTATTCCTGCCCGGGAAGAAGGTGACGTACTAGTACTTTGCAGCTCTTTGAGACTGCCCTGATAGTTTGATGATCCTTGATGGTTCTTCCTTGGTTTTTGTGGATCTCCACCGAGACTCTCCTTTGTTGGGGGATGATGGTCTGTCTGTTACTTCTCCTATGACTTCATCCCCCCTTCCTTGCCCCCTCCCTTGGGCGAAGACCGTGTGTGTGTGTGTGTGCGCAGACTTGTGTTGGGCTTTCTCCACAGTTAGGCTGAGAGTCAGTGACTGGCCCAAAGTCACCCAGTGAGCTTCATGGCCGAGTGGGGACTAGAACTCGGGTCTCCCAAGTCCCAGTCCAACAATCTAACCATTATGCCACATGTGGAGTGGAATGTAGCTATCCATAGAATTCCACACTGAATGTTGTGATGCAGTTGTTGACTCAAAAAATGAGTGCATATTTTAGGATAAAATACATCTAGAAATGTAAATTTTGAGAGAAAATATGTTCAAATATTGTATATTTAAATACAAAGTTCTGTGCAGATTTTTTTTTTAAAAAAGCACATTAATATGGAAATGGTGCAGAATGAACTTTTGAATACGCACGTGCAAAAGTGACCGGAAATAGACTGGTCTGTCCATCTCTGTCTGAAAGTAGAATAACCACCAAGGCTGATTACTGCTGTAAATCCTGAATAGGGAGTGTTTTTGTGTGACTCCACACTAGATTAATCTAGCATTTCTTGAAAGTGTGCATGTATGAGTGTATATATTTATACAGTTGAGTATATAAAATTAATATATGTTGGCACTCAAATGCGAATATGGACATTGGCTAGATTGTGGATATTCCATGAAAAAAATATAGAAGTACTTAGCTGATGTCTTCCTCATGCTGGAACATTTGTCATGTTCATCGTTTCTGGTGGCCCTTTCTCATGCTGCAATATCTCTGTGGTGTAATGACTAAACCAGTTACATAGAAGCATTTCTTCTCCTTTTGGACATAGACTCACAGTTAGGCAACTGTCAAACGGCATTGATGTAACTCTGAGGACTTGGAAATTCATCAAAGAACGTTGACATTCACCAAGCTCTGGATATTCACGATAATGTGTTTTTGAAAATGTTAATTGTCTGAATCACTGAGGGTGCAATCCTAGAATCCTGGTAGTAATCCCTACTTTAAAGAAGGCATACATGGGATTGCGCTGTTAGGGAGGTGGTGTGTGTATTTAGCTAAGGGCTAGTTCACAGACACACATTACTAGCTCTTGTGGCTCTCCAAACTGATGAACAAATGGCAGTCAAACATCATAAATCAAGCTTTCTTATTCCTTCACTCAATCACAGTGTTTTTCAGTAGAGTCAGTTGCAAATTATCGAGTCTTGAGTAATGAAGTAAAACAAAGCAAAGCGGTGTTCGTGCATGTGTGAAACAGCCGGTAGGAGTTGATGAGTGATGAGATAGCAAGTGATATTTATCTAGGTGTGAATGAGCCCTCAGTGCAACATAGGCTTTTCTTTTCCTGCACATAGGAATCTGGCATGTACTGAATCAGACCATTGGTCTATCTATCTCAGTATTGTATACTTTGATTGGCAGTGGCTTTCCAGGTTAATAGACAGTGGCTTTTCCCATTTCCTGCTGTCTGATCCTTTTCAGTTTTGATTGGAGGTGTCTGGAATTGAACCTGAGACCTTCCACATGGAATGCCCCCAGCCTAGGAGGAAGCGGGAATTAAGTTTGTGTGTGAACATATTAGTAACTGAGAATCTAGATCTATCATGTCTCTAAAATACAGTCCCAAGTTGAACCATTCTAGCAGTATCAAAAATGGACAAACTTGTGTACACCAAAAGGTACCAAAAAGGTAAAAGAAATACATTGATTGGGAATTGACTATGTGGCAGGTGGGCAACTCTGGCAACTTGACATATTTGTCAAATGTATTTGAAGAGCAGTTGCTGGGAATGAACATCCTGTTCCCATGTTAAGTTAAAATTCAACAAGTCTGTTTTCTCTCTCTCACCCCCACCCCCTTCAGTTTGCTCTTGCCAAACTGGAAAGTAACAAGGATTTGGTCTTGAAATGTATAGGTATGGTTGGGAAACTTTGGCACATGGCTTTCTTCATCTGAAGCGAATGCTGGCTGGGCATTTTTCTTATCAAAATAGGCAAATGCACAAAAGCCCTTTTCACAGAAGCAGTCAGTCAGAAGAGTAACAGATCATGGATCACAGAGCAATTTATCCGAGGAGGCGTTCCCAAGATAATTTAATACAGATTAATTAAACCCTCATCATGCTCTGACAGCTCTTTTGTTTGCCCCAAGAGATGGCTGAAATGCAGGAAAGGGGGACACTTTTCTGACTGTTGCACTTTGTGTAAGGTGCAGAGAGGTGGCCTCATCTGCAGTAACCATTTTATTTTATTTTTTTCTTTTTGTGAATGATGATTCACACATAAATATGCAGCACTGAGATCACTCGATGACTAGCAGCTGAATGTTGGGACAGATGCCATTGCAAAGCACTATGTGCAAGCTGATACAGAAGTTTTGTCCTTGACATTCGATCTGTGATGGCTCATTCGTGCATGTACCTAAATATGCACATTATTGCTCGATGCTGCAGTCATCAAGTGTTACAAACTTGCATGTGTAAACCAGCCTTGGTTCTCTTCCATACTAGCCAGTCTCCATGAACTGGTTCCCATCCAATCAGCCTTGGTTCTCTTCCATACCAGCCAGTCTGCATGAACTGGTTCCATTCTTTGCTGTTTATCAAGTTTCATTTCCCTGCAGAAGAGTATAGTCCTTTGGCTTTTCTCCCCTTCACTTGGTCAGTGCTCTAGATTTCATAGATTTTTCATAGATCATAGAGTTGGAAGGAGCCTACAACAAGGCTATTGAGTCCAACCCCCTGCTCAATGCAGGAAACTAGAGGAGGGGTCTTCCATCCAGGTAATCACCAGGCCTGACCCAGCTTAGCTTTCCACGCTCAGACAAGCTGAGCCAGCGTGAGGATCACATTGGTAAGCACACGATAATGAAGACAGTGGGGGGAAAGGCAACAGCAATGCTGTAAGCACAAACGTTTGTCCTGGTTGACTGAGCAAATACCATGGGATTATTCTCCTGCTGTACCTGTGTTAAAGCTCAGTGGGAGGGGGATATCTACCATTGAAAAGACTTAGTTGTTGTGTGAATTGGAATTTATTCAGCACTGATTTAAAACTAACTGCGTGAGTGTGTGTGTATATATGTGCATGCAGGTGTATGGAGTTGAATGAGTCATGGGTGGGAAACCAAGAGTCTAGGTGCTGCCCTAGATGCCGTGTTCCTGGTTTGCTTTCCTGCATTTGCCCAGCCTGCCTCCCAGTCAGTGTCTCAGTGACCTGGTTTGCGTGTAATGACAAGCCACCATGGGTTAATTTCCCTGCTGGGCCTGTTATTGTGGTGCCAGTCCCCATTTTTAAAATGCAAGCCATGGCAGGGGCATGCCACAGCTTGTCGTTACATGTGAACCCGGCCAGGGTGGGTTGTTGGAGTGGCTAACAAATCAACCAGAACCCATGGCCTGTTTTAGGGTTGTGGGTGGTTTGCTATCCACCTCAACAACCTACCCTATCCAGGTTCGCATGTCACAACAAGCTGCGGTGTGCCCCCCCCCCCCATGGCTTGCATTTTAAAAATGTCAGCCAGCGCACAACGGCAAGCCCTGTGGGAAAATCAACTCACGGTGGCTTGTCATTATACGTGAACTGGCCCTGTGAGTCTCTTTCCACTGAGAGAGATAGAGATGCTCACTGGAAGGCAGACAAACAAGGGAAAGCCGGCTATGAAGCATCATCAGGTAGGGGTGCGGCTTGGAGAGAGGGGGTATGGCTGTGGGAGGTGCCCACGGTCTCGATTCTGAGGCTTTGCGGTCCAGATCTGGAGGCTCCCAACCCTTGTCCTAAAAGCAAATGTCTACAGATACAGTTGCAGAACTGCTCTGGGGATTGGGGGAGGAGGTTGATTGGCTGCATCACATTGCACCAGCCAATAGGTTGCCTCCAAAGGCAGAACTTTCCCAGGCTCCACTGTGTGGAGTACATGTACAGCCGTCTTTAAGAGCTTGCCTTGGAACAAAGTACATCTGTTTACGGAGGAACTAAGTAGCTTTCTCTACTCTCAGAAATGATAGCTTTGTATGCCCCCTTTAACTGTAGGGTAGGGTTCTAGTATACAAGACAGAGCATAGTTTATGTAGCATTTATCCCTGTTTATCTGTTATTAAAAAGTGAGTTCATTGTGTTAGAAAAGAAGTCAAGGGTGCAGTACATGCCCAATTTATGCAGAATCCGGTGGGAAGAAGACAGTGACATTTAAGTGCGTATAACTATATGCAAGATTGTGGCAAAAATCTCTATAAATAGTTACCTATACTTTTTCTGTTATCAGCCTGGCCGTACCAGTTGTTCTCTTGTGAAATGGATACTGATGTAATTTTGGAAGTGCAGGAATGTTAGCATAGCCGGCTGAAGTGCCTTAAATAGGAATTACGCTGTGGTCTTGAGGAAGAATTAAAAGCCATGCACGCCAAAACTAGCTCCAGGAAATGTGATAGCACAGAAAGGTCTAGACAGTTACCGCATCATTTTTCAAATAAAAGTGGGTAAGTGGGTGATTGGGTTAGAAGAAGAGAATTTCCAAAAATAAGACCAAAGGAAAACTGTAAAATGCTTTTAGTTTACAATATATGAAGAGATAAATCTCCATCAATAAAGTTCTGTCTCCCCCCACCCCACTTTAGTGTTAGAATGGCCAGTATTTTGTTTTTCTTTTAGATTGTAAGCCTGTTGATTCTTCTGAACTTAACAACTGTACAGTCTGTCACCACTTCATTACTTAATACCGGTATATGATGTGAGGAAACAATGCGGAATTGATTTATTTAATTAATTATATTTATATCTCACCTTTTTTCCTGCAAGGAACCCAACGCGGCTTACACACTCTCCCTTCTCTCCATTTTATCCTCACAACAATCTTGTGAGGTAGGTTAAGCTGAGAGTCACTGAGTGGCCCAAAGTCACTCAGCAAGTTTCGTGGACACGTGGGGACTAGGACCTGGATCTCCTGAGTCCCAGTCCAACACTCTAACCCAGTGTTCTCCAACCTTGGGTCCCCAGATGTTTTTGGCCTACAACTCCCAGCATTCCCCAGCCAGCGTAGCTGGCTGGGGCATGCTGGGAGTTGTAGGCCAAAAACATCTGGGGACCCAAGGTTGGAGAACACTGCTCTAACCACTGCACCACACTGGCTCTATTCGTGGAAGACTGCCCTGGGAGATGGAGGTTCCGTATTGCCATTGATAGACCTATCCCCTGTGAAGGCAGTAATAATACATTGTTGGTGTTTCCAGAGGTGAACTCCTTTTGCTTGTGTCACTGCCATTATCTAAACCAGGCCTGCAGAGTTTATGGCCCACCAAGCCAGATGCAGCCTGCCAGCGACATCTTGTAACCTGTCCTTTGCTTGACCACTCTCCTGTTTCAGCAGTCCGAGGCAGGCAGTGAAACCTAGCGCAGGTCCGTCCCCCCGCCCGACGTGGCCAGGGAGCTCTGTTTTGGGTCAAGGCGTCACAAGCTATGCGGACCCGAGCATAAGGGAACCACAGTCGTTATATCTACCAGTTCACTCACACAAATAGCTCTTTGTAAAAACTAGTCTACTGGCATGAGGCACAAGGAGTGAAGAAGAAGCCAGTGAAGCAAACTGTCGCCAGTGCTTTCTCTGTCTCCTGCTGCTGTATCAAGCACGGACTGGGCCCCTCCTCCCCTCACAGAGGCCATTCCAATCAACTGTCCTGTGAGCAGGAGAAGGAAGAGGAAGTGAACTGCTGCCATCGCTGTCTTTTCAAATACAGTTTCCTACCATTTTAATTATATGTACAATTATATTATATATGTATACTTATATAATATTATCTATGCAATAATACCTTGGATTGCAAGTAACTTGGTTTGAGAGCATTTTGCAAGACAAGCAAATGTTTAAATATTTATTTTAAAAAATTTGACTCGATATACAAGCGACGTCTTGCAATACAAGTACTGTAGTACGGCTTAAATTAAAAATCTCTGTACAAATTTTTTTTGGGGGGGGGGGATTTCGTTTTGATATAAGAGTGTTTTGGATTACAAGCACGTTTCCGGAACGAATTATGCTCTCAATCCAAGGCATGACTGTATCTATGTATTTATCTATCTTCTCCCTCCCTCTCCACTATCGTAAATTTAGATCGTAAGCCTGAGGGCAGGGACTGTCCTGCTACTTATCTGTGTAAGCAGCTCTGGGAGCTTTTTTTGGCTAAAGGGTGGGGTATAAATGCTATAAATAAATAAACACGGGACAAGATGACATGGAGAAGATGCAGTGGCAACTTACGTGAGCAGGGCAGACAAGGGGGTGAGGAATTCTGGATGGTGCACCTTGTCCAGCGGTGGCAGTGGACGGGGAGCGGCACACGCCCAGACTTCCTCTCCTACAACAACTGTAGAAGTGTTGTTGTCTTTCTTTGCATCTCGTTACTTGAAGATCTCGTTACTTGAATACCATTCTGGGGGTATTTTCAAACAAATGGTCCCCCCCTCTCTCCCCACCCCCCTCCAGCCATGCAGAAGTCATGTGGAGTTCCGTCGCCTGTTCAATATGTCTTTTTAAGGGGAAGCTTCGAAAGTAGGTACAGAAAGGTGTGGAGAAAATGGAGCAAGGGAAGTTTTCTTTCCCTCTCTCATAATACTGTATTGGAACTTGGGAGTCATCCGACAGAATTAACTTCCCCCCCACGCTTCTGTGTGTGGGGGAGCGTTTGCGCGGGAGGGGGAGTGGAGGACGCGGGAGAGATGAGGTGATTTCACCTCCCATCAGGGCCCGGGGCAAATTGCTTGCCCCCTTGGGATTGGCTCAAAGGGTGGGGCACTGAGGCTATATTTAGGCACAGGTGACCCCACCCAAAGCCTCTTTTCTTGCAGCTGCGGAGAAAAGACCTGAGCCTCAGATCTCCTTCGTCAGAGACTGCGTCCCGTGACTCCTACAGCCTTCACACGGTTTGGGGGCTTTGGGGGGTGGCTTACCTCCGAGGTTACCTTGCTTAAGGGGCTTCGGGAGTAATTCTCTTTATTTAGTTCGTATTTTAAGTTAGTTTTACTTTCGTAAGGTGTGTGTTTGCAGCAGCCGCGGCGGCGTTTTCGGCGCCTGCGGCTCTCGCCGCGTAGCGCCCACTCCATAGGCCCCCTGCGGTCTGGGGGAGGGAATCTACGACAACAGCCTTTACCTTCACTATCCTTTCTTTTCTTTTGAGCTCGCTTGGGGTGATGCTGCCTGTTTTGTGATCCCCTTCCTTTATTTTGCCTGGCTTTTGTTTCGCCTTTACTCTCCTGTCTTTCTGTGATTCACCAAAGCATTCCCAGCTGTGACAGCGTTACAGAGCCCGCGGCTCTCCCCACGGGACGCGGCAACATCTGCTTCCCGAGCGGAGCATAGCCGGCCCCATAACATCTCACGGTAGCTTAGAGGTGAGACGCGCCGACGCACTTTGCCCCTGCTGAGGCGAGCTCGGTCGCGCTGCACACCCCGTCAGCTTCTGCCTTCCTTTCGCGCTGTCCTGGCGTTTAGGCTAGCCCTCCCAGGTAATCTCTCACGCGGCACTTCATTGGGGGTTGCATGCGGGCAGTAAGCCACCCCGATTCCCTGCTCCAACCGATTCCCTCCTCCAACCACCTACCTGTTTTCGAGCCCGGTACGTATTCTCTGGGGGCAGGAGCCGTGCTTTGCAGCGCGGCTCCGGAACAGACTGCTCGTGCCGCATTCAGCACCAGGAGCCCATCAATTGTGCACCGATTGAGTGCACCGCGACGGCCGCCAGTTTCGCGGGCAAATGCCCGCCATTTTCAGCCCAGTCATAATTATTGGCTACAGGCGCACCTTCGGGATTTGGTTGTAAGTGCGGTAAATAGGTAGTGGGGGTTAGGGTTTCGGTGCGCATCCCATGGCACCTTTGAAGGTGATTGGCAAGAACCCGGGCCTCACCAATGTCGATGCCCTGTGGCTGCATTGCTGGGAGTTCAGAGAGCCTTTGGGGTCTGCACTGGTCACCCTCCTCGGTTGTCAGGCGGCGCCGGGGGCGGTGGCTCAGGGTAGATCCCCCAGCACTTCGTGTGTGGAATTCGAGAGTGGCGAGTCACCGCGCCACCCTCGAGTTTGGGATGTTTTCGTCCTGATGCGCTCCACTGCCCTATGGGCCGGCCTTAGTTAACCCGCACTTCACCCTTCGCAGAACTTCGATTCAATAAATGTGGCCCTGTTTTCAAACCATTACAGTTGTCTCGTCTCTTCATTTCCCCCTATACCCGCGCAATTGATTGGCAAAAGATTCAGAACCGACAAAAGAGAGTACTTTGTGCAATCTGCTGCTAGGAAGATAGCCATCTGCCTTATACAGTAATACCTTGGATTGCAAGTAACTTGGTTTGAGAGCGTTTTGCAAGACAAGCAAATTTTTCAATATTTATTTAATTTTTTTTTACTTAATATACAAGCGACGTCTTGCAATTCAAGTACTGTAGTACAGCTTAAATTAAAAATCTCTGTACAAATTTTTTTGGGGGGATTTCGTTTTGATATAAGAGTATTTTGGATTACAAGCACGTTTCCGGAACGAATTATGCTCTCAATCCAAGGCATGACTGTACTGAGTCAGACCATTGATCGACCTGGCCCAGTATTCTCGACACTGACTGGCAGCTGCTTTCCAGGGTTTCAGGAAGAGCCCTGCCTGGAGATGCTAGGGATGGAGCCTGGGTCCTTCTACATCGGTACTAATAATCTATGCCCCCCCTCCCCAACTAATTTCTGGAATTTGCCACCACAAGGTATGCTGATAGCTGTTCGCTTAGATGGCTTTAAAATGGAATAAGACAAATTGATGGAGGATCAGTACCTATTAGGTATGATGGCTGTACGGCATTCAGAGGGAGTATGCCGCTGAGTACCAGTTTCTAGAGATGAACTGAGAGACCCATTGCTTTTGTGACCCGCTTGTGGGCTTCCTGGAGGCATTAGGTCAGCCAGTGTCAGAAGAAGGATGCTGGACTAGATGGGCCTTTGGTCTGATCCAGAAGGGCTCTTCTTATGTTCTGTTCTTAAGACCTTTACTGTTTGATATTAAATAAATGTTTGGTGTTAAGCAGGAAAAATGGCAGCGCTAAAAGCTTAAGGACGTTGCCCCTATTTTTTGTTTTTTATTTCTCTGTGTCTTACTGCCTCTGTGAGATGTCTTATTGCAATATTTGGCATCTCTTCTAGACCAGGGATAGGCAATCTTGTCTTCTCCAGATGTTTTTGGACTACAACTCCCATCAGCCCTAGCCATCATGGCCAATAGTATGGGATTGTGTCATCCGAACCTGGAACTCTGACTTGTCTCTCTCAGAGGAGAGACAAGCCAGAGTTCTGGGTTCAGATGGAACATCCCTGGATTATTTAGCCACTCCCACTGGCAGGAGGAGCCAACTGGGAGCGCTCGAGCTGTGGTGACTAGCATGCTGACTTGTTCATGACAATCCAGGGTTAAAATCCCCCAACAATTTGGGTTGTCAAAGCATGCGAACTGGGACTTTATCTATATACCCCTTTTCTGCAATCACGGCACTCAAAGTGAGTTTGCAACAGATACAACATAAAAAAATAACTTCATTACGAAAAATGAATGTCATCAAAACAATTTCTTTTTATTGTTTTCTGGGTGTTATAGACAGAGGATATATTCTGTTATTATAATTTCAAAAAGTTAAACTTCTACTATAATTTATTTTATAAGAAGAGTGTAAAAATGTGTTTCTATCCCAGCTAGGGTTTTTTTTTTTAAACCCACATTAATATTTCTGATTAAATGCCAAAGGGGTTGGTTCTTGATCTCCAGCAGCTTAGTTTCATCCCTGGAAGGAGCCAATTAACTAATGATTGGATAGTGCTTGAAGTCTAGCTCCCTGTGCTTGCAGTTGTCAATGCTTTACTAATTACATGCATTAGGCATCCCAATGTATTGACATGTCCATGAAAAATTATCTGTACTATAGCCTAGATGCTCCTTCCTTGTTATGTACTGAATATTGTCGATGGAAAGCATGTTTTATGGAGCGTTTCTTTTATCTAAATTTTAAAAAGGGCTTTTGTGGAATATGGGCAGGTGTGTACAATTGTGATAGGAAAACAAGGTATTTCCCAGGGATTATTCGAGTGAGATGTGAAGGAAAAGAGGCTGAGCATCCTATCCAGAAGTAATTTCTCAGACAAAGGAGGCCTGGCAGTTTTATGAGGCAGGGACCAATAGGCTATTTGCCGAGTCACCTGATGATGTCTTCCAGAACTGAGCAAAAGAGGTGTCTTGAAATTTTCCATGCTATTTGTGGGTGGCAAATTTGGGGTGCATGTATGGAGACGGTTTCACTGAATACTCCAGGTGGCGGAGAAATTCTCCCAACAGTTCTTCAGGGGTGGGACTCACCATTGGCAGTGGCAGCACCACAGATCCTTCCTGTTTTCCGAAGGCTTTTTGGGGGGGCTGCTGCAAGTGACAACACCAGCAACTGTGTTGGCAGCTTGGCTGCCATTTTGTATCCTCCACAGTGCCCTGGGCATAGTGGTGTTCAGGGATATTGTGGGCATGGTGTGTGTGGAATGACAACTGCCACTAGGCTTGGATGGAAAATCTCCCACCACCTTCGCTTGAGCTTTGTCCCAGGAGAAGGTGCACGGAGAAAGGATTTTGGAGACTTTCAGGGGAGGATAAAAGTCATATGAGTTTTGGTTAGGGGTACTGCTTACCATTACACAGTTGTTTGAGGGCTTTAAAAAAGTGTAAAAAATGCAGGTTGACCATGCTTAGCAGCCCAGTGGTTTGAAAATCTATCCACTGATGCCCCTGGGAGTGACATTGCATGGTGATGTAGAGTAGTTCCTAGGAGCTTTCTTACGAAACCCCCCCCCCCCCCAGTTGCTAATAAACTTGGGCAAAATTCTCAGTCCAGCCCTAGCCACCACAAATAGATAGATTATGGTGGTGAATATTTGTCAAAATGCTCCTCTCTTTCTACGGGTGGGTGAGAACATGATCAGTCTTATGGCGCTTACATTTGCTTGGACTGATTGCCCAAGAAGGAAAATAGCTTCTTTTAAATCCTGTTATGGAGCAACTTGCTAATGGATGCTCTAGTAATGGGCAATTAAATAATTCAGAGACTAGTAGCTCTTATCTAAATTCAGTGTTTCTCTTAAGCAAAGATAAGCCTCAGAAGATCTGGCAACCTGATGCTTTCCAGTTCTAGAAATTATCCCAAATGTATCAAGTTAGATTGGAAAGGTGTACCCGCAGTTATGAGAAAACACCCATAGGTCGTTTAGTCTGATGTTTTTTTTGTATTGTGGTTCATATTACAAAAATATATGATGCTGACAACTTGAATCAATACAATTACTGATGTAGGTTTTTTGGAAATTTTTTGAATTGGAACATTTTCCAGAAAATTTGCATAGGGTAATTTGCATGGGAAAATGTTCAGTTTGCATTCAAACTTTTTCTGAGCTGATTTAATTTAGCATGTTTATTTTACTTGCATTTAGTAAACAACGAGGCTAAAAAATGTACTCTCTGTTAATTTTTTGTCCCAATAATTTTTGATCTGTAATATTTGAGGGGCAGGGGAAAATTAAAGCACACTTAGGGTGCAATCCAATCAGGATGCCCATAGCCCTCCAAACTCGGAGGATTACAGGCATCCTTTGGTGGGCGGGAGGAGCATGGAGGCAAAGGTTGCCTCTGAGCTCCCCCTGCCCTGCAACTCCGCTAGATGGCTGATTTCACTCCCTGAACCCCATCTCCGAAGTTGCTTTTGCCACCTCAGAGCTGCATCTTGCATGGTTCTTTCTGCGCCAGCTGTGGGGGGGGGGAGGGGAGGCCGCTCCAAGTTTGGAGTCCCAGCTCTGATCTTGGAACGATTTTCCAAGGTTGGAGCTGGGACTCTGAAAAATCCTATGACCATCTAGACGCCATCTGGTGGCCATAGGATTGCAGTACCCATGTGATTTAAATGGTATATTATGTAGACATTTTTATTGGAATACCTGTAAAATTTTAGAGACAACAGGATGTACTTCCCTTACATTGTTTAAATTTAAGAAAAAAACAAAGGTACTGAAAACTGTTGACACACTAATAAATGTTAGCAGTCCAAAGAACTGTCTGTGATGTTGACAACCATTCGTCTACAACTTTGAACCTGCCAGACTTGCCTAAAATTTAATTGCGGTTGGCACCCATTAATGAACTTATGAAATGGAAAACTTTCCGCAGAAAAATAAAGTATTGGAAAATTTTCCATTTTGGAATATTTTCTGCCCCACATCACTGAATATGATACCTATAAATAAAATGGCATGGGATATCCCCGCTTACTCCTGTGGTGGTTATGGAGGACTTTCCAGAGAATGTACGACACTTGGAACATATTTTTAGGGGGGGGGAGTTATTAGATTATTAGACTGGGTGGAAAAAATGGAGACTAGGCAACAAATAATTGAAAGGGTTGGACCAGGAGGAATTACGTGGTTAAATTTAATTCAATTAGTTCAATGGTCAAAGAAATGGAAGAGGAGAAATGATTATGAAAGGGAATTCACTGCATTTGAGCAGTTAGTTTTGTCCAGAGAACTTATAGAAGAGAATGTATCATCAAGAGGTATAACAAAGACGTTATATAAAATGATTCAAAAAATGGAAGAGCAAGAAGAGAATCTTAAGATAGTTTGGGGTACAGATTTTGAGGAGGAAATAGCGAAAGAAGAACAGTGGAATAAGATATGGGATAGGTGTATACTGAAAAGTATGTCAATAAGGATAAAAGAGAATCTTTATAAATTTATTTGTAGATGGTACCCAACTCCAGTGAGATTAAATAAAATAGATAATAATTGTTTGGCAATGTGTTGGAGAGGTTGCCAGGAGCTAGGTACGTATGCTCATATGTGGTGGAGCTGTAAAAATGTATTGGATTTTTGGAACAGAATTTTTGAAGAAATATCAGAAATTGTTGGTATTACTTTAGAGGTCTGTCCTAAATTAGCATTGTTATCAATAACGGAGAAGGTGGCTTGTTCTCCAGATGTTAAAGAACTAATTGTAAATTTATTAACGGTGGGTAGATTAATGATAGCAGGGAAATGGAAAGTTCAACAAGTTTTTTCTATTACTGATTGGTACAAGGAGGTGTGGGATATGGCCTTAAATGATAAGTTAACTTGTAATATCAAATGCAAAAGGGGACAATTAAAGAAAAATAATTTCAAGGATATTTGGGGATTATTTTTAGATTATGTTCTAGTAGAGGGAAAGGAGAGTGCACCATGTCAAGATTTGATGTATTTCTGGAATTTAGGATTTTCATAGATTTCATAGATCATAGAGTTAGAAGGAGCCTACGAGGCTATTGAGTCCAACCCCCTGCTCAATGCAGGAAACTAGAGGAGGGGTCTCCCATCCAAGTAACAACCAGGCCTGACCCTGCATAGAGATAATAAGTATTTATTGTTCCCATGGTGATGGGAGCACTGTATTAGTTGTATGTATTTTATTTGTTGTATTGTTTGATAAAAAATTAAATAAAATTTATTAAAAAATAAAAATAAATAAAATAGCATGGCTACAAAGGACTGCAGTACCAGGTCCGCACTCCCAGGGGAGGTTTGGACTTACGTTTCTCTACTTTTTATACATTCCAAAATAGTTTGCAGGAGTGACACTTTGGCTTTGGTGAAAACATTTCACCAAGGGATTAAATAATAATAATAATAATAATAATAATAATAATAATAATAATAATAATAATATAACAACAACCCTTGATTAGATGACTTCAAAAAAAAGAAGTTGTACAGCCGACTTAATCTGCTTATAGCAGAACCACCTTGAGGAAGTAGATTGAACAATTAACAATTTTTAGATAGTGGCAACCACATCTCTTTCTGAGGTTTCCTCAACAGCACTAATCTGTTAGAGACAAGGTCAGAGACAAGAAAAATACTATTATGTGAAAATGTTGTATTATTGCATTTTAAAATGTTAGGATTTGGTAATTTCCCAGCTTCTTAGAAGACCAATTCTGGTATCACAGCAAGGAAGACGTGCCTTCAAACAGATTGCCAACCCAAAAAGCACATTTATTTATTTATTCATTTTTAAAAGACTGCTAAATGGTTTAAATTTTGTTCTACGTTGTTGCAGATCTGCACTAACATACCCTGTTATGCTTGAATGAAATTATGTAAAATATTTCACATGTCTACCCACATGCTGTGTTGTTTTATTTTAAAGTAGGGCTAAGTAAGACGTGGAGTATGGCAGGGGTGGACAGAAGGTAGATCTGGATCTGTCGGTAGCTCTCTGGGTGATTTGTAGTAGATGGACAATGATTTCTGACTAGCAGTGGTTTAACAGTTTAGCACAGTGTTCTCCAACCTTGGGTCCCCAGATGTTTTTGGCCTACACCTCCCAGCTACGCTGGCTGGGGCATGCTGGGAGCTGTAGGCCAAAAACATCTGGGGACCCAAGGTTGGAGAACACTGGTTTCGCAGCAGCAAGATGATTTCCCCTCTCCCCGAAGTTATGAAATGAAGAAAGCTTGGGGTGGTGGGGTGGTAACCAGTAGATTTTTGTGTCGAAGGACTGTGAGCTCCACGTGAATGTGTTTTGCACTAGGCTGTGGTTGGTGGATCTTAGGGTTCTACTAAAAAAACAAAGCAGATCCTGCAAGTCAGAAGTGTGCCTGTCTGTATGGCTGTGTATTCCCAGACACATGTACATTTGGTTTTCTAGTTCCTGTTAGAATCCTGATCCTGTCACCTAAAAGCAAACAGCAACAACAAAAAACCAAAACCAAAAAGAGTACGGTATGTTTTTGTCCCTTTTAAAATGTGCTGGGGAAAAAATGCTGAATAAGTGGAGACACGGAGCTATGTAAAAGCCCAAACCTCACAATGTTTTCAAACATTCATGATTTCATCTCCCACTGCATAAACCCTTGTGCCATAATTTCAGTCCGTCCTGCCTGTAATTTCTGTGACATTGGGTGGCTGCTGAAAACTGTTTATCACAGTGTTACATATAGTTGAGCAATGTTGCAATGCATCTGCAATCCATCAGCTATTTAGGAAAGAGGAAATGTGGCAAAGTCACACCATGTGTGATGTAGTGATTAGAGTGTTGGACTGGGACTTGGGTGATCCTGGTTCTAGGATGAGGATTATGTAAACCGCCTTGGGTTCCTTGCAGGAAAAAAGGTGGGGTATAAATATAATAAATAAATAAATAAATAAATAAATAAATAAATGTGGCCAGATCCTATAGACAATTGCTTGCAGGTATCTATCTCATGATCGGATGAACCGTAGTGAACAAATGGTAAACAGGCATTGGTTGGACACTGTGTTCTGTAGAGCGCTGGCACAACTGTTGATGCTAAATTAATGCTTTGCAGTTGTCTGTTCTCTGTGTATTCAGACTTTTCGAAGGCTTGAGTTTTCCAACTTTAACTTTCCTATACAAACTTAATTGAATGCAATGTAACCAACCAGTAGACATGCATAGGATTGCATTGTTAAGGTCCTAAGAAGTTATTTGCTAGATCAGACCAATGGTCCATGTAGTCTAGCATTCTGGACACAATTCAGCAAAGCTTAATTGTACTCACATCTCATTGAAAGCAACGGAATGGGCCTTGGACATGGCTTGGATGTAGTGATGGGCACCAATTTGGACAGCTTTAAAAGGGGATTGGACAAATTCATGGAGGAGAAGGCTATCAATGGCTACTTGTCCTGATTGGCTATAAGCTTCCTCCAGTATCGGAGGCAGTATGCCTGTGTGCTCCAGTTGCTGGGGAACATGGGTGGGAAGGTGCTGTTGCACTCATGTCCTGCTTGTGGGATCCCGTGGGCAGCTAGTTGGCCACTATGTGAAGACAGTGCTGGACTAGATGGACCCTTGGTCTGATCTAGCATGGCTCTTCTTGTGTTCTTCTGTTCTTAAGTCCCATTGACTTGGTAATGACCCATCTTGTTAGATTGTATTTTCTGTCTCCAACAGTGGCCAGCCTGTTATGCCTGGGACATTTACAAGCTGGATATCCCTTGTTTGTTCCCAGGACATGGCAAGGGAAGGGCCATGGCTCAGTGATAGGGCATTGCATGCAGGATGTCCCAGGTTCAATCCCTGACATCTCCAGGAAGGGCTAGAAAAAAATTCGTTCCTGAAACCCTGGAGAGCTGGTGTCACTCAGTGTTGACAATACTGGCCCAAATAGACCAATGGTCTGACTCCATATAAGGCAGCTTCCTGTGTTCCTTGTTAGAGGTGTCTTGCCCCTGAATAATGACTTCCTAGCTAATAGCAATAAATAGGTCTATCTTCCTTGAACTTCCTCCTTGAGCATTTTTTCATCCTTTTTTTCTAAAAGCCATCTCAGTTTGATTGTCATTTCATAATAAGGATGTATGAAAGACTAAACTCAGTATAGTATATCCACCCACTGTCGTTTGGTATTTGATATACAAAAGGCATCAATTATATGAATCTACAACACACACATTTCTAATAGTGCTCTTTCTGCGGAACAACTCACCCAACCCTTGTCGAAGGGAGAAGAGAGAATGCAAAAGGGATGATGAATAAGCTCTTGGTTTTCGAGAGCTTCTTATGCCAAATGGAAAATTTTGGGAGAACAGAGATTCTGCTTATACAGTGGATCTGGTTTTTTTTTAAAGGGTACATAAAAACAGCCCGGGGTGGGTGGGAGTATTTCTAACTAAATTTGGAAGAATTCATTCTTAATTAAGATAATATTGAGGTGTAGTTAGTTTAGTTTTTCTTAGTTAGTTTGTTTTTAAACAGCAGTTAAAGTAGAATTTTGTCTTAGTAGGTTTTAGTGTTCACCATCCTGTAAAGCTCAGAAGCTACGACTACAGTGATATAGTGGGCTATAAATGTCAAAGGCTGATGCTTTGCACACTCCTGAAACCTGATTTTCAAAAGCGCTGACAGCCTTTGAAAGGCGCTCTTGAAAATCAGGTTTCAGGAGTAAAAAGCCATATTTGAAGTAAACAGCCATATTCAGGGTAAAAAGCCATATTCAATAAATCATTAGTAGTTATTGTTGTTTTGAGTTTCAGAGGGGAAGGCCTATAGCTCACTGGTAGATGACAATCCCTTAGAATTAAGTTGGGATTGTGTAAGTGGAACTGAATAGTTCTTGACAAGATGGAATTTAATAAGTTGTGGCTTCAATCCTGCACACTGCTTGCTTAAATTTGATTGAAATCAAAGAACATCAGAAAAGCCTGCTAGATCATACCAAAGGCCTGTCAAATCCAGTATCCTGTTTCCCAGAGTGACCAACCAGAAGCTTCTGGGAAGCCTACAAACAGGACGTGAAGGCAATAACCTTCTCCTGCTATTGTTCCACAGAGACTGGTATTCAGATGATGGAGGTAGTATGGAGCCATCTTGACTACAAGCCATTGATCTCTTTATCCTCCATTAATTTGTCTCATCCCCTTTTAACCATGTAAGTTGGTGGCCAGCATCACATCTTATGGTGCTCTTCCCTCCGTGGTGGTAGAGGGTGCTCCCTGCAGTCTTTGAGTGAATTATGCACACAGCGTGATAATTTGCAGTCAGATCACACCTAGTGGATTTTTGTGCAGCAGAGGAGGGAAGAAAAAGCTTTTAATTTTCTATTCCATTGGGATATTTCCCTTCCTTCACTTATGCCTCAGTTAAAGGGTGGTAAGAATGCATAATCAGATTGAAAATTCTGGCTTTTCTTGATTTATTACCATATCACTTGGCATCAATTGACCATGTTTCCATGCCTGTCACAGTGTAGCACCCCTTTGGGCTGCTATTTATTTTTCATCTATCAAATGATCTTGCCTGTTTATATTTCAGTACTCTACATTCTTTTACTCTCCTGTTTTGCATTATGTACACAAGGAGAAAAATCCCTTACATTATGTACATGTCACAAATGAGCTATCAAGTATCTTTAAAATATTGCATCATCTTGTACCATCCTGTAGTTTAAACCGTTGTTTTTTTTAAAGCTTGCAGGCCTGTGGCTCACGCTGGCTCAGCTTGTCTGAGTGTGGAAAGCTAAGCAGGGTCAGGCCTGGTTATTACTTGAATGGGAGACCCCTCCTCTAGTTTCCTGCATTAAGCGGGGGGTTGGACTCGATAGCCTTGTAGGCTCCTTCCAACTCTATGATCTATGAATCTATGAAGTTCGGTTTTTTTTAAAGCCATGCAGTAATCCGTGCAATTCCACAAAAGTATTTCTGTATTTTCTGTGGCATTTCTCCTGCTCTGTTACAAAATAAAAGGACACGAACAGCCTTATCTTGTGTTTTGCCATTCCACGATTGGACTTCATAAGGTCAGTCAACGTTCTTGAGATTCTGACCTTGAGCCTTCATTCAGCAGTGAGGCAAAGGCACTCAAAATATGCTCAGAGGCACATTGCTTGCTGTCAAATTATGCATGTTTCCATCCTACAGGGTGGTACACAAACAACCACTGGGCCATTTTAAGTAGGTTTCCACGTATCTTGGACCATTGCTCCCCCAATCAACATGGGAATCGGCCTTGCTACATATTCATATCTCTTCCTGTCACTGCTGTCAGCTTTCTGAGCTGTACAAGTGGGTTCAGTAAAGTAATATGTGGACAAAATGTGCTGAGAAACAGGATAATGAATTTCCATTTTTTAGATAGGAATAGCTTTTGTTTGTAGTGCTAGCATGTAGTAGCGATAGACTAAGAACGCAATCCTGTGGTCACAAGATGGCATCTGAGGGGCTGTAGGGTGCTGGGGATTTCCCCCTTCAAGGCTGTTGATCAGTGTTCTCCAACCTTGGGTCCCCAGATGTTTTTGGCCTACAACTCCCAGCATGCCCCGGCCAGCTACGCTGGCTGGGGCATGCTGGGAGTTGTAGGCCAAAAACATCTGGGGACCCAAGGTTGGAGAACACTGCTGTAGACGATGCTATGGCCTTGGAGGGGGAAAACCAAGTGGGGATTCCTCCCAACTCACCCCTGCCCCGCCCAGCCACCACTGAAAGCTCTGCAGCGACTTCCTCTCCTGAGGTCAGTGTCGTGACCTTTGGAGGAGAGCAGATGGATGTGTTGGGGATGGGTCACGGGGGGGGGGGGAGGGGAGAAGCCATGGATCTGCCGGACCCCACAAACCTCTCTCAGCTCCTGCCCCTGGCAGCACGACTCATCTGGACGGGCCCAGAGGCCTCTCCAGTGGCAAGTGCAGTTAAGGAGAATGAAGAGGCCAAATTAACCTCCGTTGCGTCTCCTACTGTGCCAGCAAAAGCCCGGAAAGAGCACTGGAAGCTCGGAAGCCTCCGATGCTGGAGGCTTCTGTTGTTCGGGTGGCAATCCCATAGTATTGCACCCTAAATCTCTTGACTTGGACAGGCCGTTTGATGTAAAACTTCATTTAGTTGCCACTAACTCCAGCGCAGCTGTTGCCTGCATGGAGAGCAGAAGGGGGCACCCTGCCCCCATTGCATGGGATCCCCAATTGCGCCGAGCACTTCTAGATGTAAGGTATTTGCCTAGGTGCCCCTTGTCTGACCTCGCGTTCTTCATGCGCAAGTCTGGAGGTGGAGCCAGTGAGGCATGGAAACGTCTGGGTTGGGGCGAGCAGCAGGATCCCTCTCCCCCTAAATGTGTTTCCTCTGTGTGTGGAGGGAATTTGTGAAAGGGGCTTTGGAGTTCACCAGCTGAACTGTTTTCCCCACTCCCTAGGGACAGAGAGCTCAGATTCTGTGTGTGAGTCCTTCCTCAGGATATCTCAGTTCCGAACGATATTTTCAGCGTATCCAGTGTGGAGAGAGGGGGCGGGGTTTGTGTGTGTGTGTGAACCGGTATAGTTGGTGTTATCAGTGGAGGATCGAACCTTCACTATATAGCCAGCACTTCTCAAGCAGTGGGCGGGTGGGTGGAAACGGAAGCATTTAGCTGCACGGGAATTGCATTGGGAAGCATTTAGCCACATGAATGTCACCTACGCTTGCCTGAATCCCCACATTGTTACCAACTTGAGCTGATCTATATAATTTTGTATGCTTTGTGCATCTTCATCAACACTGCCTCAAAGTTTCTCCTGTTGTTCTCGTTTTTTTGATTTATTTCCTTCCTATTCCTCACACATCCGTTTTTGGGGGGTATATTTTATTTTATTTATTAAGTTTTTATCCCGCCTTTTCCGCCTTGGAGCTCAAGGCACCATGCGTGGTTCTGCCCTCTGCCCCTCCCTCAATATATATTTGCCCATTCTGTTGCCTGTTGAGTGACTACTCATTTTTCTGCAATTTCCTTTTCTTTTTTTCAGTCGTGTATGAGCACCGGACAAGATTAGAAAAATCTTTACAGAAAGAAAGGCTCGAACATAAGAAAGCAAAAGAAGGTAACACTTTACTTTTCACTTACCTTTCCAGACAACTTAGCTAGCTTCATATACAGGAGAAATGTTGTTCCCACTTGTATTATTAATGCAGGAACCCTTTATTTCAATCAGGGCTATCTGCAATTTTCAGGTCAGCAATGTGCTCCCTTAAAATAGGTTCTGATTTACCATACTTTAAAAAAAATATAGTGGTGATGATGTGTAGGTCCTTTCCCTTTCAAGCCTCCTCCTCCTCCTCCTCCTCCTCCTCCTCCTCCTCCTCCTCCTCCTCCTCCTCGCTTTATGGGTATCAAGTGTTGTTTTTCGCATGGAGTTTGTTAATGGTTTTCTACTGCCATCTAGTGAACCACAATACTGAGAGATTCTTCATTCTTTCCATCCAAAAGATAGCCAAATTTCTCTCTCTCTCTCTCTGTGTGTGTGTGTGTGTGTGTGGGAACTCTCCCAAAGATTGGGGTGAATGTTTGGGGGAAGAACATTTTAGAGTGACGGGTTACCTACAGTTTGACAATGACACGATGCCAGTTTTCTTTCTTTTCTTCCTTCTTTTCTTTAACATATTAAAAGTCAAGGTGCACTGCTGGCTGCTGTTTTGTCTGTAGCCAAGAGAGGAAGTGAGAACTGGGAACTGTGTTAATGGGATTATGTAGTATTGTTCCCCTGGGAATAACAGGATGTAATTACATAGTGCAGTACCCAGCTCCTACTTCCTCTCTCGGCTGCATTTGCAAACAAAATGGCTGCCCTGCTTGGGAGTGGATTGGCTTTAAAAATGTCAAAGAAAAGAGAGAGCGAGAGCCATGCTCGCCATATCATAAAGCTGTAAATATACCCCCTCCAAATGCTAAGAGAATTGGGGCTCAAATTTGCCAGTAGCCAACGGCTATGCAAAGGTAGAAGGGGGCTGGGTTCTTTGCACATATGTGAATGAGGGTGCATGGATGGATATATTTTCTGATCAGCTCCTAGAGCAGTGAGCAGGCCCCTCCCTTGAATTCTGTGTGACAGTTCCATTAGTGCTGGCGCTCAGCATCCCACTATCCCCTTTGCCCAGCCAAACAGGGCCTATGGACAGGGCTGTTCTCTCTGGGATTCTCCTATATCTGCCAGCCATTCATCCGGCAATCCTAGTGCATCCTTGCTCTCTCGATCTGGGTGGTGTCATAGGCCAAAAAGAGTGGGTGGGGTCAATGCTGCACAAAGTCTCTCAATGCTGGCCCAAACTACACGTTATGCTAATTTCATCGTATGTAGTGGAGGCTTGTATTTTGTTTTACTCTAGTGTAACTACGCAGGGTCCCGATTTGGATCAGGACCAGCAAACTCCAGGAGGAGAAGATTAAACTTTCCTTCCTCCTGTTTTTTACCCAGAATTCCACCGCCACAACCCCGGGTAGGGAGGTTGGTGGGAAAAACATCCATTAACTCCAATGGAGACTTTTTTCTTTCTTTTTTTTAACAACGACACCCCCACCCCACCCCACCCCCGAGGCAGGGTGGTGGAATATTGTAGAAAAAACAGGTGGAGGAAAGGTTTAATCCTCCCCCCGGAGCATGCTGTATCGTGTGCAGTTACACTAGAATAAAACACAAGCCTCAGCTACTACATGCTATGCAGTTAACATAGCATGTAGTTTGGCTTTCTGATGGGTCTGGAATGGTGGATGTTCCCAGCATGGTAGCTTAATTTGTCAAGGCACGCTTCTGTCTTTCTCAGTACAGAGGTGCCATTCTTAGTTGTGGGAGGGCAGGGGCACCTTCAGCGTGGTCCAAGAACGGGCTTTTAGTTCCGTTCCAGCCTACAGTCTTGGGGGGCAATGTTTTTAACAGTAGCTGTTGTGATTATTTTCCTCTATTTTTAATACCTCTCAAGAACTGCAGAAGGCATGACAGAAATCCAATACAGGCGGGCCCTCTGGTCTTCGAAGGTTATTCAGAAGACGTGTATGAAAATGTATCTTTACGATGGATGCCGTGTACACTTCTTGTTTTGTGTCCTTTTTATGAGGTTGAGCAGTAGGAGCTCTTGCCTCCCAATGAGGCAAACTTGAAAGCCGCTTCACTTATGCATGTGGTTGACTGTAACGTCAAGTGATGGCGTGCATGTATGAATAGTCTGTCACAGGTAGAGTACCACAGGTAGAACTTTCGTATTTCCATCCATTGCCTCAGACACTGTGGGTTGGATCAAGTTAATTGCATTTAGGTCCCTTTGTAAACAAATGAGTCATGAGTCATGACAAAGTCCATTGACTAAGTGCAACTAACTTAGGGCATAATCCTATGCATGTTTAGACAGAAAAAAGTCCTACAACCAGGGAAGGCTGGTGACTCCTATGTCAGTGGGACTCCTTATCCTTTACAGCTTTTATTCTGAGCTTTATGGTGAGAGTGTTGGACTGGGAGTCGGGAGATCCGGGTTCTAGTCCCCGCTCGGCCATGAAACTCACTGGGTGAGTTTGGGCCAGTCACTGGCTCTCAGCCTAACCTACTTCACAGGGTCGTTGTGAGGATAAAATGGAGAGGAGGAGGAGGACTATGTAAGCCGCCTTGGGTTCCTTGCAAGAAAAAAGGCGGGGTATAAATATAATAAATAAATAAATAAATAAATAAATTTATAGGAGCTATCCATGATGCTTCATGGTGGCAAACCTATTTTGGGGATGGAATACAGCACCATGGATAGCTCCTGTACAGCTCATAATAAAAGCTGCAATGGATAAGGAGCCCTATAGACACAGGAGTCACCCCTGCCTACAACTCCCAGCATTCACCAGCCAGCCGTGCTAGTTTTGGATCCAGACCAATGCTTTTAAGTGGAGTCAGTTTACACACTCAATGTCAAATGTACAGTCATTGTGTGTAGAGAAACCAAATTGTGTACACGTGTGCAAGGTGGAATGACTTTGTGAGCAAACTGTCAAAATCTATTGTTTTCTCTCTTTATTTTTTAGACTTTCTTGTTTATAAACTAGAAGCACAAGAAACACTAAATAAAGGAAGGGTAAGTGAGTAAAAGTGATCAACAAGATACCTTGGGATAAAGGTCTTTATACAATAAGTTGATACAATAACTGGTATAGTTGCCACGAGAACTATTGACGGGAATTAGCGACACAGTTTGGCCCTGTTGAGATATATCAACAACCCATGGATTTGTCATTTACAAGGATGAGCCTGAAGCTCATGTGTTCCCCCGCTTTCACACACACAAAGGGGAGCTTGAAAGCTTTTGCTTTTGAACAAACCATTGTTCCCTGTTACATTCGAATCATGGTTTAATAGGTTTGTTAGCAAAACACAGTTGGAACAAGCCGCAGTTCCCCAAGTTCAGATGTAACAGGGAACTGTGGTTCAAAATTGAAAGCAGACACTAACTCCTTCTTGCACACATGGAGGAGGGGGTGCATGCAAGCTCAAGGCTTGTGCAGGCTCATTCTCATAATGACAAACCATGGTTTGTTGTGTTTGAAACAAGCCTAGTTCTCTTCTCCAAACGCATAGGCCTGCTTCATACATACCAGGCAATGCAATGCAGTCCTCTTTGTGTATTGGAAGAGGCGCTACAGTCCATCACCATTTTCATTAGTTAATACATGATGGGGAGGAAACAATGCAGAATGCACTGACTACCTATTAGCTATGATGCACTGGCTACCTTTTACCAAGCCAAGTTCAAGGTCTTGCATATAAAGCCCTGAACAGCTTGGGGCCGGGTTACCTGGTAGGTTGCCTTCCCTGATATAGGCCTGTGCGATCATGAAGGCCATTGGAGGAGGCCTTGCTGGTTGCACCACGACCTGTAGTTTGCCATCTTGCAGCTACACAGAAGCGGGCCTTCTCTGTGGGTGTGCCCACCTTATGGAATGCCTTCCCCACGGGTATTCGGGAGGAGCCAACTGTAGCATGCTTCAGGTGCTAATTAAAGACCCATCTCTTTCTCCAGGCCTTTCCTGAGTGATTGTGCTGCCCAGTTTGTTTGTTAATTGACAGTGTTGTGAATATTTGGTTTTACATGTTTTTATAAATGTTTTGTATACATATTTCTGTATTTATTATGACGTATTTTAATTATATTTTAATGTATATTACGATGTATTTTATTCTCCCTGTAAACTGCTTAGGGATATTTTTAAATATAGAGAGTGATACACAGTAATACCTTGGATTGCAAGTAACTTGGTCTGAGAGCGTTTTGCAAGACAAGCAAAATTTTTAAAATTTTTTTGACTTGATAAACAAGCAAGGTCTTGCAGGACAAGTGTAGGGATGTAGCCTCTTGCCTCGAGCGGACGTAGCAGGCCGAAATCGGCCCCACTCACGCCCGCCAGAGACTTGCTTTGATATAAGAGTGTTTTGGATTACAAGCACGGTTCCGGAACAAATTATGCTTGCAATCCAAGGTATTACTGTATATAAATCTGTTGTTGTTGTTGTTGTTGTTAACAGCAACAATGACAACAACAACTCTGTATGTGCAATGCCATGATTCACCTGACCTCCCATGCCCCCCTGCTTTTAGGAGAAAAATTCCAATTAGGGCATGGAAGGCCCATGCCAGACATTGGCCCAGTTGACATGATTGCGGTTTGGGAAATTAGTCACCGTGGTTTATTTCCCTTACCACGAGTGCCAGTCGTGTGCTGGGGGGCGGGATTAGCATAATTACCCTCAGGAGCATGACTTGTTGTGTCATGTGAACCCGGCAAGTCATGCAAATCAGATTGATGAACCACACCTTTGTCATGCCAATGGGAGGCCCTTGCCTGGTATGTATGGACTAGGCTGTGCTGCCTCTGTGCTATATTGGGAAGCAAAAAAAAAGAAGAAAGAATGCTTCATAGAGCCATTGAAGGTATGTAGTCATTGCATTGTAAGGTACTTGTTGTATAATAGGCCCAAGGTAGGGCTGAAGGCAGGTGGGAGAACTAGAAAACCTTTCTTGCACTCCACACTGTAGCATGGTTGGTGGGGGAAAGTCCTCACTGCAAACTCTACTTCCGCCATTTGCATGCACCCTGTTCCGGAGAGCGACCTTACTGACTGTTAATAAATGGCCAAGTTTTTGCTACTGCTTCCATTCCTGAGTTTTACACATTTGTTCTTCTGCCTTCCACCGCCACTTCCATCTTGGAGAATCAAGTCAGCCAGTTGTGGGTGAAAAGGCTGTGTCCATGTGACTTACATATGGGTGACTGGGCAGAAATGCAGCTTGGGTAGATACCCTGGAGGGGCACACCTTAGATAGCCTTTGCCAATGCAGTGTCCTCCGGATGTGTTGGATTACAATTCTCATAATCCCCTGCCAGAATGGATTATGGGAGTTTTAGTCCAACACATCTGGAGAGCACTGCATTGGGGAAGACTGCCTTAGGATGTGTCCTGAACCCCAGATGTCTGTCTGTGAGCAGCCCAAGAGCAAGTTTGCAATTTCCTTATAATATAATTTTCAGGGAGATACCATAGCTATGAAGGAAGTGGCTGAGGATGTCAACTAACTATATATTTCTCTTTTTGTTTTACAGCAAGATTCCAATAACAGATATAGTGCACTGAATGTGCAACACCAGATGCTGAAGGTAGGTATGTGTGTCATCTTAAAAGTCTCATCTGAGTGTGGAAGCTAGAATAAGATGAAGACTTTTGGTTTTCAGTCCTCTTTTGCATTTTTCGAAAATCTTTTAAAATATCTCCAAATCCAATGGGTCTTTTGAGTGTTAGAAGAAGGATTTCTTCCTGATTGCAAAATGTTTCCCTCCTTTAAGAACATAAGAAGAACTGCGCTGCATCAGAACAAAGCATTCTGTTCCCACAGTGGCCAACTGGATGCCTATGAAAAGTACAGAAGCAGAACATGAACGCAGGACCACCCTCCCAACTGTGTTCACCTGGCCCTGCTATCCGGAGGCATACTGCCTCTGATACAGGTGGTAATATATAGCCATCGTGGCTAGTAGCCATTGATAGCTTTATCCTCCATGAATTTCATAGATTCATAGATCATGAATAGTTTAACTATGTGCTTTGTGAAGAAGTCCTTTTATCTGTCCTGAATCTCCCACCAGTCAGCTTCATGGGATGACTTTGGGTTCCAGCCTTATGAGAGAGGAAGAAAAATGTCCACTTTCTCCACACCATGCCATCTTGTCCCCACACCCCTTGTTTGACTTTTTCCTAAGCTAAAAAGGCCCAAACCTTGTAACCTTTCCTCATAGGGGAGTTGCTTCAGGCCCTTAGTCATTGATCATTTTGCTCTTTTCTGCACCTTTTCAAGCTCTACAATATCCTTTTCCAAGCAGTGGTCTCACCGTAGATTTTTCATAAAGGTAATACGATAGTGGCAGTTTTAGTTTTGATCCCTTTCCTAACGATTTCCAACCTGGAATTTACCTTTTCACAGCAGCTGCTCGCTGAGGGTGCTTCCAGAGGGAGGGCTCCCAGTGCTCCTAATCTGGAGGCCTTGTGCAGCAATTCTGTCTTTTCCCCCCTTAGGATGCAATTCTATGCAAGCTCAGACAGAAGAAAGTCCTACAACCCTCAGCATTCTGCTGGTAGTTGTAGGACTTTTTTCTGTCTAAAGATGCATGGGATTGTGCCCTTCATGGATTTTTTGCAGTAAGGAAAGGCAGAAAAAGAAGTGGGAAAACATGGGAGGGTTACGACAGGGCAACGCCACTGTCTGGACCCCCATAAAATTCCGTAAATGAGGCAGGGTGATGGTGCTGTAAAAGCCTCACCTGGAAGCACCCTGTGCTTGACCACATCCCTTTCCTGGTTAGTCACTATCAGGTCAAACGCCATTAGCATATATACGAAGTTCAGGATTTTTAAAATCATCCCATGCAAATGTCTGTGCACTCTAAAAGTGAAAGCTGCTTTTGAAGATGCAGCTTCCCGGAGCCTTCTTCACTTTCTTATTTTCTCCATGCACATTATTTTCTTATTTTCTCCATGCACATGGGGGCACTTTGAAGCACATGATTGCCCCATGTACCAGGGGCAATCATGAGAGGACATCCGAAACAGTCAAATTACCACATCCGAAACAGTCAAATTGGCTCATTTTTCTGGTTTGTACACTTGAGCTGAGACACTTCCCCCATCCCTCTCCTTCTCTGGCACAACAGTGAGGAAGAGCTTGAAAACGTTTGCTTCCTGATTTAAACTGGTTTATTATTGGATCTGAAAAGGACAAACTGGAGGAGGAGGTAGACAAGAGGGGGTAGGAGAGCATGCTTGTTTGCGTAGCGATAAACCAAGGGTGTTGAACGTCAGGCCTGTGGGCCAAATCCGTCCCACCTGGGGACTCAATTCAACTCTCCAGAGTTTTCCAGATTGCCATGCCTCTGACCCCACCCCCTTTCTCCTGACCCCCAATCATTTGGTGGTTTCCTGGCTTTTGCATGTGTTGTGTTACCTCCACCGCCTGCCCTTCTAAAAGGTTGAAATACTTTCCCTAAGGCTTAAGTTAAATTAATGCTTTAACTTAAATCCTCTCCTAAGCCTCTGCTAAGGCTTAGTTAAGTAACTTAGTCTCTCCTCCAGCTTAGTTACTGGGTTTAAGTAACTTAAAGCCTCTCCTAAGGCTTAGTTAAGTGACTTAAAGCCTCTCCTAAGGCTTAGTTACTGGGTTTAAGTAACTTAAAGCCTCTTCTAAGCCTCTGCTAAGGCTTAGTTGCTGACCTTAAGTAACTTAAATCCTCTCCTAAGCCTCTGCTAAGGCTTAGTTAAGTGATTAAAGCCTCTCCTAAGCCTCTCCTCAGGCTTCGTTACTAGGTTTAATTTTAGCTTTAAGCTAAAATATGCAGGTATTTTTGGCCCTGCCCATTTTGCCTTCTGTCCCACCCACTACTAGAATGTGGCCCCCGAGAGCTTCTCCAAAATTGAATTTGGCCCTCAGGCTGAAAGAGGTTCAACAACACCCCTGCGCTAAACCATGGTTTCATGTAATGTCCAAACCATTGGTAACACCTGCGCCCACACTAAACTGGGGTTTCCATCTTAAACCAAGCCCTCTCCTGGTTGGCAGCATTGTGTTAGCGCCAGCTTGTATCAAAACTTGTCTCATCTCACGCAGGGATGGGCCCGCACTAAGAATCCAAAAGCATCTGCCCAGTTAAATGCAGCACCCCTGTGGAATGTCCTTCTCGTTTTGTTCATTGTAGAGCCAACATGAGGAACTAAAGAAGCAGCACTCAGACCTAGAAGACGAGCACCGGAGACAGGGAGATGACTTCAGCAAAGCAGTCGACGATCACAAGCAGAGATACGTGCAGCTACAGCAAGAGAAAGAGCAGGAGCTCTCCAAGCTGAAGGGTATAGAATCGAGTTACTTAATTAAATGTTGGGAGGGGGAGACAAAGCAGCCCACCTCCTAGAATTGCAGCCTGTATTGGCGTTGAACTAGCTTTCGTTAGGGCTTGGGAGCAAATATGTAGATACATGCATAATTTGAATTCCCCTTACAAAGTGTAGATCTGTAGGATCAATTTTTGTTTGCATTGAATTTTTAATAGAATCGATGTATAATCTGCGAGAAGAGAACAGGCAGCTGAGGAAAGCCCACCAAGATATTCATACTCAGCTACAAGATGTGAAGGTAAGATTCTGAGATCTCGAGGCAGGGGAGAGAGAGAGAGAGAGAGAAAATCCCCTTGCCTTGCAAAGGGGAATTTAAAATCCTGCAACTGGGAACATAAAATGATGCTTGAAACTGTTGACTTTTCTAGCTTAATGGAAGGGAAGTATACGCACAGACACGGTCATTCATCCAGGCTCAGCTCTGGATGAATGGGACTGCTGTGGAGCATGTGGCCATTAACAGCAATTAGCCAAATAGCTAATCCTTGTTCAGGAATAGTATATCTGATTACTAGATGCTATGGACAAGGAACAAGGGATCCTACCACCATGCTCTGTTTCTGAGCTTCCTAGGGCCATCTAACTGGCTATGGTGGGAGACAGACTAGCTGAATGTTTGGTCTTTCTTAGCCAGCATGGCAATTCTTATGTTCTTTGGGGGATTATTAATTAATTAATTAATTACAACATTTCTATACTGCTCCACATTCCGGTATGGAGATTCCGGAGCATTGAACAACAAAAAGATAAAACCGATAAAAGGAATAAAAGAATATGTTAAAACAGAATCAATAAAAACCGTGGCTGGTTAGCTCAGGAAGGCTTCCTGAAATAAATATGTTTTCAGGAGGCACCGAAAACAATACAAAGTTTGTGCCTGCCTGACCTCCAGAGGCAGGGAGTTCCACAGAAATGGAGCCACTACACTGAAGGCTCTTCTCCTGGTGGACTCCAGTCAGGCCTTAGGAACCAGCAGGAGCATGCCATCCAATGACCTCAGTGACGGCAGGTTGGTAAGGGAGAGGGTGCTCTCTCAAATTATGCATCCAACTTCCCATCCCCACCCCCCGATATAGCTGTATTATTATCTTTTTCCTGGCATTTCTTCACAGCGATTCAATTTCAACTTAGGTCACGATTCCAGATTTGCTTTTGTCCTTTTTGTTTTTCACCCCCAATACTGAACTCCAGAATTAAAGGAACATCTGGAAGCAAAAGGCAAAATCTACTAAGAACATCTGTGCATATTCAGTTTACCATGAATGATACATGGAGAAGTATAAATATACCTACTGCTCATCTTGTGTTGAAATCAATAACATTTGTGCAAGAGGTTTCATGCATACTGATGTGCAAATAGGGTTCCTGAGAGTCCCCGTTCAGTTCAATTGAGGGTACAACTTGACATACCCCTCCCTGTGGATGCACAGAGGTGCATTCTCTGTTGAAATGAATGGGGAAGGAAGGTGGATGACCTTTTTATAGACAGTAGAACTTCCGTAGACAGTAGAACTCACACTCAAAGAATTGCTGATTTGGGATGCAGGTGTGTTTTTCTCTCAAGATTGTTATTTGAAACATTAATTCAGAATTTCAGAGCACTTAAGCTATAAGCTTGCAAATGTTTTAATTGGGAGATTCTACTTTTTTTATTTGTGATAGCAATTACAGTTATACAATGTATAATGATAGAATATTATCACATTTACATAATACAACACACATGAATGCACATTAATCATTTCGGCAGTACAATGCACGTTAATACCCACGCTAAAACAAGTATCATTCGTTTGCTCGATCTTAGTATGAGCTGAAATTCATCAAAATTGAGTTAATTTATTGCAAATGTTCCTTCTAGCAATCAAATTAAAAACAAAACAAGTATACATTAAATGATTTATAACAATGTCCATATTGCACCTCATCTTGATAAAGTTTCTAACAGCACAATCCTGTGGCCGCTAGACAGCATCTAGCTGGCTATAGGATAATTCGGAATCCCAGCTCTGACCTCAGAAACTCACTGGGACTCCGAACCCGGAGCGCCCTCCCCTCCCCCCCCCGCAGCGCTCGTGGCGCCTCAGCCTCTTCCCTCCTGCTCTGAGGCACCTCAGTTAGACTGCCGAAATTGGCCGTTGAGCTCAGTTGCCGGGTGGGAGGAGTGTGGAGGTGACCTTTGCCTCTGTGCTCCTCCTACCCTCCGTAGGATAATAATAATAATAATAATAATAATAATAATAATAATAATAATAATTATTATTATTATTATTATTATTATTATTATTATTATTATTATTATTATTATTATTATTATTATTATTTCTTACCCGCCTCTCCGTCTAGATCAAGGCGGGGAACAGCAAAAAATATAAAATACATAGACTAAACAAAACACAATACATACTATTAAAACATCTTAAAACATCTTAAAAACATCATAAAAAACATCATTAACACATCTTAAAATATCTTAAAAACATCTTAAAGGCATCCTAAAATTCCGCTGGATAGGCCTGCCGGAAGAGATCAGTCTTTATGGCTTTTTTAAATTCCAAGAGACTGGTGAGTTGACGAATCTCCTCTGGCAGGCCATTCCATAATCTGTGAGCAGCAGAAGAAAAGGTCCTCTGGGTAATACCTGTCAGCCTAGTTTTGGCTGACTGAAGTAAATTCTTCCCAGAGGACCTGAGTATGCAGGGTCGATTGTATGGGAGAAGGCGATCCCGTAGGTAGCCTGGACCCAAACCATATAGGGCTTTAAAGGTAATAACCAACACTTTATACTTTGACTGGATTGCGCCCTAAAGGGACTCCAGTTCTTGTAAAATTCTTCTTTCCATTTAGCCCCATCTCTAAATTTTTAATATACTCAATGAGCCCAGTTTTATGTACTGGGGGCAAACCTGTTTAGTTTTGAGGCTATTATTGTAAGGCCAATTGTGGCCCTTCAGATGTTCTGGCCTACAACTCCCATCAGCCCCAGCCAGCATAGCCAATGGTCAGGGTTGAAGGGAGTTGTAGGCCAAAACATCTGGAGGGGTGCCACCCATTTTAAGGGATAAAAAGAAAACATTAAGAAAGGTGGACCTTTTTTTTTTTTTAACAGTGAGTGGTAGCTTTTGTTAAAAACGGGCTTTTTAGTAGTTGCACTTCAGTTATGGAGCACCCTTCCCCAAGAGCTTTGCCTACCGCTGTGCCTGTGGTCTTTTTGGTGCCAGTCGAAGACCTTTATGTTTACTCAGGCCCTTTAAATAACTCATGTAGTCTGGACCTCTCAATTCTAAAATCTGTGTGTTTTAATACTGTGTGTTGGTACTGTGAGTTGGTACTGTGAGTTTTGTTTCATTGTTATAGTTTATGGTGCTTTCGATTTTCATGGTTTTATGTTCTATTTTGTATTCAAATGATTTGTATGTTTGCTTGTTGTAAGCCAGCCAGAGAACTTTGTTATGGCGGTGGGCGGCACATACAAATATTGTAAATAAATAAATTGTAAATAAATAAATAAATATCTCGCACTATCTTCAGTTCAGGCTCATACAGATGAAATGCCCCTAGGCTCGTAACCATGGTTAAGAGAGATCATTGTTCATTTCATTGCAGTTCACACCAATCTTAACCATGGGTGATGGCAACAAGGTTTCCTGCTAGACCAGGGTTTGAAGTGAATTAGGAAACCTTGGTTGCGAGGGAAACTGGTTGGCATCAACCGTGAATAAGGTTGATGCTGATTTACCTCTTAACTGCGATTATGTGAGGAGGGATTCATAGGATTTCATAGATGATAGAGTTGGAAGGAGCCTACAAGGCTATCGAGTCCAACCCCCTGCTCAATGCAGGAAACTAGAGGAGGGGTCTCCCATCCAAGTAATAACCAGGCCTGACCCTGCTTAGCTTTCCACACTCAGACAAGCTGAGCTAGCAGAAGCCACAGGCCTGGTAACGGAAGTCACTCTGGGGAGGGAGCACACAATATCAAGCCTGTTCCTAACCTCTTAACCACAGATATATCTGCAATGACCCCATCTCAAAAAAGGTACCTTTAGGGCACGATCCTATCTGGACACTGGATGATGGTCATAGGAGAGGTCGGAGTCCCAGCTCCGACCTTGGAAATGCGCTCCGAGGTCAGATCTGGGACTGCAATCTCGGAATGCCCTCTGTCTGCCCTCGCAGCCAGCGTGGTTCTTTCCACACTGGCTGCGGCTCCAAGGTCAGAAGACTGACCTTGGAGCTGGTGTTGGGTGGGCATTCTGGGGGGCAGAGAGGGGAGGAGTGAGGCTCCGCCGGGATATGATGTATCTCAGTGGTGCCTCAGCCTGTCCTCCTCGCGAGCAGGGGCAAAAGACTTAGACGGCTGAAATTGGCCGTCTAGGTCTTCTGCAGGGCGGGAGAAGCATGGAAGCGACCTTCGTTTCCGTGCTTCTTCCATCTTTGATAGGCTGCCCATAATCCGCTGAGTTTGGGGGGGGGTTACAGGCAGCCACATTGGATTGTGCTGCCCCTGAAGTTTTGGTAAGATTGACAATATGTATTCACTTGGTTGAAAGGCAGGTGATTAATCATTTGCTCTTTAGTCTGTTGATAGCCCTAAGAATATACTTTTGGCTTTGAAGATTATTTATATATTTATTGTATTCCTGTACCATCTTTCTGAAGCCAACCAAGGTGGCTTACAAAAAGTTCAAATTAGCACTCACCTTACTGAAACACACCTGGGATCCAATTTGATGCGGTGTTTTCTTTTGTGTAGCTGCAGCATAAGAATTTACTCTCCCAACATGACCAGCTTGTAGTGACATTGGAAGAACACAAGAGTGCGCTAGAAGCTGCGCAGGTCAGCCTGGAAAGTGGCTTTGCATTAGCCTCCACTTCTATTGAATGGCGTTTTTGTTTTTTCAAGTCTTCTTAAACATTTCTTTCCCCTTTCTTTCTGCGGACCATAACTTTTATGCATGCCAGCTTTTTTTTTTTCGCGTGGAGATCTCCAGTTAACATCCGGCTTTGCTCTCAGGGAGAGAAACGCATGCCTGGAAGGATTTATACTAAACCAAAATGATAGCACAGTAAATTGTTTTTGTTTTTTGACAGCTCCATTATGGGATTGAATGGATGCATGTATGGATAAAAGCCTCGTCTTTCTTTCCTATCTGGGGGCTACACGCTAAGTTTCCAGTGGTTTTCTTCTTCTTCTTCTCTGCAGCTTCTATAATTTGGATCTTCTCTCTCGGATCTTCTGTTATTCATGGAAAAACCAGCGGGGTGAAATTCTACAAAGAGCGGCTGCTTTGGTTCCAAAGATAGGCATATGAAATTCAAACTGGGAGCATCCCTGCTGTGTTGTGATTACTGGTCTCTCTCTATTGCAGGGGTGTCAAACCTTTTTCAGCCCAAGGGTTGAATTCAGTTTTGGAGAGGCTCTTGGGGCTGCACTCCAGTGCTGGCCAGGGCCAAAGAGCAGGGGAGGCTGGTTACGCCTGTGTCAGTGGGGCTCCTTATCCATTGCAGCTTTTATTCTGAGCTTTATAGGAGCTACCCGTGGTGCTGTTCAACTCCAACCCCCCAAAATAGGTTCACTACCATGGAGCACCATGCATAGCTCCTATAAAGCTCAGAATAAAAGCTGCAGTGGATAAGGAGCCCCACTGACACAGGAGTCACCAGCCCTCCCCTGGCCAAAGGCAAGAGGGGTGGGGTCAAAATACCAGCATATTTTAGCGTAACCCTCTTGCTGCCTTAGGAGAGGCATTTCAAGCTTTTTGATTGGGGAGGGGAATATGCAAAAGCTGGGAAACCAGCCAACAATTGGTGGCTGGGCAGAAATGGGGTGGGGGAAGGGTGTGTGGCCACCTGGGGAAGCCGAAGGGCCAGATTGGAACCCCAAGTGCGGCAGATTTGGCCCGCTAGCCTGAGGTTCTACACCCCCTGGCGTATTGCTTTCTATGTCCTCTTTCTTTCACAGAGCTTAGGAGCTACCTCATTTTCTCCTCAAACAGCCCTATGAGGTAGGCGAAGCCTAGAGAGAGTGCCTGTGACCAGCACCTGGGGCTACCGTTGGAGCTGGGCAAAGGAGCTCGGTGGGGAGCTGTTACCCCAGGAAGAGCCTCGGAGAGACTGAGAGGCTTCTATCCTTGCTGCTGGCTCCTTCCCCTTTCCCGTCATCTGTTGAGTCAGAGTTCACAGCTGGATTTTGTCTGACTTCTTCCTCCTCCCGTGTTCACTCTCCGGCCCAAGGAGACCTCTGATAATAGCCTCCTGGCAGCCAGAAGCAGGGGAGGGTGGTGATTCCTACATCAGTGGGGCTCTTTATCCTTTGCAGATTTTATTCTGTGCTTTATAGGAGCTATCCATGGTGCTCCATGGTGGCACACCTATTTTGGGGATGGAGTACAGAACCATGGATAGCTCCGATAAAGCTCAGAATAAAAGCTGCAATGGATTAGGAGCCCCACTGACACAGGAGTCACCAGCCTCTCCTGCAAATGGGCTTTCGACTGGGTCTGATGCTGCCTTTGCTCTTGAGGCTGGGGGTGGGGGGATGAAGGGGGAGAATTGGGGGATGAAGGGGGAGTCTGGGATGTGGCCAGAGAGGTTGTTGGGGGGTCCAGGCGGAATAATCTCTAGACTCGGTACTTTGGGCTGCCTTGGTATTATAATGGTTCTTGCAGGTCCCCAAGCATGCTGGAGATCTCCACGGAGTCCCATGCCTCTTCCTTAGAGGAGGTCCCTCCCAGTGTCCTGTGGTTGGGTGGGATCCTGGCGGAGAGCAACTTGACCAGGCCCGTTTGGTGAAATTAGTGGCATGCCAGGGCTTTGAACTTGGGTTGCCTGCTATAGAATGTAGCTTGGAGTTCCCCCATAGTGAGTTTACAAGCAGCACAGTCATCTGTAGAGAAGGTGTTCTCCAAATGTTGGCATCGGGGGACGTAGTGTTAGGAACATTGGAAACTGGCTTAGACTGAGTCAGACCATTGTTCCATCTAGCCCAGTATTGTTGACACTGACTGGCAGCAGCACTCCAGGATTTCAGGCAGTTTTTCCAGCCCTATCTGGAGATCCTGAGAATTGAACCTGGGACTTCATGCATACATGTGCTCTACCACTAAGCTTGGTGTTGCTCTTGCAAGAAGGGGGATGCTGGATGCAGAGAGAGCTTGTAGTGAGTTGGAAATTGCTTGTTGACTGGGATGCAGTTGCTATATCGGTAGACAGATAATAGTTTGTATGAGATGTATGTTTCAGAGAACAGAAAAAGTGATATGATAGAAACCTTGTTCCTTGTGCCTTGCAAGTACTGGCCTGGTTCACACATAATGCTAACTCATGGTTTATTTAACCCATGGTTTGTTGCCCTACCCAGGGTTTGTCTGGCAGACAATCAAACAAGCCATGTTTTTTCCCCCTCAATTCCTGGATTGTTTGCTTCCCTGCTCCTTCTCCTGCTCCCTCCCTGTATCCCAAATACCTTTGCCAACACTATAGTACTGGTATGTAGAGCGGCTGGGTTTTTTGACCAGTCTTGCTCGCTGCCTCATTAGCCTGGCAAAATGACCCATGAACAACTCATGGTTCTGGGTTCACATGTAACAACAACCCATGGTTTAAACAAGCCAGAGTTCACATCACAACCCAACAACAAATCATGGCTTTTCTTTCTGGGTTGTTCATGGTTAACAAACCATAGTTTGTTAGCATGGCCGTGTTCATGCAACCGAGAATTCAACAACCCATACCATGGGTTATGTGCAAGCCAGGCAAGTGAGGCGAAAGAAATGAGTGTGTACATGCCCTTAGCAATGATGGCTGAAACTATTTCTGTTTCTAACCTACAACCTGGAACTGTCAGTCCTGTGAATTTAGCACAGTTGCTTTCCCAACGGTGCCTTTGATGCCCACCCCTTTTGCTTATACTGTTGATAACGTCCATTTTAAAAAAAGATTTATGGTAAATGAATACATTGGGTAGATTTCAGGAAGTTGGGATGTTTTGTTTTTATCAAGTCGATGTTGCAGTTTAAGAAAAATTAAATGCGATGGTTGACCCTCTTGTTGTTCGCCCACCAAGTGACGGTGTCATGACCCAGTAACTATGCTAGACCAGGATGTAGTTTGTTTTGCTGAGCCCCACATGCAACAGCATGTCACATTTGTTCTGGATCATTTTATTTCATAAGATGTGGCTTATGGACTTCCCGTAGGCATCCGGGTGGCCACTGTAGGGAACAGGATGTTGTGCTAGATAGGTCTTTGGTTTGATACAGCAGGGCTGTTCTTATGTTTTTAACAGTGAACAGTTTTATTAAGGAAGGGAAGCCGCTTTTCTTACAAGCATCTGAACAAGTGCATGAGATTAATTCTAATCTCCCCCCCCCCCCCTTTTCGGTATGTCTTCAGTCCATAGAACTTTCTGTTTATTATTTTCTTTTGAAAGGGTTGAAAAGAAATGTAATAATTCATTTCTGACAGTTTGTTCCTCTTCTGTGTGGCATGGAAAAAAAACTAATCCCCGTTTCTGGGCTGTGTGGATTTTACGCTAGACTTTGCATGCCTGCTGTAATGTATTAAATTGGTGCACTCTGGCGCATAGAAACACGTAGCTTTAGCACATGGGCGTTTTTGATCTGATGTGCATGTTTAGTTAAAATACCCAGATTGCCTTGGAGCTGCCAGCTTCCCAGCAGATTTTAATAGGATGCCGTTCATCTGCCAGCGATATCTAATGGTTGCATTTGAATTCTAGTCCCAGGTGGAGGAATACAGACAGTTGAAGGACACCCTCAAAAAGATGCCTAGTTTCCAGAAGCCAGAAAGTTTTCTGCAGCCACACAGTCTGCCAGTGACACCAGGACCTTCCCCTCCAAGTGACTCCAAACCACGTGGCACAGATGTGGCTGAAGAGCAAAAGGAGGTAGTAATAGCTGACTGGCAAAGCAATAATAATAATAATAATAATAATAATAATAATAATGCATTTATATAGTGCTTTATGAGCATTTGGAAAGCTTTTCTTTATATTGGTAATCCTTACAACAACTCTGCAAGGTAGATTAGTATTGTCACCACTCTGTTGCAGATGGGAGGGAAGAGAGGTTCTTCTTCTTGGTTCCTCTCCTACCGGAGGTTGGACATTGTCATGGCTAGACTGACTGTCTAGCCATGACGAGTATACTTGGAAAATATAATGTGGTGGTTTTCCATTGCCTTCCACATCACAGTGCTACGGCTACCATCTTGCCCGCAGTTTTCCACACCGAAGCCCTTGCCTTGGTCTCCGATCGGTACTGACACTGCTGTTGCCCAAGGTCAGGTGGAATTTAGAGGCAACTTAATTCCTCAAGGCCCCACAAGCCTTCTGGTCAAGCTCCTACATCCGAAGCCATTGGCTTTCCCAGGGGTCGGGTTATTTTCCCTCTGCTACTCAGCAGTGTTTCCCATTCCTTTCACCTTGCATCTTCTGTACCGAAGGGGATGCGTTTTAATTAGATGGCTGCTTGATGGCAGCAAGAAAATACAGCCATTGGCAAAGAACAGGCAATCCAGTGGACCACAAGACAAGTTTTAGGAATTGCAGCATTCGTTAGTATAGGCCTGGTTGGCTGAGAATTACTATGAAAGGAAATGTTAATATCCTTTGCAGGCTTAGTGTACCGAGATGGCCACGTGTATTCAGCAATTATTCCATTGTGAATGCTTGTATTTGATAAAACACTGAAGATGACACAAGTGTCACACTGAAGATGTCTTTCCAAATGTCACATGACTATTGTTTAAGCAAGAGAAAGAAGCTTTAAAATCACAGGTGTCATCTTGTTTGCATAGAGCTAACTTTATGAGGCTGGGGGGTTATAAAAGTTTGGAGGTTTTTTTGCTAATATTCTCATCAAAAGTTAATAAACAAAGGAAGAATGAAGGACAATGGCAGGTTGTCTCAGATCTATACAAACTAGCTTTTGGCAGTGAATGTTGATTGTTGGTTTGGGAAAAAAGAATTCCGTAAACATTACCGATGTGGGATGATCGCTGTGAAGCAAAAATCACAGGCAGCTCAAACCTGAAAGATTTGCACAGACAGCTGAGCCCTAATTAGAACATTTCCGAATCAAAATAAGTTGGGCTCTCACACATGGATGTCTGCTGGTTGATGCCCTATCGCTTGATGACTTACTGGCTCTGGTTCGCAGCTGAATGTGTGATTCCACTAGAATCTTTTGTGTTTGAAGGTCATGAGAGGTCATTGGAAAGCACTGGCTCTGGTGTGTGATTTCTGACAAAGCATGCATGTGTGAATCCCCCCACACTTTACGAACAGAAGAATAGCTTTGCTGGATCAGATCAAGGTCCTTCTAGTCCAGCATTTTCTTCCAGCGGGGACTAGCCAGACACTCTTGAGAAGCACACAAGCAGGGCATGAAGTTGAGCTCCATTTAACTGTTATCTATAATAGGTCCAGCAATGGCTGCCTCCCATGAATTTATTGAATCCTTTAAAAAAAACCCAACCATCTAAGCTAGTGATCACTTTGTCCATGCACCAGGATTGCTTCCCTTAATAATACTTGGCAAGAACTGCCGGTAAGCTGGCAGGCTGTACGTTTGTTGTATTTATATGTGTCTTCCTCCCTTGTGGCGCAGTCCTAGATGTTGCCTTGTGATGCATGTTCTCCTCCTCCTGTAAATGGCTTGTATTTGTATTATATTGTGTGCCTTTGTATATAACGCTGTGAATCACTTCGATGGGCCCTGAGTGACAGAAAAGCAGGACAGAATGTTTTCTGAAAAATTAAATGTCTTGTTTTGTATATCCTTCTTTTCAAGGAGTACAGAGTGGCCTTTTTAGCCTCACGATTATCCAGAGAGGTAGGCTAGGCCTTGCGACGGTGACTTGTCTGAGGCCACTTAGCAAAGGCCAAACTACACGTTATAGTCCAGCCTCATAGAACATTAGCCTGATGGCCACATCTCCTCTCTGCAGTGGAGAAGCTGCAAGTGGGAGGGGATGCTTAAACTGCCCCCACTTTGCTGTGTTCCCACAACTGATATAATCTTGGAATGACATGGCCCAAATACCTAGCCCCTGTAAGCATCCAGGCAGCTGCATTAGGCACCGGCTGAAGCTTCTGAACTGTCTCAAAGGCAGGCCCATGTCCTGTTCTGGATCATCTCAGAAGAGTTTATGAAATCTTACAGGAACTAAATCCCATAGGTCAAGCACATTTGAGAAATAGTATAGTATTTGATTGCCAACCACCTATATTTAATATTCTGTATGGTTGCAGATTACACTGAATGGTGAACAGCCACTAGGGGGAGAAGAAAGCAACAGAGGAATCCACTTGGAAGGAAGAGAAGACGGAGTGGAACCATTCCATCCTGGCAAAAAAGTGATTGAAGGTCATGCGCCCCGGGAATTAAATATCCAGCAGAAGCAAGAAGCAGGGGAGGATGAGGATGAGGAGCAACATGTGGAGCAGGTTGCAGAGGAGCACAAAAAGGAACTTGAAGAGGAAGAAATGGAGCAAGCTGGGCAACCTGAACACTTAACGGAGGATCTCGACCAAGCCCCAGAGGAGCATGAATGGAAGGAGAAAGAACAGACCGAAGAAGAAACCAACATGCTGGGTGAACACAACCATTCAGAGGTGGGCTGTTCTCTCTCGTTTTCTCTGCTCAACTCTCTCTCTCTCTCTCTGCTGCTGTGATGTTGCCTCTGGCCACACCCTGTTGATTAATTGAATGCATCAGCCTCACTTCCGAAAGGGACGAATATCACGTGGAAATCCAACAATGCACTATGCCTTAGAGCAGGGCTCTCCAACCTTGGGTCCCCAGATGTTGCTGGACTACAGCTCCCAGAATCCCTTGCCATTAGCCATGCTGGCTGGGTATGCTGGGAGCTGTAGGCCAGCAACATCTGGGGACCCAAGGTTGGAGAGCCCTGCCTTAGAGAATGCAAATGCTCTGGGTGCCAGATGCAGGTCGTTAGCGACATTGATCAGTAGTTTTCCCTTTTCAAACATTGCAAACTAGCAATTGTTACAAAAGAAAAAGAAAAGAAAGAAAGCTTGAACAACTTGTTGCAAGGTGTTTTAATTTCAGTGAGTAAAGCCATTCAAAGTTGGAAGCATTTCCAACAGAATAGCTATATCTAGTCCTGGGGCAGTGGAAGTCAGAGGAAACTTGTGGATAATACAGACTGAACACCTTAATGCCCTGTGGCCATAATTTGGAGGATAATACTTAAACTCTTACCAATGCGTTCATTTTTTAATTCATTTTTTTTGCACTTTAATAGCAGATATCCATCTCAAGAACTCTTTTTATCCTTCACATTCTTAGACCTGTCACTTTGGGCAGTACCTGACCAGTACCTGGTCTCTCGGTTTACCAATAGCAATGAGGCAGATCTATCATCTTTCCTACTCTCCTGCTGATCTCTGGCCCAGGAGACTCTAGGCGAAACCACCCCAAACTGTGTGTGTGTGTGTGTATGTGAGCACATTTGTATCGTATTGTGCACTAGCATAATAGCATCACTGGGGAAGGGTCTTAGAGCCCATGCGATGCATGCAGGAGATCCCAAGTTCAGTCCCTGGTATTTCCTGGTGGTACTGAGGAAGACCCCCTACCTGAAACCCCGGAGAGCTGCTAAGAGTCAGTGTTCACCAGCCGTCCCAACCCAGTGCCCTCTAGGGACTATAGCCCCCATCAGCCAGAGCCATTGGCCATGCTGGCTGAGGATGATGGGGGTTGTAGTTCAAACTCTCTGGAGGACACTGGGTTGGAGAAGGCTGGTGTACCCAGTGCTGAGTTATAGATGATCCGATGGACTGACTTGGTGTAAGGCTGCTTCCTGTGTCCTTCCCTATCTCATACTTTGATTTGTGGCACAGCTGCCAGGCAGGTGAGACCCTGCTGCTTTGGTAGAGTTGAAGAGCAATCCTATGCATGCTTAGACAGAAAAAAGGCTATGCTGGCTGGGGCATGCTGGGAGTTGTAGGCTGTTTTTCTGTCTAAACCTGCATAGGATTGTACCCTCAATCTACTTACATCTTGTAGCTAGGGATTTATGAGAATTTCATTTCAGTTTGCAAATCACTTGAAAATGCCCCATTCGCAATCCCGGATGGGAGCGCATTTTCTCTGAAAATGTTCGCAAATTCCCAAACTTGCCTTCACGTTCGCAAAATGTGTACTTGAAAAATGCACAACTTTCTGAAAATGCTCAACGTTCTCAAAATGCGCAGCGTTCTCAAAATGCGTACATTTTAAATCACCCATACTTTAGTCTTTGGGGGAAATTTGCACAATTTTGAACATTTGAGCAAATTTGGGAATGGCTTGCGCAACTTTCATGTTCAGTAGCTATTCGTTTTGTGCAATTTCCCCGTTCGTGCAAAACAGAACAGCGAGCGCAAATGCCAAGCACAAATCGAGGAGAGATGAGCAGCGAGCTGACGTTCAGAGAATCTTGGCGCGCTCGGACGTCGCTCATTTGCCCAGCCCTTCTTGTATCCCTGCTAGAAACGTCTCTAAAAATAAAAGCTGCCATTTATAAAAGAACCCATTTGACACACGCAAACAGCAGTCGGTACATTTACTTTGGCCTAGGAAGACTACCTGTCATTTACCTTTATGAGTCCAAAGCACTCTCTTTATCTATATCCGGATGTGTCCTCCTATTTAGGCGGACTGTTTTAACCCTGAAAGTGGCATGCCTCCAGGAGCTGAGGTCTCAGGGGTCCAGTATATGCAGGTCATGTTTTGTGTAGAGCTGTGAATAGAATCTTTGAGAGATGACACTGCCTTCTGGGTCATGTCTCAGGGGCACGAAAATGTGCTGGTTTGTTTGGTTTCAGTCTAGAGCCCTGCTGATGATTATCCAACTCACAAAATCATCCTGTATTTCAGGCTTCGTTAGAACTCGCGTCCTGCAGTCAAAAGATCTGGCCAATGTGTGAGTTGTTAGGTGAAATTCCTTACCTGCAGGGCCCCTGCCCACCTTTTTGGGTTCCCTGGGACACAGCCTCCAAAATTTCCCCCTGTATGCCACTCTGTTGATGCTAGCAGCATGGAACTCACAGCGTCAGTGCAAGTGTGAGTCTGTGTGTTTGCGAGAGTCTGTGTGTCAGTGAGTGTGTGCGCGCAAGGGTGAGAGCATGCAGGGGAGAATTTTCTTGCAGGTCCACTTTCTGACTGGGTTTCTGCTTATTGCCGTCTGTCTGCCTCTTTCTTTCGATGGTCCCTTCAAGTCTTTGCTTCTCTAGCAGCAACGGATTCTGCAATTTGGGGAAGGGGTGGTGGTGGTGGTGGAGGAGGAATCCTTGAAGTGCTATCTTCAATGAAGGGGAGTCCTGTGGTGAGAAAGCAGCTACTAATTGCTGTGACCCGCCCAGAGATTTTCGGCTATTGGCCGGTATAGAAATGAAATAAATAATTTTATATCTTTGAATGTTTATTCTCCCCCCCGCCCTGCAGCCAATCTTCTAACAAACTCGGGGTGGTGCAAATCTCCTCTCCCTCACTTTATCCTCTCAACAACCCTGTAAGGTAGGCTAGTCAGGGAGACTGTGAATGGCCCAAGGTAGGGATGTGTGCGGAGCTTGATTGCGGGGTGGAAGTCCAGTGAACTTGCTGGGCTCGACCTCCCCTAGCTCCGCTCGGCCTACCTGCTTCCAGCGAAGCGACTTCCGGGTTACCAGCGGTACGCTTTTTACATAGAAAATAGCATAAGATGCATTAAAAATGGCCTCAATTTAAACAAGTTACGCAAATCGTGGCCACTTTTAATGTATCTTACGCCATTTTCTACGTAAAAAGCATACCACCGGGAAGTCCGGTAGTGCTCGCTTTTGACCCAGCTTGGCAGGTGCGGCAGCAGCGCCGAACAGCCAGCGAGTCAGGTGGTGGGCAGATCGCCCACCCCTAGCCCAAGGTCACCCAACAAGTTTTGTGGTTGGATATGAACACAGGTCTCTCCAGTCACTGTACCACATAGGCTTTGACTAGAGTAGGAAGAGAAGGAGCTGTTGAGCCGTCACTCTGCAACTTACTGGTGGTTTTACATGGGGTGCCATACCTGGCTGTTTCTCCCTGCAGAGCTGAGTGCACAGACGGGAGCAGGGGGAGTGGCTGCTTTTAGCATGGCATCATTCCTGACCCGGTCCTCAATCCTGGAATTGAGACCTCGGTCCAAGAATGAAGACATTGCTTTAAACATGCTGTGACTCTTTTCACTTTTACTCTCGAGCAGGTGCAAGGGCCCCAGTCCGGATCTTAAAAGCCCCCCTACTCCCCCACGCTACAGTTCCGATCTAGATTGGGTCCCCTGCGTGATGGCAGAGCACAATAGCAGCAGCAGAGTTCACTCAACAAACACACTCACACACAGGACTTGTTTCTAAGTAGATGCTTTTAAAGTAAATAACGGTAACGTAAGTTTTCTTAGGTACTATAAGCTTGATGGTTACAGACTTTGTAAGTGCAGTTTCTTAAACATTATTCATACTGTGAGGTAAGGAAAACCACAGAACATGTCTCTTTGCTAAACTCTAGCAAGCATCAGTTAAGTTAGTTAACTGTAGAATGTCCTAACTGTCAGGGAGAATGGAATGTCTAATTTGTTGCTAGGCAACATCCAGCGTTCCCTCCCCTGATACTACTAAGTTGTTTGCTCCACTGAACCCTGCCCCCTGACTTCACAGAGAAGCTTGGTTTCTGCCTTTGCCCTTTAACAAGACTATGACAGTCTAGTTAACCGTAACCCTGTACTAGGCAGTCAGCTTAAAAACCCTCCCTGCAGAGTTGACATCTTCTTGTCACATATTCCAACACTGCACCTACTCTAGAGTAAAAATGAAAAAACAACAACCATAACTGATAGGCACACATCCAAAGTAATGTCTGTTTTGGCCCCGTGTGAAGTGGGAACCTTTTTTTAGAGGAGAGCTACCGACAATGCCCTTCTTTGAGCACATGTGAATGATCCGCCATCTGTTGCCCTGCAAGGGGTAAGGAAATATCAGGGGCTTAATCATCAGTGGTTAAAACGCATGATCATTTGTTATCTTCTTTCCCATCTTCCAGGCTTGTGAAAGTGAGAGAGTCTTACAGATTTGGCCTGCTGCGCAATTCTGGGAAAGGGGAGTTGGTTTCTTTCTCAGCTGCCCTTGCCGGCTTGTCCTTGCCATGCAACTGTCAAGGACCATTTTAGTTCAAGAGTTGGTACACCTACCAAAATGTCGGAACACAGGAAGCATCACACCATTGTTTCATTTACACCAATATTGTCTGCTGTGACTGACAGTGGCTCCCTGGGTCTCAGGCAGAGGTTTTTCTATGCCATCTGATTCCTTTTTTTAAAAAACTAGAGATGCTGGAGGTTGAACCTGGTGGCCAAAACAGCCTTTACTTTAAATATGTGTCTACCAGCTCTGTCGTCTTTTCATTTTTACTCTAGAATAAGCTCAGGGGGCCAGGGTTGGATCTTAAAAGCTCCCCAGCCCCCAGGCTAGGGTCCCAATCTGGATTGGGGCCCCTGCCCCCACTCTCCAGTAAAAAAAAAAAAAAGATGTGGCTGCTAGACACACATTTAAAGTAATACCTGTTTTGGCCCTGGGACCTTCCGCATATAAAAGCACATGCCCTACTACTGAGTGGTGGTCCCTCTTCATAGTTAAGAACATAAGAGGTACCATGCTGGATCAGACCAAGGGTCCATCTAGTCCAGCATCCTGTTCACACAGTGGCCAACCAGCTGCCCAGGGGAAACCCACAAGCAGGACATAATGCAGCAGCACCCTCCCACCCATGTTCCCCAGCAACTGGTGAACATAGGCATACTGCCTCCGAGACTGGAGATAGCATATAGCCATTAGGACTTGTAGCCATTGATAGCCTTCTCCTCCACGAATTCTTACTTAATACATACTATGCCTCTTTCACCAGGAACCACCAACAGCGAAGACTATAACAAGGTACAAATCGGCCTACGAAGAACAGCTGGAGCAGCAGAGGCTGGCTGCTCAAAGAGCAGAAGAAGCCAGTCGCCTCAGAGAACATCAGGAGTCTTTGCATCAGGGGAGGCTTCAAGAGCAGTTGCTACGGCGGCAGCAGCTTCAAGAGAGAGAGCTGACACTACGGAGACAGGCAGAGCAGGATGAAGAACAATTTAAACACCGCCTAAGGTTATCTTTTAAAATGAACTTTGGGCTCCTGCCAGCCTCTCTGAGAAAGGAAGGTAGTTTAGTGTCTCAGACTTGGAAAATGCCAGAACCTACTAGAATTCTGGTACTTTTTTCAAGCCACTGCCATCACAGGGCTCGGGGTGGTGCCGCCATGTTGGAGTCCGGCTGTGGATATGCTACCTATGTGGGGGTGTATGTCGATACACCTGCACATTATCCCTGCCAGACCACAAGCCCGGGGCCAGATGCATGAACGAGGCCTAAGATGAACACAGCAGTTCTTTGGACAATATTGAGTCATGACTGACAGTGAGCATTTCTAAAGTGGCATTCATAATGGCCACCTACCAACAGCAGTTTTTCAAATGTCTGCCTTCGGGAGCCCTATACATATCAAATTGTCTGGAAATGAGTGCCTGCCTGTCCCTCATGGAACCCCTGCACATTGCAGAGGATTCTGGGAACAGGGAAGTATTCTAGGTGACACACTCCATTCAGCTGGCGTGCTGGCCTCACTTTCAGCCTATATAAACTGGGTGTTTGCCTTAAGAATGAGCAACACACACACACACACACACTTTGGGGCAGCATTCATGTTTCAGTGATTTTTGGTGTGTGTGAATTTTTCCAAGGGTTTTGGTGGGGCAGGGGGCTTACTGTTTGCAGTGCGGCAGTGGTGAGGTTTTCTTTTCCTTTTAGAAAAGGTTTTTCTTATATATATATAGAGAGAGAGACAGTGAGAATCTACAGCTTCTCTGCTGGCAATGATAAGTATGTATAGGATTGCAGCATTAGCAGCTGTTACATTTATAGTTCTTCTAGCTGAAATATAACACTTTAGATAATATTCTGAGTTTTCAAAAGAATCTTTTGTTACCCACCCCGAGCTCTCCAGTATGTGGGCAAGCTGTACATTCGAATAAATATGTAAGTTGGGAATGGGGTTGGGAGGACACAAAGGCTGCTGATATATCCTTTGTTGGGCTGTCTTGCTTTGTAATCGTGGGAGAAAAAGGACTGGAGCCACTTTTTGGAAGGACTGCAGAACGCCCACATGTCCGTCAGTGAAGAGCAGCATCCGGGCGTGGGTGACTTCTCCCACTTGGCTGAAAGGCCTTCCTCCTGCGCCCCCGCCCCACTCTACAGCTGGGAGGGGGCAAAGCCAACGGCCCGGTGGGTCCCTGAGGGATGCAACATTGCAAAAGCAAAGTGGAAGTATGACAAGCAAAAGGTGGGGTCATGATAGGGAAATTACCCTCCTCACTAATATTCCAGCTGTAATACAAAAGAGGGTACTCAGCCGGTCCAAAACAAAAAGGAGCAAATGGTTAGTATTAGCCTTCATGTTTTACAAAAAAACGAATGCTACTTATGAATCTGAAGTAACCCGTTCCTATAATCTTTTCAGTCATCAATCCCATTATGACAACCTAGATCAGGATATTGTGCAAAGAGAAGAACCAGGTGCCCAGGAAGAAGAGGAGGAGGAAGAAGAAAGTAAGTGATTAATTCTTCCCCAGCCCCCAATCTTCTGAAATATCTTTTAAAATAACACCAATGTGTAACTGAAAATATAATCTTTAAAGTGCTTTTAATTGGTGGGTCATATCCAAGATGGATAAAGCTCAGCTTGGCTTATTACTGGAGCTATTGTTCTCGGACTATTTGTGAATCATTGATTCATCTTGTTGTGCCTTTATTTTTCCCTGCACCCCTGATTCTGTTCTACCAGAATGTGTCTTAAATTTCACTCTGATTCCGTATAGGAGAGGCTGTTTCTTTTGTGGCTTACAAATACGGTGTGGCACTCTGTCACACCCCTCCCCTCATAGGGCCCTCAAGCTTGCCCTCCTTTTTGGAGCTGTGGGTGCGCCTACGTCAGGTTGGGGGTTTCTCTCTCTCTAACCATTACACCTCTCACACTGACCTTGGGATTTCTATTATCCCTACCTCATACTTCTTTGACCAAATTTAAAGCACAGCTTCCCACACAGGCTGCTTCAATAAACAAAGTAACGTATTTTAAAATAAACAGTTTCTTGACGGAAGTTTCATACATAAGTTTCAGTCAAAAGCCCAGGCCAGGGAGATTGTACCAGCAGCTCTGGAAGAAACCTTCAGTTGGCCTGAGAGAACTGGTGTATGTTTGGTTGTGGCTGGGTGGGTGAACGTTTGTTTGTTTGAGTATTTAAACATTGTAAACCGCTTTGGGTGCCTTAGCAGAAAGGCGGTATAGAAATGTAATAAATAAATATTAATTAATTTACTATCCAACTCTTATTTCCAATCCACCCGAACCAACTGTTCCCAAAATATTAAAGCCTGCACTCACTAGCTGATCTAACAATCCTAATCTAATCTAATCTCCACTCTCTTCACTCAACTCCCTTCTCCTCAAACAGCACTCTAGCACTCCTCAGAACTCTTCACAAACAGCACCACCCACAGTTTATATAACACAGGCTTTACCCACCCTTCTCACTCCCTCAGCCAATCATCTCACATATGCAAATACACCATTCTTCCTGCTCATCATTTCTCACTCACCCTAGACTTACCTAGCATAAAACACATAGATGTGACAGGAATACATACTTATAACCATAGACTCAATACAAGAACACATTATTGTACTTATCATATATACGCTTTAATTTACCCCCAATAACATAACATCCCACGGCCTTTCTAAATGTGGGAGGAAATAGAGGAATGAATGAATGAATGAATGATCTGTATTATTAGACTATGAGCATCAGAACCAGCATCCAGGTGAAGCAGAGGAAGAAGATCCAAATAATGCAAATGAGCAACAGGGTCGGGAACTGGACCACCAAGCAGAGAGTGAGCAGAATGAAGAACCGGTGAGTTGGAGAGGCATATGCTGATTGCTGAGAATTAAAGTGTGCTTCTTGGCAGCTTTATAACAAACAAGATGATTAGAGTTTATTCTAGCTAGGGCAATGATTTGTATTGGGCACTGTTCCGAAGGTGCTTTTTTTCTTGCACCAGAGGCAGAGGTACGGTTGGTCAGGCCTGGAGTCACCACCAGGCATCTTCAGGCAGCTGCTGTGCTGACGCTGAAGCTGACCAGGGCCATAATTGTCATTTCCCCCAAATGCAAGTTTTGTCGTTTTTCAGCACTGGTGGCAACTAGTGGTGGCTGCCATGTTTGTGGGGTGGTGGCCATTTTGTTTTAAACATAGTCATGCAGAACAACAGGGCTTCTGGGGCTTTGCATTTTGGGAAAACTAAGATGGTGGCTGTGGTCACCAGGTGCCCAAGTACTCTGCCGACTCCGTCTCCCTGCCTAAACCCTTGAACCAGCACTGAGGCTGGTGGTCCTGTATTAAAGCAAAAAAAAAAAGAAGAAAAAAAAAGAATAGAGCAGCAATGCCAGAGAGTGGAAAAATAAAACAAAACGAGGAACAGAATCTTGCTGCATTGTGAATTAGTAAAATGGCTTCTTTAGGATTGTTTCTCCAAGGAATGTTCTTAAGAAAGCAAGGAGGACCCAGGCAGGAAGTATATAGCACTTAGGGCGCAATCCTATTTTATTTTATTCATCCTGTGCAAGTTTAGATGGAGAAAAGGCCTACAACTCCCAGCATGCCCCAGCCAGCTGGGGCATGCTGGGAGTTGTAGGCCTTTTCTCCATCTAAACTTGCATAGGATTGCACCCTTAGGTTTATATGATACTGACAAGTGTTCAAAGTAATTCATGTAATGTTTTATGTATATATGTATTTATACTAAGCTTTATATCATGCTTTTCCAAGCAAATGCCAATTCAGGGAAGTTTACAACAAATTTGAAAGAAAAACGTCAGTTTTAGAATGCATTCAAACAACCAAAAACAGCAGTAAAACCAGCTGTTAGTTATCTCAGTTAGACAGGCCAGTATTATTCTCACTATGCTGCATGAGCCGAGGCTGAGAGATGGCCCCCCAATGCCTTAGACCAGCCTCCCTCAACCTAGTCCCCTGCAGATGTGTTGGACTACAAGTCCCAGCATACCCCAGCCAGTGTGGCATAGTGGTAAGAGTGTTGGGCTGGGACTCAGGAGATCCGGGTTCTAGTCCCCGCTCTGCCATGAAACTCACTGGGTGACTTTGGGCAGTCACTGACTCTCAGCCTAACCTACCTCACAGGGTTGTTGTGAGGATAAAATGGAGAGGAGGAGGAGGATTATGTAAGCCGCCTTGGGTTCCTTGCAGGAAAAAAGGCGGGGTATAAATATAATAAAATAAATAAAAATAAATAAAAATCCTCCTAATGAGTTCACATCAGAGGTGAGATTTGGTCCAGGGGCTTCCTGGCTTGCTGTCTCTTGGTTACTGTGCTACACTGGCTCATGCAAGCAAGCGTGGTGGTAGGAAGAGAGAATCTCAAGTCAGGATGCCTCTGTCAGCTTTAATGCAACAGGCACTTCCCTACCTCCTCCTTCTACAGCTGTGCTTTTGGGGACCAATTCACATGATCAGGATTCAAAACCAACTTGGTAGAGTGGACAGCCAACGTTGTGGAATGGATATCGTGTAGACTAGGGATATGTGAGGAATCCGCTTGGCGGGTGGGTGTGTGTCAAAATCTGGCAGATTGGCCCCCAAGATTTCAGCCTGCCTACCCATTGCTGGCACCAACTTGCTCCGATGCAAGTCGAACCAGTGCACGATTTGTGCTTTTTTTATAGGTAGAGAAATTTGCGCAAAATACGGCTGCAATTTTGACAAAATACAGCCGCAATTTGCACAAATTGAGTAAAATATGGCCACATTTTATGCAAATTTTCCTGCCTCAAAAAAAAAGAAAGAAGAAGAAGCAAATTGCAGCCTGCTTTAAAAGCAGAAGCTGCAAAAAGCACCCCCCGACTCAGCCTGCTTTTGGCTCTCGAGTTGGCGAGGTGCGCCGAAGTCTGCTGAGCACAAGCAGGTCAAGTTCTTCAGTCTTGTCCATCCGTAGTGTAGATTTGCACTGGGTAGACTGACACTTAGGTATTTGCTCGGCCGTGATGCCTACTGGGTGGCCTTGGGCAAGTCTCTTTCTCTCAGTTTAACCTACGTCACAGTTTAACTTACTTGTGGAAGTGAAGAGGGTTAACCCTGCAGCCATCCTATATACTCCATCCAACATCTGAGATCCTACTTGAGGTTCAGCGGGTGAGCACAAGGTACAGGGCCTTTTTGGTTATGGCACCTAGAGAGGCCCGTCCAGTCCCATTACTACATGCCTTTCCAGCACATGGTGAAGATTTGGCTCCCTAAAGAGGCGTTGGAGGGAAGCTGAGCTGATCATCTAATTCTAATTGTTCCAATTGCTGACTCTGGGCAGTATCTGGAGCAGACTGATAGTGCAACAGGAACTAGCGGTTCCTGAAATGAGCACGGAAATAAGTGGACATGCTCATTTCCAGAACAGGGCAGGTTAGCAGAGCTCCAGCAAACAAGCATTGCCAGTCATTTCCAGTTGTTTGTTCCTGTTGCAATAGTTGTCCGTTCCACTAGCATGGGGTTATTTTTTAATACTTTCTCATGCTGTTTGATTATGTCCTGATTATTTGTGCGTCTATGTTGCTAGCTGTGCTGAGTTCCCCCAAGTGGAAGAAAAACAAGATAGAAATTTCTAAAATGAGCAAATAAATGAAAATGTGTTTATAAGTGTCTCCTTGCGGGGAAGGGCTGGTCCAGAAGCACAGGCTGTAATTTTGCATACTGTGTACTGCCGAAAACCTCAAGGATGCAGAGTGATGTGTTGGAACCTAAGGTAACATTAGTAATGTCACAGTGAAATGCACATTGTTGTTTTTGAGTATCTTTTGGCTTAAAAAAAATAATGCAGAAGACAGCCGGCGATGATGTGAACCCAGCAGATGATCCCAACAATCAGGGAGAAGATGAGTTTGAGGAAGCTGAGCAAGAGAGAGGAGATAATTTACCTGATGAGAATAAGCAGCCAAAACCAAATAACCAGAAACAAGAGCATCCCGAAATGGAAGACCATTTAGTGGTGAGTATACAAAAGATTATGTCTGTCAAGTCAGGCCCTGTTCCCACGAGAACCGCGGCTGGATCGGACCAAGTGTCCACCTCGTCCAGCATTCTGTTCACACAGTGGCCAACCAGCTCCCTGTGGGAAACCCACAGGCAGGGAGGGGATGTCTTGCAAATAAGAAAGAAGCATCACAAGTAAAAGTTTCACAGCTCCTCACACGCAATGCACCACAACACAAGGCTGCTCATACTCGTTTGCAGGTAATCAAGGGCTGTTGCTAGAGATAAGTGAATTTTCCATTCCGTTAGTGTCCAGTTGGTTTGCTCAGCCATGTATGCTGCTCCGCCTTCCTTCCAACTGAATATGGAGAATTTCTAAAACTAATTCTAAAATTAGTGCAGGTGCAGTTTGCCACAGCGTATTTATTTATTTACGTATTACATTTATATTCAACATTTCTTTCATGATAAAGCTCAAGGCAGCGTACATAGGGGTTTCCAGGCATTCTCTGATATTCTGTTCATTCACCTCTTTCCCCCAAACCAGGTTACCAAAGCCAAACACCTTCGCACATTGATGAAATGCAGTGAACGTGGAATCTCAGTGCAATCATGCACACCATTGCACCAAATTTTCCTCATGCACTGTGTTTCACTAATGCATGCAAGCATGTGTGAGCATCAGAAATTTGGGTGGGGGAAAACAGAAGAAAATAAAAGCTGCAGCAAGCTACACATGCACAGCTACAAATTTCACAACTACAAAGTCCAGAAATCCAAAATGGAAGAATCACAGACTGCTAACATGTTGGTGCTGCTCTGCAAACAGTGCCAGGAATCCCAAAGTTCAGGGAGAAACTTGGATGAGGAGGATTTTGCAAACCTCCCTGCCTGTTTTCATGTATGTTTATCACTTTAGAAATATAATATCCAGCTATTTATTTATTTATTATTTTTATACCCCGCCTTTTTTCCTGCAAGGAACCCAAGGCAGCTTACATAATCCTCCTCTCCATTTTATCCTCACAACGACCCTGTGAGGTAGGTTAGGCTTAGAGTCAGTGACTGGCCCAAAGTCACCAAGGGGGGGTTCATGGCTGAGCGGGGACTAGAACCCGGATGTCCCGAGTCCCAGCCCAACACTCTCACCACTATGCCACACTGGCTCTCAATGAATTGCACAGGTGCATGGGATGTTACATGTTTCCTCAAATGCAGTACTTTCCGTTGACGTCAGTTCACACGTTCATCCACTTTCCAGCAAGCGTACAGGAATTGTGTAAGAAAATCTAGTTGAGCATTATGTAGATAAGCCCGCTCCCCACTTTCCTCTGCTCTGGTACAGCTGTGAGGAGACATCTGCTTCTGTTTTCAGCTAAACAGTTTGATTTTGGCTTGTTCAGACAAACTGTAGCTGTAAGCCATGGGTAGGCAATGCTCAGGCTGTGGGCTGCATGCAGTCCCCCCTTCCACCACCAAAATTTGGAAGTGGGGCAGCGCAATCCTATGTTGCCTAGACAGCATCTAGGGGGCCATAGGATTCTTTGAATTCACAGATCTGAGGTGAGAAAAGAGCTGGGAGCCAGGGATCCGTCTGTGCTCCAAGCCCCCCCCCCCCAATTGCAGCTGTCACGGAAAGACCTGCCGGCTGCTTCTCCGAGGTCATAAGTGCGACCTCGAAGAAGGGGTAAAGGCAGTGGGGGAGGAGGGGAGAGGAAGAAACTGGACCTGACAGGATATGATGTATCCCGGCGGTGCTCCAGCCTCCTTCCCTCCCCGTCTGCAGCGCTGCAGCTAGACGGCTGAAATTGGCCATTCAGCTGACTTGCCAGGGCGGGAGGAGCATGGAGGCGAAGATCTTTGTGCTCCTCTCACCCTGCGTAGGAGGCCCATAATCCTCCGAGTTCAGGGGCATCCCCATTGGATTGCGCCCTAAGCTAACTTCAGTACAGGTTCAGAGGAAATGACAGACTGTGGGTAAGTTGAAAACAGAAGTGGATGCTTCTGGTCCCCGCACAGCTGCACGAGAAGAGGAAAAGGGAAAGGAGAGTGCATGGGTCCAAGGCTCACTCATGTAACAATAAACTATGGTTTGGTGTTACATCCAGATGTGGCCAGTGTGAACGGATATCTTGCAGTGTTTGCTTTTAAATTAAGACCCTAACCTTTGTGGTCACTGTGTTTTGTTTTGTTTTAGAAACCATTAAATTAATATTTTTATTTAATAAAATTTTGAGTGTGCTGCATTTTACATGGTTGAGTCTGAAGGCAAATTTTCTTGCTGGATTTCTTTAGAATGTTTTATGCCACATTTCTTTTGTGGAATTCGAAAGCCGCTGGTGAACAAATAAAACCAAAACATCCATAAAGCATAATAGAACTATATATTTGCTTTGAGGAAAACAGCAACAAATAATATAGCTCAATTTATTAAATTGCTAGAAGCCTTCTTGAACAAAATGTTTTTCAGCGTCTACTAAAGATATAGTTTAATTCCTTGGCAGAACTCCTTGGAGAGGGAGCTGCATAACAGAGCACTGAATATCAGAAAACTTAGGTTTTTGTATATGAAACTGTTTTGGGAGGTTTTGAAATCTGAATTATTCAGAATGAAAGCCAAGATAGTATAGATATCTTTTATAGATACTATAAGATATAAAGCCAAGATAGTATACCAGCCTACTTAGGGCTGGTATAGATATAACATGGGCCATTTTTGTAACCTTAATCAAGAATTCGGGAGTGAGCCATGGAATTATGCACTTTTTGTGAGTACAAATTCCTTTTACTCCATGCAACTACAGTGAACTGTTGCACTGACACCTCACCTGACTGACACCTCACCTTAGGTCAAGTCAGACCATTGGTCCATATAGCCCAATATTGTTGACACTGACTGGCAGCAGCTCTCCAGGGTTTCAGGCAGGACTTTTTCTAGCCCTACCTCGAGATGTCAGGGATCGAACCTGGGACCTTTTGCATGCAAAACAGGTGCTCTGCTACTGAGCAGCGGCCCCGTCCCATGTGACAATGGCCATTCATTGTCCATGTTTAGAAGAATGCTAAAAACAGTGCTGTCTCAGTGGACATCCTTCAGGTGAAGTCTCCGAAGCTGCGGTCCTATACACACTTACCTGAGAGTAAGTCCCATTGAATTTGGTGGGATTTACTTCCGAGAAGACATGCATAGGATTCTGTTGTGAATATGCCTTATCTTATACAGGCCTGTGGCTCACACTGGCTCAGCTTGTCTGAGCGTGGAAAGCTAAGCAGGGTCAGGCTTGGTCATTACTTGGATGGGAGACCCCCTCCTCCTCTAGTTTTCTGCATTGAGCAGCGGGTTGGACTCGATGGCCTTGTAGGCCCCTTCCAACTCTATGATCCATGAATCTATGAATCTATAGCTGTTTTTACTGTTGCTTTTAAATTATTGTTTTTGCTTTATTGTTCTCCTAAAGAAAACTTGTGAACCACATTAAGTTTAGGTAGAAATGTAACGATGTATTGAATCATTACATAATTAAATAAATGAATTAAACCCAACTTTGAAATCCTGGTTATGAGACTACCTCGGTTAGGTTTAACCATGGCTGAGTTGCTGATAGAACTCTTAACTATAGTGTGTGTGTAGGGGGTGAGGTCATCAAGAGAACAGGAAGTGTACAATCCTGCAACCCTGTTTCCTGATTTGTTGTTGTTGTTGCTGTTGTTGTAATGATTGCAAAAATCAACATAAATATAAAATCTCATTTCACTTACAAAATACAGATAAATATTGATTCTCTTAAGACATTAAAAAATCTCTTTATAATGTCTAAATGTTTAAAATGAATTTGTTTGTGTCACCAAGACCAATTCAGACATATAGAAAACCTTTTAAACAATTCAGAAGTATAGAAAACCTTTTAAACAATAAATATTAAGTAATTTGTGTTTTTAAAGACTATGCCACCTTTTGAGTCATGGGAGGAAAAGAATAAGGGAGAACATTATCCTGGAACTTATTCCACAAAGTGATAAATACCACCCATTTCTTCACAAAGTTATGTTCATACATCTGATTATCTCTATATGTATATATAAAAAACCCCAATCTGGTAAAGGGGAGGGGGGGGAGTTCTATTTTTCCAGCAGGAGGTGCTAGATATCTTAGCAGCTATAGACCTTGTAGGCCCCTTCCAACTCTACCTTTCTATGATAACCATTTCAAGATCATTATTATCTATATTTTCTTTTAAATTTCACAAAATTCTCAAAGGATCGTTTGCTGGTTAATATCCAGTAAGTTGTTCAATATGAATTAGTATTGACCACCAATATGCCCTGATGTTTCCACATTTCCAGAATATATGGAAATAATCGGCATATAATTATCCACAGCATATAATTGTGCATATCATCAACACATGCCCATATATGAAATCAGTCTGATGTCATGGGGAGGGGAATTTTCAACCTGTGTCTGATCTTTTAACCATGGTTAAAAGACTGACCATAGTTTATTTATTTATTTCATTTCTTTACCGCCCCACAGCCAAAGCTCTCTGTGCAGTTCACAACAATTTATACAATAAAAAGTTATGCCTGTATAGGCCTTTGGTGAAATATGAGCTTTTGAACTTGGGCCCTAGAATTGATTTTAAATAAATAAATACACATTCTTCGGTGTATGCTGCAACAGCAAAGACATTAACACTGGAATCTGTTTGTTTTATCTGCAGATGGTGGGTAACCCTGATCAGCAAGAAGACAATGTTGATGAGCAGTACCAGGAAGAGGGAGAAGAAGAGGTATATAATCCTGCAGCATATCTCTCAGTCTGATCTGCTTCACTGGGTTGTTAAAATGGATGGTGGGCGGGAATGTATGCACCCTGAGCTCCTTCGAGGAAGTGTGGTACAAAAATATAATATATAACTACCATGGAGAACAGCCAAATGAACAGCCTCTAAGTGTCATTTCTGTATTCTTGAGTCTGGAAGGAACATGATTCTCTAGATATAATGGATGGTCCATACACGCAAGGGTGGACAACATGCGGTCCTCAGCCTAATTTCATGTGTCCTCAGCCTAATTTCAGAAGCCCTCTGCAAGCAATCAGTTCAGATTGCTGACAAGAGCGACCTATCTCTCCCCAGAAGCTTGCTGGGTGGGGTGGAAGAGGGAGAGTGAAGGGGGTGTCAGGAAGAGAAGGCGAGAGAGAAAAGGGGGTGTCAGAAAGAGAGAAAAGTGATGGCCTGCCTACTTTTGGCTCTGGCCCAGTCAGCATGTGACTGCCCACTGCAACAAATTACTCTTGAGGGAATGTGACCCTTGACAGAAAAACAGTGTCACCCCCCCCCCACCACCACCACCACCATGAAGGATATTGGATGGAGGACATGGAATAAACCAGGAACAACTGCCAGAAGCTGTTGTGCCTGGGGAATAGTCAGTCATATTCCATGATATATGAGGAGAAAATTCCTTTCCCTCTCCATATCAAAGCACTTTGGCCATCTTTTGAACGAAAAAAAAAATGTTTTCCTCCTGTACTTTGCATTGCAAAGATAGGTCTCTAAAGGTAGCCATAAATCACAGTGGCTTTTAATGGGTTCTTGCTTTCCCCACAACTGTTCCTTACAGGCCCAGGGAGATCTGACTGAAGAGAAGAAACGGGAGCTGGAACACAACGGTGAAGAACCATATGGCGAAAATGATGATAATGTAGGCTCTGCATAAATGGAACGCTCAATAACATGGGTGGGCATGGGAGAGTGCCGGTAGCCAGGGGAGGCTGGTGACGCCTATTCTGGTGGGGCTCCTTTTCCATTGCACGGTTTAATTGGAACTTCAGAGGAGCTGTCCATGGTGCTGAACTCCATCCCAGGAATAGATTCACCACCATGGAGCAGCAAGGATAGCTCCTGTGAAGCTCCAAATAAAAGCTGTAAAACCGGGAATGGAAAAGGCGCCCCACTGAAATAGGAGTCACCATCCTCCCCTGCTAGCATAGGCAGCAAATTGTCATTAGTACAGGCAGTCCCCAGGTTATGAACGAGTTCCATTCTTAAGGATGTCTTTAAGTCAAATTTGTATGTAAGTCGGAACAGCATAGCATTCTATACGTTAAAATCAGCATTTACGCAAATTGCATAAATTACGCAAATTGTGTAGTATACTATGCTATGTACTCTATGTAAACGACGTAGCGCCGGGGAACCCAGAAGTCCGTTCTTAAGTATGGGTTGTCTGTAAGTCGGGCGTTCTTAACTCGGGGACTGCCTGTATCTGCTGCAGACTCTGGCTGGCCGCTCCATTACTGCTTCTGCCACCACCCCTCCCTCATCTGCTGGGGAACAAAGCTCTCTACAGTTAGTCCCCTGTGATGGGCCACTGAGGCTATCTCAGGTTATAAACAGGGGCAGCAACAATAGCAAGGGGACAGGTGAGTGATCCTCACGTACTCCCCTTTCCCTCCCTCAGAAGGCACTCGCTCAGTCCTGCCACTGTCGCCTGCTATTGCGGTTAAGTCTTTGAGATGGGAAACATCCTGCACCTGCAGGGCACTTCATTCCACAACGGGAAGGGGGAGGTGGGGAGATGTCCTTACAGAGCTGGGTCATTTGGCAGCTCCCTCTTCCGTGCAGGAAACTCAACTGGTCTTGGTGGTGTTCCTGAGTGCTAGCAGTTGCAGTGTGTGCCAATGTGATGAATGTGTGTGTTTGCTTCTTGGGTTGTTACAGTTCAGAGATAATCTACATCATTGGGAGGGGAGAGGGCAGTGCCTCCCTGAATGGAGTTACTTGGGGACCGACTGCCTTCTACACGAGGGAAGGTGTGTGTTTGTGTGTGGGCCTCAGGCAGAGGCAATGACTGGGTTCAGACAACACGATAACCCACACTCAAGGATTGAGTATGGGTTGAGGGTGTATTGTTGTTGAACCATGGGTGGTTGTTGAAACATGGTTTATCGTGTTGTCTGAACCCAGTTGTGCTAACAAGCCATGGCTTGTTAACCACGAACAACCTGTGAAGAGAACCCATGGTTTGCTGTTGGGTTGTGAACTGTGGGTTGTTCACCACAGGTTGTTTTCTCGGCTGAGTTCAGACAACACGATAACCCACATTTCAACGACAACCCATGGTTCAACGACAACCCATGCTCAACCCTTGAGTGTGGGTTATTACATTGTCTGAACCCAGTCTCTGACTGCTTCAGGGCTGAGGAGCAAGCAGCTGCCATGCTTACTGCTCCTATGATGCGATGAAAACCGTATACTGTGGCTTAAGACTAGGGCATTCTCAACTTCCTGGAAGATTTGACAATATTTGAACTGGGTTGAATAATACACAATTATATTATTGGACATATTTGACTGGTTAATTGACCAACACCTCAAGCCTAATTCTGGGTTGGGCGGGCAGGAAAGGATTGAAGGAGTCTTAAGGGTCCTTTTGTACTTAGCACAGTATGTTGCTCCAGCTATTTTATCACAGTTCTGTGGTTGAGTTTCCCCAGCAAATAATACCCAGAGGATAGGATCAGGCTGCTACTCGAGTTCAAGGCTTTACTAATCACAGAATTTCAACAGCCTGCAGTAGCACAACAATCCTGTTTTATTCCCTGCCAACACCTCTGACTCTGGAATGTGTGTGTATGAGGTTTTTAGAAATATATTTTGCAGTAGCAGATGCTATAAAACTCTAATGTAGAATTCTACCCACGAAATACATTTTAGTTTGTTTTTTTCACAAGTTGAATAATAATTTTCTCTTTTGTTATCTTTGTTCTGGAATCCCACCTGCCCCGTTTCCAGGCTGAAGAGAAAATGAGTGAAGCTGCAGATCAAGAGCAAGACATTCAAGAAGAAAACCATCAGAAAAGAGGTCACGATGACAACTATGAGGAGGAGGAGGAGGAGGAAGAGGAGGAAGGTGGTGCTGTTGCAGCAAAAGCTCACAGACGAGGGGAGATGTAATTCTGGCCTGTTTGGAAAAATGAAAAAAGAGTTTCAAAAAAGGACGGTGCCGGGGGGTGGCATGCAGGCCACGTGTTGCCAGCCCCCGGTGTAGATGCTAGAGAAAGACAGAATGAACCTTTTTAAAATGAATATATATTTTAATTTTTTTATTGGGTGTTCTTGTGCATTTATATGAATACAATATTTTAGATTAGCATTCCTTTTATACAAGATAGTATGTGACAGAAACAAATAAAAGACGAGATAGGTTGTTTCCCCCCTCTCCCCATTTTTCCCTTTATAAGAATTAAGTTTCTTTTTAAAAGTTTGAAGATGAGTTTCAACTTAAAAAATCTATTTGGCATTGTCCAAACAGTGATCAGCCTTTATTTTCAGAAACACACACACACACACACACACCAAAACTAGTGCCTGAACTTGGTATTTGAGGAAGGTTTGGGTGATGAGAGCAGGCCTGTGGCTCACGCTGCCTCAGCTTGTCTGAGCGTGGAAAGCTAAGCAGGGTCAGGCCTGGCTATTACTTGGATGGGAGACCCCTCCTCTAGTTTCCTGCATTGAGCAGGGGGTTGGACTCGATGGCCTTGTAGGCCCCTTCCAACTCTAGAATCTATGAATCTATGTGTTGCAGCCTTATCTCAGTCATACACTCTGCTCTATGGGCTTTTCCACGCTGGTGCCTTACCACATGTTAATTTTGATTTGAATGGATTTGGCCTGCATCTTTTCTGCAGTGACTACATAAAGGATGCCTGGCAGTTGAAGTAGCTCCTGAGTTACCATGCCTAAAATGGCGGTGTTTCCGGGCCCTTCTGCGTACGCTCAAAGCATACTGGATGGAACTGATTCTATGGGATTTTCACACCCAGTTGTTGCCCTCCCTAGTGGGAAGGTGTTAATTGGCTTGGATTGATCCAAATAATTGGCCCCACCCATGCAGTTGTATTTAATATGCACATCACAGCCATGTGGGTTTGTCCCACAAAGCAAGGCAGCAGAGTGTGTGTGAAGAGGTGTCGGACTGAAGAGTTACTTTAGACCAGTGTTCTCCAACCTTGGGTCCCCGGATGTTTTTGGCCTACAATTCCCAGCATGCCCCAGCCAGCATAGCTGGCTGGGGCATGCTGGGAGTTGTAGGCCAAAAACATCCGGGGACCCAAGGTTGGAGAACACTGCTTTAGACCATTCAAATGTATAGCCCAGTTATATGTTTGTAGACAGGCCAACATATGTTAGCCCCAAGATTAGTTGCTGTGTGAAGATAGATCTGTCCTTAGCCTTTTATTGACTTGTTTTGCTGCCTCAGGCTGCAAAAGGGCCATTGAAAACAGTGGAATGTCCTTCTGGGTGAACATGCTTAGGATTGTGCTGTTAGTGAACCCCCTTCCCATTTTCCCCCTATCCCTTCTAGTTCAGAAGATGATATCTATTGGTGACCCTGTTTTCCATCATGTTTCAGCCACACAAATTTGGAAGACAACATCACATGGTTTGTTTTCTTTTAACATTGCACAACTAAAAAAAACGTTGCATGGGGTTTCTCTTTGGATTTTTAAGACTGTTCTATATAGTGCTGTTCTTAAGAGCTCAAAGTGCTTCACATATTAGGTTATCTCAGTGACCCTTACAACAGCCTTGTCAGGTAGATCAATGTTATTGTCCCTATATTTCAAATGGGTAATGCTGAGAGAAGGCGGCTGGCTGAAGGCTGCCCATTTCAGTTCCTCTCTTGCTCATACATTCTGCCCTTCCTCACCCTTCTACTGTTGGTCTCAATTTTGGTCATTTGTTATATCTGCACTGATATTAACTATAGTTTACTCCTGACTGGGATTTAAAACTAACTTCAAACCTTAGATTCAAATCCTGGTTAGGAATATGAGGTGTTAAATTCATGCACAAGAATGCCGAAGCCTGGAGGCCAGTAAAAATTAGAACACTGCCCAGTTCTTAGCCATGGCTAAGGGATTGGATGCAGGCCAAAAGCCTCTTCCTTCCTTCTAGGGATGTTGGAGAAATCTACAATGGATTTGAATGAGTTTGGATTTCTATGAATCCAACCTGCAGGTTCCACAGCGGAGTAGTTTTTCTGAGTCAAGTGGTTTCCAGGGACTTGTGGACCCATTTTTTTACTTCATGGAATTGTACGCAAATTTAGTGGTACAAAAATATGAAAAATAAGAGAGAGATATATATTTCTAAAACACCGACCAAAACTGCCCCCATACGCTAAAGCGTGAAAATGCAGTTTTTTGGAGCGGGCGGGGGGGGAGGGATTTGCGCATTGGTGCAAATGTGTATTTTCAGAAGTGCACATTTGCACAAGTGCACACTTTCTATCACGAACACAAGTTTGGGAAACTGAGAAAAATCTGATTCCGTCAATAGTGGATAACGGAAAAAGAGACGCATGGAAATTCTTGAAACACAGATGGAACGGATTTAACAAAATCCATACATTGCTACGTCCAGTGAATTCGTGGTGAACATGAGATTTTAACCAGAACCTTTCCAGCTCCCAGCTTCCTGTCTTCACCACTACACTAGCTCTAAAAACCTGGCCCATATGAATCCTGAAGCTCCCCTGTCACGGCCTCCCTGTCATCCTGTACAGATCAATGAATACAGACAAGCCACTGTGCATTTGATCCAGGAAAACTGGGAGGGGTGTGCAACAGACATCTGTTGCGCTGTGAGCTAAGCAGCGCTCTCAGAGACTGAGAAAATAGGCTGCAGACTTGCACCGGCTTGTGCATAAAAATCCATGCTCTTTCATTGTTTGCAGCAGGGTGGCTCATGCTGTGAGTTGTGCCAAACCTATATATATATATATATATATATATATATATACATATATACTATGTATGTAAACAAACTATGCAAACTATACAGGCCTTAAAGAGCACAGCCAACCTGGCCAATGCATGTTATGCTTTACAACAATTGCTTGTCCACTGCGATACTGCAACTGTCTACTGCGAGATCATAATTTGACTATGGCCTGGTTCTCACGGATATCTCTACGGTACCTATATACTTTCCCTGCAGGGGAAGTTGCACCTTGAAGGGAGCAATGTATGGAGTGAGGATTAAACTACCACAGTAGCCCTAATCCAAATCTGTGCCCATGTGCGGCTGCGTTTACCATAATTTCAGAAAAGACAGGCGAGATCTGTTCACGGATTTCCTGCCAGTTTGGCCCTGGGGGTGGTAAATCTGTGTCTGGCCTGTACCGATTCAGACTGCAGGTCAGAAGCGGTGTCGGGGCAGCCCGCTAGGCCTAGCACCACTCCTGGTGCAGGTGTGGACTTATATGACTAAATGCTTCTCCCTACAACGCGCCCACCTGCCCCCTGCAACGCAAAGCTGGCATGTTGGGGAGATCTGATCAGATCAGGACCACTGTGTGTGAGGGGCAAAGGTTTAATCCTTCCCTCCCAAAATCCCCCCTCCTCCACGTGACAGTTTTAAGTGTCTTCATTGGTACCAGTGTAGGCTTTTTTCTTTCTTTCTTTAACTGCTGTGCAGGGATGGGAGAATTTTGGGAGCAAAGCAGCTGGGGAGGGAAGGGTTAATCCCCTCCTCCCCGGGTGCTTACTTTAGACCAGCTTTGTGCATCCTGGTGCTCTGCAGATATGTTGGACTACAAGTCCCAGCATCCCCCAGTCAGTATGTAGTCCAACACACCTTGAGGACGCCGGATTGGGAAAGGCTACTTTGGACTAAAAAAAAACAAAGAGACATGCACATTACATAACTCTTGTAATGTATAGTTTGACCCTGAGCTGCATAGTTTCTGCTGGTGGGACATCGGTTCTTCCACAGGGAGTGGAAATCAGGGATATGAGATTATGATGGTCCTCTTATCTCCAATTAAGTTGAATAATATGTTTGGCAGAAGAATGTGAAGAAAAAGTAACCTGACCGTATGTGATCTGTAAATGTTCACTCAGTTTGGTATCCCTAATGTATGCTAGAGACTGCTTTTGTTCAAAATGTGGTGGACCGCATAGGCCTGGTACACAGTGCTCCCGATGCTTTCCAAGCAAACGAAAAGGCGCTCATCATTTCGGGAAAGGTCTACCCCCAAAGTGGCATGGGGAAGGATATAAGACTGTAGCTGGCCCAAGTGCCGTTCTACATGATCACCTGTAAGGGTGAAGATGGAGGACCACACTCAGACTGTATGCTGCACACCCCATGGTGTATGACAGGGGTGGGGAACCTCTTTCAGCCTGAGGGCCAAATTCAATTTCAGAGATGCTCTCGGGGGCTGCATTCCAGTAGTGGGTGGGGCCGAAGGCAAAGGGGACGGGGAAAGGCAAAGGGGGTGGGGCCAAAAATACAAAAAGATCAGCATATTCTGGCTTAAAGCTCCCACTGCCAGTAACTAAGCCTTGGGGAAGAAACTGCACAAAAGTGAGGAAACAACCAAATGGTCAGTGGTTGGGGGCAATGGAGTGGCACCAGGGGAAGGAGGTGTGGCCATTTGGGGAACCCCGGAAGGCCAGATTTGGCCCCTGGGCCTGAGGTTCCCCACCCCTGGTATATGATATTTGCATCATTTATATAATTATAATTTGACTTTTAAAGGGCTAACTCTAGTCATCCCAAAGAATGGGAATTGGTACCCAGGCTACTTTGTCTAGTGCCTTTTTATGCTTCCACTGATGGTATCATTCCCCCCACGATCTTAACAGTAACCATGTTGGTCAGAGTAATGGCTGACCCTGTTTCCTTATGAAACTTGCTCTGTATGCCCATCTGTATACCGAAGATATTACCAGGAGATGGGCCCTGGGCAACAGTTCACAGTGGCCGGTCCAGAAAGTAAGCACCTTGGTGATGACGATGATGCAGTGCATTATGACCCATTCCCCTGTTCCATTACAGTAGCGATTCCCGAATGGTGTTCTTTAGACTCTGGGAGCTGTCATCAGCCATGTGCAGACCTGCTCATATGTGTGGCTGATGCAGTGTGCAACTCTGCTGCAGTACCCGAGGTCATGCCGCAATTTCTGAAATCCTGGTGAACTTGTGAGATTTGCTGCTGCGCTGCAGAGCTTGTGTTTGTGGACAAGCTGTGTTGCATGTTCCTTTCATGGGATTCTTTCCTGGAGATGGCAGGGCATATATATTGTACCACGGAGGTGATTTTGACCCTGAGAGCTGCATACAGGTTGGCATCGAAAGTGCATGCCAGACCCCTCTGCAGTGATAAGATGTTCACAATACAATGGAAACGATATAATGCCGTAATATCGCAAGGTTACTACATTCAGTGACCTTGGACATTTTGGTTTCTTTATGGACCACGGATTCTGGATACTTTTACTTTGCTTTATGTTGTGTGGTACTTATATTTATAAAATAAGTTACATAAATTGCTGTTTGTTTTTCAAAATTGAAAACTTTATTATCATTTCCTTTGAAATAATTATATAATAAATATTCTCTTTATCTTTGTACTCAGGGCCTTTGTGCCGTGATAAGATGTTCAGCAATAAATGCACAGGGTTTCTGTGGCAGTCAGATAAATGTGAGAAAGCTTTCTTGTAAGCCTAGAAAGTTTGAATTCTTTATGGCATCAGTTCGGTACTCCACTGCACATCCACAGGCTAGTCACAGAACCTTGCAGAACCTCTGGAGCACAAAGCAGTGTTGCATTTGGTGGAGAATTGCACTCTGTTCCACCAGAGGAGACAAAACAAATTATGGAAACTTCCCCCTCCCCCATTCCACTTTAAGAAACCACCTAAGATCCATAATGTAAGATTTCTGTTACTTTACCATTTTTATATGAATGTAATATAACTCATTTTGTACTAACCTGATGATAATTTGCTTTTGTAGATGTTTTGAACTATTTCTATATATAGTTTTTTAAAGTAACTTCTTAACATTTCATTGGACCATGTCCGTGCAGATTTGGGGTTTAATAATTGCCACAAAAGGGTTTATCATGTGTGGGAGGAGAATCTATACCTGTTTACAGTTATATATGTAAAGTGTATAATATGTACATAATCTTTGGAATACAAATATTTTGATACATTTTTGTGTGTATTTTTAATGCTATGGGACAGTATTTAATTATTCTGAGGCATATTTGGAGGTGACCAATAAAAGGTAGAATATAAGGTAACAGCTACTTTAGTCTGTGGTGCTCTTTCTTTTCTCTTTCTCTTTCCCTGCTATTGTCCTGGTGGCAGTTCACAGCTGTGTGTGTCCTCGGAGTGAATGAATAAAAATTACAGCCAAGGAATTCAACTTTTCAGTTTTTACTCTAGTCAGAAATTGCAAAGTTGGAAAAACAGTGTGTTGATGGTTAAGAAAAATAATAATAATGTATTGAACCAATGTCTGTTGATATGTTCTGAGCACGTTTTAATTACACTCCACTCTACATCAAACAGTAGAAAGTTAGCTAAAATATCCAAAACAAATGTCATAGAGCTGGAAGGAATTTCTTTGGATCACCAATCCAAATTATTCCTATCCAAATCTATCCTACCTTGTTAAAGCAGTATTCTCCAACCTTGGGTCCCCAGATGTTTTTGGCCTACCACTCCCAGCATGCCCCAGCCAGCTATGCTGGCTGGGGCATGCTGGGAGTGGTAGGCCAAACACATCTGGGGACCCAAGGTTGGAGAACACTGTGTTAAAGGATGATGGCCCTGTCATAACTATGTGCACCACTTTAGCAATGGAGATCCATATGCAGAAGCATGCTGATGCATGTACATATGGATGCAGATGTAACCCCCAGCTGTATTACGATGTTCTCCTGGTCTGGACCCTGTTGAACTAATTGACTGAGTGCAGATTTTGATGTGAATGGAGATGTATATCCTGGTCTAGAGCTGCTAGTAATTGTACCATGTGTTGCACCATACAACTGGAGAGCTAGGGTCAACCTCAGAGGCCTTTCATGCAATCTTTCATTTTGGTGTTTGAATCCACTTAAATTAATCCAGTCATATGCTTTTCTGGCCTTTTATAAATCCACAATACAGGCACCACCATATGCCTAGGAAACCTGTTTCAGTGTTCTACCATTACTCAACAGTTCTGCCTAATGTCAAGCCTATATATCCTTTTATGTTCGACTCCATTTATGTCTTGTCTTCTCCATGTCTGATGATCCTTGTTCTCTCTTAAGTCAACCCTTCCTGTCTTGAGAACAGTTACCAGTACCCCTTTATACTCTTTCCTCCAAACTAAACACCTCATTCGCCATGTTCTGCTGATCTCTAATGCAGTTTGCTGTTTTGGGTTTGCGGTTCTTTTGAGGTTTTCCTATAAAAGTGATGCCACCAGCATGTTAGGGACATTTAAATGTCTGACGAGGAAGGTGGCAGTCTTAAACTGTTAAACATTGGCGTAGTTGCTATCTAGGACAGTGGCAGGTTAATTAGTCTATGGGGAGAAAGGACCTAGGTATAGTAGTACAAAAGAGGGAATTGAGGGGAAAACTAGAGTTGGGTGAAGTTTTTCAGATGCCTTCCCCCCCCCCCTGGGAAAATAACAGATTTTTCTAGAGGGGTTGAGGGGGGGGGAGGAGGCCACTTTGTAGAATTTACTTTGAATATTCCCCAGCATTTTTGAGGGGTGTAGCAGTCACCATCCCCCACCCCAAACGTTCCAGAATTATGGTAGGTTTGGGGCATTGTGGAGAATGCAAAATGGTGGCCAAGTTGCAAACCCAGTGGATGCTGTTGCCACTTGCAGCAGCAGCAGCAGCAAACAACCAAACCACCTGTGTTACTGCCGCTGCTAATGGTGAGTCTTCTCCCCAAGGCACTTCCAGGAAAATTCTCTGGAGAAATTCTGTGAGATGGGTCCCCTCCCCAATTTTTCTTCACACAAATAGGGTGGCAAATATCAAGAGACCATTTGTGCACAGCTCTAGCAGAAACATGTTCTCACTGCACAGATGGGACAGTGTTAGGTGCTGAGGAGGGGTGTTTGGAAGGCTGAAGAGGTCATCAGGTGCAGTGCTAGTTACCAAAAAGATCCAGGGCTCAGGCCCACAGAACAACAACAACAACAACAACAACAACAAAAAGCACAAATGTGCATATACTAATTTACATATGCTCTAAAGTCTGTGTTGTGCCTTTAAAGGACTCTGTCTCCTGAGGACACCCCTATTTGTAAAAAGGGATGTATGGACAGGGGAAAGGAGGGCATTTGAGAAAAACCTCAGGCAGAAAGATTCGGGGGTGGGGGGGCAGCAGGAGGTGAAGCACATGTGGGCAAAAAGCCATCTAATCCAGGGGGATCAGAGGCAGCAGAGATCATCAGGGCCCCTGGACCTGTATTTCAGCAAGTGCCCATAGACAGCAGGGTGGTGGGGCAGATGGCCTCCCAGAGATTGGGGGCTTCAGATGAAAGATTCAGGGCTCCAGCCCTAGTGAGCTGCCCCCTAACACTGCCTTTGGGGATCATTGCTAGAGGAGGGAGATTGGGGAACACACACACACCCCAGCACACACACAGACTATGATCAAGAAGGGCTGTGGGCTGAAGGGAAACCAGCTGTGGAAGCCTGGGAGATACAGCAAAGAGAAAGTATGCATGTGGGAGAGAAGTAAAGAACAGCTCAGTGGCCTCTTGAGAGGGATGGGGCGTGTGCTGCAGTGGGGTGAGGAATTGGGAGTCTTTTGGAGAAAAGAAATCGAGAGTAGTGAGAGGAAAATGCCACACAGGGCCAAGGAGGATTCCCTAAAAGGGATTTCTTGGGGGGAAGGGGACAAAGAGCCTCTGAAGGCCCCACCCCACATACTAATTCAGAACAACCAGCCAAGGTTACTGGTGGCAGTATATTAATTAATTAATTAAATATATTTATATCCTGGCTTTTTTTCCTGCAAGGAACCCAAGGCAGCTTACATGATCCTCCTCCTCTCCATTTTATCCGCACAAGAACCCTGTGAGGTAGCTTAGGCTGAGAGTCAATGACTGGCCCAAAGTCACCCAGTGAGCTTCATGGCTGAGCGGGGACTAGAACCCGGATCTCCCGAGTCCCCGTGCAGCATTCTAACAACTACACCACATTGGCTTTCATGTTATATTGGTTGATCCAGCTTTAGCCAAATTTTGAATAGACCCATAGAAATCAATGGGACCTATGTTAGTCATGGCCAACCCCATATTTTCAATAATAGGTCACAGCAGTCTAGTGATTTCTTCAATGCCCTATAGGTTTTTCCAATTCTGGAGGTGCACATTTGTTTACTATGTATAAATAGGTGCATTTATATTTTAACAATGGAAATACTTACAGAATGTTGGGAACCAAACACCCAAAGCGGCTGAACTGCATTGAGATAAAACATTCCCCATAATTTGCATGACATATAATTTGACTTCAAACAGTTTTCCTGGAAGAAATTCAATATTTTTTGTTGGCTCAGTTTTAGAATTATTCATTATTTTCTCAGATATCACCAGCCTTTTTTTTTTTTTAAAGAGTAAAAATAAATGTGCCTGCCACATCAAGTCAAAAAGCATGCTTACATTTTTATTGGAATTTAAATGTCATCACTGGGTCTTAGCTGAATCCTGGAATATAAAGGAGGTGCTAGCATGCTTCATATTAACTATAAAGATTTCTAGCTGCTGAGAACAGAAAGCTGGGCAGATATGCATCTTATTGACATTATGGAAGAAAATAACTGGAGCAAGTCCATTGATCTACTTAAACATCCATTTGTGTCCAATAGGCTATATTCACTTTAACTGGAGGCAGACAAGTGTTTTTAAAAGTGTTGAAGGTGGTCTGACAATGCTTTGATTACCTGTGGTGTAACCATTTTTTTTCTCCCACTAACATCCCTGATCAAAGAGGCTTTAGAAGTTGTAAAAAACCCTGCAAAACCTGTTTGATCAGGGACAATATGGCACCCCCCCCCCCGCCGAAACCTAAGTGTACACACCATGGGCACCAATGACATTCTCTCCTGCACCACTTTCAGTTCTGTGAAAAAGCAACTGTGTTGTCTGCAGTTGTGAACACTTTGGAGAAATATATGATCCCTCCTTTAGAACCAACTGTTCATGTGAACATTGCCCAAACCAAGTCCACTCCCTCCAGGAAGCATCATAAATCCATTCTACATATCATGCAGAATGAGATGATTGACTGAGGAGGCAGAATTCTTGACCACATCACTTCAAACTGTAGGTGGGGAGACATGTCCTGCAGGGGTGGAGGACCCATTTGGATGGTCTACCCCAGGAGACTGATGGAATTCAAAGGATTTCTGAATGCTCTTGGGGATTTTCCAGTGGATAGAGCTGGTGATCCAGCTGAGGCCCTGGTCTCATGGTGGAACGGTGAGATGCAGAGGGCCATTGACTCGATCGCTTCCGAGTGAGTGCCCTCTCCGGCTGTGTAGAGCCCACTCTGCTCCTTGGTATACTGGGGAACTGTGGTCGATGAAACAGGCTGGACGTCGGCTAGAGCACAAATGGCATAAGACTCAAAGCGAAGATGACCAAGCACACTCTAGAGTGCATAATTGTGCCTATTGTGCGGCCGTGCGGGTAGCAAAGAAGCGTTACTCTGCTGCTTCCATTGCGTCCTCGAGTAGCCACCCAGCAGAGCTCGTTCGGGTGGTCTGGGGGCTGTTAACACTCTCCCCAGCAAATGGGGCCCTGGCCCCCTCAAAGTCCTGCTGTGACCTTTTTGCGCTGCACTTTGAGGACAAAATTGCTCGTCTCTGCAGCGAACTTGATGCTGTCATTAGTGGAGCTCCAGTCAAGGTATCTAATGCCGCCCTCTGCCCAATTTTGTGGGATCAATTTAAGTTGCTGCGGCCTGATGATGTGGACAGGGTGCTTGCAGCAATGTGTCCGGCCATGTGCCCTCCTGATCCTTGCCCCTCCTGGCTTATAAAAACTAGTTGAGGGGGTTTGGCTGGGTGGGTCCACAGAGTGGTAAACGCATCTCTACGTGAAGGGGTGGTTCCTGCTGTTCTTAAGGAGGCAGTAGTTCGACCACTCCTGAAAAAATCCACTCTGGACCCAATGGTATTTGATAACTATCGCCCACTTGCAAATACCACTTTCTTAGGGAAGGTTCTTGAGAGGGTCATGGCAAAGCAACTGCAGGCACTCTTGGAGGATACTGATCATCTAGACCCATTCCAGTCTGGGTTTCGGCCTGGTTATGGGACTGAATCAGCCTTGGTCGCCCTGATGGATGACCTTTATCCAGTGAAGGATAGTGGGAGTGCAACCCTGTTAATTCTACTTGATCTCTCAGTGGCTTTTTGATACCATCGACCATGGTATCCTCCTGGATCGACTCTGTGGGTTGGGCATTGGAAGCACTGTGTTACAGTAGCTTCGGTCCTACCTGTGGGGTCAATTTCAGAAAGTAAGATTGGGTAACTATTCCTTGGACCCTTGGCAACTGTGCTATGGGGTTCCGCAGGGTACCATCTTGTCCCCAGTGTTGTTAACATCTATATGAAGCCTCTGGGAGCAGTCATTAGGGGTTTTGGAGCCAAGTACCATCAGTACGCTGATGACACACAACTCTATATCCCAGTGACAACTGAATCAGGAGAAGCTGTGCAAGTCCTGGACCAGTGCCTGAACTCAGTGATGGGCTGGATGAGGGCCAATAAACTGAGGCTGAATCCTGGAAAGATGGAAGCCCTGTTGGTGAATAGTTCCCGAGTCTAGGAGATAGGCTCATTGCCTGTTCTGGTCATAGGGATGGGTTGCACTCCCTTTGAAAGATCAGGTTCATTGTCTGGGAGTACTCCTAGATCCATCATTGTCGCTGGAGTCCCATGTGACTGTGGTGGCTCAGAGTGCCTTTTACCATCTTTGATTGGTTCGCCAGCTATAGCCTCTCCTGGAGAGGGAAAGCTTGGCCACAGTGATACAGGTGCTAGTAACTTCAAGACTGGATTACTGCAATGCGCTCTATGTGGGGCTGCCCTTAAGGCTGCTCCGGAAGCTGGAGCTAGTGCAGAATGCAGCAGCTCGGCTTTTGTCGGGAGCTGCCCCTTTTCAGCATGCAACTCCTTTCCTGAAGGAACTGCACTGGCTACCTATTCACTACTGTGTAGGGTTTAAGGTTCTGGTATTTGTGTACAAAGCCCGAAACAACTTGGTACCAGGTTACCTGAGAGAGTGCCTCCTCCCATACCAACCTGCCCGGTCGCTGAGGTCATCAGATGGCATGCTCTTGGTGGTTCCTCATGGACCTTTGGCCCGATTGGAGTCCACCAGGAGAAGGGCCTTCAGTGGTGGCTCCATTTCTGTGGAACTCCCTGACTCTGGAGGTCAGGCAGGCTCCAACATTGTGCTGCTTTCAGTGCCTGCTGAAGACCTCCTTGTTCCAGGAAGCCTTCTCTGTTGTCCAACCACCATTGTAATTTTAGTTTGTTTTCAACATATTGTTTTTGTTTCTTTTATCTGTTTTTGTCTTTTTATTGTTCACTGCTCTGGAATCTGCTTGATGTGGAGCGGCATACAAATGCTGTAAATAAATAAATACAGTTTTATTGATTTCGTTTTTAACACATTGTTTTATTCTTTTATCTGCTGTATCTTTATTGTTCACTGCTCCAGAATCTCCATACCAGAATATGGAGCGGTATATAAATCTTGTAAATAAAATAAATAAATAAATAAATAAATAGTTTGTTTAATATGGGGAACATACAAACATGCTGTCTCCCATGCAAGTGGAACAAAAGAAGACCAACTCATACTACAGGAACACAGGAGGCTACTTTTTACCACGCCAGATTATCCATCTTGCCCAGTATGGCCTACAACAGACAGTGACTCTCCAGGATGTCTGCTACTGATCTGTCATAGCACCTGCTACCTGATCCTTTTAACTGGAAATGTCAGGGAGTGAACCTGCAACCTTCTGTGTACAAGCGAGAAGGATCTTGGAATTGTTGTAGATCACAAAATGAATATGAGCCAGCAATGTGATGTGGCTGCAAAAAAGGCAAATGCTATTTTGGGCTGCATTAATAGAAGTATAGCTTCCAAATCATGGGAAGTACTAGTTCCCCTCTACTCAGCACTGGTTAGGCCTCATCTTGAGTACTGCGTCCAGTTCTGGGCACCACACTTTAAGAAAGATGCAGACAAACTGGAAAGGGTTCAGAGGAGGGCAACAAACAACAAAGATGATCAGGGGACTGGAAACAAGGCCCTATGAGGAGAGACTGAAGGAAGTGGGCATGTTTAGCCTTCAGAAGAGAAGCCTGAGGGGAGATATGATAGTGCTCTTCAAGTACCTGAAAGGTTGTCACACAGAGGAGGGCCAGGATCTCTTCTCGACCATCCCAGAGTACAGGACACGGAATAATGGGCTCCAGTTATAGGAAGCCAGATTCTGTCTGAACATCAGGAAAAACCTCCTGACTGTTAGAGCAATATGACAATGGAACCAACTACCTAGGGAGGTGGTGGGCTCTCCCACACTGGAGGCATTCAAGATGTAGCTGGACAGCCATCTGTCAGGGATGCTTTAACTTGGATTCCTGCACTGAGCACAGGATTGGACTTGATGGCCTTATAGGCCCCTTCCAAATCCACTAATCTATGATTCTATTATTCTACAGCTAAACTATGATCCTCCCCATAAGAAGTGCACAGCTCATGGTCATTCATAGGGAGCATGTCTGTTTCTTCTGTAGAGAACAACTCTAGAATTAGCCTTCCATGTATTCAACAAATATGGGATTCCTGTTGGAAAATCAGCGTGTGAGCAATACATACTCCTGGATAACCCCTGTAGAAATATCTACCACTGGGCTGACACAGATCGCCCACAAGAGCACTTGCTCATCAATATACTTTGCTGTTCACAGTCAGGGAGATCCACAATTAGTAATCGTGTGGGTTTTCCCACTTTTTCAGAGTATGCTAGAATGGAAGTTCTTTGGTTGTGAGCATAGAAGCAAGTGGTTAATAAATAGACAACTAACTTCACAGAAGCGATTATGGAGTAAAGTACAACTAACTGAAACTTGTTTCAGATACAGCCTTCAGACTTGAATCACTATTCTTTATTTGATTAGTAAGCATTGGGTCGTCGTCCCCCCGCCCCCATGTTCCAGCCTCCTCCTGCAGTTGTTTCAGCGGAATGATTTAGTTTTGGACTGAAGCCAAGTCTAATTTACACAAGATTCCATCTAGCTCTCTGCACACGTCTCTGTTTACTGATCATTCAGCCGCCAATTAACACCCCATCTGCACAGACATTTAATACTGTTGTGCATTGTGCAGTCTGGCTTACCCAGAAGACTTTATAACACAAATGGGTTTGTATTTTAATGGTCACATACCGTGAATTACTGCAATGAGATGGGCTGGGGCAGGCACTCCTGGGTAGGATTGCCACCTCCAGACCAATGGAGCCTCACCCTGGAAGTTAATCACTGACTCACATCCTTGATGCTAGGGCTACGGCCTTCCCTCCATTGCCAATGTACTGCGTCGCATGTTGTGGCATTGTGCTAGTGCTAGGACCCTTGTGAACAATCCTATTAAAATTTTTGGTGGCTGTAATAGGTCAGAGGCGGGCAAACCTGAGGGCCCTCTATATTATAATGTGCAGCAACCCAACCAACGGCTGGGAGCTGGAGCCCACCAACATCTGGAAGGCCACAGGTTCTTTACCCTTGTAGTAGTAGGGCATTGATTTGGGCTGCAGGCATGTTTCAGGATTGATATGCAACGTATCATGCTGTCAGGCTGTGATCCTAAGCAAGTTGAACTGGAAGTAAATTCCATTCAGGCCCATAATAATCAGTAAATGTTCTGAGGACTGAGGTGAAGCTAAAGGCTGCAACACTACCAAATGATGTGTCCACACCCAGGGCCGGCGCTACCGCTAGGCAAACTAGGTGGTTGCCTAGGGCGCATGGCTGAAGAGGGCGCAGAAACGCTGCGCTCCTCTTCGCTGCTGCCGCCCCCCGCCACCGGGCTGCCCCCCCTCGCCACCGCCGCCGCCGCCACCACCACCACCCCACCACCCGACCCCCCCCCGCCACCTACCTTCTCCGCGCCGCTTCCGGAACCCTGCCCGCGCTGTTTTGGCAGGAGGAACCAGGGCAACAGGGCTTAAACAGCCCTGTTGCCCTGGTTTCCCCAGGCAAAAACAGAGCGCGGGGGTCCCGTCGCATCACTTCCTCCTCGGAGGCGGCGGCGGCCAGGGTGGGGGGAAGGTAGGTGGCGGGGGTCCGGCGGCTGCGGTTTTTTTTTTTTGCAGAGCAGGGCTGCTTTGCTCCGGAGCCCCCCCATGGCACGAGGGGGGGCGCTAAATATAATATCGCCTAGGACACCAAACTTTTCTTTGGGAGGATATACTTAGGTGTAACTGCTACTGCTACAACTGCTAGGAAGAAAATTGCTAGGGTACAAATCAAATCAAATCAAATTAATGAGGACTCTGTTTTGGTTCGTCAATCTTTGTTTTTATTGATTTTTTAATTGTGTCCACTTTGTGTCGTTGTTAGCTTGTACGCTACCTTGAGAGGGCACCACCCTTAAAGGCAGCCTAAAAAATAATTTTCAATAAATAAATGGAAAAGCTGGGAACCATCAACTGTTCAGCTGCCCAGATAAGGAGAAGCTCTAACTCAGTGTTCTCCAACCTTGGGTCCCCAGATGTTTTTTGGCCTACAACTCCCAGCATGCTGGGAGTTGTAGGCCAAAAACATCTGGGGACCCAAGGTTGGAGAACACTGCTCTAACCCCTTGGGACAAAGCAAGGCCCTGGTTGCTAGGTAGCAGGCCTCCATGGTTGGGGTCATTCCCCTTTGTCACCATGACCCATTTAAAGAGCAGCAGTTGCAGCAGGAGCAGTTACACCTAAGGAAGTGTATCCTCCCAGAACCTTTACCAGCTACCATTGCCGCTCGGAAGAGCTGGAAGTTGCAGACTGCCCAACTGCCCAAGTCAGAAGCCTCTTGCTCCAGGGATGAAAAGCACCAGGCCCTGGTTGCTGGGGAACTAATATCACCATGGCAACTGCAGTTGCTGGGCTGTCTCCAAAAAGGCAACACCCAAGGGGGTCATCACTTCAGAGCTGGAGTACTGGCATCACTCCAGCCCCCTTTTCTAAAACCCTGTTTTTATTGTGATACTGGGCAGTATCCAATGCTGTCACAGCACTAGCGCTAACGACATTGTGCTAGCATAAGCCAATGCTAGTACAACATCATTAGTGCTCGCTAGGCATAGGGGAAAAGTGGTGATTTGCTGCTGAAATCTGGTGGCAAATCACTGCTTTCCCCCTTTGCCTAGCAAGTGCTAATGATGTGCTGGTCTTGCTTTATGCAACGTCATTAACGCTAGTGCCGTGACAGCACTGGATACTACTGCCCACTATGTTATGTCTGTTCTGCTTTAATTTTATCTTTCTGTTAGCTGCCTTGCAGGCCTGTTGTCAAGCAAGGCAGCATTAAAAAAAACCAAACATTTAAAGTGAAATAAAAGAAGTCATTTGTGACACTTCAACAGGATAGGGGAAAAAAAGGAAGACCCTATTCTCATTCAGTTTACGGAATTACCCAGTTCTTACTTGCCACAGGCGAATAAGCAAATAACTTTTTACAAACCTGCCCAACTGAAATCAGATGGATTTATGTACCCAGATGTCGCACATCATAATCACTGAGGGAATACCACTTTAATTCACTCGTTTTTTTTTACAACTATCATGCACATTCCAGCAGGAGAAGCCATTTAAAAAGTAGAACTCAGAACTTAATAATAGGCTTAAGTAGGAAAAGGCTTCTGTGACAGGATTTTAATATTGTATTAGTAACAGCAGATTGCCTTTCCAGTCTGTTCTAGCTATAGCTTGAGATACTATGTCCAGGAATATAAGGGAATCCTAGTGATATTTGATACCCGTAGTTAAATCGCTTCCTTTTTGGGTGATTCTAAAGTGTGCTTGCCAATTTATCATGCAATGGCTAATCATGCATCTTGACTGGGGAAACGTTGCCTTCACTAGGGTAGGGTAGCCATGTGTCCTCTTTTACAGAGGACAGTCCTCTATTTGGAGGGCTGCCAGAGGACCATCCTCGATATGAAGATGTCCTCTATTAGAAGGGTGGTCCAGTCCAAGTCCAGTTTAAAGATGAAGAGCTATAAGAACTGTTGCCCACCCACAATTACCACCTGAACAGCAGTCTGAACAGGTAGGAGCACAGGTCACCTGGTCACAGTCTTCTGCACTATGGTGAGAAGTACTTTATTTCTATTTAAATATCATAATTATTTCTAAATTTGCACCTATACATATAAATCAGAGTATGCAAATTGCTGTCCTCTTTTTTGACTGTTCATAAGTGGGAGTGGCCACCCCAATTCCAGTATGCAGCTACATAACACGAGGTCTTCTCCACTAAGTTCTGAAGATGGGACTGTCTGCATACAAAATATGTGTTCTACCCCTGAACTATGGCCCTTTCCCCAATGTAGCAAAAGCCTCTCTGATGAAGGGGAGTTCCTCTTTTCTGGCAAGATCTTCATGCTCTCTCATATATAGAAAGTCATGTTCCTTAGCATGGAGAAGCATTTATGGGGAAATTCCACAGACTATGTTTCTATATGTTTCTATATCTTTCTGCCTTTGGGATCCTATCATGCAGGATCCCAAAGGTGGCAACTCTAGTTCTTTCCATGAGCTAACATCTTCTAACTCTGACCTCTTCAGTGAAATCTAGCAGGATCCAAAAACGGTAAGCCTACTCAAAGCCTAGCAGCAAGACAACCAATAACTGTGAAATAAAATATAGGACCTGGCCTATTCTGGAACCATCACACCAACAAATATACAGGGTTTTGTTTTTTTTAAATAGCTATATATAAAAATCTGGAACAGGCAAAATTAGATTTTGCCTCAGTACTCTAGGATGTCATTGAACTTAATAGGATACAGCAAGGGAGATTGTAAATCATTGGGATGCTTTTCTACTAGATTAAAACAGGCAGGTCCTCAGTTGTGTTCCCCAGGGCCAGCCCAAGACATTTTTCTGCCTGAGGCAAAGAACAAGATGGCGGCCCTCCCATTCCATGTACAAAAGCCGACTGGACTGGCAGCTGAATCTTTCTTCAACACTGGCAATGGGACAGCATCCCCCACCAACCAGAAGGCAGCAGGGTAGCTTAGTGGGTGCAGGCAAGCTGCATGGCACACAGAGCTCTCTCCTCCAAACCTTGCTGCCACCACCCAGCATCTGCTGCCTGAGACAACCACCTCACTCTGCCTAATGGTAGGGCCAGCCCTGCTGTCCCCTCAATCTTTGCCTCTCCTCTGTGGTGGCTTCCAAGTGGGGGGGCTTCTAGTGCTACCAATTAGAAGACACTGTGCAGCTATTCCATCTTTTTTTCCTTAACAGATTTTCTGTAGTAAGTAAAAAAGACAGAAGCAGCTGTGGGAAAACACAGGAGGGTTACAAGTGGAGGACGTTGTCATTTCAACCCCCTGAATTTTTTTCTTGGCCAGGAAAGGACACAGGTACATAGACTCTATGTACCTCTGTCCTTTCCTAAGAACTCACACTTTAAAAGTTGAGGTCTTTACTTTGACAGTTCAAAAGAACTGTCATTGAGAGCAATTACCCCTGCCAAAGGGATCCCTGCAAGTTCTGCATGTTCCTGAGGTGCTAGCACCTTGCGAACAGTTGGAAAAGTCAGGGGACCATGGGGAGACATGAGCTCCCTGGAAAACCCCTGAGGATCTTGCTGAGAAAGAAGGTCTTGAGGTGCCCCTTTTGCAAGCAAGACTATCTCCGGGCTTTGAAGCAATTGACAAGTGGCTTCTGGCAGCTGTCAAATCCTTCAGAATGGGGGCTCTACTTACCTGCACCCCAGGGGGTCAGTAGACAGGGTGGGTACCTGCTGGAATTTGCCAGAAGCCCCCCCCCCCGTTACCCATCCCAGGTTCCCCATTGCCATTCCCATGTAGCTGTGGTTGTCCAAAGTTGTGAAAGAGTGGCCTGTGAGGTAGGTTAGGCTGAGAGTCAGTGACTGGCCCAAAGTCATCCAGTGAGTCATCCAGTGAGCGGGGACTAGAACCTGGGTCTCCCGAGTCCCAGTCCAACACTCTAACCACTACGCCCCACACTGGCTCTCAAATCATTACAACTTTCTTTTTTCAATTTCAAAGTAACTTTTAGAAAGCAGGGAAAAACTAGTGACATGCCTTTGATAATTTAAAACACTCTTAGAGGGGAACAATTTTGAACGAGAAATAAGGAAAGAACTGAAATAAGAAACATTACATTGTAGATTAGACTTTGGCATTTAGTTGGCATTTAGTATGAAGGCATTCAGTTAATTTAATTCCTCCCCCATCTGAAATGCTTATTTATTTTCAAGCACCTCTTAACAATGCATTTATTTTTCTGGGGATGATCTAGTTCACTTTAATTTCCCAGTTATTTTGCGGACCATCAGTCACAATCTGAGAGCTATTCCTCTCTCTGCAGCTGCTGTTTATCGGACAGCACAATTCAGCCCCATTGTGCCAGAAAATGTAAAATACTGGGGCCATTTTCAATTACAACACAGAAGGAAAGGCTACATGCGTTGGATTCTGTCCATGCAGAAGTCCCTTGCTTTATTAATTTCATCTTGGGCATGTACTAATGAGAGAATGTAAAACCCTATTACTTCGTTTGCGGGACTGCAGGCATCCATTCAGAAGTAAGATTACTGAAATAAGTGGAACTACCCAAGGCCAAGGAAAAGATGCTTAAGGGTTATAATCGATCACCCAAACTGATCCAGGTGTAGGAGCTCCAATATAGGCACGGGGCTGGCCTGTTTGGAACAATTTCTTGGCTGATTTAAACAGAGATAATAAATGCCTGAGTCCCTTTGAGGCTGTGTATTGGCTTCCTCCTATGTACAGGAAATTTGTGTGTGCATCTGAGCTAGTGCATCTTGAGGGACTGGGACCAGGGCTAGCATCAGGAATTGGACACCTGCATTGTTGGGCATCTGCTGAGAACTCAGGCCTTCTGAAGAGCCCACTGCTGATTCCTGCCCCACTGTTAGCAAACCACTGCTGTCTGCCTTTGCCCCTTCCAACTCTACTATTACTATTCTATGGTTCTAGTATTCTCTCTCAAATGCAGCAGTGGCTGGTGGCTCCAATGTCAGTGGGGTGGTGTAGCCACTCTGGGCCTCAGCCTGAACTTTAAAGGAGCTATCCATGGTACTGAACGAACCAATTCTGGGGCTATGGCTCAGTACCATGGACAGCTCCTTAAAGTTCAGACTAAACCTGCCCCACGAACATTGGAGCCACCAACCTCCACTACTCAAATGGCTACTTGTGCCCATCCGAGCAGATGATCAGCATTGGCAGTGCTGGACACTCACCAAGGCCCATACTCCAAGAGGGGGCCCACGCCGACCACCCCCTCCGGGTTACCTGGCCATGCCGCCTCTCTCCTTTGGGCAGGTGGACATGCCTGTTCACCTTCCCTCTCCAAGCAAGCGAGTAGTGACAGGAACAAGGCCTCATCGTGACCTCCCTCTGGGCACTGCGGTGTGGACTGGGCCCAGAGGGAGAGAACAAGCAAATGGGCAGTGGCAAAAGCAGTGAAGAGGAGGGCTATCTTGCCCAAGGGCATCCCAAAACCTGGAGCCAGCACTGATTGTATTGCTCTAATGCTGGGGCCATTTTGAGCTGGTTTCTTTTGCATCGATTGCTCTTCCCACTATCAGGAAAAACCCAGCCATTCTTCCTTTTGTCTTCATCCATTCCTGCTTAATCTTACGGGTGCTTGGAAGCCGGATGCATTTGTTTGTATCCATTATTTCTCCCTAGCATTTTTATATCCTATGTCAGACACTGGTTTTGAAGAAGTGTTTGCCTTTTAAAGACTACCCAAGGACGCTGTGTGCAACACTGGAATTGATGAGGGCCTTGATTGATCTGCCTCTTCCTGTAGACGCACCTGCTCCACCTGTGATTTATGGGATCTACGTGGGCTACATAGTAGTCGCCGATCTGCTAATGTTGAACATGCTGATTGCAGTGATGGATGATGCATACTGGAGAGCAAAATGGAACAAAGAATTAAAGGGCTACAAGGAATCTAATGGACTCCAGTACACCCTCTTGGTCCCTAGACAGGATTTCTTTTATCTAAAGTACCCCCCAATGGACATTTGTCTAACTATTAAAACAAAAACATCTTTTAAAAAAAGGAAACTCTACAACCAGCCACACCAACATGTTCTAGTGTTATGCTGTAACTACTCCTGTTCTTTTTCATTTTCTTTCTTTCCTTTTTCGAGAAGGTGTGGAGAACATGGATAGAGATGTGGTTTTCTTTCTCTCGCCTTACAACAGGAGAACAAGGGTAGGCAACCCTTTTGGGCCCAGTGGGGACAGTTGGCAATTTGAGAATGCCTCTGGGCCGCACGTCTGGCCCAGAGGCATTCATGGGAAAAGAAGATGGGAGCAGCGAGAGGTCCTCATTTTGCTTTGAAGCAGTACCAGCTACCAGTAAGGATTTTTGTTATTAATTTTTTTAAAAATGAAAAGAAATTTTAAAAAAACTAAAATTAAAACGAGGGGTTGGGCACCTCAGTGGGTGCCAAGAAAGGTGTCTGCAGGAGCACTGGTGAAATCGGTTGAAAGGAGTTGACTCAAGGCAGACAAAAGAAAGTACTTCTTTATACAATGTATAATTAATATTTGGAATTTATGGTGATGGCCACTGGCTTAAATGACTTTAAAAAGGCAAAATAGACAAATTAGGAGCATAGAAAGCTGCCTTATATTGAGTCAGACCACTGGTCTGTCTAGCCCAGTATTGTCGACACTGGAGTGGCTCTCCAGCGATTCAGGTAGGATTTCCCGCCCCCAGCCCTACCTGGTAATGCTGGGGATAGAACTGGGGATCGTCTGCATGCAGAACACATGCTCTTCCACTAAGCTATGGAGGCTATTAGCCGCAACAGCTATATGGAACCTTCATCAGAGTATGTATTGCTCACACACTGATTTTCCAACAGGAATCTCATATTTGTTGAATACATGGAAGGCTAATTCTACCACTGTGTATCAATGGCTGGTGAGCAACACTGGGGGAAAGCCATTGCCTCCATGTCCTAAGAACATAAGAAGGTCCTGCTGGATCAGACCACAGGCTGATCTAATCTGACATTCTTTTTCACTGAGTGGCCAACCAGTTTATGGAATCTTGCAAGTGGGTTTCCCCAATTTGCCCCTGCCTCTACTTCTCTCTTCTTCTTCTTCTTCTTCTTCTTCTTCTTCTTCTTCTTCTTCTTCTTCTTCTTCTTCTTCTTCTTCTTCTTCTTCTTCTTCTTCTTCTTCTTCTTCTTCTTCTTCTTCTTCTTCTTCTTCTTCTTCTTCTTCTTCTTCTTCTTCTTCTTCTTCTTCTTCTTCTTCTTCTTCTTCTTCTTCTTCTTCTTCTTCTTCTTCTTCTTCTTCTTCTTCTTCTTCTGTTGTTTCCCTTGTGCTGAGTTTTAGACCATAAGCTCCTTGGGGCAGGGACCTGTTCTCTTATACTCTGTAAAAGAGACATGCACATTGGTGAGATTATAAATAATAAGGGATCTCCGTGTATTCTTACTCCATGCCTTGAGGTGATATCACTACCCATATATTGGGTGAAAAAAGAGGATCGCTGTATCAGGGGGTCTCCCTACTCTGATGCAGAAATAGAGTGGTAGATGCATCCAATATGATGACTCAGATGCAAGGCAACCCTTTTTGTGGCACAGTTGTGTGCACCCTAGCACAAAATATGAGGATCATCACTGTAGTAGCGTCGTCACCCTTGCTGTCAGTTCTGTGTGCTGCCCAGGAATACCCATCTCATACACAGAGGATCGCTGTGCTAGTGTAACAAGCACAGCTTTCTGTGTCGATTGTGAGTTTATTTTCCATTTTAAAAGCATATTTTCTTTTCTGTCACTTTTAGGAACATCATCATCGCTCCTTTGTGCCTTGACTATTCATGAGTTTAGTGGTCATTGCTAATTCATCACTGTCCCAGCCTGCAGCATTCTTCCTAAACTGATTACATTTATTTATACTGTTCCTTTGATCTCTGGCATATGCTGTCTGTGAACCCCCATTCCTTATTGTCAGCGTTTTCAATTATTAAGTGTGGCAGAATGCACACAAACTGAATCTCTCTCTCTCTCTCTCTGTGAATATATATATATATATATATATATATATATATATATATATAAATCTTATACGGAGATCACAAATGAAAAATGATGGCTCTGAAACAACTTAATAGTGTGCATCTGACGACAGTTCCTGCAACTGTGCCCTTGTGTGCTTTATACATGTATCCAAATTGATCAAAGCATCAATCAGCGTATGCAGTAAAGTCATTTTTCTCTTTTAGTACTGATAGCTGAGGAATTCTCACCGCAGACTCAGTGTGGTTATTAATTTTTGCAGATGGCCACGTCTATGGCCGAAGAAAAAGTTGCTTTACAACGAATGAAAAGGATTTGATTTTAATCAGTTGAGGAGGGAGAAGGCAGAAAGCAAATGGTTCTATTATCTCTAGTGATGGGGGAGAAATTTGTTAGTTCACATTTTCATGTGAATGTACCTAATTTCGCACTTTCAAACCACTATGTGAACCGAAGCTCAATTATACTTCGAAATTCGCACTTCTCTGAATTTTGCAGTGGAGTTCTCCAACCGAAAAAGGTGTACAAAAATACATATATTAGTGGAAAGAAAGTTCAAAAATGCAAAATATTAGGAAAATCGCTTGCAAAAATGTGTGTATTAGGCAAAAATGAATTCAACAGTTGCATATATTGGGAGAAATGTGCACAAAAGTGCTTATGAATTTTCATGCAAATTAAAAAAAATGTTCTCAAAGTTCAGGTCAATTGAACTTAAGATTGGAAAAATGAGAAACTGAAATGGACAGATTCACACATCCCTAATTTTTTTTTTAATCTCTCATTGCAATACATTCGATGGCAGAGCATAGTATAACATGCTATGGGAGACTTGGAAGGCTGCAATGTCTTCTTGTGACCCACTACTTCCCTTTGCCATACCTAGATCCCTGTCACTGCAATACTGAAGCTCATGAGAATCTGTTGATATTCCGTACATTGATTCAACTCAGATACCTGGTGGGCATTGGGACTAACCGCAGATCAGGCAATGGACACATTAACAATTGGAGATCAGAGGTAAAATGCCTCTGAACATGTAGCTCTCATTTAGCTGTCATGGCTAATAGTAATTTGATAGACCTATCCCCCATGCGTTTCCCTAGTTCTTTAAAGAGATCTTTTCATTAAACAGCTAGCAGGAAATTCCATAATTTTTAATTATGTGTTCTCTATCCTTGAAGTTTCACCCTCCAAGTTCTAGTAGTATGAGAGATGGCTGTCACTCTGTCAAAGAAAGCTCAGTTGATTAATTGTATGGATTTTAATGTATTAATTAGCTAATTAAATCTGCATATTTGCATATAAATAAAACAATTGTTCTGAAGAAAAAAGGCATTCTTTTTTCTTCTTTTTAGATTATCCCTGCAAGTGTCTCAGCAGGCACTATATCTGAAGAGACATTGAGTTTAAAATTAAAAGTTACTTTAAACAGTATTTGCCACCATTGTGACCAAGTAGTTGTGGAGCAGCTGCTCTCTGGGGCCACCTTGCCCACAATGCCTCGCTCTGAGGAAGGATCAGAGCACGGCTCTGAGGGGCAAGAGAGCCCTGGAATGCTTGGGGGCGCCTGTGCTAATGCAGCGGCAGAAAGGGCTGCCCACAAACCTCAGGTGGCCCCATGTGTGAGCTGCATCACCTGTGCGGACAGCAACTGCAGCCTTAAAATTTGTCCTGCGAGGCTGCTGAGCATGCTGGTTCCACCCCCTACGTCTCTGGGCACTCCAAATAAGGCAGAGTTTCCAATCGCGAAGAGAGTTCTACTTGCGTTGATGCGAACACAAGTAGAGTGCCTGTTCAGACCTTGCTGATTCAACATGGCAAGGTCTGAACTGAGAGGGGTGGGGCTGGCAGACCTGGAGATGTAGTGGGCGGGGCCAGCGTGCTTGGCCCCATCCCAGGACACACTTTAAGCCCCCATGAGTTCAAGAGAAAGCCTGAATAGGGCTTGCATGTAAGTTGAACATGTTTGCCCTGTTCAGTTGTGGGGAGTCCTACCTACTTGTTACACCAAAAGGAGTGCAAGGAGAGAGGAACAAAGCCTCTCCCCGTCTCCCACCTTATCTCACTGCACTCCGCTGCAGTGGATGGGTGAGAATTTTGTTTGTTTCGCTTCTTGATAAGACCTTACCCAAATCTGCAAATTTCTTCATAAAGAGGATGGAAAGAAAAACAACACACGAATGTGGGAGAAAGCAAAACTGACAGATTTATCCACGCAGAAGGTGTTGAGTGTCTGGCTTTTAAGAGTCTGGGTTTGAATCCCTCAGTATTCCACCATGTTTGTGGTGCTGAGTTAGGGTTGCCATCTCTTTTTTTCTGACAGGCTCCTCATCTTTAACAGCTGCATGGCAGGCAGGCACAATGTGGTCCTGTCAATGCTGGGAATAGCTCCGCTGTTGAATTTGGCCAGCGCAGATGCACGACAATGTGGTTTGTTTTTTGTTTAAAAAGAACTTACCCAAACCCCACATTCATTTCTTCATGAATGGGATGGAATGAACTTGAGATTTTTTATTTAAAAAAAAAATGTGGGAGAAAGTGAAAGGGACAAATGTGATTCACCCCTACCTTTTAGCAGTATTCTATTACAGCTAAATATCCCAGGAAAGGCTAGGAGACTCTGCAGAATAATTTGCATGCCCAAGATCCTTAGGCTAAGTAAGCATGATCTAATTTCGGCGTGTGACGCTGCAGTTTTGAAAGAAAGTGAGACTACTGACAGTGCACTCCTGTTCACATATACTCAGAAGTAAGGCCCATCGAGTTCAGTGGGGCTTATTCCCAGGAAACTGAGAATAGGATTGCAGCCTGAGAAACATGGGGGGGGATGAGCTGAGTTTTGAGCTCTGTAAGCTAAAAGCATCTGAGTTTAAAGGGGTAGCTCTCTCCAGAGACTTGAGGTAAGGAGGAGGCGGATTTTGCTGCTATTGGAGCATTAGGCGGTCTGCATCTACCTATGCTATCATGGTAAATAAACTCAAATATGATAACATGCTGTAAGTCTCTAGTCATCTCTCCTTCCAAAAGAAACCAAACCTAGGTAAATGCTACCCTTGGAACGTCTCGCCGCTCGGGGAAGTGGGGAGTGTGTAATAATATATTTTGCTCAGAACTGATCTGAACGGTAGTGGGGGAAAGCATCTCTGAAGCTATTCAGGCATTCAAAATGGTATTAAAATCAACGTGAGAGCCTCCTACAGCCACGGGGGCTCTCCATGAGAACGCTGGAAAATCAGGGTTCTCAATCGCGTGGAGAGCTCCCACGGACAGAGGAGGCTCTCTGCTTCAGACTGTCACCCTCCACGAGTAGAGGGTGACAAACACAATGAGGGAGCGGAGCAGGGCTGGAGAGCTCCCTCTTCTCACATGTTGATTTTAACCCCTTTTTGAACGCCTGAATAGGGCTGGGCTGAAATTTTAGTTTCTAATCCTAAATAGTTAGGATTGTATGAACCGCAGCTGCATTGCAAGATTTCCATTCAAATCCTGAAGAGTTTGGGGGTTTCTCTTCACATCTTACCGGGAGTTCCAGCGGCACTATTTATTTATTTATTTATTATATTTATGCCTTGCCTTTTTTCCTGCAAGGAACCCAAGGCGGCATACATAATCCTCCTCCTCCTCCTATTCATTTTTATCCTCACAACAACCCTGTGTAGGTTAGGCTGAGAGTCCGTGACTGGCCCAAAGTCACCCAGTGAGTTTCATGGCCGAGCGGGGACTAGAACCCGGATCTTCCAAGTCCCAGTCCAACACTCTCACCACTATATTAATGCTCAGCCTGACTGGTTAGGAAGACTAGTGCAATCCTATACATGTCTACTCAGAAGTAAGCCCCACCGAGTTCAATGGGATTTACTCCCAGATAAGTGTGTATACGATTGCAGCCTAAAGGGACCATACAATACATATGCTCAACAGATGTAAAAAACAATGGATTCTTTAGTTATTTCAAAGGAGGAGCAGGCAAACGCACCCTCTTTGCTCCCAGCCCGGAGGGAGACATCATGAGAATCAGGCCTCTGTGTACTTGGATTCCTCTGTGTGGAATACTTACCTCACACATTACTCCAGAGTGTCCCAGAAAGGGGGAGGGAACACCCACCCACTTCTCCACCCCAGTCAAAAGGTAATCAGCTTGGTAGAATGTGTGAGAACCAGCCCTCAGTTTATTCTTTTAATTTTTAAAAATCTTTCTATCCTATAAGGATCCATGTTAAAATGTGTGAAAGATCTTGGTGTAACCTCATAGGGTTAGCCTTCCCTAACTTGGTGCCTTCCAGATGAGTTGGACTGCAACGTTCACCTGGCATAGATGTCTGGGGATGATATTTTCCTTATTCTCCACATCTGGAGGGCACCAGGCTGGGGAAGTCTGGGTTAGAGTGTTGGACTAGAGTTGGGGAGGCCCACGTGAAAACCTCTGCTCAGCCAATGAAACCCACTGGGTGACCTTCAGCCGGATGACTTTCCAGGGTTGTTGTGCTGATAAAATTGTGTGTGTGTGAGTGAAAGTGAGATGTATCCCACTCTGAGCTCCTTGGAGGACAGGTGGGATATAGGACACAGCATGCACTCAGGCCTGATCATGATGACTAGGGAAGAAAACAGGCTTCTGTATTCATAGGATTTATTCCTTTCGTTGTGGCAATTCCTTCTGTCCCTTTGCAAAATATAACACTATAGTATCGTGCATATTTTAGACAAGAGATTGGTTTCTGTTGGAAGACAGTCCTCTGGCAGTTTCAGGATCCCATCCAGCATTTTCAGGTTTGGCAAGTTGGAGAACACGCTAGAGGAGAATAAGATTTAGGAGAGAATTAATAGTTCTTCACCATTACCCCAAGCAAGCCATTATTGACCTTGACTTCACTGTTGTCCCCGCTCCCCATGAGGAACAGAATGTGGCTGAAAGATGTAGGATACAGCTGGAATGCTCCCCACATTTTACAGTCCCATTTCTGGAAGAGAAAGAGGGGCTTGAGACCAATTTTTTTTAAGGGGAGGGGGAATTTGGGGTAGGTACAAAGCCCACCACCCTCTATGAGAACTCCTCCTGGCAGCCACCAACTGGTGAGCACTAGGGTGGGCGATGCTCCGTGATGTAGCGTTGCAACTTGCACTGATCAGGGTTTCTGTGTGTATGTGTGTGTGTGTGTGTGTGGGAATAGCAGTAGCATTGCTCTCAAATGCTTTGGGGAGACAAAAATGGCCCTGTGAGGAGCTGTGGCATGGGCTCCTGGGACCAACAGAGGGCTAGATTTGGCCCTTAGGTTCTGCTCCCCTGCTCTATATGGTCCTGCCTTGTTGAGACTTGGGCACTGAGTGCCTGTTATATATGCTGTAATAAGGGCTCAGTCCTATTGATAGCACCCTTGATGATCAGAAGCCCCCAAACTCAGAGGCTTCCAATCATCCAATGCAGGGTAGGAAGAGCAACAGATCCGATCTTCACCTCCCCTGCAGATTTCACTAGATGGGCTTTTTAGCCTGTTTAGCAATAGTGCTTCAGAGGGGGAGGGAAGGAGGCTGGCAGAGGCTCAGGATAACTCAGTATCCTGGCCTCTCTGGTCTCCTCCCCCTGCCCACCAGAACGCTGCCTTTTCCTCCTCTCCGAGGTCGAGTTCCCGGCCTCAGAGGGCAGCCAGAGTGGTTTCATAGATTTCATAGATCATAGAGTTGGAAGGAGCCTACAAGGCTATCGAGTCCAACCCCCCGCTCAATGCAGGAAACTAGAGGAGGGGTCTCCCATCCAAGTAATAACCAGGCCTGACCCTGCTTAGCTTTCCATGCTCAGACAAGCTGAGCCAGCGTACGCCACAGGCCTAATGTTCTGTCTGTTCTGGCTGTGAGTGGTCAGGGGAGGGGGGGTGGATCACTGACTCCCCCTTCTGAGGTCGGAGCTCTGTCTCCGACCTCAGAACAGGGAAACCCCAGTATCCTATGGCCCCTCAGAAAATGTCTAGGGGCCATAGGATTGTGCCCTAAGCAATTTTTGTTACCACCACTGTTTTACAAATATGCTGTCCTAGGAATACATTACTGTCTCGTCACACTTCAGTGGTATGCAAAAACTTACAGCTTCCTGTAGTCTTCATGAAACTCACAGGGATTTCTTTTGAGTACAAGAGACTCTAATTGAGTGTGTCTTAGAGCAGATAAACCATCTAGGCTTTCAATATTGTTCTCATCTAGGGACAGATGTTGAATCCCAGGTATTTTTGGCAGCTGTTTGAAGGATGTAAAATGATTTTTGCAGAGTTTCAATTCTTTGCATCTGTAAAATGTATAAACATGTGTGCTATCAATTATTACAATTATTGAAAGCAAGGAATTCCTGCTTACAACAATTAAGATTTTTTTTATGTTCTCAAAAACAGACTATGATTCTTTAGTGATGGTAAATTCGACATTCACCCCGATTAATGCTTGCAATTGTGATTGCGAATACATGAAATGTGCGTAGCACTGCCATTAACTTAGTTAATGCTTGATGAAAAGTTCCCAATAATTAAAAAATAATTACCTTGGCAAGCATATGGCACTTAGATCTGTCAATGAGTTGTCTACCAACCAAAGCCTCTCCACTCGAATTAATCGACGGAGAATTCGTTTACAGTTTTCTACCTGGTAAAGGTCTCCCAAATCCTGATATGAAAGATTTAAATGCTGGTAGAGAGGGGAAATACAGAAATAGATTGCTTTCATTTAATTTATTTGAACAGTCAATGGAGATATTTTACACACCAGGTGTCTTTCACAGCCAGCGCCGGCTCCAGGTTTCTGAGGGCCCTTGGGCAAGACACCCTCAATGGGGCCCCTCCCCCAGTGAGTCTGTCTTCTCACCGCCATTTTATTTATTTATTTATTTTATTTATTATATTTATACCCCACCTTTTTTCCTGCAAGGAACCCAAGGCGGCTTACATAATCCTCCTCCTCTCCATGTTATCCTCACAACAACCCTGTGAGGTAGGTGAGGCTGAGAGTCAGTGACTGGCCCAAAGTCACTCAGTGAGTTTCATGGCTGAGTAGGGACTAGAACCCGGATCTCCCGAGTCCCAGTCCAACACTCTCACCACTACACCACACTGGCTCTCACATTGTCATCAGTTGCTATTTTTCTCTTCTCACGTTCCACTGCTTACATTCCCCCACAATCTTCACATACCAAAACAGTCTGCCCAGTGATGGCTCCAGGCAAGACACCCTCAATGGCCCCCTCCCTCAGTGAGTCTACCTCCTCACCGCCATTGTCATCAGTTGCTATTCTTCTCTTCTCACGTTCCACTGCTTACATTCCCCCACAATCTTCACATACCAAACAGTCTGCCCAGTGATGGCTCCTGGTTTTGGAGGGCCCTTGGGCAAGACACCCTCAATGGCCCCCTCCCTCAGTGAGTCTACCTCCTCACCGCCATTGTCACCAGCTGCTATTGCTCCTCGTCCTCTCTCTCATCATTTCTACCACTTGCTTGCTTGACAGGAAGAGAGCCAGCAAGCATGTCGAGGCAATGGCATCTACTGCTTTTCCTTCTCACCACCGTCACTGTCTGGGCCAGAGCAAGAGGCAGGAGAACAAGCACGTAGCAACGGTGAAGAAGAGGAGCATGTCCAGGGGGATCTTGTCAGTAAGCCCCCTGCTGGAGTGTGGGCCCTCAGCAGGTGCCCAACCATGCCTACCCTTGATGCCAGCTTTGTTCACAGCACAAATTACATGATCCAAACTTAACAGAGCAAATAGCAGATTTGGAGTGGTGGTGGTAGGTTTCCACTGGGAAAATGGTACAGGGCAAAGGGTCCAAAATGTAATAGTTCCAACCCGGATTCCCCAGAGAAAAGTTGAAACAGATAAGAGATGCAACTAGGGCAGGAGATGCAGTTATGTATCTCTGTCATCTCATCGTGTTTGGCCCTTAGTTTCCTTGTGAAACGGAACCCACTTTACTACTAAGCAAGATGACCAAGCCAGCCATACAGTAAGATGGCTCACACTGACGTAGTTTGTGTTTTGTGTATTTGCCCCCTGCTATACTTAACTGAAAACAATTTAGGGTGCCCGATTTTGACCCAAACAAGCTGGACTGAGAGCCAGTGTAGCGTAGAGGTGAGAGTGTTGGACTGGGACTTGGGAGACCTGGGTTCTAGTCCGCACTCGGCCATGAAGCTCACTGGGTGACTTTGGGCCAGTCACTGACTCTCAGCCTAACCTACCTCACAGGGTTGTTGTGAGGATAAGATGGCGAAGAAGAGGAGGATTATGTAAGCCACCTTGGGTTCCTTGCAGGAAAAAAGGCGGGGTATAAAAATAAATAAATAAATAAATAAATAAATACTTTGCTGCCACCTTTGGCAGAGGTTCAGAGACTACTAGCCAGGGCTGGCATCAAAGGTAGGCATAGTCGGGCACCTGCCAAGGGCCCACACCGCAGCAGGGGCCCACTGACAAAAGCCCTATGGGGTTGCTGCTCCTCTCCAGCACTGCAGCCTGCTTGCTCACCTGCTTCTTGGTCTGGCCCAGAAAATGGTGTTGGTGAGAAGGAGGAGCAGGAGATGCCACTGCCGACTTGTTCACTGCTCACTACATCTCTTGTTCCCATAGTAACTAGATGCCCCACCCCCTAGTCAGTGGTGCAGCGGGGCCAGGGCTGGCAGGATTGAAGCACTGAGGCTTTTCGATTAGCAGGGACAATGACATCGGCTGCCACCCTCAGGATTCCCGGTTCTCTCTGAGCTTAGCTGCAATCTTCACAGTAGCTCGGGAAGGAAATTGATTTTCCCAGCTCTTGGTGGAGATGAAAACTTCTAAAACTGGTTAGTTGATTTGGACTCTCCTTGGGGGCGTAGCTGTGGGCACTGTCATGATGGATGCCTGCGCCTCAAAATTTACCACTACACCGTTGCCCTTAGCTTCCATTTCCCAGATTAACCCATTGTATCTTCCATGACTTTTTGAACGCCCTGGTTAAGAACAGCCCCATAACAGATAACCCAATGTCTCAACAGAAGGCCACCAGAAGGCCACCTCTATTTTATAGCCTAGGAACAAACACAAAATGACTGAACAGCTTCATTCTTTCACTAGGTCAGTACAAAACAAGTTCTTACCACACAGTTTTCCCAGTCCTCTTGTAACCTTTGTTCCCATTTCTCTTTCTCTGTCACTTGTTTTCTTGCACACAGAGTATGATATTCTCCTCTGAAAAAACGCACTTCTTCGGAAGGGCCTGTTCAGATATGTAACATTACACTGCTGCTTTTATAATTTGTAACAATATAATATTTCAAAGCTCAGGAATGCTTAAGAGATGACAGATAGATAGATAGATAGACAGACAGAGGCTTTAAGCCTGGAGAGACACAATAGATTTAAAAGGAATTCAACATGAATGTATTTGATTTGTACCCCACCTTTCTACCAAGAAAAATGGCAGCTCACAATAATAAATAAAACTTGATTAAAACAAATGCATTAAAACACAATTAAAAACACAACGATAACAGAATAAAAACAATAAAAACAGCATCCAACCCAACAGACCTGCTTATATGCCAAAGGCCTGCTTGAATAAAAAGGTCTTTGCCTGACGGCAGAAGGACAGCATACTGGGGAATGAACCCAGCCTCCCTTGGCAAGGAATTCCACCGCCTGGGAGTGGCCACCAAGAAGGCCCTCTTTTGCATTGCTACCAAACACGCTTCTGAAGGTGGAGTGTGTGTGTCTCAAAAGAAGAGCCTCTCGCAAAGATGTTAAGACTTGGGCAGGCTTGTACAGGAGAAGGCATTTTTTTTAGGTAGCCTGGTCCCAAGCCATATAGGACTTCATTGGTCATAACCAGCACTTTGAATTCTGACCGGAAACAGGCCAGTAGGCAGTGAAGCTGTTGTAACAAGGGATTCCCACAGGCTCCCTGTAACTGGCCCTAGTGAAGAGTCTGGCTGCAGGCAGCATTCTGGACCAGCTGAAGTTTCTGAACAGTTTTCGAAAGCAAACCCATGTAGTGTGTATTACAGTAGTCCAAATGGGGTGTAACTAAGGCACGCGTGACCATGACCAGATGAGACATCTCCAGAAACGTCTCTAGGACATCTCTTGGCTCCTATTGTCAGCCTGTGGTCAAACAGGTTTTGCAGGTTTTTGATAGAATACAAAAACTTGTAAAACCTGTCTTCCAGATGCAAAAGTGAGATGAATGTATGTACCACAAACCTTTCAAATGGCCATTACCCCTCTCACAATGGAATCCTTTATGTGTCTACTCAGAAGTAAGCCCTACTGAGTTCAATGGGACTTACTCCTATGTAAAAGTGTAGAGAACTGCAGCCTGGAAAAAAAAACAAACTCCTATTGTGTACATAACAATGTATTTCCCCATTCATTAGCTTTTTGCAGATGATCTTGTACAATCTTTCTCACATTTATTATTTGCCCACAGTAGTAGTGAACATAATAAGTGGTGAGAAATTAAATCTCAAGACATATGAAGCTGGCAAACCTGATCTCTATCTATTCATTGGAAGCATCACATTAAATGGGAAATTTGGAGGATCATGGGTGTCTGCATTGTTATGATAATGTGTTTGCCATCTTGGATTGCTTTCAAGATTACTTTCCAGGAGAAAGGGATGATGATGATGGTTGCCCAGAAAACAAATTGGTATTCTTCCAATTGATTCTCATTCCAAATCATTGCTTATCTCTGTTGCCAGGTCTTGGTTGTTCTGTTCCTTTTTCTATCCTCTGATTTCTTCATACTTCATGATCAGGGGAACAGTAGTGTATATATCGGCTGCAATCTCGTACACAGTTAAGCTGCTTATTTCCTGTTTGAACATGATAATTAAGGCTGCCAAGTGATGAAATAATCTTTAGCTGATTAATCAGTTGCCTTTTAACCAACAAATCAATTAAGGGATGGATTAACTTTGAATAAAATTGCACATTACCCAAACTCCAACGTAAGTTTTTTTTTTTTTTAGATACCAACAGAAGAGTAAGATGATTGCTTTTTATAAAAGGCAGTTCACTTCATTCATTCACATTCTAGCAAGGCCCAGTTCTTTGTTGTAAGCTGGGCCAAGTTCACAAGGGACCAAGCGCAGCATTTGGTAGCATCTAGGGCTGACCATAAAACCACAAAATGGGGGCATTTGAGGGATTGGGCTCAGTGGAGGCAGGTGGCGCCAATGTCAGTGGGGAGGTGTATTTACTCCGGGCTTTAGTCTGAACCTTTAAGGAGCTCTCCATGGTGCTGAACAATAACCCTGAAATAGGTTTGGCATCATGGATAGCTCCTGTAAAGTTCAGACTGAAACTCGGAGTGGATACACCACCCCACTGACATTAGAGCCACCAACCACTGCTGATTGGGGTGAATTTGGGGCAGGGTGAGAGAGCTGTAGTGCTGTAGTATTGTCATTCCCCCACTGCAAGGCCCCATGAATGACATCACTCTGATAGAGGCTTCTGGGTAAAAAAGAAAGGGGGGAAAGTGCTACCCCCCACATCATCATCACATAGGGCACTTGCAGATGAGGCGTTTCTCCTGTAATCACCAGTGCCTCAAACACAGACTTTTACTTTATCTATATATATAAAAGAAGGTGTCCTGACTGACTGACTGACTGACTGACTCATCAACGCCCAGCTCAAACTGTTTAATCTAGGAACATGAAATTTTGAAGGGACATTGCTTTTATGACGTAGACCCCCACTAAGGAAGGATTTTGGGAAATTCCATCCCTAAGGGGGTGAAAAAAAGGGGCCAAAATCACCCCACTCTCATATCTGCAGTTCTGCAAATAGGCCTCACCTCATAATTGCTGCAGGAGCCAACTTGCTGCAGGAGCCAATAGCAGCAGTTATGCAAATAGCCCATACGACACTTAGAATGTTCGTATGGATTCCTGCAGGGGCCAATAGGGCTGGGTATGCTAATCTCCCCTAGGCCATTTAGAATGTTACTCTGAGGGGGTGAAAAGGGAGGGAAACTTTTTACATGACTGGCTGACTGTTGTGTGTGGGGCATCTTTGCATAGGCTCCATCACATTTACATGGATCTACCCCAAACTTGGCATGCTCACTCTCCATCACCTGTAGACTCTCAGGATTAACCTGATTTTTCTTTACGAACAGATATTTCTGTCACAAAAGATTTCTGCTGCCAGCACCCAGCCTAAATGTTACACTTTCAGTCAAAGACACTGCATCTTTTCCATACATGTTTCTTTTAAAAACAATTATACCAAATCCTAAAATCCACGTGAGCGAAGCCGCGGGCAACAGTTAGTTCCATATAAGTGCATATGAATTTTAAAAGTTAACCCGCCTTGATATATCTAAAGAGATAATCGCTTGCATATATGTAAATGGTTGCCAATGGGGGAACGTAAAGGGCTCCTCTTGGTGACAGGGTTGCACTGACTGTAATACCAGCCTCTAACTCTGACACTGGATGATCAAACACCAATTGACAGGGATCAGCAGGGGAGTGCAAGGTGTATCTCATTCCTCCCTCCACGTCCCATACCTGGGTCCTTACAAGTCCTATCTACGCACACAACCAGTACACAACCAACCCATTGTAACGGTGGGCATTTTGCTAGGTACTGAGTCACCAAAACCTGCTACTCATTGTTACAAGAAATATGTTGATGTGTTACGGTAACACACCAGAACCAATCAAAGCTTCAAAGTTAGTGGTTTCAGTTGCCGCTGACAATTCGTTTGGTTAGGTTAATAGCCCAGAATGGTTAGTTGATATCTTGCCGATGTAATGGTTAGGACTAGGAGGTAGTTGAAAAGCTCTTTGTGTATTTGAACTGAACATGCATTAAAGCTTGGGAAGGTGAGACACTGCCCTCCAGATAAGGGGAGAGGAGCAGAAAGTGTGTGTGTGTGTGTGTATGTGTGTGTAACCCTGCTGAATAAAATGGACCCATCCTGATTACATTTGTTCCCCAACTATTAATCAGCTAATGCTTTAGTTGATTTACCTGTCAATTAGTCCTATTAAACCCAGTGAGTTCAATGAACATGTGTTTTTGAGGCACATTTCTTCATGAATGCAGAGCTCTTCACTGAAGTCATAGATTCACCCAGCACGCACACTTGTAGCGCATGCTCACTGAAGCACACATGGGCTGTAAAGCAAGGCACCTGCATATAATCCAGTCAATCCAGAATTTTGCCACCACAGTCCACTGTTATCTGCTACCATGGAGGCTACAAACCAGATTATTTTCTATACCTTCTCTCACTCGGGGGCAGCGGATTTGACTCCCTTGAACATCGTGTTCTTCTAATTCATGCCAGGTGAGATACTTGAATGAATCTGATGGAAGCTTGAAAGGAGAGAAGTGAAATAAGGAAAGTTTCTCCTTCTGCCAGATATATTTTAAACAGTACAGTACAACAATCTCAAATAGTATTTTTAGTTGTAATTTTTAATTCTAGTCCATTCCCCCAAAATGGGCACTTCCTATTTTTCAGTGCATTTGGCTTACTGAAAATGGAAATAATCTACTCCAAATATTGAATACTGGATATGGATGCAATTCAAATGGAAGCATGTGCAACAGCCACATTTGCTGGAACCTGGGATGAGACATCTCCCATTCTGCCCTGTGACTCCTATGTCATTGGGGCTCCTTATCTATTGCAGCTTTTATTCCGAGCTTTATAGGAGCTATCCATGGTGCTGTATCCAACCCCAAAATAGGTTCAGCACCATGGATAACTCCTATAAAGTCACCAGCCTCCCTGCTCATGTGTGGCCCCACCCTCTTTTTGGCTCAGGGGGTGCTGTAAAGTTTCCCTAGCAGTCGCATGGAAAGGCAGGCGAGACGAGTCAGTCACAAACAATACAGTGTTAAGTATGAGAGGTACATCTTTTTAGTAGTGAGCCCACTATGGAAATGCACTTACTGCATTTTTGGCTCACCTACCACCTTATCATCTACTAGGGACTTCCTTAATCAGTACTTAGCTTTGCAGTCCATACAGTTTGAAGGCAGGGGAATACGCTTGCCCCCTCCCTCCTGCTGTGGGGCAGCTAAGGAGGAAACATATGTGAGTGAAGCTGGGGGAAGCAAAGTTGTAGAGAAGCTGATACCACCAGCTCCTGATTCCAGATACATCTGTGTGCAGCTTTGGTGTTAGCTTGTGGTCCTGAGCTCTGTCTCCATGTTGAAGAGACTCAAGAGAGTACCCTTCCTTGCTACATCAGCATCAGAAGTGATGCTTCTCAGTGAGGACTGTGAGGCAAGCAAGCAACCAAGGGGAAGCACAAGCAAAGAGGTTGCTCGCTCAGTTTTGTCAGCTGGCTCCCCTCTGGGCTAGGGCAAATAAAAGCAAAGCAATCCATTCCATCCTCCCTATGGGGCACCTTTATATCTCCCATTGCAATAGCCACCCTCTTGTGTCTGAAGGCTAAAAGTAAGGGAGAACGTTTTCACTGTCATGACACAGAAGGAGATGCTAGTAGTGAGGTTACCATCAATTTGTGCTTCTTTCCACAGAACCCAGAAGAACCAGAATGCTTACTGGAGAGGCAATGCCAGAATCGTAGCTGGGCTGATGTCTCCCTCTGTTCCTTGATGATAACGCTGGCAAAGGGATGTCCGTATCACTTCGATCAGAACAGGGGGACGAATGGGAGGTGCAGAACCTACAGCAGCTTGTGTCCAGGCCTGAGGAGCTAAGAAAGAGATCATATTTTAAAGTAACTGACCTGGTCTGGTGAACCATACTACAGTCATGCCTTGGATTGAGAGCATAATTCGTTCCGGAAACGTGCTTGTAATCCAAAACACTCTTATATCAAAACGAAATCCCCCCCAAAAAAATTTGTACAGAGATTTTTAATTTAAGCCATACTACAGTACTTGTATTGCAAGACGATGCTTGTATATCAAGTAAAAAATAAATAAATAAATAAATATTTAAAAAATTGCTTGTCTTGCAAAACGCTCTCAAACCAAGTTACTTGCAATCCAAGGTATTACTGTACTAGCAATCGCTTTAAGGTCTTGAAAAACAGAGACGTTTCGATGCTCTGAAGCTAGATTCACAAACAAACAAGAATTAAAAAGGCAGTGTTGAAATGATCTTGGAGAATATGCAGTAAGAGCTGCAGTGCTGGATCAGAGCAAAAGTCCATCTTGTTGAACACTCTCTCTCCAGCAAGATGCACCTGAGAAAAGCACAAGGAGGATATTACGAGGAATGCCTCCTTCCATTGAGGGAATCCTTGCTGCAGCTGAAATGTTTAGAACTGAGAGCCAGTGTGGCGTAGTGGTTAGAGTGTTGGGCTGGGACTCGGGAGATCCGGGTTCTAGTCCCAGCTCGGCCATGAAACTCACTGGGTGACTTTGGGCCAGTCGCTGACTCAGCCTAACCTACCTCACAGGGTTGTTGTGAGGATAAAATGGAGAGGAGGAGGAGGAGGAGGAGGATTATGTAAGCCGCCTTGGGTTCCTTTCAGGAAAAAAGGCAGGGTATAAATATAATAAATAAATTTAAAAAACTGCATCTCAGAAAATGCACCCCAAAGTCTGTATTCACAGCTCCCCAGGTATATTCAATGATAACCGTTAAAGCAGGGGTGTTGAGCCACATTCCAGTGGTGGCTGGGGCCAAAATGCCAGCATAGTTTAGCTTAATGCTCTTATTGCAGGTAGCTAAGCCTTAGGAGAGGCATATCAACCTTTTAGGATGGAAAAAAGAAAGCTGCACAAAATCTGGGAAACCACCAAATGACTGGTGGTTGAGAGAAAGGGCGTGGGACCCTCCAGGGAAGCCCTAGTCCTGAGGTTCTGCCTCCTGGGTTGAAGGCTGGTCTTAAGATATTTGTCTAATTAACGTTTTGAGCTGGACACTTGGTTTCTTCATGTTTACTTTGGGTTTTTTATGCAAATTTCGGCTGTTGTCAGGAGCTGCCCCTTTTCAGCAAGCAACTCTTTTGCTGAGGGAACTGCACTGGCTGCCTATTCGCTACTGGGCCAGGTTTAAGGTTTTGCTACTAGTGTATAAAGCCCTAAACAACCAGGGTACTTAAGAGAGCGCCTTCTCCCTTACCAACCTGCTCGATCACTGAGGGCATCAGACAGCGGAGGCCTGGATGGCTCCAATGTCAGTGGGGTGGTGTATCCACTCCGAGTTTTAGTCTGAACTTTAAAGGAGCTATCCAGAGTGCTGAACCTGGTTTTTGCGGGTGTGTGTGTGTAGAGTTCAGCATACCTAAAAGTTCAGACTATAACCGGGAGTGGATACACTGCCGCACTGACATTGGGGTCACCAGCCTCCACTGTCATCAGATGAGGCGCTCCTGGTAGTTCCGCATGGACCTATGGCCTGACTGGAGTCCACCTGGAGTAGAGCCTTCAGTGAGGGGGCTCCCTCTCTGTCAAACTCCCTGCCTCTGGAGGTAAGGCAGACACCAACGTTGTGTTTTCGGTGCCTGCTGAAGACATCTTTATTTCAACAAGCTGTCCTTGATTGACCAGCCCTGGTTTTTTGGCATTCTGTTTTTAAAAACTCCCTGTTACCAGCATGACCGCTGTTAACAACCACTGTTAACAGCATGAGACCACTGCATTATACTTGAGAGCGCACCTTCTCCCTTTTCCACCTGCCTGGTCACTGAGGTTATCAGAGGACATTCTCCTGGTGCTTCCACAGTGGATGTATGGCCCTGTTGGAGTCCACACAGGGAAGAGCCCTCAGTGTGGTGGGCCCCTTTCTATGGAACTCCCTGCCTCTGGAGGTCAGGCAGGCACCAACATTGTTTTTGTTTCCGGTGCCTCCTCAAAACATCTTTATTTCAGGAAGCCTTCCTTGGTTGACCAGACACTGGTTTTTGTTTTTTTATATACTGATATTCTCTTTTAATATAGATATTCTCTTTTAATATAGTTATTGCTTTTAAAAATCTTTTTATTGTTATGTAAAAAGTTGCCCCAAGATTCTGCCCTGAGTCCAGCAGGGCTGAGGAAGTGACCAACCATGCTTTTGTTGGTATAATTTGATTTTAAATATTTTTATTCATTTCAGTTTTGACCACCCCACCCCCCCGCCCCCATTCACTGTTCAACAGTTGGGAATCTTCTTTTTAGATGTAGAGTGTTTTATAAATTTTGCCAAGAAAATAAAATACTGCTCTAGGGACGGGAGAATTAGTGAGGCTCGAACTTGCTGGGGTTCTTTGAGTTGTACCTCAAACCTCAGTCTGTTCTTGATTGAAAGCCTTTCTTCTTCTTCTTTTTTTGCTGTGGTTCGAAAGGCAAGAGAATGTATTTGGCTATGCATTTTTTAAAAGTTTGCACCCAAATGCATACTTTCCCCCATTGACTAAAGCATGAAAATGCGCATTTTCCAAAAAATGAGCTTTTTTTTTTTTTTTAATGGCGTGCTTCTTCTTCTTAAATGTGTTCGCATTCAGGGGGTGCGAACAGGGCATGTTTCTTTCACAAATGAACCATAATTAAATTCCTGTACATTTCTAGGCTAGATAGAAAAATAGTCTTGCCTGATATCAGTCATCTTCCTGTGTTCTAGATTTCCTTTGGGCTCAATGAGAGCATGAACTGTGGGGAAGTTAACTCAATTTTCACCAGCTTGGGTGTGGTGCTGTTTGATCTCTGTCCCAAATCTGTTGGTTTGGGGGCTCATTCTTTTGGCTTGTGTGCATCAGAAAACTATCCTACAATGTCTTCTCAACTAACCGAGCAATCCTATGGAGGCAGGGGCGGGAGAGCATCCATGACAGAGGAACCACGATTTTAGGCCCCTTTTCCTTCTTGCCTCTGCCCTGCCCCTGCCTCCAACTTTACTAGGGCTGAGTCTGACACAGGATTTTATACACACGTCACACGAGCGTATATGGTTCATTATTTTCTTGGGCCAGAGAATTGAAATTGGTTTATTCTTTATTGCATAAACGGTACAATTTTAAAGGTTGTGATTTCAAGCAAATGAACATCTCTAAAGGCAGTGAGAAGTCTACTGAGGAATGGGTTGATAGATATTCATGTTGATCTTTAGTAGCATAGCCAATTTGGCAAACCACATTCCTGTTATTTTACAAGCCCCATGATCCGTCACAAAACATGATTATAACAGCTGCACATGGGAACAGAGGAAGATGTGCGACAGTAAAATGCTCCAGTAAGAATGGTAATGGAACCTTCCTCCCAAGCAAGAGTGTGAGGCCAATCTCAAGTAGTAAGTGGCTTCAGATTGAAGGACTGCTCCTGTTTGAGAACATGACTGAAAAGAATCAGAAGTTGCTTTGGCAAAACCCACTGGAGATTTGATACTTAAAAACATCGAAGGAAAAGGCAGGTTTGGTCCTGTTTTCCTACAAAAATATTTCATGTAATCTTTACTTAAGATAGTGCAGTGATTTCCCTTCTTAATCGCAGGGGAGCCTTGATTTGACTCGCACATGAGCCTCAGAATCCCGATGCATTGCAAATAATGTAAATAATAAATAAATAATAAAGAATTCTGGCTTTCTCTAAGGCCTGGAGGCTGGTGGATCCCATGTCAGTTGGGGTGTTGCATCCACTCCGGGATCTAGTCTGAACTCCAGAGGAGCTATCCATGGTGCTGACTCCTAGCCTCATAACCAGTCCCAGATTAGGTTCAGCACCACGGATAGCTCCTGAAAAGTTCAGACTGCAACCCGGAGTGGACTCACTGCCCCACTGACCTGAGAGCCACCTCAGGCCTGTGGGCCAAATCTAGCCAACCTGGGGTCCAAATCCAGTCCCTCTGGGGTTCTCCCAACTGCCAATCATTTGGTGGTTCCTTGACTTTTCCGCCCTGCCCGCCTCCCCCATGCTAAAAGGTTGAAATGCCTCTCCTAAGGCTTAATTACATGGCAGTAAGAGCTTTAAATTGAAATATGCTGGTATTCTTGTATTTTGGCTTTGGCCCTTTTGCCTTTGGCCCCACCCACCACTGGAATGAGGCCCCCGAGAGCTTTGCTGAAATTGAATTCGGCCCTTGGGCCGAAAGAGGTCTGTCACCTCTGCTCTAAGGCAGACCGTCTGTTTGCAAAGAGGAGCTGGCCAGGCCTGGACTGTGCACTGCAGTGGCAGATCTGTCATGATGGAAAAGCTGTGTAGGAGGGAAGCTTATCCTGTTATGATTTATCTTCTCATTAAGAACCTATGAACCCTCTCCTGACACGTGTTTGTATACAATGTCAGTGGGGTGGTGTATCCACTCTGGGCTTCAGCCTGAACTTTTATGGACCTATCCATGGTGCTGTATCCTATCCCCCCCCCCCCCAAATAGGTTCAGCATGATGGATAGCTCCTTAAAAGTTCAGACTAAAACCCAGTATCAGAGGCAGTATGCCTATGTACACCAGTTGCTGGGGAACATGGGTGGGAGGATGCTGTTGCACTTGTGTCCTGCTTGTGGGTTTCCCATGGGCCGCTGGTTGGCCAGTGTATGAACAGAATGCTGGACTAGCATGGAGCCTTGGTCTGATCCACCATGGATCTTCTTATGTTCTTAGAGTGGATACACCGCCCCACTGACATTGTAGCCACCAGCCCCTGCTGGGAGAAGGGCTGCAATGACACAGACAATGTCATTGAAGAAGACCAGGCTCAGGAACCACCACAGGAGAGAATCTCCACTGCCCAGAAGGAATCTTTGAAGCAACTTCCCCATTAAAGATTCCAGGCGGGTTTCAGAAGCCATCACTCCTTCCATCCTCTTTGCCTGCGGTAGCTCTGCATTGTATTCAGTTGTGTCGCTCTGCAAGTGGGAGGGAGCTGCTGGCAGAACATACTCCCTCCCCCTGTAGCCTCCTGCATGTCCTCCAAATCTGCTCCAGAGGGTAGGGGGACCCTTCAGAGCAGATTTGGGGCACGTGCAGTGGGGGGATGTGAAGAGAGGACGGGGGAAGAACCATCACTTGAGCAAAAGTCCCACTACACGAGTGACGTTCCACTCACGTGTGGGTGGGATCCAACACATAGTCTGACAAGAGAGACAAGGCATCTGACTCATCCCCAGAGCCTTCCTCTGGTACCATGCGATGTCCAGGGAGAGCAGGATGCTTTCCAATCTTGTTGGAGCAGGCACAGCCCCTCCAAGACCAAGCAATGTGCCTGCCTCCAGAGAGGTAGAACTCGAGGCATTCACCAGGCGACAGAAATTTGTGGTTGGCTCCAGACTATTGCTGGAGCAACATTCCAAGTGTTCTACTTATTGCCTTGCTTGCATCATCTCCATCTTGACCTTGTAACTCACAGCTGCAGTGTGCTGTCCACGGTCCTGACCGCTTGCAGCCCAACCTAGACGTTTGCTGTGCTCAGCCAAGGCATCCTTGTGGGCTGCAGCCTGGAACACGACAAGATGCTCGGTTTTTTTTATAAACATGCCCACACCCACACACATTTCCTTTGCTTTAGGCATGAGCTGACACATATTGGTTTAAATTTAGAGGCTGACAAACATCTTGTGTATGCATTTGCACATTTAGGTTTGATTTATGAACTGGAGTTCGAAATGATTTTTATATGCCTCTATTACCAAGCCGATAAAAATATTAATTTACTGGGTTATTGCTGTCCACATAGCTACATTAGATTATGGCTGTGTGCAAGGTTTCGGAACAGCTTTGAGTAAACTGTCCTGTGAATGGGTGACTTTTATTAGTACTATACAGTACAATCATCTGGTCTACCATCAGTGTTGTAAAAATGCAATTGATTATACAATATTATAATAAACACTGCAAATAATTAGAATAGGAGAGAGGGTCAGTGTAGAGTAATGTTCTCAACTTGGTACCCTCCAGATGTGTTGGACTACAATACCCAGCAATTCCCAGCATCCCCAAACCAGCATGGGGGATGTAGTCCAACACATTTGAAGGGCACCAGATTAGAGAAGCCTGATGTAGAGTGTTACACACAGGTGTATTACTGTTTATTTACTATTCAAATTTTATGTCTCATCATCGGAACAACCCTGTGAGGTAGGCTCAACTGAAAGGCAGTGACTGGCCCAAGGTCACCCTATGAGCTTCATGCCAGAGTGGGGTGAGGTGCTCTTTCATGACTCCTGACACATTTAATGTCGCCAGGTGGCTAAAAAGTGGAATTGTTTCTTGTTAATATTACACAGTACTAATCACGGGGATGTTTTGGTGGAATATTTTTTGGAGAAGGAGACCAGGCAGAGGCAGTATTCTTTTATAGATTTTATAGATCACAGAGTTGGAAGGGGCCTACAAGGCCATCGAGTCCAACCCCCTGCTCAATGCAGGAAACTAGAGGAGGGGGTCTCCCATCCAAGTAATAACCAGGCCTGACCCTGCTTAGCTTTTCTTAAAGAGTGAGGCCAGTTAGGAACAAATACTCTACAGAACTAATAGCCATATACAGAAAATACAAAATAAAAAAGGATATAGGCTTGCAACTGGATAAGGCTTGTTCTGAGCCACTCCTGTGTACCTTTTTTCTGAAGCATTATTCCTGAACTAAATCACAGTGGCGGTGGGGTTGTTGTTGTTGTTGTCTTGCAGGGGGTGAGGAATCACTAAATCAAGGCTGCAGAACCTTAGGCCAAATCCAGACCTCTGGGGTTTCCCAAAATTCTCCACCCTCTTTCCCAGCTTTTGTCCAGCTCTCCCCCCCCCCCATTCTAATAGGCTGAAACGTCTCTCCTAAGGTTTAGTTATTGGCAGTAAGAGCTTTAAGCTAAAATATGCAGGCACCCTTTGCTTTCGGCTCCACTCCTTTTGCCTTTGGCCCCACCCACCATGGGAATGCAGCCCCCTGAGAGCTTTTCCGAAATGTAATCTGGCCCTCTGGTTGGAAGAGGTTCAATACCCCTGCACTAAACGTATATTACTGATGCCTCTGTAACCAAAGGAAAAAAATGATTTACATTCCATCTTTTGACTATCATGCTGGCATAAACAGGTAGTCTCCCATCCAGGCGCTGACTAGACCAAGACCCGCTTACCTTTAGAAAGGATGCTACATAATGGAATTCAGGACCAGGTCCTGGGAACAACTGAACCTCGGTGTGCGTAACAGGTTTCTGTGACATAATGCATTATGAAGCTATATATATCTGAAGGGAGGACTTCAAAACACTGTGTTTATTGCAGACTGGCTCTTCTGTTATGTGAATGAGTTCCTTCCTTAGTTTGTGTATCTTGATGAAGAGCAATGGGCCATTAAAGCTGCCTTTTAGTTAAAATTCTAGATTAGAACGTCGTGGTTACCTGCCCAGAGTGGGTCCGCAAAAGGCCACTTTGGACTTTGGTTTGAGAAATAAAGAGAGAAAGAAAAAGGATTTTTAAAAAATTGGGCAGAGGGAAGAGTCCCCCACCCGCTCAGACAATTTGCGTTCCTAGGACTGGCTGGAAGCCTTGGAACAGCCTTGGATGGTTAACAAGGGTATTCTGTTGTTTTTGGTGGACTGATGCTTTTTTAGGAGTAGCACCTGGAGGAGTGAATATAAGGAATGCCTCAGTTGAATTGTTTATGGTTATTGCTGATGTTTTACTGTTTTATGGGGTGATGGTATTTTCGGGCATAATTGATTTAGCTGTTTTAAAATTCTGTATGTTTTAATTTTATTGTCAAGTCACCTTGAGTCTTTTTTTTTTTTTTTTTTTTTTTTGGAGAAAGGTGTCTAAGAAATCTAATAAATAAACAACAACTCAGAGGTAGGGCACATGCTTTGTATTTGGAAGGTTGCAAATTCAGTCTTTGCATCTCTAGTTACAATGGACCAGGTAGCAGGTAATGAGAAAAACCTCTGCTGGAAATCCTGGGGAACTGCAGCCAGTCAAAGAAGGCGATACTGGATTAGATGTGCAAATATGTTCCCGTCATGTGTTATAACTTGTGTTATAAGTATGTGAAAGTGGCTCCACATGATTAAGAGGAAGCAGGGCTGTGCCACTGCCTTGTCCCCGCTGCCACATGCCTGCCCAGCCCCTGACATCTGTGTGTTGAGCATGCACATCTGAAGAGGTGTGGATGTCTGTGGTGAAGCTTACACATAGATGTAGAGCTCTATGCACATAGGCTTCCAGGCAATCTAGAAACCTGCCTCATCGGGGTTCCACATGGCACGGAAGCCTACTCAAGCCAATGTGAGGACATTGGTGGGGGGCTGGGAGGCATGTGACATTGTGAGCTGGGCCAGTGGTGGCCCCCACTTCCCCTTGATCGTGTAGACTCCCTTTCACATGTACAATGAGTGAAGGGGGCTACTATGGTATGACTTGGTATAAAGCAGCTTCCTATGTCTGCCCATGTGCCTGCTTGTTTCCCAGCTGGCCTTCCCTTACCTTCATAAATGAACAGCGATGACGGAAGCAATAAACTTCTCACTCTTTAAGATGGCCTTAGTACTCCTAGCCAATGAGAGAAATGGGGAGTGTGAAACCATATAAAAGGCCAAAGAATGGGAGTGGGGCAAGCAGAAGCTCCTAGGTTGGATCCCAGGCACCTCCAGGTAAAAGCTTCTCAGGTAGAAGGACTCTGAAAGGCCTTTATTATAATTATAATTATTACATCTATATCCTGACTTTCCCCCCCCTCTTGCAAGGAACCCAAGGCGGCTTACATGGTCCTCCTCCTTTCCATTTTATCCTCACAACAACCAGCCTGTGAGGTAGGTTAGGCTGAGAGTCTGTGACTGGCCCAAAGTCACCCAGTAAGAAGACCAAAACACTGGTTTATGAAGCCATTGTATTACCAACTTTATTGTATGCCTGCGAAACATGGACTATCTATAAACGTCACTTCCACCTCCTTGAAAGGTTTCATCAACGTTGCCTCCGGAAAATCCTGCAAATTACTTGGGAAGGTAGGCGAACAAATGTCAGTGTACTGGAAGAAGCAAAGACTACTAGCATTGAAAAAATGATCCTTCACGCCAACTTCAGTGGACCGTCATGTTGTTCGAATGCCTGACTGCCATCTCCCAAAGCAGTTACTTTACTCCAACTCAAGGATGGAAAGCGGAATATCGGTGGTCAATATAAGAGGTTTAAAGATGTTCATAAGGCTAATCTAAAAAATGCAATATAACATCGAAAACTGGGAAGCTCTGGCCCATGAACGATCTAAATGGAGGTTGGCCTTTCACAAAGGTTCCATGGACTTTGAAGAAGCCCGAGTGCAAGGTGAAAGGGAGAAACGTGCTAAGCGAAAAATAATAATAATAATAATAATAATAATAATAATAATAATAGTGGCACTGTGGTATAGCAGAATAAAAAATTACACAAGTGATTTTTTTCACTTTCACAAATAATACCTCATTTTTTCCTGCTCTAAAAAAAAAAAAACACTCGCTGAAAGTGCTGTTTAAAAGCAGAAGCAAATCTGAAAGGTCACAATGTCATTTAAAGAATCTGTAAACAACCGTGAGTAGGGAAAGACATGCACACAATAAATCCCTCATGTAGAAAAGCTCATTGACTCTGGACTTAATGCCCCTACCTCTTTAAGTGGTAATGTGTTGTGGTAAGCCAGCCAGCCATGCTGCATTTGGGGCCCTCCTGCTCACTCTGCTGAGTGGAGCCCTAGATGTCTGCCCCAAAGTCCTGCCGTGATGGCACCACTGGCTTTAGTTACTTGTAACTATGCACTTCATAATATTTTAAAACCTGAATATGGGTATGGTGCTAAATTCAGCTGGTATTTTCTCTCTTTTTCCCTCCTTTGTATTATTACCTCTTAAGGGTGAGCTAAAACTAATTGCAGTGGTAGAGGCAGAATGCAATTTAAAACAATTACAGCTTACCATATTTTAAAACTACCCACCAACTTTCTGCCTAGATTGGAGAGCCCTTTGGCTTTGGTTTGGTTTGATTCTCCGAATGGCCCCTCTGGGAGATGTGCTTTAGATTATATCAACCATTAAGGGGGGGGGGGTGAAATTCATGCTGTCTATCTTGGCAGAGTTATATATTATTTCCCTCCTTTTGCCTGCAGTGAGAAATAGGTTGTTACCATAAATCTCAGATCTTACTTCTAGAGTGGAATTTGTTTCACTAATGCTCAAACAGGAAAACCTGCTGGGATCATAGCTTTCCTGGATCTTTTCTATCCTCCACCATACCCAGTACTGGGAGACGGCTCTTTTCAGGTGTGTTTGCCAATATTTTAGGATCCCTGAGAGGAGGTATCTGGGGACCAACCACATGAGAGATAACTCAATAATTTTGTTCTGGTCCACAAAGGCATTTTCATCACTCATGGACTATGGCATTTCAAGTGATTACTTGAATATTTGAATGATCCATTATCTAATATCATATCACTCAAAGTCAACTCCAACACAATACATTTTAATGGGCACAGTTCATCTGAGAGAGTAATCCAAGCGTTGAGTAATCAAATGAAGACATGCATGTGTGAACCAATGCTTAGAAGCATTGCAGCCTGACCACCCATCCCTGGCTGGGGATGTGTTGGGGGCTAAAGCTCTGAGCATATTCAAGTGTGTTGCTACCTGGTGACTAGAAGGCAGAAAAAGAATGCAAAAAGAGCCCTGCTGGGTCAAACCAAAGGCCCATCTAGTCTGACAAAGGCCACATCTAGTCCAGCCAGATGCTTCATAAGAAGAGCCATTGGATCAGACCAAGGGTCCATCTAGTCCAGCATTCTGTTCACACAGTGGCCAACCAGCTGCCCGTGGGAAATTCACAAGCAGGACATGAGTGCAACAGTACCCTCCCACCCATGTTCCCCAGCAACTGGTGTACATAGGTATACTGCTTCTGTTACTGGAGGTAGCATATACTATAGCCAACAGGACTAGTAGCTATTGATATTTTTCTCCTCCATGAATTTTTCCAATCCCCTTTTAAATCTGTCCAAATGGGTGGTCATCACTACATCTTGTGGAAGTGAATTCCATAGTTTAACTATGAGCTGTGTGAAGTACTTCTTTTTATCTGTCCCAAACCTCCCACCAATCAGCTTGATGGGATGACCCCATTGGGTTCTAGTATTATGAGAGAGGGAGATACTTGCCTCTTTTCTAAGCTAAACAATCCCAGCTGTTGTAACCTTTCCTTGTAGGGGAGTTGCCCCAGTCCCTTGATCATTTTAGCTGCCCTTTCTGCACTTTTTCCAACTCTACAATATCCTTACAATATTTCTTTCCTAATTATGCCTAACGGAGTTTGCCTTTTTCACAGCAGCTGCACACTGGGTCGACATTTTCATCTAGCTGTCCACCACAACCCCAAGATCACTTTCTTGTTCAGTCACTGCTAGCTCAGATACCATCACCTGATTCTTGAAGTTGGGATTGTTTGCCCCAACATGCATCACTTTTATACCCTGCTGGTGGCTTCCAAGGAGCCACCAGCAGGGTATAAAAGCTATATGCCCCTATTCAACTAGCATTCAGTGGTATACTGCCTTTTAACTTGGAGGTTCTCCAAGATGGAGGCCAGGTCAAGGCCTCTGGGAGCACAAAGGCAGAATGGACTTTGAAGTCAGATGGGCAGGACACAAGTTTGAAGTACAATAAACATTAGCAAAAAACAAAACAAAAACAGTTTACATTCCAGTCTTTGTTGTGGCTGTAATATATACATATAAGATACTTGTGGTCCTAGCACTAGTGATCAGCATCAGTTACTCGCAGGACCAATGTTGGTTCCTGAGTCATATAATCTCTACTGTCTCTGCAGGCTTCTTTCTGTATTTGTGCTTTAATGCTTTGCTACTGAAGAAAAGATGCAGGAAGTTCTTGTGTCAGGATACCCTTAGAGAACTGTAGTTAGGGTCAAGGACAGGTCAGTCTTTACATCAATGGTGGGCCACTTTTAGCCCTCCAGATGTTTTGGCCTACAACTCCTGTCAGCCCTCACCATTGGCTATGCTGGCTAGGGCTGATGGAAGTTGTAGGCCAAAACATCCGTTTGCCCACCCCTGCTTTACATATTACAAATGCAAACTCCACCACCCCTCCTCAAATTAAAGTTTACTTTTGCAAATCACATCATGGTTAGAGGTGGATCTCAGTCTTAGGAATGCTTCAAGATGCATTCAGATCACAGAAAGTCATCTACAAACGTTCAGTTATGCTATAAAAATCAACTCTGCCAAATTCATATTTTCTTTTTATCACAGCAAACCTCCCAGAGCAAACACTTTAAAAGATCGTATGAAGAGAAAGTGATCGCCACGGGTCATTTGGAACAGGGCTAGGCAACCTGGTGCCTTCCAAATGCGGGTGGACTACAACTCCCATCAGTCCCAGCCAGTGATCAGGGATGATGGGAGGTGTAGTCCAACAACATCTGGAGGGTGACAGGTTGGCTACCCCTGATCTAGAAGCACCTTCATGTTCCCTGTGGCCTGTGGAAAAGCACTTGAACAGAATGAGGGTCATTTGAGATTTCGTGGGATGCTTGAATGACAAAACCCACAGGGATAAGAATGGCTAGTTGCATATCACTGGAGCACCAGCATTATAAGCCGATCCCCAGTTGAACACATCCATTTGTGAAATGAACCATGAATGGCAGGCAACTGGGGCAAAGAGTTATAGAGATAAGGATAATAGAACAGCTCTTCTCATCCATGCTGTTCTCCTGCACACTGGGCATCTTACAACTGGTAGCTAACATTACAGGGTCACATATAACTCCTGACTTTTCTGATCTCTACAGTGAGAAGATTGGCAGGGGGAAATCCAGTGCATTCCTGTTAATGACTAGAGATCAAACTGAGGGATAGGGCACGTGGCCTACTGCACTGTATTCCTTAGGAGGGGTGAATAGGTGCTTTTTTGTTGACCCAGTCAGTTCACACATAGGCTGGTGGGGTAGGACTGCCTGCTTTCAAAATACAAAATTTCTGTGGAGGCAGAGCCCAGAGCAGGGAAGAGGATGTGGCCCAGACTTTTTTTTTTTGTGGGCCTAGGGACAGAGACCATTGGTTTTAGGCAGGCTTGGGGGCTAGTTTAGGGCTAGGTGTTGGATTGTAGTGAGCCTAGTGTTTTGGAGCATGCCCAGGGATGAAGCACAGTGTACAGCTGGGTGTACAGCTTTTAAAAAGACAAGCAGGTGAAGAAAATACACCTAGCCTTCCTCCTTTATTTTCTGTCAAGAAGCCCAAAAGCAAAATAACCAAGTCCCCCCCCCCCACCTACCCCGGATTGGTTGGCAACCTTGCAAAGGGGAAGGGGGGAAACTGGCTGTGTCCCTCCCTTATAAAGGCCTGCCTTACACGGAAGCCCTTGGAGCACTGGACAGTGCAGCATTGTGATTCTTATTCTCATTATTTCATTCTTTCCCCATTGTTTTGGTCATCTTGGATCCCTCCCTGCCCTGCTACTAGCATAGTTTAAAGACTCACTGCTCCAATTTGCCACATTTGAGGCATTACGCACAACAATAATCTTTTTTTTTTGTTGCTTCATTAGAACCTTTGACTATTCAAACAGAACCATTTGGAAGCAATTTTACTAATGCACATTCCGCTTCCAGTGTGCAGCCACACAGTGAATGATTATTCCAGGGTTGTGGCATTCATTCCCATGCTACATAAAAAATGCCTCTGACTGGCAATTCAGGCCCAATTATCATAATTAGCCATATCGCATACAATTAGCCATTGCCATCGGAAGTATAACTTGAACACCAAGCTATTCGTCAGTAACGTTAACGATTGCACATTTAATATCGCATTTGAGCTGCTGCATGTACCTGCTTTTCATAAATAATCCATTTCTTCGAAGATGCTATTTGTCTTCAGTAATGAATAAATGACACATTTCTCCTTTGCTTTCGCAGCATGAGAGCTGGCATCAACCATTCTGTTGCTACTAACTGTGCGTTTCTAAAGATACTCAATCCTGTAACCCTACCTCAGTTTTTTCAAAGTGTGTCAAGTCAATAGTGGAAAGACTAAAGTTACTTGCCCCTTTTCAGTCTCCTACCTTTCAGACATGGCGTCCTGCTGCTGCTGCTGCTACTGCACAAAGTTTTCAAGGTTCCCATGAAGCTATTTGCCTTCTGCAAAAATATTTCTTTCCATCTTTCCTCCTTCTGGGTTTGCAACTCAGCATCCCTTTGAAAACGCAGGACCTCTTTGGGATTTGGCTGGAACTCTATGGATTCAATGTCACCAGGGAGACAGCCTGTTCAATACGCAATGCCTGTTCACCTTCGGAGGTATTGTTACCAATCTCTTAAGTGCATCAACGGATTTCCTGTGCTGCTTCAGCCAATAGTAAAGGACTCCCCCCCCCCCTTCAAGAGTTTTCTGGTGGCTGTCGATACACTCAAGAAGATACCTGATCATTAATCATCTGGATAAATCTGCCATGTTCTCAATTATTTCCAGCTACCAGCATTTCTTAATGTCTACCCTAATTTTGAATAATAATGAATGGTATAGTAGCAACTCTGCATAGCAATTAGTTTTGTCAAAGGGACACTTTGAGATAGCAATGCTGGCTGGGAATAATGGGAATTGTAGTCCAACATATCTGGGGGACACCTAGTTGGGGAAGACTGGATTAGAGTATGGTGGGCCCAAGCTGAAATCCCCACATGCCAAAGTGTCCTGAGGGTAAACTTCATTGACCCAGCTGCTGGTCCTTCTGTTCCCCTCTGCAGACAGAAAACAGGAGAGATTTGGCCCAAGGACCACCAGATGCCAATCCCCTAATTTAGTACAAAGGGCTGCTTCTTATGTTTCATGATGTGCATGCATGTGTCTTTTATTCCCTTCCCCGTCATATTAGGGACGATTCATATACTGACTGGATTCAGACAACATGATAACCCACACTCAAGGGCTGAGTATGGGTTGAGTGTGGATTGTTGTTATCATGTTGTCTGAAACCAGATGAGATAGCAAACCATGGTGAACATTTTTAAAAAAATTAAAATTTTACAACCCAACAGTTTACAACCCAACAACAAACTGTGGGTACTCTTCATGGGTTGTTCATGGTTAGAAGGCATGGCTTGTTAGCGCAGCTGGGTGCAGACAACACGATAACCCATGGTTGAACAACAACCCACACTAAACCCATACTCAACCCTTGAGTGTGGGTTATTGTGTTGTCTGAGCCCAGTCACTGACAGCTGGCTGGGTGTAGCGGAGCAGGCTTGTAGCCAGCCTAAAAGTTCAGGCGTGGGAGTGCCACAAAAGTAGGGGGGCAGTTCATCTGGTTTGCAGGCCTTTTAAAGACAAAATTGTAAAATGTTTTTTTTTATTATTTGTTTGTGGGGGGGAAATAGGGGTGGCAGAGAAATTTAGGGGGGGGCAGGCTAAGGGCCCAGTGGATAGGAACAATGGAAAGCCACCTAATACCAGGTCAGCCCAGTGTTGTCTGCACTGACAGCAGCTCACAGGGTCTCAGGCAGAAGTCTTCTTTACAGATATATATATATATATATATTATTATTATACACGTGGGTTTTGTATTCCTGAGGTGCATGTATGTGCTGAATGCTGGCTGCCATATTAGAGCAAAATGCTGTGCTGAAGAATGCGCTGCTGTGTGCAGAAGGACCCAGGTTCAATCCCTGCCATCTCTAGTTAAAATGATCTTTAAGGATGCAATCCTATGGGTAGTTAGACAGAAAAAAAGGCCTATGAGCTATGCTGGCTGGGGCATGCTGGGAATTGTAGGCCTTTTTCCCTATCAAAACTTGCACCTGTCTTGTTACCAGCCAGAATATACATTGTGTTCATTTTCATTTTCTTTTTTTTGGCAAAAATTTTAAATTTTATTTAGAAAAAATAAAACACAAACAAACAGTACAACACATAGAACAATCAACAAACTGAACTAAACAAGCTAAACTAAAATGGACTTCTGATTTTCTCCACAGCAAATATAAGTAATAATAGTTACTCTTACTCTATAATAACAAAGAAGTTTCTCTTTTTTCTGTTGTCCAATATTTTTCTTCCTATTAATCCAACTCACCGATAGATATATCCTTATTTACCTAATTTCTGCAAAAAGACTATTAGAGGTTTCCACTCAACCATAAACATAGATATTAACTTTTTTCTAGGTAACAAAAGTCTAGCGCTCTCAGCCTAATCCATTGTCCTCGCTAACCATTCTATTGTAAGCAATATTAGGCCTTTCTACTCATATATATTAATAAAGTTCCATAACTGAACTTAATATAAGTTTCAACCTTTTTTAACAATACCTCACACCCCAAATTTTTAAGTCCCTTTTGATCAGAATCCATTTCATTATTCTCCCTCCTTCTCAAATTTCAACAATGATCCATACATTCTAACAATAACATCATAGTTGCATTTCAAATTCTAACTTATTGCTAATACATATAACCTTATTTTATTTTACCAGATCTGGCCTCTTCACAATCCCTTCTTCTCTTAAGATCCTTCACTTAATCATTTACACATAAATCCCTTTCAGATTCAAACCCACCTTGTTCAAAATCCTGAAGCCCTCAATCTGTTTTAAAACTTTCTAACATTTATGAATAGGAAAACCCTTAACATTTGTGACCTATTTTTAACATTTGTTTCTCTTACATTACCATTATAAAAAGCATTTTTCTATTATTCAAAAAATAAGCAAGTCATAAACACAGCTGTTCTTTCTTTAATTCATAACATAGATTTAGCCATCTCTGTCCAGTCCAATAATCAGCAACCAGTCTTCATATTAAAACCCTTCACATGTTCTTTCTCTGTCAAAAACAATCTTTTTTCTGCTTCAATTTTAAGATTAAAAAGGTGCTGTCTCTCTTCTGGCAAATCCCATTAAACAGCTCCTTCCAAAAAGTCATGTCCATGTCATCCACCTGCATTTCAGTAAGAGAATATTGCTGGAGAACTTTTATTTATTTATTTATTTATTTGTTTATTTATTACATTTGTTAATCGCCCATCTGGCTGGCCACCCAGCCACCCTGGGCGATGTACAACTAAAACAATGCAATAAAACATGACAATTAAAACAGTATAAAAAATTCTTTTAAAATCCTAACCCATCCCATATTCCCGCCTGAAATACCATGTTTTTAATGCATGGCGGAAACTCATCACGGAGGCGGCATGGCGAAGGTCACTAGGGAGGGAGTTCCATAACTTGGGGGCCGCCACAGAGAAGGCCTTCTTCCTAGTCCCCACCAGCCTGGCTGCTCTGGCTGATGGGATAAGGAGAAGGCCGTCCGTGGCAGATCTTGTTGAGCGGCCTACTTGATGTTGCTGGAGGCGCTCCTTGAGATAAACTGGGCTGGAGCCGTGTAGGGTTTTGAAGGTCAAAACCAACACCTTGAATTTGGCTCAGCAAACAACTGGTAGCCTGTGCAGCTCCTTAAGCACTGGCGTGATGTGATCACACTGGCGGCTGCCCTTAACCAGGCAAGCCGCCGCGTTCTGTACCAGCTGAAGCTTCCGAACCGTCTTCCAGGGTAACCCCACATAGAGCGCATTACAACTTGATCTGCTATTTTCTTTCTGGCAAAGTGATCCAGTATATCTCTTGAATCATCAAACTCTGTATCAACTCCAAATCTCACACAGTAATCTTTCCCCCTCAGATCCAGCAAGGCCATGCTCCATTCTCTATTGTCTTCTTCCAGTTCAAAATCAGTGTTTAGTGCTTCTGTTTTTTGCTCTTCTGCAACTTCAACCTTGTCATCAATCTGTTTCATCTTCAACTTCTCATCTTCTTCTGACATCTCCACATTAAATTTTGCCAATTATCAATTTTGGTCTCCAATCTATTTCCAAGATCTTCCAATTTATTTCCCAATTGTTCAAATAACTTCTGAAGCAAATCAAGTGTGACCATTTTTTCTGTGGATAAGTTTATCAAGCCACCTCTAACTTCTATAGTTTTTCCAAAATCAGCCCTAAACCAATACAGTCCAAACAAGAGTTTTCACCCACATCACAGTCTGTTCCCAACCATATCTTTTGTTGTAAAAGAATCCTCCAATCACAGGCAGCTTTTTGGCAGCAACAACAGGCAGTCTCACAGCAAACCAGTCCCTTTATTTGGCTGTTTTTTCCCATATGAGCTTTCGTCAAATGTAAGAAAAAAGCATTTTAGAAAGGAAAAAAAGGTTGGGGGACCTCCTTTCCAGGATTTTTCTTCATCAAACTTTTTTGCAGTAGAATATTGTATCTTTACATCCTTCCAGTATTTTTTTTTTTCTTTCCTTCCTTTTTTCTTTTTCCTTTTGTTCTGAAAAAAGAGTTTACTCACAGCAATGTAATATAAGCCAGTTTTGCTGTAAGAAGATCCCTCATTAGTCCAAACCAGAAGTAATCCATAAATCTTGAGAAATAAGGATTGACGTACTTATTGCCCGTTCTGGGCTCCAAATGCAGCATTGAGTGGTTGTAAATCCCTTCACCCAAGGTCATTCTATGCAAGCTGGCTGTTGAAACAGCAGGGAAACCGACGATGTATGACCCTTCGGGTATAATTAGGCTTATCTCCAGAGCTTCCCTTTTCATCAAGGGGAGATTTCGCTGACCAGATTTCACCAGCAGAAGCTGCCGTCCCGCGTTCATTTCCTCACAGATCTGTGAGGACATCAGCACGCCATTAATCCTTACCGGAAGTCCCGTGTTCATTTTCATTTTTTCTCATCATCCCATTAATTTAATGTAACAAAGATTGGGTAGTAGCCTTGAACTGGTGGAGTGAGCTTGCAGTGATATAAAAAGGCCTGTTTTCTCCTTTAATATAAATTACTGGCAAATGCTACTGTTTTGCATATTTTATTTGTCTAGGCAATGTACTGGCTTAATACTTAATTATCTACTTACAAGGTGAATGACTATGTTAATTGAGCTACATTTATTGAACAAATAAAGAAATTATGCTCTGCAAAATAATATCTAATGCAGGTTGTTTTCCTTCTGTGTGTTTTTTTTTTAAACCAACGAAATACCAGGAGATGTTAGTTCCAATACTAGAAACAAGAAATGTTCAGTGGGAAAACAATAGAAATAAGAAAATAATCTTTGAATCATGGGGCTATGCTGTGGGGTGATTTTTTAAAAAATAGACTGATGCATTTATGCATATGCATTCATTTTTCACCTCACTAAATTGCAAAGCTGCTCTGGGAATTTATTTATTTATTACACACACACACACACACACACACACACACATATATATATTTGCGGCCTTCGTCCTCATGGTTTTCCCCTGCCTCAATTTTATTCTCACAACAACCCTGTGAAGTAGGTTAGGCTGAGAGATGCTGACTGGCCCAAAGTAACCCAGAGAGCATTAGGGCTGAATGGGGATTTGAATCTAGGCTTTTTTTCGATAGAGAAGGGCTAGGTGGTAGGTGCCCACAATAGGCAGATAGGAATGCTGAGGCTGAGAGGCAGTGGCTTGCCAGTACTTTTACGTCTGAGCCAAAATTTGAACCAGGGACTTCCTAGACAACCAATGTGGTATAGTGGTTAGAGTGTTGGACTGGATACGGGAGAATTCTAGTCCCATTTGACCATGAAGCCCACTGGATGACTTTGGGCCAGTCACTGACTCTCAGCCTAACCTACCTCACAGGGTTGTTGTGAGGATAAAATGGAGAGCAGGAGGGATCACCTATGCTGCCTTGGGCTTCTTGAAAGAGGGGAAAGGCAGGATATAAATTAACAAATAAATAATAGTTCATAGGCTAATACTATTTGAGTTCCTCTGAAAGGAGGTGATGAGGGCAGCAGAAGCAAACTGTTTTGTTCTTGTAGTTATGAATGTGCCATGATTTAAGTGAGTTTTGATGGCTTTTTAGCAGACAAGGCAGTATAGAAATGTAATAATGAAGAAATAATTTAAATACAAAATGCAAAACGACACATGCTCAGAGTATTTTGTAAAATCAGGGTTGGCAGACAGTTCTGCTGTTGTTCTAACATATCAGGAATCTAAAAGCAGTTGCAAAGCATAGACTGATGGGTAGGGGGAGAGAAGAGAAATGTTAGTTGTTGTGTGGCAAGGGCAGCAGAAGCAAACTCCGTTTTATTCCTGTAGCCATGATAGGGCTATGATGTGAGTTGAAAATGCAAAACTGTACATGCTCAGAGTATCTTGTTGAAATTAGGGTTGGCAAACAGTTTTGTTGTTCTAACACGTCAGGAATGTAGAAACAGTTGTAAAGCATAGATTGATGGGGGTAGGGGTAGGGAGAAGAGAAATGTTAATTGTCTAATACTCATGGCTGTCTAAAGCCCCCTCTGCCCCCCCCAATAAGATCATTAAGTCCAGGTAATCCAAAATTACCTAGCTGCACCATTGTTCATAACAAAGTTCTCTCTCCCTTCAAATGGCTAAAACATCATACCTGCCTGGTAAAAGCCATCATGGGACTGAGACATTAAGCCAGTGAGGGAGAAGTAGCGGTGATGTCCTTGACTCTAGTTATGTCCTTCATGCAATGCAATCTGTTTTTCTCATAGATTCAAGCACCGGTCTCCTCCGTTGTGCATCATGACTCACAAAAGGAGAACAATCGATTCAGCAGTCCCTCCAGGTATGGTTCATGCAGGAGATGGATAAAGCAGTCCGGACTGCTAACAGACATGTACAATGAATGGCCACAGATAGTTTGGGTTCTCCTCTTGTTGAATCATAGACACACATTCTAATGCAAAAAATCTTTTGCATTTATTTCGTTATCTGCTTACTTATGATTCAATCAATTTAAAGGAGCCACGGTATTGTGTGTATTTAAGTTTATATCCTATCCTAGTAATAAGACTCCAGGTGGGTGGCCATATCCAGGTGCCTTCTTCAGTGATAGACTTACCTTGCTTCTAGAAGATGCTCTGTCTTTGGCAAAGGAGGATTTAATTTCATTTCATTTATTAGATTTCTATACTGCCCAATAGCCACTCTCTGGGTGGTTTATTGCCCTAGTTGGAAACTAATTTTGCTGCAGGCTCACTTGGGGAATGCCCCCACCGATCCCTACTCCCAGCTTCCCAAAGGGAGGCAAATTCTGTTGTCACAGCTGTCATTACACCACTATTTCAATTTTAGGTTGACAACTCTAGAGTAAGAAAGTAACCCTGAGGGGTGCCAGTCAGTTGCTGACCTCTGTCTTTTTGTGTGTCATGGATGCCCATATGCAATATATAGATATGGATGTCCATGGTTTGCTACCAGGTAGTTGCCTATAAGGATCCTTCCTGATTGATCAAAGTGGGTGCTTGCTTATCAATATATTATTCAAATGGGCTGCGTTCAAATTCAATTCAGTAATCATGAGGGCTGGGAACTTACTTAAAAATGAAAGCTGAGATTTGCAGGATTCTAACAGGAGCTCATTAGGAACAGCAAAAGCCTCGAGGGGGCAACTGTATGCGTCTTATGAGCTGTGCACCCTTAATTAGAGAGCTACAGTTATGGCCCTATGTTAACGTTGCGTCGGATGAATTGAATCCCACCATTATAACCAGATCAGGGGGACAGTAGGTTCTAAGGCTTATACTCAGAATAAAGCTCAAGGGATTGATCTGAAACTTGGCAGTATAGGTCAGTTTGAGGACGGTCGCTGCCAATTTTGAGGCAGACATGGATTATTTATAGGAGTTTAAAGTTTGACAAGTGACTGTCAGCAATTTGACAGGTATTGTCTGTTTTCTTTCTCATAGTCTTTGCTGGGATTAAAATTTATGGGCCAATTTCTCTGTTTGTACAGCATCTTTCAGGAAACGGTTTGTTGTGTCAGGTCACGGGGAGGGTCTAGTGCACGCTGTGCCCTAGTAGTAGCATAACAGGTTTGTAGTTATTAAAAATGCTATAGATCAGGGCTCTCCAACCTTGGGTCCCCAGATGTTGCTGGACTACAGCTCCCAGAATTCCCATATATATTCCCATTTTATCCTATGCAAATTCACAAAGTCTGTCCCTCCCTGGGCATGCTCAGAAAGATCCTACAGGACAGGGTAGAATGGGAGTGAGTGTGGCTGGTTACCAGGATTATTATGTCAGTTAAGGTTAGGCAGTATGGAGAGAGTGAAGGGTTTTTTTTTTTGCAGGGGGGAATAGGAGCTACAGTGTTAATCCTACTTTAAATATATTAGTTTTTCTTTTAAACAGCCACCTAAGCTAGTAGTGACCATCATCACAATTTCTTTTCTCTTACTCATGTGTGCTATAGGGCCACAGCTGACTGCTTCTCTCTGAGAAAGCTGGATTTCAGAATGTATTAACTGTTAACCTATAATTAAAAGAAGGCCCACAGTTTGAGAAACACTGCTCTGAACCAAAAGAGCTACTAGATAAAGCCAGGCCTCCCTCCCAGGGGCCCTGCAGCTGAACTACAGGCAGAATATCCACAGGTGCTGTGTTCATCCTTATATGGTAGGTCAAGTTCCACCTATTAAATTCCTTTCTGCCTTGCATCAGGTAAGAGTATTGGGTCCTCGTCTTCCTCTGCCTCTTCCCTTTGTGAGCGACAAGATTGGAGGGTTGATAAAAGCCAAACAGCAGCACTGAAGCCTTGCAGTTTTGAGGTAAAAATGAAGCCAAATGAAGGAGGAGACAATTCCCAGTTTTCCCTGACACACAGCAACTCTCTAGGACTGTATATGGGATGATATTTCTTTATAGAAACTCCAGGACTTCTTGTCTGAGAGACAGAGAGTGGTGTGCCTTTCTCTGAGATACGGTACCTTAAGAACTACATGTCCCAAAGTTCCTTAGTTCATGTTGACATTTGCTGAGCGCTTGAAGAAATCAACTAGGCAGGGCATGTGGCTACAGGAGAGGGAGCAACCAGTTGAAAGCAGATGCATTGATTCCAGGAATGGCAGGGACCCATTTTTGCTGCTAAATGTGTGAGTAAGGGTGCTATTCTATGGGTTGCACCCTTGATGCTCATAAGCCCCTGAACTCACGCAGAGTGGGAGGAATGGCAGAGGCAATCCCTGCTTCCCTTCACATCCCGCTCTGCATTTTTGCTAGATAGCCATTTTTGGCCCTCAAGCTGGGGTGGTTCGGAGGGCGAGGGAAGGAGGCTGCAGAGGACACAGGATAGTTTGTATCCTGGCCTCTGCAATCTCCTCTCCTCACTGCCCATTGGAAGTGCCCAATCTCCTCTCCTCACTGCCCTTTACCCCCTCTCCAAGGTTGAGTTCCCAACCTCGGAGAGGCAGCTGGTGAGGTTCTTTCCGTGCCAGTTGTGAGAGGGGGGAGGGGGATCGGATGGTGGATTCCCAACTCTGAGGCCGGAGCTCTGTTTCCAACCTCAGATCTGGGGATCTGAAATATTCTATCCCCCCCCCCCATGATGTCTAAGGGTCATAGGATCACTCTCTAAATAAACTATCATGAATGTAAAGTTTATAAGTTTATCAAAGATTTATGCCAATGGCAATTTGTGATAATTCCCGCCCCCGTCCCGAATTCTGGACATTTTTAGAGGAATGCTAAATTTCCTGAAATAATAATCACCAGTTCGTATTAAAATACCGGCATCACAATATGCCTTTGTTGGAACAAAAGTGTGTTTTAAAAATGCATGTTGAAGTGCCCCTATGTCAATTCTTACCCTTCTAAATGGTGTGTGATTTCTCATTACTTTTGGTATTTCTTCCTTTCTGTTTCCATCGGGTTTCTCATTTTCAATTTCATGTTTGCTTGATGAGCGAGTTGTGTAGGCATAGTCTTGTCAAAATGTAATCAAATTCAATTGTAAAAACAACTTCAGTTTAATGTGCTTTGTTAATGACTATCCAAAGGGAGGCCAAGGGTCTCATGCAGCCCATGGGCTGCCCACCTTGTGATTTAGTTGAACCAGGAAGCCTTTCCAGCCCACTTAACTGCTAGTCTGAGAGAATGTGGGATTTATTTATTTTTAATTGAAATCAGAGACGGCTACAGCCTACAGATGGCGGCCCGCAAAGGGCATGTTTGGCCCCGCCAGTGTTACACAACGCTTGCAGAACCTGCTGAGTGTGCTCAGGCTCTGTTGGGTGTGGGGTCTCTCCACTGATTTTCTTTTGGGACCTCTCCTGCTGTTGTTCCTGTAGCACTTCATCTCCTGAAAATTAGCCGTAAGTCTCCAGTGCACTTTGTTTCTCAAAGGAAGGGCAGCGTAAATATATCCACACCATTTCCCCCCAAGCAGTAGAAAAGGGAACGAAGCAATGCACATCTATTATATATAAATCATTTACATATATATTACAGGCATCCTCTTCTTTGTAAATAACACAATGCAATTGTACAGTTTTGAGTGGCTCCTGAAGCCTGTTTTTCAAGGTCACTTTTGGAACGAGATTGAGTTCCAGCACTGAATCAAAGGGGAGAATCCATTTGTGTATTGAGCAGTGTGCTTATCTGCGGAGGCACGAAGTAAGTCTGTGTTCCTTGCTACACGCCTTTAATGCCCTTTCTTTGGGAAAGTGCTCGCTCTGTAGTCTAGACTCTCTTCCATTAGTTTGTGTCCATCACTGTTGCTCTAACTTGCAGAAGGACCCTGGGGGGAAGTGGGCGGAGGGGGGGGGGAAGGAGCAGTCAGCATCTTTGAAAGACAAAGTAATAGATGCCAGTCAGCTTCCCTTGGGCTACAAGAGTGGAAGGCAATGGAATTTCTGAGTGTGCTGTTTTCCTGGTGGGCTGATGCTGAGGCAGCAACATTTCCCATGCCCCTCAATTTATTGCCATCTTCCTCACGCAAGCAATATTGAAAATGACAACCATTTCATACCCAACAGGTGGGCTCTTTTCAGCGCTTAAAAATAAAGCAAAACAACATTCCACACCAAGGGAACCCAAAATTCTGTAATGTGCAAAACAGGATTCTGCAACCGATATAAATTATGCAAGATTGCTTTCATTGGCTTAATTTATTCTGCATGTTTTCTCTTTGAGTGCTACTCAGTGCAATCCTATGCACATTTACTTGGAAAGAAGTCCTATGAGTTCAGTGGGGCTTGCACCCAGGAAAGTGTCTATGGGATTACAACATGAATTAATCTGCTTCTGATAGCCACAAGGAGGGCTAGGAACTATATGGGGCAATGACACTCTGTCCTTGAACTGTACAAATTTTTACGTAGCAAATTTTTCAGCTTCTGAAGGTACATCCAAACAGGCTGTCATAAATTAGTCCAGTTCAGAGATAAACCGTAGTCGTTATCACAGTCCAAGGTTAGAAGCCACAATATGTATCCGAAATCTAGCAAACACAAACCCAGTTTAGGAGCAGGCCAAAGAGTCGTCAAGGTCGTTCTGGAGTCAAGATTCACAAGTCTCAGTCCGGGAGCTGGCAAGAGCGTCTGGCTATGGCTGACTGCAACAACAATTGCTTCCAGCGTCTGAAGTGTGTTTGGGGCCTGTCTTTTAAGCCAGCGCTGACTGGCAAGGCAGCTGCAGATGACACGTGCCTGGCCCCTCCCCAAACACACTCTGGCTCAGTTGCCCTATGTCCCCTTCTCCATCCCAACTGGAGGCACAACACAGGTGTCGCTCCTCACATGTACTTGCCTCCAATTCCCACATTGATTTTCTCTTTCTCTTTACATCTCCCCCCACGATGCAGGCAGGCTGCTATGGAATGTCTTCCTTCTGGATGTCCAGCTCATACCAATGCTGGCTTCTTTCTGCACCAAGTCAAGACCTGGCCGGGGCACTTCACTGGCGTTTGGGTCTCAGAGGCCATATGTTGGTTCAGTGGAGGCTGGTGGCACTGTATCCACTCCAGTTTTTAGCCTGAACTTTTAAGAAACTATCCATAGTGCTGAACCCTATCCCCCAAAATAGGTCCGGCATCATGGATAGCTCCTTTAAAGTTCAGACTGAAACCCGGAGTGGATATACCTCCCCACTGACATTGGAACTACATGAACTACATTGGTTACCAATTGAACTACATTGGTTACCAACTGAAGTCCGGGCCCGATTCAAAGTGCTAACATTGACATTTAAAGCCCTAAACTGTTTGGGGCCAGGTTATCTGACGGAATGCCTCGTCCCATACGTGCTTACCCGAACCCTGAGATCCTCTTCGGAGGTCCTTCTCAGAGAGCCCTCTCCAAAAGAGGCTAGGAGGGTGGCTACTAGGGGAAGGGCCTTCTCAGTTGTGGCACCCCATCTCTGGAATCAACTTCCTAAGGAGGTGCGCCTGGCGCCTACTCTTTATTCCTTCAGGCGCCAGGTGAAGACCTTTTTATTTACCCAATATTTTAATGGTTAGATTTTTATTCCCACTTTTATTATCACTGCTGTATCTCCGGTCTGATGCATCTGGCTGCTTTTGTTTTATTGTATTGTATTATATTGTATTTGTATTTCTATTTTAATGATATTTTTGGTTTTAAGATTATTGTTTTTATCCTGTTTTTCTTGTAAACTGGCCAGGGAGCCTTTGGGCTGATGGGTGGTAAATAAATATATTAAATAAATAAATAAATAAATATTGGAGCCACCAGCCACTGCTGCCTTGTTTTGACTTACCACATTGCTGCTTTTGTACTGGATTTGGGATGTGTGTGTGTTTTGCTGTGGTTTAATGATTATATGTCCAATTGTTTTTATTGATTGTAGCCCACTCTGAGATCTTTTGATATAGGGCGGGGCTAGGCATATTTAAATAAATAAACAGAACACAATTAAATCTTGAACTCTATCCTCTACACCAGACTTCCCTAACCTGGATCTCCCACCCCCACCAATGTTTGGACTATAACCCCCATCATTTCTATCTGCTATGCTGGCTCAGGCTGATAGGAGTTGCAGTACAAAAACATTTGGAGGGAGCTACATTGGGGAAGGCTGGCCTACACTATGTTGGCTCTCAAACGGAGCACCTTAAGCAGACAGAGGAGGGGAAATGAGAGCCCGAGACTCTTACTGCATTGAGAATTGCCCAGCCCAAACAAAGTACCAGGTGGACAGAGTAGCTGGAAGTTCCATTTTGCTCAAAGCAATGGACTAACTTCTGGAAAGCAATGGACAAACCTTAAAACCATGGTTTGTAAAAAAGTAATCTTGCTTCTTAGGGTACAGTGACATCTGGTGGTTTGTGCCTCTTAAGGTGATGGGATGAGCATTGATGGCATTCTCTTTGAGTTCATCAGCCTATTCTAAGGCAGTGAGTGTGATTCTTGCTTGCTCTACTGCTGTTTGTTGCTTCTGCTGTCTCCAAGGAAGGAAAGGGAGAGAAAACTAGTTACTCGCCTTTGTCCGTGTCTAGAAGAGTAATCAAAACTACTAGAGAGATGCAGCATATTACAGTTGAGGAGGAATTCTTTGGATAGGCAGTGGGGTGGTTCTGGTCACATAGAGCTTTTCTACATGAGACAGTTATTGTGTGGTTGTCATTCTCTCTACTCACAGTACTTTGTGGGTTCTTTAGACGACATCATGACCCTCCCGTTTCACTTCTGTTTTAAAAACAGCACTTCAACAAGGTTTTTTTTAGAGCAGGGAAAATGCAGTATTATTTTTAAAAAGTAAAAGAAAACACTATTTCTGTTTGTGTACTTGCACTATTCCACTATACCACAGTGCCATCTAGAGGATATGTAGCAGAAAACAGGAAATGTAAAAAGACATAGCTGCTAGATATGGATTTAAAGAAGGGGTGCAGAAGCTCTTTGGGCCTATGGGTCAAATTCAGTTTTGAAGAAGCTCTCAGGGACCACATTCCAGTGGCAGGTGGGGCTGAAGGCAAAAGAGGATTGGGCCAAAATACCAAAAATTCCAGCATATTTTAGTTAAAGCTAAGTAATTAAGCCTTAGGAGAGACAGTTCAACCTTTCAGAGTGCGGGAAACAACGCACAAAAGCCAAGAAGCCACCAAAGGATTGGGATGGAGGGTGAGGTGGGGGCGGAAGAAGTTGGAACCACTTGGTTATTTGGGAAAGGGGTGTGTCTATCTGCAGAACCCCAGAGGGCCAGATGGGGACCCCAGTTTCGCTAACATATGCATTTTTGTGCGCCCATTTCCCCCAATACACACATTTTTTGATTGGGGAACTCCATCTCAAAATTTAGAGAACTGTGAATTTCTAAGGATAACTTAGAAATTTGGTTTGCATATTGGTTCGAAAGTAAGCAAAATTAGGTAAGTTCACATTGAAATGCAAACCAAATTAATTCCTCCCCTATCCCTGAGACTTCCTTCCCTTCACAGAGGACAAGAACTTTGTCATTGTTATTCATATCTTAGGGTGCAATTCTATGCAGATTTAGACAGAAAAAATGTCCTACAAAACTGGGAAATGCTGGGAGTTGTAGGACTTTTTTCTCCGTCTAAACCTGCATAGGATTGTACCCTTAATTGGTGTCACACGCTCCGTGGAGAGAGATGCCCATGAAGTCAGCCTGGAAGCTGCAGTTACTGAAGAACACAGCCACCCACCCCTTGGCCATTTGAGCTTGGAGCGTTCCACCACCAATTAGACACCCGCTGGTGGTGACCATGCCAGCGCCTCAAACAGAGTTCTTTAATGTCACCTGCTACCTGATCCTTTTAACTGAAGGTGACAGGGACTGAACCTGTGGCCTTCTGAATGCAAGGCATTCAGTGGCTCTGCCACTGAGCCACGGACCCTAAGAAGCACAGAACACACTTGATTTCTACTGGGAGGGTGAGAACATTATAGGGGGGAACTGACCCCCATTGTTCAGTTAGCTGGATCCTGCCCTACCCCTGAAGGCTCAGGGTGGATTTTGATGTATGTCTCCCACTGGAGGCTGGTGGCTCCAATGTCACTGGGGTTGTGTATCCACTCCGGATTTCAGTCTGAACTTAAAAGTCTGAACTTTTAAGGAGCTATCCATGCCGCCATGCCGCCAAACCTATTTTGGGGATAGGGTTCAGCACCATGGATAGATCCTTTAAAGTCTGGAGTGAAATCTGGAGTGGATTCACAGCCCCAGTGACATTGGAGCCACCAGCATCCACTGATGTGTCCCCCACCTCCAGCCCTGCTATAAACGTGTAAAATTATGTATTCGGTTGCGGCTGTAATGGATGACTTCTTTGATCTTGCTATCAATGTTCTAACAAAGGCATAACATACATTGATCCAGCTTCTGCGGTACTTTGATATGACTCAGCAGGTCTGTCTCCGTGATATATGTTGGCAAGGAAGGGGGGGAAACATCTGGAGAAATACGAGCATAACACATTTGAGCTAAACGATCACTTACTCATTTCTGTCATTTTAAGACTCTTGGTCCTACAAGCATTTATTTTATGCATCAAGACAGACATTTATTTTCTAGAGTCAATGATAATCTTGCCCTGTTTGTCAACCCTGTTTTTATTGCCTTTTGCAGCTCTGTAATGTTCATTTTCAAATCCAGATACAAAGGATGTTACGCGCTTCAGAGATTTCCTAATGACTGTTTACAATCCAGCATTCCCCAACCTGGTGCCCTCCAGATGTGGGACTACAACTCTCATCATCCCCAGAAAGCATGGCCAGGGGATCATGGGAGATGTAGTCCCAACACATCTAGAGGGCGTCAGGTTGAGGAAGACTAGTTTATACTGTGGAATTTACTGACTTTGAAGAACTGCCAAAATCCAACTACAGTACTACTACTACAATGCTTTGATGGTGGATACAAATGGATGTATCCCCAAATGGAAGGCACTGCCTTTGATTCAGAGCTCCATACATGCTCCTATGTGCATATGGAGCTCTTGAAGAAGTGGGGTTCTCCATACATTTCAGCAGAAAGGGCAGCCTGCATCTCTTTGCATATGCTAAGCTCCCCCTGACCCCTTGATGAAAATGGGAAAACTTTGGCAGACGGGAGCTCCCTGTGTGCATTGGAGCTCCTGCTAGAGATGCACACAAGTGGCATATTGAAATTCTCCACCCTATTTGTGGGCAGAGAAATATGTGCAACAATTTAATGGGGAGGAGAAATGTTCAGGCGTGGAGCTCACCATTAGCAGTGGCAGTAGCACAGCGTCTTTCTTTTCTCCTAGGGGGATTGTTTTTTGTTGCTACAAGTGGCAGTAATTGTGTTGGCTGCCTGGCTCCCATTTTGCATCCTCCATAATGGCCCAAGCATTGTTCCAGGACATTGTTTGGGAAAACTGGTATCCGCCAGAAGAAATGGTGGAGAATATTCAGAGAAAATTCTGCAACATGTCCTTTTTCTAGAGGAGTGAGAAAAAAGAACAATCTCAGAAATTTTCTCAGGAAAATGTTGTCTGAGAAATTTCAGCTCAGCTCACTTGTTCCATAGTGGAATTGATTGGACTAGGGCAAGTGATTAGATCAGTGCAATATTTGGTAGTTGTCAGGTTATATTTGGGGCACATTAAGAAGAAGCAACAGATGAGTAGGACCCAGGTCAGCTTTAAATGCAAGGTAGCAGTCAGTTCTGTTTCACAGTTTCTGGGTCAAAACTATTGTGCTCCACAATTTATATTGAAATGCATAACCTGAGATCTAGAGCCCCACATGTATGCAGGAGCTCCTCTTGCTGGCTATGATAGGTGGAACTTCATGCATGTGCAAAGAGCTTTGCTCTGTTTTTGTTGACTCTCTCTCTCTCTCTCTCTCTCTGTGTGTGTGTGTGTGTGTGTATCCTGATTTGGAATATTACATAGAATTACTTTGATGTGGGAAAGTAATAGATCAAAGTGAGAAATGGATATAAATTTGTATAATATCTGTATAGTAAAGTATTCAGTGCACAAAATCACCTCCCTGTGTGTGTGTGTGTGTGTGTGTGTGTGCGCGTGTGTGTGTGCATGCGTGTAACTAACCCCTTTTTACTGGGTTGTTGTTTTTTAATCGCTAGCATGGGTGGAGTAAACTGCTGATTCTGTGTCCATCAGGTCCAGGAATGTCAGGAAATCATACTAGTTTATTGCAAACCAACTTCCAAAATGTTACCACCAGGAGAGCTAAATTCTGCAAGAACACTATAAGCAGAATAAATTGTTTAAATTGCACAACTTACATAAATGATATAGTATAAACAGGTTGCAAAGGCAGAAAGATTATTTCCATGTAGTACTGGAGAAACTGAGAAATTGCCCCTCTACATTTTTGTTTGCACTTGGATTTTAAAACACACACACCAGGGAATTACTTTTCAAATGAAGTCTTCCTTAATGTGGTCTAGGTGCTTGACTAGACCACATGTTCTCACATGTTTCTCCTTTAAAATGGTGTTATAGTGTTGTTTTTACAGGTGGCATGACAATTGTAAACTTTTAACAATCCTGGTTTATGATGTAATAGAATTAATCAAATACATTCAATACACAAAGCTGTATTTAACCACTGTCCCAAAATTTATGATGGTTGTTTTAACCAGTGACACAATTTTTTTTTTAAAAAAGTCTGGAATGCATCAGTTATTAATATTGTTCACGCAAGGCAAATGTATTGGAAAGACACATTTTCATAGTGAGTTGAAGAGCAAAACGTGAAATGGGCAAAATGTGATTGCAGCATCGCCATTTGTGGGCCCAGCTTGGAATAAATATCCAAAGTGAAGCCAAAGTATATGCAAGTCCACTTGCTTATATTCATAACTGTTTACCCTAGCCTGCACCTCCTCCTCCTCCATGGATCTCTCCACTCTGCTATTGAAATTTAGACTGTAACCTTCTCAGGGCAGGGATCTATGTGTTATTCTGTAAATTCTCATGTACAATGATGGCACTAGAGAAATGATAATGAAAGATGAGCCACTGGAGAACATTTTAGAGCAGGAGTGGGGAACCTGTGGCCCTCTAGATGTTGTGCTACAACCTGCATCCGAACCATTGAAATAGACCCACTGAAATGAATGTGACTTAAGTTAGGCTAATATTGGATACAACCCATAATGTAAAAATATGGATATTCTCCCCATTCTTCCAATATGGAGTGTGGATATTAAACTGCTAGTAATAAGGAGTATATGCAACTGATGGGGTGTCAGTTGTTCTGGGTTCATGAATCTGGAAGAATAGAATATGTTCCTGTCTGAGCGCATTGTGTCTTCCCTGTGCTCCTTTTCTTTATGGTGTTTCTAACCACAATGGATTCTTCTACACATGAGAGGGCCCTTTGTCTACATAAAGGTGTCTGAGAGTGCGTGCATTCTAGCATAACCTGAGCATTATTTTTTTAAGGAGTTTCTATTGTCACGTCATTTTTGCTTATTTAGTCAGGGCACGATGCATGAAATTAGGCCTCTGTTTGCCCTCCTGTGCACAATTGAGGGGAATTGGAACCTAAACTCTGTATGTCAGTGGGGAATTCTTTGCTATTATGGGATGCTATGGCATGGAAAGAACTCCAGCCACAGGCATTATGCCTAGGTACATAATCAGCTAAGGTGAGTTCCCTGAATCTGATGCTGAAGTACGTTGAAAATAAGAAAAGAGTCCCTGAATAAATTAGGGTTTCCTGATTTACCACTCCTCTAAGTCTCATGATATTTGCTTATGTAAAACTAATAAAGAATGACATGATGCATGGCTTAATAGGTCAAAAACAGACAGAGCGGTGCAAAATGTTCTCAGTTTTGATATTTGCTTCAAGATTGGCATATTTGACACAGCGAAACCAATTACTGAAAAAGATTCACACTCCTCAACCTTCACATTGTTTCAAACCTATCCAGCATCCTTTTAATTTTTTTTTTTTTGCCTGCTTCTTCTTCTCGGTGCAATTTTTCATTGCCTTGCCCTCACTGCCCTTGGTTTCATTTGTTCTCACTGCTATTTAATCTGATTTGCTATGGTGACTCACATAATTTTGCTTTTTTGAGCCTGTGACACCATATCATGTCAGAACAAACATCATTATATCATAGGCAAAGTCACATGAGTCACCACAGCCTATCAGATTAAAGAGTAGTTAGTGAGGGAAAAAGAGATCATTTGAGGGCACGTGAGAATGGTGTAGTCCCATGCACAGCTCACAGTTATCTGCCTCTGATGCATATACTGGTTGAGGTGAGAGGAATTCAGCCTGAACAACACAATGAAGATGTGTAAGGCTTACAATGGTCTTTTGCACTAAATAAATGTGCATGAGACCTGAGGAAAAACACAGTTCAGGAATGCTGCTCCTCAATGGAGAACAGGGGAACAGTATTAATCCTGGCTGAGCAAGCAATGTGCAATGAAAAGGGGAAATTATGAATCCTTAAAAAAAATAGAGAGAGAGAGAGAGCTTGGTAAGAAGACATCTACTCTGTAACACACACATGGGCAACACGTAAGCCGCACAGGCATTCCAAGTGGCTCGCATGGGTGCTCAAGTTGCTTCTTTGCCATCACCAGTGGGAAGGAAGGCATGTGGGGGGAGTCATCCCCATGCACCTTCCTCCCCATGTAGACAGTGCTCCTCCCAGCTGATTAGGTGGGCTGGGAGGAGTGCCATCTCTCCTTGCTGGGATGGAGAAGGGTTTGCAGGGAGAGCCTTTGAAATTCACACTGATTGCCACCAGCATGATCTCGGCTTTCAAAGGGATCTTGACATACAGGGAGGGGAGGTCTACATTTCTCCATCCCCACACGCTGATTGGGGGAAGGGGAAGAGTCAGGTGTAAAACTGCAGAGGCAAGGGGGAAGGCTGTGTATACGTGTATGTGGAGCCCCCAACCCACCACCCGTTGATGCATGTGGCACTTGGGGGCAAAAGGATTGCTCATCCCTGCTGAAACAGATGAGATGGAGCACTGATTTTGTTATGGAGCATGGATAGGATACAGCAAGATTATTCAGTGCTTTGGAAAAGGCTAAACATACTTAGGGATCTATCAGTCTATATATCCTTATGCTAGAGCTGGTGATGTATGGATGCACCTTTACAATGGGCTAAGAAGCATGTTTTGAGGGCCTTTGTCTCCTTTGTACCTGCACCCTTCTCTGCCTTAGGTTCAGTTTGGACCAAAGAACTGAGCACACATTGACCTTGACTTCCCCCCACCCTTTCTTTTAACAAACCAGCACTAGAGGATGTGGGTAGGGCAGGTTTGAATACCAGGAAACCTGATTGACTGTAGAAGATATGACAAAATCACTCTGGTAAGACACTCTGGGATTTTGTAGTGGTGGTGTTGAAGCCCTGGACAGTGATTGGCCAAGCTGCCCTGATGTCATAGAGAAGGAGGCAGGCAAAAGGGTCTCTGGCTGCTCAGAGTGTAGGGAGAGGCAGGGCAGGCTGGAAGGGCCTAGGTAAGGAGGGAAGAAGGCAGCAGGCCAGGAAAGGAAATGAGGTACAAATTTAGGAGAGGGAAGAAAGAGATTGGAGAGAAAAAGGAACAGTGGGAGAGTAGGGATGCTTCCATAGCTCAGTGGTAAAGCAAATGCTTTGCATGCAGAAGGTCCCAGGTTCAATCCCCAATCTCTCCCGTTAAAAGGATTAGGTAGCAAGTTATGGAAAAGACCTTTGCCTGACACCATTAAGAACTGCTGGTAGGAGGGTGCATTATATGGGCTGGTATAAGGCAGCTTCCAATGAGAGAGAATGGGCAGAGAGAACATGAGCAGAAGCTGGAGCAATGAGGAACTGCATATCCATTTGAAATAAACCCACCCTGTCTTTTGACTTTAAGCCTCTTCTAGTTCATATTAATTTCAATAGAACAATTCATCTTATCCTCCCTCCTTTTCTTGTTCACCTCTTTTTTGTTGGTGGCGATTACAACTTTTTAAAAACAACAATGGCACCAGCACCACCACCACCACCACCACCACACACCCCTACAAAGTGGGAAGCAATCATGGGTGGTGTTAGAAAAGGCACCACCTGGGCATGGGTCCTAGATCTTCTGACATGCACCCCGGATCTTTAGAGCTGCCCCAATTGCCATCATCTGCCTTAACACAAGCCTACTTCTTCCCTCTAAGCCCAATAGCCTTGCAGTTACTAGACAACCTTAGGACTCCTTCTATTAGCAGACTAGTAGGCAGTGTAACACGAAGGCACCAGCCTTTTAAACTAGAGCAGAGACTGCCACCTTTCCTTCCACAGTCTGCTCATTATTTTCATTGAGTCCAGAATCCAAAATTGCCTTAACAGCACTGCTGCCACCCAGCTTTCTCAGAGTGTGCCTGACTCTGCAGAGGCCTGTCTAGACAATTGCTACTTGTGTCCTGGGTCATGATTGTAGGCAACGAGGCCCTGACAAGAGGAAGAGCAGGTGCATTGGCTGCTCACATACCAAATGGAGTGCCAGAGACCTTCCTCATCTGTTGCTTCCTCCAAGCTGGCGCAGGACCCTTACCTTTGGGCGGCGGGCGGGGGGGAGAAATGGGTTTACTTGCAAAAAGTTTCAATGAGTAGCAGTGTCTGAATCTGGGACAAGGTAATGTATGAGTGCATGGCTTGCTTGAGTGTGTCTGGAGCTCCTTGGCTCTGCAATCATCTTTCTGGAGCGTGCTTGCTTTTTGCATGATCCATGTGGCCAGATTCTGGTGGGTGCATGGCATGGCCCTCCTTGGCATCAGGGGTTTGCACTAGGCTAGAGAAGGGTGAATAGATGAGAGAGGATAGGGGCTTCTTGCTCTTTTGTGTTCAAAAGCCATAATGCCTTGTGGCACCTTACTCACAAATTTACTGTGGCATAATAAGTAGGGGTATACAATCTCGTCTTGGGCGGGCGTAGCAGGGCCGAAATCGGCCCCGCTCACACCCACCTGAGACTCGTGGGGCCTTACTGGTTTGGCCTCATGGCCTCGAGCCTGCCACACCGGTCCCGTCGCGTCATTTCTGGCCGGCCAGAAATGACATGACGGGACCAGCACGACCGCCTCGGTGGGTTTGAGCGGTGCGGAGAATTGCTCCGTGCCACTCAGAAGAACGGGTCGGGGGGGGGCACCACCACGGAGAGTCGAGGCGGCGGTGAGGCACCGCCCCCCAGGTACGTGGACACCCCTATTAAAAACTTTCATGGACTGACGTCCACTGTACAGAAAGTTATGTTGAAAGGTGTTGCTTTTTATTTAACTGGAGAAAAATGGCACTTGCTGGAATAAAGGTACAGGATCCCTGTTGATCTCTGTTGCATCTGTATCCCCTGGACTAGCTGGCTTTTTGCCCACATCTGCTTCCCCTCCTGCTGCCTCCCTTGGATTTTTCTGGTTGAGATCCCCCCCCCCCCAAATCAAATGCCCTCCTCTCCGATGTCCATACATTACTTTTTACAAATAGGGCTGTCCTTAGGAGACAGGGCCTTGACAGATAGACAGGCAAGACACTTTAGAGCCTGATCAAGCTGCCTCAAACAGGTGATTGGGGACATCATGAAAAAGCAGCAAATTATTCATTATTTAATGTATTATTATATTTTCACTGCCAGGGAAGGGGAGAGGTGCTTGTAGGATTTTCTGCCTCAAGAGGTCAAAACAACTTGACAGGCTTTGAGTACTACGATGCACCTTGACTGGGGGGGGGGGGGGAAGAAGGCCTCATTTGCTGTTCTACCTCAGGCAGCAAAATGTTTTAGGGCCAGCCCTGGACATGGCTAGAGAGACCTGTGGGAAAAGGCAGCTGAGATGGTACAGGAAATTATGTGGGATAGGGAAACAGCTGGGGGTACAGAGAGATCTGTGGATGGGGAAACATGTTCAGGATTACATCAAATTTACTGTGTAATCCTAAACATGTTTACTGAGAAGTCATTCTGAGTTCAATGGGATTTTCTCCCAGGTAAGTCTATGTAGGATTGGAGTCTTACTCCTTAGTAAATGTGCTCAGAGCTACAAGTTGCCTTGCCCACCCTGAAGATAGTTCCAATATCTGGTCCTAGAGAGAAACCTGGGGATTGATAATGTTGGTAATTTAGAAAAAAAAACAACCAACCAAAACCAAAGGTAGCTATGATGGTCCAAATGTACATAGGATTACCACCCAAGTTACTTCAACTATGCTTGACTTGTAGCCTGTATTCACTCTTCACCAGCATCAATGTGGCTGCCTTTAAATGGGTTCAAAGTTCTCAGAAAGAAAGAAAAAATCCACAGTACATGCAGTGGTAGCTAGTAGTGGGGAAAGGCAAGTTTTACATGCCAGTACACTTGCACCAGACACATTATCAATAATAATTCATCAGAGGACAGAATCAAATATATGGACCTCATAGATTTCAGCTGATGTTAGTTGTGACTAAGCCATGTTGGAATCAATACAGCAAGTTTGCATTCAACTTGCAGCTCATTGCTTTCCATAGAAATGCAACACAACTATCTTTAGTTGGATTGGGGCCATGGCGAATCTATGCAGCTGAAACCAAGCCCCACTGCAATAATCATTGCCTACTTTTCATGAACAATCTAAGGCAGTGATGGCAAACCTTTTTGAGCCCGAGTGCCCAAACTGCAACACAAAACCAACTTATTTATTTCAAAGTGCCAACACTGCAATTAAACCTGAATACTGGGGTTTTAGTTTAGTAAAAACAACTCATACAGTTGTCTGAACTAATTAACATATTTTGTCTTAAAAGAAAAACACAATAACTTTGGGTCAGTCACTGACTCTCAGCCTAACCTACCTAACCTAACCTACCTCACAGCCTAACCTACCTCACAGGGTTGTTGTGAGGGTAAAATGGAGAGGAGGATTATGTAAGCTGCCTTGGGTTCCTTGAAGGAAAAAAGGCAGGGTATAAATAAAATAAATAAACAGCATGAGAAAAATATATTAAAGTACATTTAAAAGCCTAGTAGGAGAATAAAAATGCATTTGCCTGGCACCGAAAGGATAATCATATTTGGCAACTGGTGGACCTATATGCGGAAAGGATTCCACAAAGGGGACACCACCACTATATTCCTGCCATGTAGAATACCCATGTAGAATCAACACTAAGCCCAGTGCAACCCCACTATATTCCTGCATATAGTGCAGGAAAAAAGGCAGGAAAAAGGCGGGGTATAAATATAATAAATGAAATAAATAAACAGGGCTTTCAATGATACAATGATACAAACAGTTTTTTTCATTGAAACAGGGGTTTCAATGAGACAAACAGCCTGTGGAGGGAGAGGAGAGCAGGGGCGGGTGAGCGGGCGGGAGAGCCCCCGGTCCCAAACGCAGCCTTCGGTGGGGCAAACTGCGGGAAACCAGCCTGAGCCCCCGCCCCGTTCAGGCACCAAACGCTGCCACTGTAGTCACGGCTGGCAGCTCAAAGAGAGGCCGGTGTCTCCCAGGACTGACGACCGGCTGCCGCCTCGCTGGGCAAAAGGTCCAAATGAAGCCCGCTGGGACGGGGATGGCTGGGCGGGCTCGCTCACCGGTGGGCACGATCGCGACGAAGCTCCAGCTCGCCCTCACACAGCGGATTTGCTCGGGCTCGCCCAGCGCCACTGGCTCCAGCCTGGCCTCCGTCGCCGCCCCGAAGCGGAACCTGAACTACTGCTGCCGCCGCCACCACCCATCGCTCTTCTGAGCAGCGCGGAACATCCTCCACGCCGCTCAAGCCACCGCCACCGCCGCCTCTGGACCCGCCGTCGCCACCCGTCGCGTCATGTCCGGCGCGCTGGATCCCCGCGCTCTGTTTTTGGTGGGGGGGACCAGGGCAACAGGGCTGTTTAAGCCCTGTTGCCCTGTTTCCCCCCCACCAAAAACAGAGCGCGGGGATCCAGCGCGCCGGACATGACGCGACAGGCGGCGACGGGTCCAGCGCGGGCGGCAAGGGGGCAGCAGGTAGGCCCGTCGGCCTGGCCCACCCGCCGCGTCACGGCCTGAGCCCGGGCGCCCAGCATGGTGACTCTCCTATGGCTCGCGTGTCAGCAGAGCGGTCCACACGTGCCACCTGTGGCACGCGTGCCATAGGTTCGCCATCACTGATCTAAGGCGTTGCTGAAGGAATCACATGCATTCCTGTAATCTGCTTTCAGGAAAGAAACACATTAAATTCTGATAAATTATTAACTCCCTCCACCCCACACTCCCCAATCAATTAGTAGGTTTTGCAATTTACAATGGCAGCTACTCAATTTCAAGTAGTGGTTCCTGAACTTCTAAAAGCTGAAGTACATTTCTCCCCCCCCACCCCTGAAATAAAATAGCAGGCACACATCAATCTTATATCCAGGAAGATTTACTTTGAGACTGAGTGAAAGTAAGCATTACACTCCAGGGAGCCAACGGTTCCATCACCAGCTCTCCATGTTTCTGCATGAATCTGTGGATTTGGGCACACTTCTTCATGGGAAGGAGTCAAGCCTAGAGGAAGCAAACTAGGAGCTCCCTCTGAGGCAGGGGATTTCTGCTGAACTTCTGGAATGACCGAATCATCCCATCCAATCCAACGTAATTACTAGTGCTGGGCCAACTTTCAAAAGGCCAGATGTTTGGCCCTGCCCCTGACGCCCACACACTAAGCATGGATGTCTGCAAAGAAAAGCCTTTGTATGTAGGCTTTCTACATACTCTGGAACCCTGCATCATCATCGGGACAAGCCCATTGTTTCCGTAGAGCTTCAGAGGTGGGGTGAGCAGCATGGCCCCACAGCTCCATTCTATGTATGAAGCTATTGCTCTGTGGCATTCTGGGGAAGAAAAAATGGCAGCCAGCAACAGCAAGGCATTCCATTTTTTCTCTCTCAGAGAATGTCCAAAACATTCTCAGGACCACCACCCTTAAAAGATCTGTCACCTCCCACCCCGGATTGGGAGCTCAGGCAGGTCCAGCGTCAAGACTAGGCATGGTTGAGCCTACTCAACCAACACACCTGCTAAGGGCCCATACCCCAGCAGGGGGACACTCACAAGAGCCCCTGGAGTCACTCCTCCTCTTCACCATGGCAACCTGCTTCTTCATCTGCCTCTTTCTGGCCCAGACAATGGTGGTGGTGAAGAGCAGCAACAGATACCACAGCCTACTGTGCAAACAACAATGAGGAAGAGGATGAGGAGCAAGAGTAGTTGGTGACAATGGTGGTGAGAAAGTAGACTCACTGAGGTGGGGGGGGTACTGAGAGTGGCCCTCAAAAACCTGGAGCTGGTGCTGAGGTCAGGCCAGAGTAGTGACTCATAGTGAGATCCAATGGGTCCCCTGCTCTGTGGGTTAGTACCTGGGGTGCTTCTAGATGATAGGCTCCTAGCGCTACCAGTCAAAAGGCACTGTGCAGCTATTTTGTCAATTCTCTCCTTCACGTTTTTTTTTTTTTTTAATGGAAAGAAAAAGGCAGAAACAGCAGTGGGAAAACTGGGGAAGGTTACTAGTGGAAGACAATGTCATTCCGTGAATGAGGCAGGGGCATTGCACGATAAAAGCTTTGTCTGGAAGAACCCTTGGGTTCACTGGAGCCTTTCATTATTTCTCTTGGCATACTATTAATTCCCCCATGGCACTTAAGTGTGCTCCAGCATCAAGTTTGGGAATTAATGCATCAGACAGAGAGAATTCAGCATTACAGTTCATTGAGACAGGAAGTGCGGCCGCTGACATGGATACGGTCTTTATTTTAAAGGACCAACACAACAAATCACAAAGACAACACCATTCACTTTAATACTGAAAGCTTTTCTTCCACAACTGTGGTCTGCAATTTCTGGCCAAAGTTATATCTGGAAGTTGTTTGTTTTTCTTTTCTTTTAAACAGTGTCTCAAAGGTAACATTGCAAAAGAGAAAAAGAGAGAGAGAGAGAGAGAGAGAAAACCACACGGCAAACCTTAAATACATCAATTGCAACTCAGTGTGCTTATTTTCTGTGTGTGTGTGTGTGTGTGTGTGTGTGTGTGTGGGCGTGTGAGCCTCTGGAGATATTAAAGTTCTTCAAAGTCGTGGGCACTTGAATTCATAGCTTCTGGGTGCATAACTCTCCCCATGAAAATGATGGTACCTAAAGGAAAAAGAGAGAAGAAAGAGATATACACAGAAGGAGAAGGCATCTAAAGGAGGGCATTTTTATACGGTACAAAAATGGAGCAATCTAATCTTATTTCAGCTATTCAGTACTGGAAAAATCATGGTCAAAATGCAGGCGGCAGGAGAGAACCCACAATGGGTTCTCCTGACATCTTTTGCTTTCATAAAAAGCAGCTGTAGAGGCCTCCAATTTGGAGAGCAGGCTAACCCTTCTACCACATAATTTTCCTGACTTAAATCACTTCCTAATGGCCACAGAATGAGAAAAGAGACAGATACATATGGGTACCTGTCTCTTCTCCCTTCGCAGCTAACAACATCTTTGTGGGGTGCATGGGGGAAAGGTTCAGGCCCCCCTCCTCCAGCATAATGGCCCTGATCCAAGTTGCCATGCCCACCCCTTGAGCTGTTTTTAAAGAAAGTCATTGGGAGATCCAATTTCAGTTCTCCTGTATCACGTGCCATTCGCCCTAAGCAGAATTATCCATCCACAAGAGAGCCAACACTGGTGAAAAAAGGAAAACTGTTCAGAATAAATTGTCTTCTTTTATGGCTGATTCTCATAAGTGATAAGAGCTGTACAGAATGTGTTAAATGGTTAATAGAGACTATTTCCCATTACTGTTGGAATTCGTAACTATTTGAGGCTTTTTATAAGATGCAGGCACAAATTGTAATAATATAATTTTCTTTAAGAAATTGAGAACATTTTTTAGAAGTTGGCACCACACATTTCTGTTCCAATGCTGTCCAAAATTCAACTATGGTGTGGTTCAGATGATGCTCTGTGTAGAGGGAAGAGCATGATCACATTTATCCTATCTGCCAGACACACCCATCCATCTCCAGATGGCCATACAATGGACATAATGACTGGGTTCAGATCCACACTCAAGGTAGGGGTGGGTGATTGCCCAACACTCGACCTGTGGCACGCTCGGTGAGCCGAGCTGGGATGAAAGCGAGTGCTGGCTGAGGCGCTCGCTGGACTTCTGGGTTCCCAGTGCTACGTTGTTTACGTAGAAAATGGTGTAAGATACGTTAAAAGCGACTGCAATTTGCGTAACTTGCACGAATCGCGGTTGTTTTTAATGTATCTTACACCATTTTCTACGTAAACAACATAGTGCTGGGAATCTGGAAGTTGCTTCTCCTGCTTGGCTCGCGAGAACATGAGTTAAGGGGGGGAAGCAGGTAGGGCGAGTGGAGCTCGGGGGGTCAAGCCCGGTGGGTTTGCCGGACTTCCACCCCCCAATTGAGCTCTGCACACATCCCTACGGCAAGTGTTGAGTATGGGTTGAGTGTAGGTTGTCGTATGGGTTACTGTGTTGTCTGAACCCAGCTGAGATAACAAACCATGGTGAACATCCCACAGTTCACAACCCAACAACAAACCATGGGTTCTCTTCATGGTTTATTCGTGATTAACAACCATAGTTTGTTAGCGCAGCTCGGTTCAGATAACACGATAAGCCAGGTGTCAAGGTTCCGCTACTGCAGGGACCCCTTAACCTTCCTTTGGGAGATCTCTGCCTCTCCTCAAAGCCCCTCCCGTTCCAGGAGATCAAGTCCTTTTACAGCTTCCAATAGCATGGGTTAGGCTGCAGACGTGGCGAATAAGTCACTCCAAACTTTCAGGGTAAACAACAGCACTTTACTTATGATATTAGGGTATTTACTTAATAGAGTGGTTATAATCCAAAAGCAAGTATGAAAAAAACAAACAAACAAACAATCCAATGTTCTCTAGTTTAACTTCAGACTACCTATCTCCTATGCAGCCAGTCTCTCCCTCTCTGCTTCTCTCTCTGCTCTTTCTGCTTCTGCAGTCAGGCTCCCACTGCTGCTAGCTGACCACACCCCACACATATATAGCCTTCCCAGGAATGGAAGGTTATAACCATGTGACCTTGCACAGGAGAACTAATTTTTAACTTCTATTGGGTGAACTAAAACTCTCAAACTCTCCCTCCCATCCAAGTGTTTGGGCCTTCAGGCTTCAACTAATCAAGGGAAGTGTTTGGGCCTTCAGGCTTCAACAAACTCAAGCCTGAGTAGGCTTCAATCCTTTACACCAGGTTCCAACAACAACCCATGGTTCAACAACAGTTCACACTCAACCTGTACTCAACCGTTGCGTGTGGGTTATCATGTGGTCTGAACCAAGTCAATGTTTGCAAAAGGCTGATGTGGGTAAACTCTGATGGATCCTAATGACCCAGTTGTTTCCTGGATTTTATGCCCTTCCAGTCAGCTGAGAATGAGATTTTAAAAAATTAGGTATTCATATAGTCCAGGGCAACCTGAGGACCATGGGCTGCATATTCTTTTTGCCCACTTCTCCCCCCCCCCCACTGATCAGCCATCAGCTGTGGGGTGGGGAACAGATCACTGTTTTCCTGCTGCTAATAGCAGAGGAGAAACAGCGACATGTATCAGGATTGCTGGGCATGTGTGTGGAGAGAGGCCTCTCCACCTCCCTCGTGGTCCTCAGGATTGGGGTGGGAGACTGGGGGAGGGAAGAGGCTTTAACCTCACCCTCCCCTCAGTGATCCTGATACAGACTGCTATTTCCCTGCTGCTCTTAGCAGTCGCAATCTGAGTCTTCACCCCCACCCCTCCCCTATCCTATCATCTCAGCGGGGAGGAAGGGAGGTTTAAACCTCTCCTTCCCTGCCTGCTGGGATCGGCGAGTGCATGTGTGACCCTACCGCCGCACCGCCTGGCATTGTGTGTGGCCCTTGGAGACAAAAAGGCTGCCCACCCTGATACAAACTATTGCTTCGTTTGTTCGACAAACATATGAACCTGCCCTGCAGTGCAACCCTAAACCCACTTACCTGGCAGTAAGCCCCATTGAGCTCAATGAGACTTACATCTGACATGTATAGGATTGCACTGTTAGCCAGACCCCCGGTTCATCTTCTCCAGTGCTGCCAACTAAGACCGGCAGTAGTTCTCCTGAGTTTCAGCAGGCAGAGGCAGATCTTTCCCAGTCCCACAGCCCAATATTCTTTTTTAATTTGAGATGGTGGGTATCGAACCAAAGAACTTCCACCGAACTATTGCCTCTCCCCAAGACTACAGGCGAAAAACCTCTACTATCTACTCTTAAATCGATCTGTTCTATTATTGAGTAGGCAGTTCTCATCAGCACATAAATAACTGATCATACAGATATTCTGGATGCTCTTGGATCACAGCATTTTTTAGAATTCTGCTGTAATCATACAATGTGGGGCAGGACTCAAAGCTTGTCTCAAAGACTTAAAACAATGCCCCAGAAGTATCAAAGACAGCTTTCCCGCCGTACTGATGAGAGGAGGACAGCAGGACACAACCTTTAAGCAGGCAACCAGAAATGTAAAACTCTAGCTTGGCCTTCCCTAACCTTGTGCTTTCCAGACGTTTTAGACTATATCTCCCATCAGACCTAGCCAGCACTACCAATGATCAAGAATGCTGGTATTTGTAGTCCAAAACCTCTGGAAGGGACCAGGTTGGGGAAGACTGCTCTGGGTCACTGCTGCAAGTTTGCAGCTGTTCTCACCATTCTAAGTTAGAATGGTTTCTCAGAAATCATTATTTTATTAAAAAAATAATCAACTGCAACATATTCTGCATAGTGCTTTTTTTTAATGCTGTGAAAAAAACCATAAAAAGCAGCATTTGGAGGTTTAAATGATCTCAGGGCCATTTCATAAATTATTCACCAAGACAGACTGATGCACTCACCTGTTGTTCTGTTCCTAAGCACAAAGAGAAAGGGATGATCCACTATCACCTGGGGGTATAGCACTGCCATTCTGCTAATGGCTATCATTCCTGGGGAGGGTGAAGACAAGACAAAGTGGCAAGGTCTGAAGTAACTCTCATGTTTCTCCCATACAATCTCTCTCTCCCTTTCTGCGTTGTCCCAGTAACGACACACGCAAAGTGCCCAAACAGAAATTTAAAAAAACTTACCGTGCCAAAAGAGGCTGTCAACAAGATACACAGCTAGCAATCCAATGTAAAATCGAAGAGAGACTCGGAAAGAAATGGATGTGTCTAGTTATGCTACGGGAAAGATGAACAACTGGGAGCGGTACCATTTATTTCTACTGCTGGGGCAATGGCTTATAACTTACAAAGAGGCAGAACTTGGAGGGAGAGTTATGACAACTATTCCCTTTCACAGGAAATGCATTATATTTTGACATTCTTGCCACCCAACATGGGTTATGCTAGGCAGAGGTCGAGTGCATTCGGTGAAACATACTCCGTGTTAATTCTGAAATTGACCATGATCGTTCCCCACAGCTGAGTCATACCTTCTTGAAATCTAAATTCGGTGCCAAGGGGTTTTTCAGTGCAAATAAATGCAAATTCTGAATAGGTTGCTCCAAAAACCTTTGAGACTCATTCTAGAGCAGTGTTCTCCAACCTTGGGTCCCCAGATGTTTTTGGCCTACAACTCCCAGCATGCCCCAGCCAGCATAGCTGGCTGGGGCATGCTGGGAGTTGTAGGCCAAAAACAACTGGGGACCCAAGGTTGGAGAACACTGTTTTAGAGACTCACAACAGGTGCAACTGCATTGTTGGGCTTCTGGGTGGAAATATCATACCACTGCTGCTGCGGAGACAAGATTCTTCTTTAGGAGCTGGTGCAGATATAATACTAGTAGCTCCATGTTCGCTAACCACAGTTAAGAACTTGGAAGATGGTCTTATGAAGATGTGTTCCCTCTCCCCAGTCCTTCATATAAACGTAAGATGAACCCTGCTGGCTCAGAGCAAAGTCCTATCTAGTCCAGCATTTTCTTCCCACAGTACTCAGTACACTGAATGCCTAAAGAGGGCTATAGTTACCTCTGTATTGGCTTCTACCTGTTTCAGGGGAAGCCTCTGCTTTTGTTACATCTGCTACAGCCAAGGCAGGATCACAGTACCTGATAAATTATGGGCAATCTGAAGACCTGGATAGTAGGCTGAGCAGGGGAATAACTGAAAGAGCTAAATTATAAAAAAAAATGAATATTCCTGAGATATTTCTTACTGGGAGGTTCTACAGTAAGCAGATTTCAGTTTTAATATCTGGTATACAAAGTAAATACTGTGGGCCAAACGTATTAGCAGTGAGGCAGGATTTGGTCTTAATTAAATTTGGAAATCTTTAATACCTCCTCCCCTCTAGAGCTTTTATGTTTTCCAAGCATTTTATTAACTTTTGCTTTTGTTGCACTGACATACGGAAAAAACAAGAACAATAAAAATACAATGTCCATGCTTGCCCAGGCATGACAGTAATCCTCATTTGTATCGTTTGGGGAATGTGGCTTTCTGACCAGGATTATAGCTGTGAATGGGGCTCACTAGGAAGCATATTGCCTTTCTCCGTATGGGAAAAAAATAGTACCTGGGGAGATCAATTCATGATACAAATTAAAGAAGAAACAAACTTTATTTATCTGGGGAAAGCCAATATTTGCAAGTGACAAGCAAATGGTTCTACCATCTGGTCCTTCCATAAGAGCTAGAAAGCTCGTTGATTATTCATATACAATGACCTTATCCAAAACACAATTGCATCCCTGCACTATTTCCAACCCATTTGGACACAAAAACTTTTTGCAGTCTGATCTAGTGCTTTGCTCTATGGTTGCAATGGAGGTTCCAACATGATGTCCCCAGTTCCAGTGCAGGAATGTTTTTTTTATCCTCTCACACTGGTGCTGCCGCCCAATTCCATCCCACTCTCTGGTATTGTGCTGGTGCGATCCTGTGCAAGCAGATTCAGCCGAAGGCTTCAGCAGAAGCAGAATAAATTAAGGAACATGTCAGAATATGGATTCAATATTCTGGGTTTTGCCTTCAAGCAAGAAAGCTAGCCTTGAAGAACTGTCCAAGGACTTCGCTATTAGCTCACTCCCCTTTGCCCCAGTTATGGTTTTTTCTCGTTAGCTCCAAGGACAGTGGAGCCCAGAGCGGAGTCTCAATTACATGCAGGTGGGAATTACCTCATGCAATAGAGATGTGTTGTACATAATGTATATAAGTATGATAATAATGATGTATTCTTGTTGGGGCATGTCATTGTCGTCGGGCAGTCATTTTTGTTGGGCAGTCATTCTTTTGTGTCTGACTTGCTGTGCTTTAGATTTTTGTATGATGTACTCTGTATATGCTTTGTTCCTGTATTTTTCAAGTCATAGTCTTAGTAAATATTTTGCTAAAGAAAATGGCTTGTGTTTGTTTTACTTTCTGGACTAGCCTACGCCACTGAGCCAACACCGCTGCTACTCTGCTGCTGGGGGAACATTGTTTTTTATACTTTGTTTTTCCCCAGCGGATTCCAACAGAACACAATCGGCTGCAGAATTTTTCCTGGCTCAGAATTTCGATTTATTATGCAGATACACCACAACCCCGAGCACACAGGAATAAGAAAGGTGCCGGACCTGGTTGCCAATTGGCAAATTATTCATGGGGAAAAACAAACACTGCCAGGATTCAAGTCACAGCATTGATCTCTTCCGAGGGATGTGCCGACACGGGGAAGTCCGGCTTGTCTGAGCTCAGCGGACTTCCTGCCCGCTTCCGATCCAATGATTGGAAGCTGGCTGAGTAGTGGTCCCCCGCCCTGGACTTCCACCTCTAAGATGGGCTGCAGTTTGCACATCAAAAAAAAAAACCGCTAAGGAAATTTGTGCAAATTGTACAAGGACCACATGCTTTTCAGGTGCTAATTTGGGTGCCAATTTACGCAAATTGCATAACTTCATGCAAATTTCCTTAGCAGTGTGTGTGGTTTTTTTTTTAAATGCACAAATCGCAGCCCATCTTAGAGACGGAAGCCTGTGAGTTGGCTCGGCTCGCGCTATAGTGAGTTGACGCCAGTGCAGGGCTGGTGAACCGGAATCTGGGGGGCCAAATCATGAAAATCCGTTGGATTCCCCCCCCCCATCAGATTCCTCACACATCCCTAGTTCTTCAGCAATGTAGTTCAAAACGAAATGATATTTCTGACATTTGTATTAAGAAAACATGGGGTCGTTCAATTTACCACATCATCTTTGGACAGTGGCTACATTGTGTCTTCCTGGGCACTCTACCAAGTTGTTGTTGTTGTTACTTATTATTCATCATTAATGACAGCTTCAGACATTATGCAAAAGTGCCAAAAGATGATTGTACAAGTAACATCTGAGGATTGAGCCCACACGCTGCTGTATGGGACAGTTGTGCAAATGGCTAGAAAGCATGGAAAAACTAGATATTCCAGGTAAGAACCAAAGCTGCCCTTAAACAACATTTTCAAGTTGCGCAGTGCTACAGAGTTGTTTGCCTTGTTTGACATCACTACACTCTTGGGGAGGTAAGCCGCTCATTATCCTGACAGATGAGACTCTGAGGATGAAAGATGGTGGCCTGGTTTGCACACTTATCAGGCTGGCAATCCTCTTTGTGTGGTGGAGCTGGGGCATGCCTTTCCTCTCTGCCATGCGCGTAAATTGTCAGAATCAGAGTGGGGCATTCCTTAGGGGTATTGGACTCTGACCGAGGCGATGAGTCTTCAAATCGCCACTCAGTGATGAAGCTTGCTGGGTGACCTTGGGCCGATCATTCTTTCTCTCAACTTAACCTACCTCACAGGGTTGCTGCGAAGATTAGTGAGGTGACCCACTCTCATATATGCTACTCCTGAGCTCGTGTGAGGCACATGCTCCACACAGAGGCACAATTCCCACGATTCACCCCCCTCAAAAAACAAAATGAGAAAGGGTGATTATGCTGTACAGGTTTCTGCCATGGAACTTCCCTTTTGGGCTCATGTGCGTGGTGCTCCCCAACTACACAAGAGGATTGCTGGTGTGAACCAGCCAGAGACTTGTCCATTTGTCCAAGGCTGCTCTGCAAGTCTATGACTGAGCCAAAACTGTAACCTTGGTCACATCCTCATATTTAACATGCCATTCACATTGGTTCAAACAGGCCTTCTTAATTTAATGAAGAGGTGGGCAACTTCGGCTGGTCTGAGGGTCACTTTCCATCCATCGGATTCCCCTGTGGTCTGCATTTCTGCCACCCCTGGGAAAAAAAAATATCCCAAACCCTGGCAGCTTAAAAAAAGACATGTTTAGCTTGTTTAGCTTATTTTTTGCTGCCACTAAATTTTGTACTAGAGGCTGGGGGCGTGCATGCAGCCTGTGGGCCGTGTATTGCCCACCCCTGGTTTAATGGAACAATGATATAATAATAGAACATTTCCTAAAGTGTCAGAAAGCTTCATGTATATTATTTCAGTAATCCTTATAGAAATCCTGTAAGGTAGACCAGTGTCATCATCCCACATAAAAAAGTTGTGGATTGCCTGAAGCCACTCAGGGAGCTCAGGGCTGAGCTGTAATTCGAACACAGGTCTTTCTAACTCTTAGCTCATGCTCTTAACCAGTATACCTCACCAGCTAAGAGGCTGTGCATATAATTTAGTCCATATCTTTAGGAGGTGCATACCCGAAGCAGCAGCAGCTTCAGAGCCTTCTTCGTTAACTTCGAGGACAGACTTGTGAACTGCTTTTGAAAGGTAAAGTTCTTTGTTGTCTGGAAGAGAAACAAAAGTCAGAGGATAATAAGCAATATATTGAATATTTCCACCCGTGACCTGATGTTTTCCAATAGACAGTGAAATCCACTGCCCCATATCAGATCTCCAGAGAGAGAGAGAGAGAGAGAGAGAGAGAGAGAAGCAGCGCCCCCAAAAAGAAAAGTGAAAAAAGAGGGGGAAGACAAGGACATAAGAACATAAGAAGAGCCATGCTGGATCAGACCAAGGGTCCATCTAGCTCAGCATTCTGTTCACACAGTGGTCAACAGCTGCTTGCAGGATCCCACAAGCCGGACATAAGTGCTACAGCACCCTTCCGCCCATGTTCCCCAGCAACTGGTATACAGAGGCATACTGCCTCTGCTACTGGAAGTAGCATATAGCCAATCAGGACTAGTAGCCACCGAGCCTTCTCCTCCATGGATTTGTCCAATCCCCTTTAAAGCTGTCCAAATTGGTGGCCATCACTACATCTTGTGGAAGTGAATTCCATCGTTTATGCGCTGTGTGAAGAAGTCTTCCTTTTATCTGTCTTGAATCTCCCACCAATCAGCTTCATGGGATGACCCCATTGGGTTCTAGTATTATGAGAGAGGGAGAAAAATGTCTCCCTACCCATTTGCTCCACACCATGCAAAATTTTGCAGTCCTCTGTCATGTCTCCCCTTACTTGCCTTTTTCCTAAGCTAAACAATCCAAGTTGCTGTAACCTTTCCTCACAGGGGAGTTGCTCCAGCCCCTTGATTGTTTTCGTTGCCCTTTTCTGCCCTTTTTCCAACTCTACGATAACCGTTTTTAGGTGTGGTGGGAGAGGGGTGGGAGAGAAGATCCTGCATTCCTTTTTGTTTTCTCACCCAGCTAATAATTAAAAGGGAAAGTAGTCTTCGTGAGACATGAAAATAAACGAAACACTGCATTTACAGCATCAAGGCAGAGCTCCAAGCAATTTAAAGATGGTGCTTCAAAAACAGTACTTCAAAATTATAGCTGGATATTTAATTTAATAAAGCAAACGGTGAACAACCTTTTCAGCACCACCTGGGATGTCTCCTTTATTCATGGAGAAAAAATTAAGCGTGCCGCCATGCAGCCCATTAATCTTCCCTGTGCTTAATGCTTCACGTTCTCTATAAACAACTTAATCTTTAAATGGTAGAGGAGTTAATTTGTTCGGGTAAAACAGGTGTGTGGGTTTAAAGTTCTCTCTTGGTTTTCGTAAGGTAAAGTTAGAAAGTATTAAATCTTCGAGAAAACATTCATCTCTTGGATGAAATGCAAGGCTAATTCACTGCATCTGCTGGTTTTCGTGCTTTATAGCCCAATCCTACGCCTTGCTGCATCGGCACTTTACAGGGCTCAATAAAAGGTGTGTAAGAGAATGCAAGAACTGTACTGCTCGATCAAGGAAAAGATCAGTCTTGCCCAGCATTTAGTCTCTGGCCATGGACAGGCAGCTAGATGCCTCTGGAAAGCTGACAAGCAGACTTCCCTTGTGGTCTCGCTCCCAAACAGCTGGTTCTCAGGTTTAGACACCAGATATCTCTAGCAGAGGAACTCAGGAATTTTTTCTCTCTCTACATCATCATGGCACTTGCCAGAGGAAGAAGCTACTGGCCTGCTTTTTTCTTTTCTTTCCTGCATTGCAGCACTGAAACTACAGACGGGCCATGCCCTGGCTGTATTACTCAGGGGCCTGGTCCAGCCAAGGCACCTCACTTTAGATTTGAGGATACTCAGGATGAAACAAAACCAACTGTGTGAAAGATAAGATACAGCTTATTGAATATATATAGTGATGGATGCAGAATATAAACAAACAAAAGAAGGCTTACACTCCCCTTATCTGTGGCCATATTGGTTCCCTGAATAGGCCAGAGGATGGCCCATGGGCCTCTAAAGTTGCCTGGGCAAGTGATGTGTCAATTCCTCTCCCCAAGCCGAGAATAAAAGACAAGAGCTCTTGCCATGGATTTTACAAAGTTCCCCTCTCCCCCTGTTTCAGAGGCTGTCAGTAAGCCACAAGCTAATCCCCCATCCTGGGAAATAGGTTGGGAGGGGGGCAAAGCTGCTTTAGTAAAGCAAACAGTTCCAGTTCTCACGCAAAAGCAGCCCTTATCTAAAGAATATAATTGGGGAAAGCAGCTTCAAGGCAATTATCTCTGGTGCTCTTCCTAACATGCTGGAGGCTATAAGGCCTTGGCATGGCTCCAAGAAACTATCCTGGCTTTTGGGCACTGGGAAAGTTTACTACACTACCTGTTGAACCTTAATAACCTCCTTGCCATTCTTCCAGAAGAGCCCACCCAGTACACCGGTGTTAATGCATCTCAGATTTAAAACGTAGATTTTCATTTCTAAAATTCTCATTTTGGTATGAAAACTTGCTTTGTACAATGGCTGGGTCTCATGGCATTTCCCAACAGCAACTACTGGTGTTTTCACACCAGTATTAGAAATTTGAACCACTTTCAGATATATATTTTTTGATGGCAAATCATCTTTCTTCTCTCTAACACAAATAGACGGTGTGGACAGATTCCCCCACTCCATGGTCACAATTCAGCTTGTCCCCCTCCACACCAGCTATTGGTCAAAGAAAAATCAGCTATCCAATGGCAAAAGGACATGAAGAATGACAAGATGCGATCAACTGAGAACCCATCCTACATTATTAAACTTGTTGAGGGTCTGCCAATCACGCACATAAAAAGTGTCTGCTCTAGGACCCCAAGTCTTACAGAGGAAAGCATGACTAAATCCATCCACACTTTGAGCACTACACACTTCCTTGCTTACCCTTCTAAAAAAGTCTATATCAGAACCGGACACTAGAAGAACAGCAAACGCGGTCAAAGGTATGGAGCTCCTTTCAGTTTGTTCTGTGCTCCCCACTTCTCTGAGCTTGTGAGAAGTTCCAGGGGGACGGAGCACTACTGGGTTTAGTTTCCTTTGGATGAGAGACCACTGGAGACTTAAGGTGTTCATATTATGCAGCCTTGTAAATAAGGCCACAAAAGTTACTGGCCTGCTAAATGTTTTTTTTTTACTAGCTTGTTACCATGCTGACTGCAGAGGAGGGGAAGCCCGGAAATGCAGGCTTCAAGCCCCTTAGCAGGCTTGTAAAAACACTGCCTTCTATCAAGCAGAATTGAAGGAGGGGCTGATTGCTCCATCCCTCTCCCTGTCAGCCTGCTACATTTCTGTGCTGGATATGGACGAAGGGTCTCTCCTTTCTCTGCAGCTAGCCACACTTGCCTGTATGGAATTCCTGGCGACCATCATCTACCTGGCGAGTTGTTAAATACAATGTAGTATTTTCTTTATTTACAACTATAGAAGCAGAGCATAAGTGGAGGCAAAAATGGAATCCTACAGGGCAGAAGAACCCACAGAATACAACTTGGATAGCCCCCCTTGGCTGCACTCCCTCTTCCAGCTAAAGCCACCAAGAAACGTTCAGCTCTCCTTCTGCCTTGGTCTCTCCTACTTCAAAAAACATCCATCCAGATGTTTCGCTGTCACTACTGTCTCTCTCTGCTTCTTCTCTCTCAGCTGGAGGGGTGTCACCTTCTACAAGCCCTGATGGGCATCTCATTCAAAAACCCAGAGAGATGGAAGTAGGTCCCTTCCCAAATGTGTTTAGGATTGTCACATAGGGGGATATGTGACCAAAAGTATATAAAATTGTGAGTGGATTGGAAAAGTGAACAAAAACAATTCTCTAGAATTGTTGCTAGAATTGCAGAGCAGTGAATTGAGCATGCAGTTGATTTAAAAACAAAGAAGACATAGTGTATCTGTTGGACCTTTTTGCCACTGAGTGTAATAACAAACAGCATATTAACAAATGGACTACGGATATACGAGAGAGAGAGAGAGAGAGAGAGAGAGAGAGAGAGAGAGAGAGAGAGACCTAATAGGCTGTAAATGTAGGTCAACTGCCACAATGCTATAGTGTCCCTAACCCTATTACCATTAATTACCACAGCCTGTGACTTTCTGGGGAGGACAGTCAACATGGCAAGAGTGGTTCATGGGCCAGCGTGTCCTCTTACATGTTCAAACTGGAGTGCGCTGTGTTTATTTGGGCATTGTTCTTCCAGGCTCTGAAATCGGTCCCCCCCCCCATCTTCAGTCTAAGGAGAGATTGTACAGACAGCTTGTCTGAGCGTGGAAAGCTAAGCAGGGTCAGGCCTGGTTATTACTTGGATGGGAGACCCCTCCTCTAGTTTCCTGCATTGAGCAGGGGGTTGGACTCGATAGCCTTGTAGGCTCCTTCCAACTCTATGATCTATGAAATCCTGTTGTGTGAGATGCCGCATAGCTGTGGGCCATCCAGTGCCTCTGCACACCCCAAGATTTCCTGTACAAGAAGAGGAGTAAAGAAACAATGGGGGAGGAGGCAGAGGGAAAGAGGCAGGGCTTCAGCTGGAACTAAGCATGAAGCAGAAAGCTCCCAGAGTAGCTTGGGAGAGACAAAAGGAAGTTACCACTTTCCTCCCAATGGAACCTCCCATCCTGCTCTCTTGAGGGAGCTCCTGTATAGGAGTCACCTTCCTCCATCTGGAGATATTGCTCAGCTTCATTTGAAGTCAATTAAAGCAGGGGTGGAGAACCTGTGGTCATCCAGATGTTGTCAGACTCCCAGCTCCTATTATCCCTGACCATTAGCCCACAGAACTGGAGTCCATCATCATCTGGAGGACCACAAGTTCCCCTCCTCTGCCTTAAAGCAAGCAAAGACTGCAGTTGCCATGGCAGGGCTGAAGCACACATTACATCAAGGGTGTTGAACCTCAGGCCCACGGGCCAAATCTGGCCCTCCTGTGGCCCCAATCTGGCCCTCTGGGGTTCCTCAGATAGTTACGCCCTTCCCCTGGCCCCACCCCCTTCCCCCCAACCACAGATCCTTTGGTGGTTTCCCAGCTACTAAAAGGTTGAACTGCCTCTCTTAAGGCTTACTCCCTGGCAGTAAAAACTTTAATCTACAATTATTCTGGTATTTTTGGCCCCACACCTTTGGCCTTCAACACACACACACACCCTTCGAGCTTCTCTGAAATTGAATTTGGCACCTGGGCTGAAAGAGGTTCAACACCCCTAGGTTACACTGATGAACAGTTCAACGCAGTGTGATTCTTTTTCCAAACTTGAAACGGCAGCCACCAAAGGGAGAGCTGATCAGGGCTGTGGCAAGTGCAGTGCATTTGTTTAAAACTCACCGACCCTAACATTCCTGGCACATCCCAATCAGGGCAGAACACTGGACTTCAGGGATCATGGTTCCGAGGCCTTGAGACAGTTTTCCTCATTATTAAGAGGAACTGAGAAAACAACCGGCTTCCAAGCAAGGGGGTAATTTAAAGTGACTGGAAGGGCAATGAGTTTCAATGAGCAGGTGAGATAACATAATCTGGGCAGTTGTGGAATGTGCAGTAGGAAAGAAAACTTCTACCGCCCCAGTTGCAGCCACGTCTCCGTATCAGTGTGGCACTGACCTTGCAGTTATGAGCCGATTCTTGTTGTTGGCTATAAGCCAGCTCCCAGCAGTGTGCTTATTGCCAACTTGAACCGCCCAATAAAAATCAGCTTCAAGCTCCAGGTGAGACGTGCACAGGGCCAAAGGGGGAGAAACAGGAGAACTATAACAAGTATCGGAGACATACTTAATTGGAGACGGGAGCCAGAAGCTTGAATAGAGACAGGCATGATTAATGCCTTGTTAAAACTCTCAGCCAACCTTCCCCAACCCTGGCACACTCCAGATGTGTTGGGCTGCAACTCCCAACATTCCCAGCCTGGCTGGGAATGTTGGGAGTTGCAGCCCAACACATCTGGAGTGTGCCAGGGTTGGGGAAGGCTGCTCTGGACAGTGTGGGCAGAGCTAGCATTGTTCCCAAGAGCTCTTTTTAACTGTTTACAAGTTAACTGGAAGAAACTTTGGTGACGGAGGATTCCCAGAACAGCCTGTTTTGTGGTAATTAAAAAAACACACAGTTTTATTACACAGCGATGCCTCTGGAGGCTTTTTTCTTTTTTTAAAGTCATACTTAAAGTAGACCCATTGAAATCTGTGGGACTTAAGTTAGTCATGACTAACCTGTCCAACTGATTTCAGTACGTCTACTCCACATTAAGTCTAGATTCAACCCAATGGACTTAAGTGTGCTTAATTCTATATTGGGCTGTCGCTAAGGTGAAACCCCTGAAATAAAACAAAAGGAGGGAAGGGACAGCATTGAGAAACAATTTAGTAGAAGGAGAACAGGCTTACAAATGCAGCGAGCGGGATTATGATGATGATGATGATGATGATGATGATGATGAAAAACCTCCGCCCTTTCAAGAAACAGTTTTTAAAGCCACAGTTCCTGCAGTGTAGCAGCAGAGTTCTGGCCACCACCATGCTTCCTCCCCAGAGTACCTCCAGGTGCTAACAGCAGAGCTGAAGTCAACGGTAGGTATGGTCAGGCACCTGCTGAGGGCCCAAACCCCAGCAGGGGCCCACTGACAAGAGTCCTTTGGAGCTGCTCCTCCTCTTCACCATTGCAGCCTTCTTGTTCACCCGCCTCTCACTCTGGCCCAGACAATGGGGGTGGTGAAAAGGAGGAGCAGCAGATGCCACTGCCTACTTGCTCACTGGCTCTCTGCCTGTCATACAAGCAAGTAGTAACAATGTTGAGTAAGAGGCAGAGGAGCAATTGCAGCTGATGACAATGGCAGTGAGAAGGTAGACTCACTGAGGGTGCCTTGCCCAAGGGCCCTCAAAAACCTGGAGCTGGCACTGGAAGGAAGAACTGTGGAGGACAGAGCTCCGTCGCTGCTGCGTCCCCAATCCTGGTGGCTTTAAAAAGTATTTTAAAAGTGGGGAGGGGAATTTAAGCAGAAAAATAAATGGTAAGATGACCCCACCCATGCAACAACTGTAAGCCCTCTCCCCTCCCCCTGAACCATTTTGGGGGTTTAATCATGTTCCCTAAAATGGCTGGCCATCTGCAAATGGGGTGTTGAATTGAGGGCTGTTTCAGTCCACCCCTAGTTGTGGCCATTATTTTGTTAGGGAACAAATTATTGTTTTAGATCAGGGACAGGCAGCTGCAGCCATAAGGCCCCCCCAAGGCCAGGTTTCCTCTCAGGAAAGCTTTTCTCTTAGACTGATCAGCCCATGGCAAGTCGCACATGGTAGCATCACAGGGCTGCACAGGACAGGAGGAGAACCCTGTGGAGCCTGCAACGCCTGTCCCTGTTTAAGAACAATGCATATAATAATTATTAAAGCATTTAGAACTCACATTTCTGGAACAAGTCCTTCTGGACCAAGTATTCAAACTATTTCACAACTATACAAGAAACCAAAACACATACACAAAACAATCCTCTTACCAGACATTGCAGTGAGATCAGCACTTTGGCTGAATAGTTCTGTAATTCCAAGGCCCTTCAAAACATCCTTCAGATCAATTTCCTGTTCTATTGAGAACCTAGAGAGCACACAAAAGAGCACAAAAAGAGGCTGAAAATCCCAGCTCTCTTCCCACCCAAAGAAACTTATTTGTAAGTTGTCATTAGTGAAACAGAGAAAGAAATTAATACAGGAGCAACCTGTAAGGCATTCAGGTAGCTCAGCATGGGGGAAAACACTTTTTTAAAAAGTGATAAATCGTATTTATTGAGCAGACATTCTTCACTAGCTGACTTCTGGGCATTGTCTTGTTTGAAGTAATATTCTGAGACTAATTGTTTTGCAGTCATGTAACAAAGTCCTAGCAAAGGACTTTGAGTCAACAGAATGGGGGGGGGGGAGAGGGGTACTCCTGTGTGTGAAGCCCACTGAAATAGTCAGTTTTAAACATCACTCAGGAGTGAATTCTAATCACAGAATGTGGGGGCAGAGGAGAGAGACTGTAAGAAAACTGTTAAGAATATGACTAAGAAACAAAGCAGGCATGTAAGAGCTTTTCTTTGAAAAGAAAATATCTACATTTGAATTTTCAGAAGACAATGTTGATTTTAAGAGAAATAATGGTTCTTTTTTAAAATGGGCAAATTCCATCACCCTATGATGAGAAACACAAACAATGTGCAAGCCAAAAGGTTCTTGCTTAAAGTTCCAGCAAGATGCAGGAAATGAGAAACCCGTGGTTGGTATTCCAAGGGAGAGCCCATTACCCCGTGAACAGAGCTGGAGGAGGCCAGTTGGCCAGAAAGTCCAACCTTCTGCCCTAATGCAGGAACAGCCAGGTGTTTACAAGACCAGCCTTGCCTCGGTCAAGGAATTCATAAATACCACAGCGGAAGAAACAACCTGCCTGTGCAACCACACAAGCACTTTAAGAACAGGACGTGACTTCTCACCATTGAACCAAATAGAGTGAAATGACTCCATACCAAAACAGAAATGAGTTACCCAATAGTACTCTTGCCTGGTCCCCTTAGGTACCACCATACTTGGTGATGTTCTAGAATAGCCATTCCCATCCTGGTGCCCTCTGGATGCTCTGGACTTCACCTTCCATCAGCCTCCACCAGCATGGCTGATGGGCAGGAATGCTGGGAGTTGTAGTCCAAAACATCTGGAGAGCACCAGGTTGGCGAAGGCTGCTCCAGGCCTTAGCACACTCCTAGCAGGGAGGTGCTGAGGCCCAGAGGCTGAAGCCACCAAGGCACTGGCTTCATTCCTCCTTTGCATTCCTTGTGCAGGGAGAAGCAAAGTGGACTCAGTGGAGGCTGAGTCACTCTTCCACCCCTCCCCCTTCTGAGGGGGGAGAGCTTGGGGGAAGGGCCATGTCTGAAGTTCTGCAGGCCAGATGGGCTAGACTGGTGGGCCAGATTTGGCCAGCAGGTTGGGAGTTTTCCATCCCTGCTGTAAGAATTCTGAAACTCTGAATCCAGATGGTTCCCCTCACCCTTTCTAAACTTGGTTATTGCAGCACAGTGATAGAAAACTTGTACCCGAGCAACTTCAGTCTGCTTCAGAACTGAGGAGACAACAGCTTTGCCCCAGTGGAGTATCGTCTAATAAATACAACTGGTCTTGTTTCTTTGAAGATATGGCTGTAGTCAAATTTTCAGCCCCAAACGGTACATTGCACATAGAGATATAGGCACACAGAATCAACAGACAGAAGAAACTGTTTCCAGGAATAAGACAAACAGGGATTTGATCCATTAGAGGTGCAAAAGAAAAACAAAAAATCCTGTCCATCTGGACCCCTACAGTGAACGTGTTTGCATGAAAAGCAAGGGTGAGAAAAAGTAATCAGGGCCAGATTAAAACTGTCACAAAGGCATGTCGCCAAGACAAAGCAGCATCACTGAAAACATTGGAGGATAACAGGGATCCTTAGAAATCCAGATGGCCAGGCTATGGGTGCAGTTCATCAAGCACCTTCTCTGAAAGAGGCCGATGGAAAAGCAGAGAACTTCAGGTCTAACAGGCAGTGGTTGGTGGATTGCGCTCCTCAAATCATATAGGACCAAACCAGATATAAAACACAGGGCTGCTGTCAAAAACTAATTTCTCCCTGTCTTACCCTGATGGTGTGATTTAAATGGGCTTTAAAACTGTCAATCAAGCCAAACAAGGTTTCTTACCACAATTAGACATCCAATGACATTCACTAGGTTGTGTTTAAGGAGTTGTTATATACTACTGTGAAGAAAAGAGCCTTTGGGGGTTCCTACATGCGCACACACACACACACACACACACACACCCTCATGTGTGAACCGGCTAAAGGCTGGGAGGAGGCGATGGCGCCTGGAAGTCCTGAAAGCTGGAGACCCGGCTTTCAAATACAAATGTAGTTCAGGCCCAGTAAGTCAAGAGTCATGAGTTCCCCTCCCCCTGCCTGGCCAGGTGAAGTGCATCATGATTGGCTAAAAGGCAGCAGAGCTACAGAGAGGAGGGGAGGGGGGGAAAGGTATATTTCCCAACGTGTGGATTTTTGTCTTTGTCTTTGGTCATCGCGTGCCTGCTGGCTGTTGGAGCAATGGCACCAAGGAGAGGCCCAAGCCTTCGGGGGGCGGGGGCTCAGGATCCGACCCCAGGTAGCTCCTGGTGAAATTAGCTGAATGAGGGCTCTGGTAAAGGCCAGCCTTGTGGGAGGCTACCCATCTCGGACCTTCGGGTAGGTGTGGTAATCTCCATCGGGCAGCAAGGCTGTGCTGGATCTAACCCTGGAAGAGAACTGACCCTCAGGTAACAGAGTTGTGTGCCTGAGAGATATTAAGAATCCGGTTTTGTTATTTTGCAGCTTTACTGTGTACTAAAGTGTCTCTCTATTTTGTGCTTCTCTCATTTCCCTATTGGTTGTTGTAAAATGCTACCAGAATAAACCTTTCTTGGTTTTACCCCACAAGGGTTTTGTAGTCGCTCTGTGGCTTCAGTAACTAAATCCAGGTTACAGTCAGAAAGGCAAGTCCCTGAACAGAGATTCAAGTAGGATTGCAGACAGCTGAGGCTGGCAATCTGGTATCTTGAGATCTCTGGGGGTCTTGGTTCCTTTTGGGTAGGAAAGGGTGGGGGTGTGGCGGGTCAGCCAGTCCCCCCTTCCTCCACAACTACCTTATGGGATTCCCTCCCAAGGGATTGTGTGGTTGGCCCTCTCAGTATTTAAAAAGGCTCTGAAAACCCACCTGTTTCAAATAGCTTTCAACGGATGTGTTTTATTGGTTCATGCTGTTCTTTTATTGGGGTTTTATCTCTGCAGCTCTGGAAATTGTATTTTTTTTAAAAAAAATACTGGCTGAATTATATTTTAATTGTTGCATTTTCTTTTAGGGTTTTTTGTATTTTTAATTTTTTTTTTTTAAAGGTTATATTGTACTTTTAGGCTTGTATTTTGTTCACTGCCTTGGGTGAATCTGGTCCAGAACAGCAGATTATAGATATTTAAATAAATAAAGTGCAATGGTAATGTTGTAACTAACTGAAGGCCCCTGAAGTTTGACGGGTGCAAGCAGGAGGGGGCAGTTCCACTCCTTCCCCCACACCCGCACTCCTCCTTCTCCCTTACAATTTCCCAGCCATCTCCGAGGCTAATGTCTCAGGCAGGCAGAGCAATACTCCATCCCGTGGAACTCAATGGTGGCCAACGAGAACCAAGCCAGCCCCACCTGTAATTGTCCTGTGTTTAGTTCTGTGTCTGGAACCATCAACTATCCGGGACAATGGGAGTCCTGTGACTGGCTACCCTGTGTCATTTTAAAGAGTAAACGCAGTCACGGGGAGGGTGGGGATTCGGATTGAGCTCAGAGCACTGGGAAATGGGGAGTTTACCCCACTCCCCTCATGCGCTTTTCCCAGTCTGAAATTCATCTCCTGGAGCTACTGTTTGCCCCGGAGGGCAAAGCTTACAGGTAGGGATGTCCATGTACCTGTGGGGGACCCCCACCCTGCCCCGCCTCTCCGTGGCAGCCCCCCCGCCGCTCAATCCTCAGTGGCACGGAGCGATTCCCTGCGCCGCTTGAGCCGGCCGCGCCGGAACTGGCACGGGCAGCTCGCCGCAGAGAGACAAGTGTTTCAGTTCATCTTTTTAATCAGGATTCATCCAGTGCACACCTTCTGGACCAAACACAGACTCGGATGCAATCTGTCCGTACATTTCCAAGCTTGCAATGTGATTTACGGACCCCTCCCCCCAAACTTGTGTTCGACAGCATGTGTACATTTGAAAAATGGGCATGAAAGAAATGTATATTTTTGGAAAATGTACACAAATACGCTTTAATCGATAGGAGAAGAATGCATGCATTTCAAAGATGCGCACAACTGAGGCGTACATTTGGAAAAATCCACATGGATTTTCATGCGAAAAGGAAAAAAAAACAAAGCTCGCAATCTGATACGGACACGAGTCAGAACAAGTTGCGAGATGGAATTCGGAAAAGTTTGGCGAACTTGTGTTTTGCCGATTTGCACATCCTTAGCAATGCTAGTCTAAATTAACCCATTGAAATGAATGGGGCTACTCTAAGTAGGACTAACATTGGATGCAACCCATAGTTCCTATGGGCCATTTAAAAAAGAAAAAGAAAAAAATATCATTACTTTCAGGACAGTGTTAAAAGAAAATCTCTCACTCACTAGGAAACCAGCCTAGAAGGGCTGATGCCAGAGGAAGTTTCTGCAATATTAAATACTGGATGTCTGTGGCTCTAAAGTACTGGCTGGATAATTTGAATCAATACATGAAACTCAGTCCATCTACCCCTCTGACTCCTGGTCTTGGGAATCCCCTTATGGATGATCGAGACACAGTGATGCAGAAACACGAAATACCAAGTTTGTAGCAGAATTCTTCCTGCCCTAGGAGTTGGGCTGGAAATGGAAACAGAGAAGTTTTGAGCCTTAGGCCTGCATTGTAGAAGAAGGCCCATGGACCATTTCTGACTTCTAAGGCTTTCCTGTGAGCTTGTGTAGATCTTTAGGATGCTAGCTTATGGCATGCAGCCATGTGCCTCCTCTGGGCCCGGGGGTTGTTTCAGGGGTAATTTTACATGATGTTTTTATTGTACATTGTCCTGGGCTCCTGAAAGGTGGAAGGTGTGATTTATAGATCTAATAAATGAATAAATACATAAATAAAGGGGTGCAAGAAGATTTATGGTGGGAAAAGCCTTTGAAAGCTGTCCATTTAGCCCAGTATTGTCTGCTCTGACTGGCAGCAGGTCTCCGGGGTCTCTGGGAGAGGTCCTTCCTATCACCTGCTACCTGATCCTTTTAACTGGAGATGCCAGAGATTGAACCCAGGACATTCTGCATGAGAGGCATGTGCTCTTCCACTAAGCTAGGTTAAACCATGGCAGGCTACAGGTGGCCTCCATGCATATATTCCATCCAGATGATTTGGACCTCAGTTCCCATCAGCCCCTGCCAGCTTGGCCAATGGTTAGGAAAGCTGGGAGTTGTTGTCCAAAACATGCAGAGGGCACCAGGTTCGGGAAGACTGGCTGAACCTCTGCTATAAAGGAACTGAAAGGTCAGGCTCCAAACAGGTTGTTCAGGTGGGCCTATGGACTTGAGCACAGCCACTGGAATTATGTACATATTCCCCCATTCCTTTGATTGGCCAATCCCCTTCCCTCACTCCAGTTCTGTGGGCATCCTGTAAACATTTGGTTGGCCATCGAGGGGAACAGGATGCTGGATGAGAGAGGGCTTTGGTCGGATCCAGCAGGGCTCTTCTTCGGTAAGAATGCAACTGATTGACTGTGAAGCACCCAACCCTAGGAAAGTGGAGGATGCAGTGCTAGAGACCACAGCACAGAGGTGCGTGTATGAAAACTGGGGAAACTGGAGAAAGATGTCCTTTGCCACCCAAAATAACACCCCCTGGAGCTCAGAAAGGAGACACAAGCTATGAGAGAGAACCTGCGGAGTATGACAGATGGAATGACTGACTGAGGGGCAAAACAGATGTTACCTTATATCCGTATCTAGCAGCTACAACTAGGTGCAAGGCCGCCACTTTGGATCAAGATCCTAGCACGGGGGGGTGGGGGCAGCGTGGCTTTTAAGATCTAGATTGGGGGCCCTGCACCTACTCTAGAATAAAAATGAAAGGAAGACATAGCTGCTAGATGCAGACTTAAAGGAATGTCTGTTTTGGCTTTGAGATTGGGGAAATCCAGATTCAAATCTTCGCTCAGTCAGAAACTCTTCTTAGGTGATCTCAGACCTAACCTACCTCACAGGGTTGTCATGAGGATAAATGTGGGGTAGATATACACCACCCTAAGCTCCCTGGAGGAATGGTAGCATAAAATAAAAATAAAAATATATGACCTCATTTATTTCTCTATTGCTTGGCATAGCACAAGTGAAGCTGAGAAACACTGGAACAATACTAAACGACCGTGATTGTAAAACTAAGCATTTTATCGTTCTATGACAGTTTGAGATTCTGTTGTGTGCTCAGCAGAGAGATAATAATTTCTGGTAGTGGCTGGGAAGTCCTTGGAGCCTTCCAGTTACAATTACCTAGGAGAACACAATATATTTTAAATTAATTTGATCCAAATAGAAATCCTTCTTACTGTCACCTCCAATTTCCTGGTTGAAATGTTGATTTCTCCCAGTTACCTGGAGCAATGACAGAGATATTCCATCAGGCCCAAATGCCTTGTCAGACTTTTCTGCAGTACAGTAACATGGTGGTGACCTTACGAACTTTTCAGTCACTTTAAATAACTGCATATTTTACAGTTAAATAATCTAAGTTTTTGGTGTATCCTTTCATTTGTGAGGGAATTCATGGTTCTCTCAGAAAGGATGCCTGGACATGACTTGAAGCTCCCCTGCTTTATCTCCAGTGACATTAGCTGGTTTTATAATGCAAATTTAAAGTATATAGTAGGAAGACTGTTCTAATAATTTAATTTTTTAATTAAATAACTTCTATCATCACTGTGATCAAGAAATTTGGAACAGCTCTTGGCGGCCAGGATTAAATAATTAAAAAGGAGTCAACATTTTATCTATTTTGGTTGATTTAGAGTGCAGTCGTATGGGCTAAATGTCCAAATGACTGAGTTCTCCAGTCTCGGAGGTCTCCATCCATCCTATGCCCTGCTGGGGTCTTGCTGACAGGGAGGGAGGAGCGACGGAGGCTTTTTTAGCCTCTCCACCCTCGAATACAGCATATTTGTTAGACGGTCCTCTGAGCCCATTTAACTCGCTCACTCTGCCAGGGGTGGGGGCTGGGGGTCTGTTGATTCCTGCAGATCCATGGTGGCATCTCCCCTCCCAGTGCCCTGCCCCCAACGCACTAGTTTTTCCCTCCTCAAGGTTGGAGTCCCAACCTTGGAAGGGGTAGCTGCTGTGGAGCTTTTTGCCATGGCTGGGGAGGGGGAAGAGCAACCACAGTCAGCTCTCCCCCTCCGAGGTCGGATCTCTTTCTCCGGCCTTGGAAGGGAGATCCTCTCCATCCTGTGGCCCCTCAGATGCTGTCTAGGGATCATAGGATTGCGCTCATGACTATTCTGTATACACAGTGAGGCAGAACCGCAAACATTGAGTGGGCTGCCTTGCACAAGTGAAAGTGCCTTTCAGTTTGCGCAAGACTTCTCTGGAGCCAAGCCAATAAAAACTGTGGGAGAAATTAAAGGGCTGCACTCCAGGTACCATCTGGGCTGGGGTGGAGGTGGGAACAACTAAATCTACTACCCATCCCGAAACCATAGTTACTGCAGCCAGTGGAGGCTGGTGGCTCCAATGTCAGTGGGGCGGTTGAACTCTACCCCCACCCCCAAAACAGGTTCAGCACCATGGATAGCTCCTTAAAAGTTCAGACTACAACCCCAAGTAGATACACTGCTCCACTGACACTGGAGCCACCAGCCTCTATGACTGCAGCCATTGAGAATCAAGACTGCTCATATCTACAAGGAACCATTCAAGGACTGTTTCCATACAGTGCGATACCAGAATGTGGCAGAAGCTTGGGAAGTGGATATATATATATATATCTCCAGCATATATCTCTCCAGCATATTTTCACAATAGGAGCAAAAAAAGGTAGCTAGCATGAGCTTGAAACGCAGGACTCCAATACTGTAATTCCCTTATTAAATTCCAGAGATTAATTACAGACTTCCAGGTTGAATTTCTCCAAGGACTGCAAGCGGATCTGCTGGATGTTATCAATGCACTAAATAAATACCTCATAAATATTTTATGCTATTGCTAAAAGAGAGAGAGAGAGAGAGAGAGAGAGAGAGAGAGTGAAAGAGATGGAGGGAAAAGGCATGGATGGTCCTATAGGCCAGGTATTCTGAGAAACAGCAATGGAATAAAATTAAATATTCCATGCCCTGAAAGAGTTCATTCAATTATAAAATGAACATTTTTAAAACTTTTACATTTGTAATAGGGCCTGAAAGACTAAGCAAAGCCAAGTTAATCACAACATTTCCAATTTTCTGTCTGCACTATTTCCGTCCGACTGAAACTGCAGTTTGCTTGTCTTAATAGCAAAATGGAAAAAATGGTACAAGATTGTTAAATTATATTTCGTTTCGTTCTCAAATCATTGTTTCTGAGCCAAAGTGATCAACATTTTTTAATCCACTTTTGTGTAGCAGGGAAACAGACCATGAAACTAATTTGCAAAAATGTCTTCGAAGCACAATTTAACTGAAGGACATAACAAGGGAAAAGTACCAGCTAATAACAGTAACCAAGTCTGAGGCATATGAATCGCTTCACTCGGCGCTGGAGTCTTCGGGCCTTGCACAATAAATGTATGTTTGTTTCCCCATTAGTTGCACAAGTTTCACATCTTCCCCTCAAGAATGCAATTTGAAGTGAGGATACTATTAATTTTATTTATTAATTTATTATATTTATCAATCGCCCATCTGGCCGGTCGCCCGGCCACCCTACTACATTTTCCTCAGCATTCAAAATGCACAGTTTCGTACCTGCAAAAAATGTGACACTTTCCTTCCTCCCGCCTCTGCTCCAATAAGGCATTAATTACTCTTGTGACTTCCTGTATGGAATGTGGCAGTGTAAACATCATGGACACCAACTGGATATTGGGTTGGAGTTAGGGTAACAATGTATCCTCCTTTACAGAGGTCAGTTATCTATCTGAAGGGCTTCAGGCCTGGTATGAGACAGAGACTACTTGGTTGTCCTTGGTAGACAACATGCACTGGGAACTGGACAGGGTGAGTGTGTCCCTGTTGGTTCCGCTGGACCTCTCAGTGGCATTCGATACCATCAACCATGGTATCCTCCTTAGGTGGCTGTCTGAGATGGGACTGGGGGGCACTGTTCTATGGTGGCTGTGGTCTTTCTTGGAGGGGTGATTTCAGAACGTGGGTGCAGGGGGATTCCTGTGAAACACCATGGCCATTGACCTGTGGTTCAATTTTGTCCCCCATGCTATTTAACGCAGACATGAAGCCGCTGAGAGAGGTTGTCTGGAGTTTTCGGTTTGGTGCCACCAGTATGCTGATGACACCCAACTCTATCTTTCCCTTCCATCTAAATGCAAGGAAGCTGTTCTAGTTCTAAACCAATGTTTGAGTGCACTCAGTGGACTGAATGGGTGCGAACAAATTGACACTTAATCCAGACAAAACAGAGGTGTTCCTGGTCAGCTGAAAGGCAGATCAGGGAATAGAGATTCAATCTGTGCAGGAAGGAGTTAAAATCCCTCTGAAGACTCAGGCTTGTAGGTTGGGTGTACTCCTGGATTCAGCCCAGAACCCTGATGCACAGGTTGTGGTGGTGGCCAGGAGTGCGTTTGCACAGCTGAGGCTAGTGCACTAACTGCGCCTGTTCCTAGAGACTTCTGATCTGGCCATGGTCACTCGTGCCTTAGTTACATCCCATTTGGACTACTGTAATGCACTTTATGTGCGGCTGCCCTTGAAATTGATTTGGATACTTCAGCTGGCCCAGAATGCTGTGGGTCTGTTTCTGAGCAAAATTCAAAGTGCTGGTTATGACTTATAAAGCCGGACCAGGCTACCTGAAAGACCATCTTCCCCCATATGAGCCTGCCTGGGTTCTAAGATCATCGGGTGAAGCCCTTCTCTCGGTCCCGCCACCATCAGAAGTGCGTTCGGTGGGGACACAGGATAGGGCCTTCTTGGTGGCTGCTCCCAGGCTGTAGAACTCCCTGTTCAGAGAGAGGCTAGGTCTGTCCGCTCTCTATTGTCTTTCCACTGGCAGGCAAAGAAGTTTTTATTCAGGCAGGCCTTTGGCATATAAGCTGCTCTGTGGCAGAAGGAGGTATTAATGTGTCGGTGCTGTTTATTTCTTTTAACGTTGTATTTTTAATTGTGGCTTTAATTTATTTGCTTTAATGCTATGTTTTAATTAAGATTTTGTTTTTAGTCTGGATTTTATTGTTAGCCACTGTGAACACCCTTTTTGGGGGAAAGGTGGGATAGAAATTAAACAAACAAACTATGGGCCAGCCACCTGGCATCCATCCACGCATTTGCCTAGTTAAGACTCAAGGATACTGAGCAATGACATGCCTCAGGGATTCCTCCCTGACTCTTCACTGAAGTGTGGATTGAGTTTAGGGAACTTAGGTTTTTCTTTACTCCCTTCCCTTGAGATGCGGGAAAGTGTTGCCCAGGACTTCTCTGCTCAAACAGCCTTAGTGAGTGGTTGGAGTATCATTGAGGTTTGATATTTCAAGGTCATTTCAGTTATGGTTGAGTCATACTAGTGTACCCCAGCACAGAGTTTGGGAATCACTGGTTCAATCCTTAAAAACAAACAAACAAAAATATCGAGACAGATGGCCATCACCCTATTATGTGACTGTGGAATCCCAAGTTAGTCATGCACAAAGAAATACGTCCTCTCCTTTGTCCTGAAGCTACTTGCCTTTTCATTTTATTATATGGGCCCAATGAGTTCCAGAGTTTCAAAAGAAAGAGAACAAAGAATCATTGCTCTCTACTTCCTCCTAGCAGGAAACCCAACTAACTCATGGAGCACTCTTAGGCACATTGTGATTAGTCAGCTATGATTAATTTGGTCAGCTGACTGAAACTATTCTTATCTGTAACCTCCCAAGTACTACTAGGAGCACTAAAAATGATAAAAACACTCTTTGTTAGCAAAAAGAGTTCTTGCAACATCCCACGTGGACTCAATGAAGACCCAATGAAGGGAGAAGTCAGCTCAGGAAGCTGCTAAACCTCAAAAGAGAGAAGCAGAATAAAGCTGCTTGTCTCCAAAATGTTGGAAGGATTCATTATGGCTGTATTTGTAGGACCTATCCCTTACACCAGGCGTGGACAGAAAGTAGATCTCCAGATGTTTTGGACATCAACTTCCAGCATTCTTGACTATTGCCCATGCTGGCAGGGGCTTCTTGTAGTTGGAAGTCCCAAACACTTGGAGAACTACCTTCTGTCCACCCCTGCCATACACCACATGAGTAGAAAAAAATCTGGTATGAATACAGGAGACTAACTGTTAGGGTTAGACTACAGAATACAGACTTCAAGCTTTAACAGATGGAATCAGGATGCAGTTGGAAGTACAGACCTCTCAATATTTTCATGGCTTGCTGAAACAGAGCACAATATGCTACAATCCTTTATACCAATAGCAAACTCAATTAGAACTAGATCGGCATCATTCTCACGCAAGAGGGAGGTATCAGCAGGCTTGGGGGAACCCCAAGGTTTGCAGATGTAGAAAAATGTTTAGGAGGAAAAACTTTAAAGAGGCACCCCCCCCCCTCCATAAAACAGCCCAATGAAGAATGAGCATGTTCAGTGGCCACAGAATGCTGTGTATCTGATTGGGAAAGGGGAATGGAAAACTGGTGAGAGGGAGGGAGAATGGAATGGAGTACCCGGAAAGAAGGTATATCTGTCTGTCTGGGATACCGAACAGGAACACACTGAAACATTTGTAGCAGGTCCTACTTGTATTCGACTGGCTTGAAATGGATCTAGATAATCTGTATCATCCAGAATCTCCAATCGGAGACCAGCCACTCTTGTATGAGGCTAAGTGCCTTCTGCTCACACTACGAAGACTTTGGGTAAAAGCCTTTGCTTACAGTTTTATGGCTTCCAAGGAAGGCCTCCCAAAGCTTAGACAGACTCCGCACATTGAAAACAGATTGTGGCAGCCTACTAAACCTACAGTGGCCCCTGCCTGAAACTTTCCTACCAATACGCTTTCCCCAACAATGCATCACTGTCCTCCAATGAAGAACATTAATATTCTATTTTACATCTGGGGAACTGAGGCTAAAATGGAGCAACTGTCCAAACACCAGCTAAAGAGTTCAATGGTCAAACAGGGATTTGAAGTCCCCGCCACACACACCATCCAACATGCTATCCATCACACTCTACTGATTCTTCTCCTTCCCCAACAAGAAGCTGGGAAAAGCATTCTCACCTTGGCAGATATACCTCCACCTTCTGTTTCTTCACAGAGCTTGCCCATTCCTCGATCAACTGGGCCTTGACCAGAGGTTCCAGTGTGGCTAGTGGAACTTCCTGCCTGGAAAGTACTATCATCATACTGATCTCGTCCCCCTCGTAGGGTATTTCCAGAACTTGATAGATGCCTCCGGCTTCATTGGAACCATCACTGAATTCCCCTAAAAGAAAACCAAATAGTCTAGCTGGATGTCTGGAGTTCATTTTATTTATCCATACTTAAAATATATTTGCTGCTGGCTGGGGGATGCTGGGAGCTGTAGTCCAATCCATCTGGAGGGTACCAGCTTGGGGAAGGCTGAGTTAGGTTATGGCAAGAAATTAGGAATATACAATGGTTAACTCTTTTGGATTATATTCTCTCACATTATTAAATTGAAATGAATGACCTTTGATGGCTATACATTTTTTCATTCTTTTCATGGTGTATGATTGTTGAGTTATTATTTTGGTGGCCTGTCCTTTCTTTTGGGACACTCGCCCCATTTCTTTGTGAAAAAACAGCAAGATTATGAAAATGTGGTACTGTTATATTTTTAACACTTCTATACCTTTGGGGTGTAATGGGTATACAGATAGCTGGGTTCAGACATAATGCTAAACTATGGTTTGTGCTAACCATAGTTATGAATGGGCACCATGCTTTGAGCTTCCAGAGGTACAACAGGCAAACCATGGTTAGGAGCTGTTTGTCTGCTTTTGCTTCCCATGCGCTCAGCGTCATAAGTTCACTCCTGTATTCCATGCTGCAGTAGGCACTTGAGGTGGAGCAAGGGCCCGAACTGTGGTCTGCCAATGGTCCGTGAATTCAGCCATAACAGCAGTCCATAATTAGCACAAACTGTGCTTTGCAAACCAGCTTCCGGGGCTTACATGTTGTATCTTCACACCACTTTCCAGTTCAAGCGCTGTACTGCACGGAAGGAAGCTATTGGACCTCTGCTCTGGAATATACTGGCTGAGTTCATACATAATAGGAAACCATAATTTCCTTTAATGTATGAACCTGAGCCTGCACCCAAACAGTCCTAACTGAACAGGTTTGGTTCTCGCCAGCACCTAGCTGAGAAGTTGCTTGGAATGGCTGCTTTAAGCTCCTTGGACAACAAGCAGGATACAGATGATGTTGATAATAAATAACATTTGTTTATTTCAACAAATAAACAAATGTTTCAAGTGTTCAAAGTGCTTTGCATGCATTATCTAGGTGTCATCTTTACAGCTACCCTGTAAAATAAAAGTCAGCATTAGGACAGTATCAAATACAGCACTACTGCTAACCTAAACTACGTTGTGTTAGCGTAAACGACGTCTAGTGCAACACCAATAGCACTTGCTGGTGCAACGGGTTCCCCCGGAAAACCCATTGCTTCAGCAAGTGCTATTGGCCTTGCACTAGAGGTTGCATATAGTGCAATGTAGTTTATGTCAGCAGTAGTGTTGCACTGGATACTGCCCTTAGTACCCCACATATTGAAGATGAGGGACTGATGCTGAGAGACAGTGGCTTGTTTTAGGGCCACCTTACTGTGTTCATGGAAGAGGCAAGATTCAGGTCTCTTAGCCATTGCACTACACTGATGAAAATAGAGTGACTGAGCTAATAATCCTGAGAAGATTCCTTTGGAAGGTTCTCCTGCATAAGGATTTCCCATTCATTCCAAAGGGGATTATGCAGGAGATGTTATTAACATAATCTGTGAATTAGCATTAAGGGCTGGAGAGGAGAATGGTGTATACAAGCTTAAGTGTGTGTGTGTGGGGATTATACACACTGTATAGGATTCATTAATACAAGATCTAACAGTAACAATACAAATAATTAAAAAAAGCCCTGAGATTGAAATGCCTAAAAACTGTTACAAAATTGGCCAAATGCATTTCGATGTGAGGCTAAAACAAGCCATCTTATCTGAGGCCTGAAACAAATCCTTCGCAGACGAAGGATGGCTATGCGGTTCCCTTCAAGCAACATCTATGACTGACCATCCTAAGCAGACTGACAATTTATGGAGATCGCTAACTGGAACCAAAAATTTGGCCAGTTTTTTAACAGTTTTTAGACATTTTGTTCTAAAATGTTTTTTAAAATTATTATTACTGTTAGTATATATGTTATTGTTAGCTCTTGTACCATGTTTATAAACCCCCCCCCCCCAAATTGGTTTTTTTGGTTTCTGTTAAGGATTATTTTTTTGCTTTTTGTTTGTTGTATGCCAGAGTATACCCAAAAAAAGCTAGTCTGCAGTTGGATGGCTAGAAAGAAAATATTTACTCTTTTGCTTACCATAGTAAAATTCTCCCTGCTGATACATCATTGGAATTTGCACTTCACTTTCATCATCTTTAGTGAAGGAGAACGTTCTTGTGTTTTCTGGCCTGAACTGAGACTTCCAATTTCCCTTAAAATAGATTGCATTGATGAGGGCCAAGTGAGTAAGTGCGCTGAAATCCCTTGCTGACACAAAATCTTTGATCACGTCTGTCAGATGAAAGGGAGAGAGCGAGCACATCAATCAGCATGTCTAATTGAACATTTAAATCAAAGCTTACCCAGCCTGCAAAATGCAAGAAAACAAAACAACATAAAAGTAATATATAATTTCCCATCCAAAACTTCCTTTTCAGATCCCCACATTAAACTGTCAAGCTTTTCGGAATGGAAGAACCTAAGCTTTAATGTAGGCAGATCAACCTGCATAATAAATATATGTCCTAGTCAATCATTTTTAGCATCAACATTAAAACAATGCTACAAAATGTAACTAGCTTCATTGGTAAGTTAAGAATATGAGAAGAGCCATGCTGGATCAGACCAAAGGCCTATTGAGTCCAGCATTGTGTTCCCACGGTGGCCAACCAGCTGCCTATAGGAAGCCCCCAAGCAGGGCATGAGTGCAATAGAGCCCTCCCTCTCATGTACCCCAGCAACTGGTATTAAAAGTAGGGATGTGCACTGCTGGGAATTGTGCTCTGTTTAAGCCTGATGGGATTCTACAGCATTTCTACTCTAGTAAGTGGCGGTGGATTGTAAATTGTGCATTGGGGGGGGGGGTTCCGCCATTTGCACAAATGGTAATTGGTGCAATTTGGGGAAGGGGATTTTGAAATTTGAGCAAATGGTGTCGTAATGTTTAAAAAATATTTTTTTATTGGCGATCTTGTGCAGGTGTGCACGACTGCAAGTCCGCCTGTCCACTATGCAGCCCTGCAGAGGCATATTCTCCTCTTGCATATATCCTTGACAGTTTCATCCTCTCCACACACTACTTCCTGTAGCCCAGCAGAGCCATATTCCATACTTGTCAAAGAACTTGCCAATTTCATCCCCCACTTTGGCGCCTCCCGAGCAAAGCGGGGGGGGGGGGAATGGACAAGTTCTTTGACAATTCTCATACATCCCTTATTAGAAGTATACTGCCTCTGATTTAGGAGGTAATATATAGCCACCAAGACTAGTAGCCATTGATAGCTTTATCCTCCATGAATCTGTCTAATCTCCTTTTAAGGCTGTCCAAGTTGGTCACTACATCTGTGGCAGCAAATTCCACAGTTTGACTACGTATAGCATGAAGAAGTATTTCCTATTATTTGCCCTGAATATCCAGATACTTGTATAATGAGAAAGAAAATATTTTCCCGATCTACTTTCTTCACACCATGCATAATTTATACACTTGTATCATGATCTTGCCTTACTTGCCTTTTTTTCTAAACTAAAAAAAACCCCAAATGGTGCAACCTTTCCTCATAGAGGAGTTGCTTTAGCCCCTTGATCATTTTCTGCACCTTCTCCATCTAATGATCTAATTGCAGTTTATAATCACTCCCCGCTGCACCAAATGTTAAATAATAGGTAGAGATTTACAACTGAGGATCCCAGTACTGTGTCGGTGCAAGGCATCCATGGGCATGAATGGGAGAATCAGGCAGGAGAGCTCAGACGCCTTATTCTCTGTGCCATCACCAGGACAGCTTATAGGTGGAGGAACTGTCTGGCTGCAACCTAGCTGTTCCATAGCACCCCCCTGACAGTGGCAGCCAGTCAACCCAGAAGCACTTGGGTAACTCAAGATGCTAATAGGGCTTGTGCTAGCCTTATATAAGAACTGTCCTAGGCTTGAATGAGTCAACAGCCCAACCTAGGAATCTGACCAACAGCTCTTGAAATTGAGACTAAGTCATCAGCCTTTGGATCTTTGTCTACTATTCGGGAACCTGAATGCTGCCGTTTGGACCCGGTTTTTTACTTCTGACCTCACTGGGCTGATAGTCGGATGCAGATATGGCTGCTCCTTCCTCCCTGTGCAAAAGTTTTATGTGGGACACCCCCCCCCCCAACCACCTGGCTTTTCCTCCAAGTTAGTATCGAAGCTAGCAGTTATTTGCAGGGCGAAACCAATGTGGCACCTCTGCTTTAAAGAATGTTCAACACACTTCATGTACCATCTCAGCCAAGCTTACAATAAGGCACATCAGCATTATTGTTCTAATACTGCAAGTGTGGAAACCAAGGCAAAGAGGCAGCACCTGAGCTCACAGCTGAGGTGAGATTTCAACAGAGGAGTTCTTGGTTCACATGTCAGGCCGCAAACCTATGCACGCTGGCTCAAAGGAATCCTCATTGAACCCAGTGGGACCCGCTTGCAAGCAAACATGCATAGAACTGAGATAATCTCATGACAGTCTCGTTGGGTGTTATGGATCAGGGAGCAATACCACAGATTAGGTGCTGATTGCTCTTCTCTTAATAGAGATTAAATTCCAAATTGCAGCAAAATGGATAAGAATCAAAAGCCTCCTACTGTGCAGGCAAGGATGGTACATTTTGGGAAAGATTCACTGTGGATAACAACTTGCATCTTGCACAAGGATGAGAACAATTAAAGGCTCTAGCTAATCTCAGTTTTAATGATGATTTTATGGAAAAAATGTTCCTAGTTCTAAATGTAATTGACTCAGCTAATTGGAAATATAACAGCCCACTCAGAGTCTCTTCAATTGTACTCTATTAATTACAGGATATATATTTGTTGCTAAATTCTTTTATAAATAGCTCTATTTTTTGGTTCTATTTTTTTATTTGGTTTTATTTTTTATTTTTTTTATTTTTTTACTATTCCTGATTATTCTGATTTCTTTGGTGTGCGTGTGTGCATGTGTTCATGTCTATATATATTTTATGCACACACACACACACACTTATTCTAAACTGCGTCCCATTCAAGAGGGACTGTGCTATTTCATTAAAAACAAACATTTTCTAAAACAAAGTGTTTTGAGAAAGAAAGGACTGGGCTGTCAGTTTCTTAACCACTATGCTATCTCTCAGTCTTCTAGAAACCCATATACTAAATGTGAATATACGACACCAATACTAGCCTCTCTGCACTGGCCATTGTGTTGTATCCAATGGTGTCATTCTGTCAGCTTCAAGCATCTATTGCTTGCTGCGGAAACCCAGTTCTCATCCTTGTGCAAGTGTCAAATCCAACACTTTGATTCTGCTTTCGCAAGCAATTCCACAACTTGTCAGGACTGCCAGCAACCACTATCGGAATGATGCCACCTCTTGTACTTTTTCTGCTAGCAAGATATGAAACCCCACAGTACACAAGACAACAAATTCCTATCTTCAAGGAATAATTCTATTTTAACACAAATTTGACAGAACACACACAGAACAATCCTACCAACTGGAAGATTTACCAGCAGGTTGCCAATTCCATATCCTTGTGTCATCACTACTCCATTTTACTCGGGCAACATCCCGTAGGCTTTCAGGGTAATAAGCGAGCAATAAGCCGAGTAAGCACCTCAACATCTAGCTAGCCCACTGACATTTGCTCAAGGAAGGGAAGAGACATCTTGCATCTGTTCAAGTCATGAGAGGCTTGTTAGCCAAGCGTAGCAGCTGCTGTGCCCACATTCCTAAATAAATCACTCCAATCAGAATGCATTGTCTACTACCTGGGGTTGCCAAGTGGGAACGGCTTGCTTGTTTCAGTATGATAATTTTGAGTTTGGAATTCTGCACCGACAGTGATGAATCGAGTAACTGCACCAGATTTCACAGATCGTTACAGATGGGTCACTGTGTTTTATCTGGGATAAAACAAGCTGCTTGCGTCAGAGAAACAGATATAGCCCTTGATTCAAACTACCGTGCACGCTCCAACGCACACTTGCGCACATTTCCTGTTCATGCATGGCATTCCCCTTCCGTTAAAGAAACCATGGGAAACAACACATGCACTGGAGAGCCTCTGTCCCCCAAAAGATGGCACACTTCTTCGAATCTCTGTGCTGGCTTCCAGTCCCCTGCCACAGCTTGCACAATGTGGTCCTTATAGTGAACAATACTAGTGCTCTTTTAGTATTAGAATGAGGTATTTTAACAGTTGTATCTGCACAAACCTATATACATAGTGGGCTTATTCCCAGGTAAGTGCATATAGCAGGGGTGAGTAACCTGTGGCTCACATGCTGCATGTGGCCCCTGGGGGAGTTTTTCAGCCCCCACTGGGTCCTCTGCCTCTGCAGCATGGCCCCCACTGCTGGAAACAGGGCGTTTGTTTCTCTGCAGAATCACAGCTGTTTGGAGGGCTGGGGGGAGCACAGTTCTGATGGGAAACAAGGTGCACACTACAGTGGGGGAGAGGCTGTGGCTGCAGTGGGGGAGGGGTGTTGCCCCCAGAGGGTTCCTGGAGTCCCATGTGGTTCAAAGCCCTCTGCTGTTGCCCACCCCTGGTGTATAGGATTGCTCAGCAAACCACTCTGAATAGTGTGAAAACATAAAGGATATAACTGTCTGCTTAAATAAATAGATAGGAAAGTTTCTGCAGCCTTGCCCCAACCTAACCTACCTTTCTGCCCTTATACCCCCGGCTTGTGTCCTTTGCTTCTCCAGCTCTACCACCATCAGCCACTCCCAAGTGTCCTTCTCCCTTAAATGACGCTGCCCCTTGCTACCCTAAAGCAGTCCTCAACCCCCCCTTTCCTTGGTTTACTCCCTCTAGCCCACAGGTGGGCAACCTGGTGCCTCCAGATGTTTTGGACTACAACTGCCATAATATCTGACCACTGCCCATGCTGGCTGGGGCTTATGGGAGCTGTGCCCAAAACATCTGGAGGGCACCAGATGTTTTGGAGCACAGCTACCCCTCCTCTAGTCCTTAGCCACAAAGCACAGGTAAGTGTAATTGCTCTATCTTTCAATCTTCCTGTTACGCTTGTGTCTCTAAGAACATAAGAAGAGCCATGCTGGATCAGACTAAGGGTCCATCTAGTCCAGGCCCACAGAAAACCCACAAGCAACAGTACCTTCCCACCCATGTTCCCCAGCAACTGGTGTACACAGGCATACTGCCTCTGATGCTAGAGGTAGTGTATAGCCAATTAGGATTAGTAGCCATTGATAGCCTCCTCCATGAATTTATCCAATCCCCTTTTAAAGCTGTCCAAATTGGTGTCCACCCCTAACCTTGTGGAAGTGAATGCAGAATTTTGTACACCTCTATCATGTCTCCCCTTACTCACCTTTTTTCTGAGCTAAACAATCCCAGCTGCTGTAACCTTTCCTCATAGGGGAGTTGCTCCAGCCCCTTGATCGTTTTCATTGCCCCTTTCTGCACTTTTTCCAACTCTACGAATGTCCTTTTTAGGTGTGGTGACCAGAACTGTACACACTATTCTAACTGTGGTTGCACTATAGATTTGTATAAGGGCAGGATGATCTTGCCAGTTTTATTTTTAATTCCTTTCCTAATTATGCCTAACATGGAGCTTGCCTTTTTCACAACAGCTGCACACTGGGTCGACATTTTCATTGAGCTGTCCACCACAACCCCAAGATCTCTTTCTTGGTCAGTCACTGCTAGCTCAGATCCCATCAGATAATACTTGAAGTTGGGATTTTTCACACCCAACGTGCATTACTTTACACTTGCTTACATTGAACCACATTTGTCATTTCGATGCCCTTTCTCCCAGTTTGGAGAGATCCTTTTGTTTTTACCATCTGAACTAATTTGGTGTTATCAGCAAACTTGGCCACTTCATTGCTCACTCCAGATTCCAGATCATTTATGAATAAGTTGAAAATCATTGGTCCCAATACAGATCCCTGTGGGACCCTGCTGTTTACGTCCCTCCATTGGGTGAATTTGCCATCTATTCTTATCCTCTCCTTCCTGTTCTTTAACCAGTTACTGCTCCTTAAGAGGACCTCTCCTCTTATTCCATGACTGCTAAGTTTGTTCAGGAGTCTTTGGTGAGGGACTCTGTCAAAAGCCTTTTGAAAGTCCAAGTAAACAATGTCTACTGGATCACCCCTGTCCACATGTTTATTGACTCTCTCAAAGACCCCTAAAAGGTTGGTGAGACAGAACTTACCTTTGCGGAAGCCATGTTGATTTTTTCTCTTCACGGCTTCTCTTTCTATGTGCTTACTGATTTTATCTTTAATAATGCTTTCAACCAATTTACCTGGAACAGACTTTAAGCTAACTGGCCTTTAGTTTCCCGGATCCCCCCTGGATCCTTTTTTAAAAATTGGTGTTACATTGGCCATTCTCCAGTCCTCTGGTAAAGAGGCTGATCTTAGGGATATGTTGCATATTTTTGTTAGAAGATCAGCAATTTCATATTTGAGTTCTTTAAGAACTCTGGGATGGATACCATCTGGACCTGTTCATTTATTGACTTTCAATTTAGGTTGAGAACATCTTTTGTCACCACTATTTGTCTCAATTCCTCAGACTCCCCTCCCTGAAAACATCAGTTCAGGCACAGGCATCTGTCCTGTATCTTTTGCAGTGAAGACAGATGAAAAGAATTCATTCAGCTTCTCCGTGATCTCCTTATCCTCCTTTAGTACTCCTTTAACTCCATTATCGTCCAGTGGTCCAACTGCCTCCGTAGCTGGTTTCCTGCTTCTGATATATTTAAAGAATTCTTTATTGTTGGCCTTGATGTTGGCAGCAATATGCTCCTCAAAATGCTTTTTTTGCATCTCTTATTGTCTGCTTTCATCTCCTTTGTGCAAGCTTGTGCTCCCTTTTGTTTTCCTCATTTGGGCAAGAGTTCCATTTTCTGAAGTAAGCCTTACCCCTAACAGCTTCCTTGACACTGCTTGTTAACCATGCTGGTGACCTCTTGAACTTGGTACTACCTTTTCTAACCTGTGGTATACATTCTATCTGAGCTTTTGAGTAATTTCCAAGCATTTTGAAGGGATTTAGCCCTCTTCAACTTCCTTTTTACCAGTTCCCTCATTTTGGAGAAGTTTCCTCTTTTGAAGTCAAATGTGACCGTGTTAGAATTTTTTGGCAATCTTCCATTTAAATATATATTAAATCTGATAGCATTGTGATCACTATTTCCAATTGGTTCAACTACATCTACATCTTGTACTAGGTCCTGGGCAACACCGCTTAGGATTAAATCCAGGGTTGCCTCCCCTCTGGTCGGTTCCATGACTAACTTCTAGGACACAGTCGTTTAGGACTTTGAGAAATTTAACCTCTTTGTCATGACTGGAACATGCATTCATCCAGTTAATGTGGGGGTAATTGAAGTCACCCATTATTACAACACTTCCTCATTTGGAGGCCATCTCAAGATCACCCTGTGCATTCTGGTCTGGTGGACGATAGCATGTTCCTAGTACCAAATTAGTTTCAGAGCCAGGTATTGTCACCCACAGTACTTCCGTGGAAGAGTCTGCCCCTTTTAGGTTTTCAAGTCTGCTGGAACACTATGCCCTCTAGGACGTACAAAGCAAAACCTCCGCCAGTGCTGAAATTTAGACTGTATGATCTTTGAGAGCATGGACGTGTTTTCTTTGCTGATGTTACTTCGTAAGGCTCCAAGTACATTGATAGGACTATATAAATAATAATAGCAGTTTTCCAACTGGTTGCTGAAAACTTAAAATTGTATGTCAAAAGTATGTTGCTGCTGTTGTTGCAATTTTCATAGAATCATAGAAAAGTAGAGTTGGAAGGGGCCTACAAGGCCATCGAGTCCAACCCCCTGCTCAATGCAGGAATCCAGGTCAAAACATCTCTGACAGATGTCTGTCCAGCTGCACCTGGAATGCCTCCTGAGTGGGAGAGCCCACCACCTCCCTAGGTAGTTGATTCCATTGTCTTATTGCTCTGACAGTCAGGAAATTTTTCCTGATGTTTAGGTGGAATCTAGGTTCCTGTAACTTGAGCCCATTATTCCGTGTCCTGCAAACTGGGATGATCGAGAAGAGATCCTTGCCCTCTCTGTGTGACATCCCTTCAAATACTGGAAGAGTGTGATCATATCTCCCCTCAGTCTCCTCTTCTGAAGGCTAAACATGCCCAGTTCTTTCAGTCTCTCCTCATAGGGCCTTGTTTCCAGTCCCTTTATCATCCTTGTTGCCCTCCTCTGAACCCTCTCCAGTTTGTCTATGTCCTTCTTAAAGTGAGGTGCCCAGAACTGGACGCAGTACTCAAGATGAGGCCTAATCAGTGCCGAGTAAAGGGGAATTATCACTTCCCGCGATTTGGAAGCTATACTTCTATTAATACAGCCCAAAATTGCATTTGCCTTCTTTGCAGCCACATTGCATTGCTGGCTCATATTCACTGTGATCTACCACAATTCCAAGATCCTTCTCACTTGTAGTATTGTTGAGCCAAATGTCCTCCATTCTGTAACCAGCTTCAACTGGTTCACCAGCTACAGTCTCTCCTGGGCAGGGATAGTTTGGCTATCCCTGCCCAGGTACAGGCGCTAGTAACCTCAAGACTGGATTACTGCTATGCACTCTATGTGGGGCTTCCCTTAAGGCTGCTCTGAAAGCTGGAGCTAGTGCAGAAAGCAGCAGCTCGGCTGCTGTCGGGAGCTGCCCCCTTTCAGCATGCAACTCCTTTGCTGAAGGAACTGCACTGGCTACCTATTTTCTACTGGGCCAGGTTTATGGTTCTGGTACTAGTGTACAAAGTCCAAAACAAGTTGGGATTAGGATACCTGAGTGAACACCTTCTCCCTTATCAACCTGCCTGGTTACTGAGGTCATCAGAAGACATCCTCTTGATGGTTCCACATGGATCTATGGCCCAACTGGAGTCCACCAGGAGCCTTCAGTGTGGTGGCTCCACTTCTATGGAACTCCCCGCCTCTGTAGGTCAGGCAGGCTCTGACACTGTGTTGTTTTCAGCACCTGCTGAAGACATCTTTGTTCCGGGAAGCCTTCCTTGCTGACCAGCCATGGTTTTAATGTTATCCTGTTTTTAATGTATTGATTTTATTCTTTTTATCTGTTTTATCTTTTTATTGTTCACTGCTCCACAAGTGGTCTAGATATGGAGTGGTATACCAATACTATAAATAAATAAATAAATGTTAGCGAGGCACTGCAGACAGCTTCATACTAGCATTTTTGGAAGGTGCGCCAATGCAAATGTAAACTGATGTAAATGTTTTAAAAGCTATCTCCTAAATAAGAAAGAGAAGCAATTCAGCTGTGATAGACAGCTAAGGCAACGAGCAATTTTTAAGACACTTGAGACTGTTGGAATGGACTGATCATGCAGAAAGGAAGGAAAATAAAGTGAAAGCACATAGAAGAAAAAGAGGCCTAGGAGTTTGCAATTTAATTATCTGAGTCAATTTATTTATATTTAAAGACATAAAATGACAACCATCAGCAGCAAGGAGGATTGTAAAAATGCAGGAACATACTGTTTGTGTGGTTCTCCACCCATCTATTGATGTGGCTGGCGACGGCTGCATTTTGACTGAAATCTACGCCTTCAACTTCAGCTTTAAAGTATTTTTTCATCAGCTGCAAAAATTTGTCACTGATGTGATATCCGTTCTGCACATAGAGGGAATTGGCAAGCTTCATCATGTACTGGCTATCCTCAGTGGTTGCCATGTCAGAAAGGTCCTTTAAGAAGGAAAATTCTTCACCTGAAATCAGGGCAAGAGAGAGAAAGTAGGTCTGTCAGAGTAAGTAAATATACTGAGGGCTTAAAGTATCCCTTTGTCTTCCCAGTGGAAAATCATAGCGATAGTTTATCTTTCAATAGAGAAGAAGGTCATGATGAAATATTTTAGAATGGTATGACTCTTCAAAGACCTGAGCACAGGATAAGTTGAAGCAATGGCAGCCACCCAGCGCTTCAAGGGCACACGAAGCTCTATTCGTGCAGGGACCCCCCCCCATTTGGAGTGCCAGGAAATGCTCATTGTTTGTGTCACCAGGGTTAGTTTATCCATACCAGTGATTTCTAACCCCTTAATTGGCTATTCTCTGTTAGCAGAAATTATCATCATCAGGCGATCACTCGTGACCAAGTAAGATTGTCTTCCGGGATAAAAGGAGGAAATCTAAAGAAGGATTGTGTAAGGACTCTAGCGATGGGTCAGTACAGTGGACTGTGGAGGCCAATTCTAGATCCACACAGCTTCCCACTCTATGTTCTCTGTTCATAAGTCATCTATCCATCCATCCATCCTTTCTTTTTTAAAAAAAATAACTTACAAGCAAGCCACTCCTCTACAAGGCAAGAAAGTATATCTAACAGGGAACAGTATGCTTCAGTTGACAATCAACTGTTGTTGGGTGTTTTTTTTTGTTTTTTTTAAATAAACAGGCATCTGCCCATATGTTTCCAACTTTTAATGGGAAGTTCCCAACCACTTTTGCTAAATATTTACAAAGTTTTATGCCAGCTGTTGAAAATTTACTCTATTATTCTAAAGATTTCCAATGAGCTTCTTCAAAGATTTCCTGAAAGCAATACTAACAATGTTTACATAGGATTAATACATTCCATTTGCATGGCAAAACTAAACCATATTGGTGTGCTGTTAATGATATTGCATCTTAAAATTACGATAGGCTATTACAATGTCTCCAAATAAGACATATCTATCTTACCTATCTGTCTGTCTGTCTGTCTGTCTATCTGTCTTATCTATCTATCTATCTATCTATCTATCTTAAAATTCCTTCACCCCTTCATACAGCTCTGCAACATTTGCCAAATATTTATGTGGTCCTAGCAGCAGGGATGGGTTAGAAGATCTTGGGGCCCATCTGGGCCCGCAGACAGGGGGCCACATAAGAAGAATCATGCTGGATCAGACGAAGGGTGCATCTAGTCCAGCAATCTGTTCACACAGCAGCCGACCAGCTGCCCACGAGAACCCACAAGGAGGACATGAGTGCGACAGCACCCCCCTGCCCATGTTCCCCAGCAACAGGTGTATATAGGCTTAGTGCCTCTGATACTGGAGGTAGCATATAGCCAAACAGGACAAGTAGCCATTGATAGCCTTCTCCTCCATGAATTTGCCCAATCCCCTTTTAAAGCCCTCCAAATTGGTGGCCATCACTACATCTTGTGGAAGTGAATTCCATAGTTTAACTATGCATGGTTCTATACACAGAACATTTAGTGGGAGGAACAAGATGGTGCCTGGGAGTGGGTGGGGTGGGGGAGCTGGCAGCTCCCTTTGCCAGTGTATAAATTCTCCTCTCTCCTAACTTTGTGGAAACACTGAGGCTAGGAAAAATAGGGAATGAATACACATTTTGTAACAGGACAAGAAAATCCTGTTGATGACCCTGGACCCAAAGCTAAACAAGATTTGGTGACTCTCCTTACCTGCAAGTGGTAAGTATCCTATTGACCAGAAAAGTGAAATGCTAAGAAATCATGTTGCTCTCACCTTGAAGGGTCCAAAACACTTTATGCTCTTAATACTAAATACCAATGAGAGAGGAAACATATGCAAAATATACCTCTGGTCTTCCATGAAGAGGCATGAAATAATGTAGAATTCAAGACAAAATTATGGGAAAGAACCTTAGCCCAGGTCCCAGATGTTCAGATGCAGTAAAACATAGGGTAAAGGCAGATATAATATAAAAAGAAGACTAGCAACGAATTCTTTAGCACAATTTGTATGAGAGACATGCATATCAATCAATTGCATGCTGGTTCAGCTGGCCTTCTTGCCCCTATGCTCATGGGAAGCTGTCTATCTTTTCCATTTTAAAAGCACCTCAAGTATGTTTATATGTTCATTTATCACCTCATTAATCATAACATGATTTCTTTTTATGTGTTCAGAACTAATGGGGGTGGGCGGCGGCAAGATTTTCTTAGTGACACCATGAGCATCGACCAATCAGTACCATGCATAGCTTGTTTTCACTACCAACTTGTAAAATTAGGTTCCCCCTTCCCCGCCCCATCCAAACTCAACCCATTTTCATACTGTATTGTTTTTAGATTATGTTTTTATGGTGTTTATTTTTATTTGTATTATTTATTTGTATTATGGTTTATATTGATTTTTAGTTTCTTTCTGTTATATATTAATTATGGGTATTTGTGTGTATAAGTTGCTTTGAGACTGCTTTTTGCAGTGGGAAGCAACACATACGTTTAATAAACATAAACAACTACAACCATGGAAAACAAGACATAACCATGGATATGTCTAGACAGAATGGAGTGAGGGTGCTTCCAAATAAACGCCACTGGGTTTTTTTTAACGTTACATCTGCATTTACACATACACATTCATTTGTATATACAAATTCAGTTTTTCACTGAATACACATTAACATAATTTTAAATCTTCTCTTTAAGAATACATATTGAAGGACCCCGTTTCCTCTTCAGAAGAATATCTCTTCAAGCACATCAGGCCTTATAGCAATATTAATGTTCATCTGAGTCATCACAGGTCATTGTGATCTCATGTTATTTGGGGGTAAATTAAAGTGTATATATGGTAAGCATAATAATGTGTTCTTGTATTGACTCTATCGTTATAAGTACTCCTGTTGCATCTCAGTGTTTTATGTTAGGTAAGTCTAGGGTGAGTGAGAAATGATGGGCAGGAGAGAGTGAGAAGGGGGTATAGCCTGTGTTATATAAGCTGTGGGCGGTGCTGTTTAAGAGTGAGAGTGAAGTTGAATGAAGAGTGTGGAGTTGACTGGAGAAGAGAGAGTGGAGAGATTGGATTAGGATCATTAGGAGGTTAGCTAGTGAGTGCAAGGATCAATATTTTGGGAACAGTTAGTGAGGGTGGATTGGAAATAGAATAGGATAGTAAATTAATTAATGACTGTCTGAAACGTACGTATGAAACTTCAAGAAACTGTTGTATTTTAAAATAAACTTTACTTTGTTTATTGAAGCAACTTGTGTGGGAAGCTGTGCTTTATATTTGGTCAAAGAAGCATAAGGTAGGTATAATAGAAATCCAAAGGTCAGTTTGAGAGGTGTAAGGGTAAGGGTTAGAGCAGTGTTCTCCAACCTTGGGTCCCCAGATGTTTTTGGCCTACAACTACAACGTAGCTGGCTGGGGCATGCTGGGAGTTGTAGGCCAAAAACATCTGGGGACCCAAGGTTGGAGAACACTGGGTTAGAGAGAGAAACCCCCAACCTTACAAAAGCACACCCATAACTCCAAAAAGGAGGGCAAGCATGAGGGCCCTATGAGGGGAGAGTGTGACACAACCATCAATCCTGTCCAGGATTCTATTGATTAAATAGCTTTTTATGAAGAAAAATACCTGACATCCTCATATTTTCTAGGTCAGGGGTGGGCAGCCTTTATGAACCTAAGGCACATTTGGAAATTTGAGAAACTGTCCGGGGCACCACTACAAAATGGCTGCCATGGAAGGTATGGCAAGTCACAAATGCTAGTCACTGTGTAGCCCAGAAGTATTCATAATTAATGAAGATGGCAGCAGCTGGAGGCCCTCACTTTGCTCTGAAGTGATCCTAGCTGCTGGTGAGAAAATTTCGTTAAATTCATTTTTTTTAATGAGTGGGAGAGGTAGGACACCTTGGCGCATGCCAAGACAGGCATCTTGGGGCACATTGGTGCATGTGGGTGCCAAGTTGCCAACCCTGTTCTAGGTAGTTAGGGAGGGCAATCCTCAGAAGTAAGTCCCAATAGTAAGTCCCTATTGAAGTGAGTTCAATAGGATTTAGTCCCAGGTAAGCATGCATAACATTACAATCCTAATTTATTTATTGCAAGGGTGGGTCGGGCGGAGAGGAATAACTGTTATCAAGTAAGTGCAGTTTGGTTTTAGAACATGTTACCATTTTTCAAGCCTTCGTATCCCATGGAGTGCCTGATTTCTTTCAGGGTAGAACCATGGGCTCCAAGTTCCACCATTCCCATGGCGATTGCTATTCCCAGCGGGGAGAAAATAATGTTTTCATCTTCCCCTGTAGCTCTCAGCTGGTTGTAAACATTCACCGAAAATTCTGCTATGGTTTCGTCAGGAAAACTGGTGCTGAAGGCTTCACTTTGCAAAACCAGCAGAGACAGGAGTCCAAGGAGGATCATGGCTGGGAAAGTTTCAGACCTGCAAGGCAAGATAGAGAGATGAGACATTAATCTTACATTGTACACATAATGGATTAGCGGGATAATTAACCCCATTAAACTAATATGTGCAAAGAGTATATATATATATATTTTGCATTTTAAAGAAACCATTCACAAACTAGATAAAATAATAAGTAAATTCAAATTAGCAAATTAGAAAATGTATGAAATATATCCAGGTCCTGATACATTGTTCCAGGTGAACGGCCACTGGCAAATTCCATCCCCTCTCGTGTGCTTGGGAGTGGATCCCCATAGGGCAGGGGTAGGCAACCTGGTGTAGTCTTGGACTACCTCTCCCTTAAGCCCCAGCCAGAATGGCTAATGGTCAGAGATTATGGGACTTGTAGTCTAAAGCATCTGGAGGGCACCAGGTTGCCTGCAAAAGGGAGCCTACTGAAGGGAGCCATTTTGTCTTTGCATAAGTTGTGGCACCTACAGCAAACATCTCTGAGCATGGGGAAAGAAGTCTTTCAAACTACAACTCCCAACATTCCTAACCACTGGCCATGCTGGCTGGGGCTGAGGGGAGTTGAAGTCTAAAACTTCTGGAGGGCACCAGGTTGGGGAAGGCTGATCTAATATTTTCCCTGACCTTGTGCAGGGTTTGGGTTTCCTTATGTGGGGAATACTTCCTCGACTGTCCTCGAGTGCTGTGGAATCTGGTGTGCTGCTGCCCTTCATTCTGAGCCTGCCTGTGTAGAATAGCCTTCACAGCCGTTGTAATTTAGGTTTAAATTATCTTCCGCCTGTTCTGCTGTTGAGGACTTTTTGTTTTGGATCGTTCTTTGTCTGGTTCCTCTTCCCGGACCTTACCGCCATGGGTGACCCTACCGGGAGTATATAGCTCCCGACGGCATTGCTCACAGGGTTCATCGGTATGCTGATGATAATATGGTCTCCGCACATTCAGAGGATGATCTCCAAACTATCCTAAATGCTTTTGCAGAAGCATACGGAAAACTTGGTCTCTCACTTAACATCAAAAAAACCAAAGTGCTTCATCAGCAAGTGCAAGCTAACCCTTTGGTGATGCCATCTATCCAGCTTGGCGGGACAATACTGGAAAATGTCGATCATTTTCTCTATCTTGGCAGCTATCTTTCTGTTACAGCTAACATCGACAGTGAAATCCAGCATCGTCTGAGCTCCGCAAGTGCCGCGTTTTCTCGAATGAAACATAGAGTGTTCGAGGATCGGGATATTTGTAAGAAGACCAAAACACTGGTTTATGAAGCCATTGTATTACCAACTTTATTGTATGCCTGCGAAACATGGACTATCTATAAACGTCACTTCCACCTCCTTGAAATATTTCATCAACGTTGCCTCCGGAAAATCCTGCGAATTAGTTGGGAAGATAGGCGAACAAATGTCAGTGTACTGGAAGAAGCAAAGACTACTAGCGTTGAGAAAATGATCCTTCAACGCCAACTTCAGTGGACCGGTCATGTTGTTCGAATGCCTGACTGCCATCTCCCAAAGCAGTTACTTTATTCCCAACTCAAGGATGGAAAGCGGAATACCAGTGGTCAATATAAGAGGTTTAAAGATGTTCTTAAGGCTAATCTAAAAAAATGCAATATAAACATCAAAAACTGGGAAGCTCTGGCCCATGAACGATCTAACTGGAGGTTGGCCTTTCACAAAGGTTCTATGGACTTTGAAGAAGCTCGAGTGCAAGGTGAAAGGGAGAAACGTGCTAAGCGAAAAGCACGTCAAATGAATCCTTTACAAGACCATCTTCCATCTGGTAACCTGTGTCCTCACTGTGGGAAGCTGTGTGGATCTAGAATTGGCCTCCACAGTCACTTACGGACCCATCGCTAGAGTCTACACAATTTTCTTTAGAATTTTCCTCCTTTTAAAATCTCCTTTTTGTAAATTTTCTTTTGTTTTTTTTTATCCTGGAAGACAATCTTACTTGGTCACGAGTGATCGCCTGACTGACTGACTGACTGTAGAATAGCAGTGCCCCCATCCAGAGGTGTCCTGGGCAGAGAAGGAAGGTAGGCTGAGAGGAAGGGACTGTGAAGGACCTGCAAACCATGTGACAATATATGTTGACAAATCAATCTTTCAAGGGTGCTGATCTATTATTGGATACGCTGCCCTAAAACGAGAAGTTCTCAGGGTGGCCCAAAGCACACATCTCATAGGTGTTTGTTCCTGCTTAACCTATCAACTGCACTAATGCTGGGGAAAGGTTTTTCTGACACAGTCGGGGAGGGATGGACCTTCCAAGATTGTATTAATCTCTATGGTGTGTGTGTGGACGGGGGGTGGGTTGCCATGGCACTGGGGGTTGGGACTTGATTTACATTTTGACAAGGTGGCCGCAGTTTCCCCCCCTTCATTTCTTAATTTTAATATTATTATTTTTTATAAAGAAAGAAGGCTAAGCCACTAATCCAAGCAGCATCTTGGCCGCACTTGGCCACCCAGTGGCCATTCTGTGGCTGGGAAGTGCCTGGGAATGATGCAACATTGTCATGTCGCATCATTCCCACGAGGGAGATTCCGGCTCCCAGGGGGCCTTCTGCTCTGCTGAGCACACATAAGCTACTGCTTTTTCCTTTCCTTTTCCAAGAAGAAAAAAACCCTGCCACCTTGTCAAAATGAAAATCAAGCCCGCCCGCCCCCATACAGAAGTGCTGATTTTTCTTGCCATCCCAGAGGTCATTATTATTCTCCCTCGCCACCTTTGCCGAAGATGAGTGGTCAGTGCAGGTGGGTAGGGGGGTTTCTACCCAGCGCTAAACTGTGCCTGCTCTGAGGTGCAGAGTGGGTCAGGAATGGAATAACATCATTTTGCCATAACTTGACTATAATAATTCGATTATTATTGATGGCTCATCTTAATATGGCCTCTGCTGATGTCTGTGATTGGTTTTATCTGCTCTTCTCTTTATTGCTATTGAGTTTTAAAACACAGTTAATGATGCTTGGGCAGCGCAACTCTATGGCCGCTAGACAACATCTAGACGGCCATGGGATTTTTTGGATTCCCAGCTCCGAGGTCGGAAAATCACTCTGACCTCGTAGCTGGGTATCCATGCTAGGATCCCTGTCCTCCATCCACTCACAGCCAGTGCAGAAACAAGCGCGCTGGCTGCTTCTCCAAGGTCATAAGAGCGACCTCAGAGAAGGGTGTAGCGGACCGGACCCCTCGCTCCAAAGCCCACACCCTCGATGTGTACTTCGCTCTCTCCAAGTGCCACCTTGTATTGGTCACTTCAGACTTTAAGCTGTCTTTTAAAGTTGCGTTAGCCGATTATGTGTCTTAGGTCTTATATGTAGCTGTTCACCCACGTTTGTTTGTCTTTATTAAGCAGTTTGTTTTATTTGATTACTTGAAGTAGGGTGCCCCTCCGTTAATTCACTTCTTACTTTCCTGTCACCAGTCAGACTCTGGAGAATTAGAACCTTGAATAAAAAGGTTGATTTATTGTTCTAACAAAGTCTCTAAACTGATACTCAACTCAGGAACAGATAACTTAGAATTTTCAACAGCTACATTCAAACTTGTTCTTTGCTTAGATTCAGGTTAAAGGCAGGCAGATGTTATACAGTGCTCTTTGTATCAATTTGGCTTGGTTACTTGAAAGTTACAGTATCAGACCAGGGAACTTAACTGTCCCTCACTCTAGTCCAGAGTTTCACCTTCTTCCGCAGACAGAAGCTCCTTCACTCCCTAAGTGGAGACTCCTGTGAATTGTTCTACACTAACACCTTCACGTTTACTTTCTCACAACTTAGTACTAGATTTCCTGTCTGAACTCTTCTCTTCAGTACCACCTTTCCCTACCTACTCTACTAACCTTCCACTCCCTCTCTCACTCCAACCCACTCTCTTCCCCAACTGACAACCAACTCCCTTAACTGCCAACTCCCTGGGGTTCTATGCTCTCGGTCTCAGCCAATCAGAGCCTCTGGAATGTTCAGCTTGGCCCCTCCCTGGGCTTCTGCCTGTCACTCCGCCACAAAGGGCTTTTGGGGGCGTTCTGGGCAGGGGAGGAGACTGGCGCCACCAAGATACAATGTATCCTGGTGGCGTCTCAGCCTCCTTCCCGCCTTCTCTGAAGTGCCACACTTAGACGGACGAAATCGGCTGTCTAAGCACTTTGCAGAGCGCGAGGAGCACGGAGGTGACCTTCGCCTCCATGCTCCTCTCGCCCTCCAGAGGATGCCCTTAAACCTCCAAGTTTGGAGGGTTATGGGAATCTCCACAGGATTACACCCTAAAAGTGTTTTATTACGTTTTTATTGTTATTACTTTTTAAGCCGCCTCGGATAGTATCTGCAGAAAGGCAGGATATAAATCGAGTACATAAATTAAATACTATTGTTGGCATGGCTAAACAAGAAGCATATAACTGAAAGCTAAGAGCTACGGCAAACCAGCCCCCTATAAATGATTCAGCAAAAGTGGCTGCCAAGAGAAAACAGCTCTGCTGTGAAGTGGAGTGAAGTGGGTGGCCTGCAGTTATGCTAGGATTAAAAAAAAAAAATCAGCAGTACAATATAATGTACTTCTGCAGTGAAAACTATATACTTATTTCTCCCCACACCCCAAACCCTACATTAGCAATAGCAGCTAAATGAAAACTAAAGCTCAGGGGTGGACAACTTGAGGCTCTGGGGCTGCATGTGGCTCCCAGCCTGATTTTACGTGGGCCTCAGCTGAGTTTCAAAAGTCCTCTGCAGGTAATCAGTTCAGACTTCTGGCAAGAGTCATCTGTCCCTCCCCTGGAAGCTCAGTGGGCAGGGAGGGAGAGAAAAAGGAGAGCGGCAGGATAGCGAGAGAGAAAGAAGGCATGGTGTTGCCTGCTTTTGGCTCTAGCCTCACTCACTCAGTTGTGATAGGCAGCCATCATTTCCTGTCCCTCAAATTACAATCACCTCCTCTATTAGTTAACTGTCAGTTGACTTCTGATTTGATAGTCTTTCCACCAAACAGAAGATACCTTATTGCAAAAACATTGTGCCGTTTAGGGTCTTGTGGACACTTCACACATTATGTCTTTAGGTGTACATGCAAAAAAAAAAAAAATATTTTGCACACACAAACACACCTCATTGGGAAGCAGCTTCTTGTAGAGCAGTGTTCTCCAACCTTGGGTCCCCAGATGTTTTTGGCCTACAACTCCCAGCAGGCCCCAGCCAGCATAGCTGGCTGGGGCATGCTGGGACTCTGGGAGTTGTAGGCCAAAAACATCTGGGGACCCAAGGTTGGAGAACACTGTTGTAGAGTTACACTCAGCAGAAAATGGGAGTGCGCCTCTTTGTGCCTTTTTTTCAGAGAGAGTTTTCTTCAAATTCTCTCAAAGGAGAACAGAATACTCTCTTTGCACTCCTAGGGGTTCTGGAGAGACAGAAGCCCGGTTGAGGTATTTGTCTGAACATGGCTGGGCTAAAGTGTGTAGGGGAATGCATGCACAAAGGTCTATAAAATTGCCCGTGCACCTAAGAGATGTTGGGGGAAGAGGCTTGCTTGCATGCACACCCCCGACCCTCTACACATGTTTAGCCCATCTGTGTTCAGGTGAATGCCTGAGCAGGGCTACAAAGTAACCAGAATTGGAAAAACTAGAATTGGAAAGTGACCCTAAAAAGGAGCTGAAAAACTCTTAGGTTTGTGCCAGAACATTTATTCTAGAACACTAACGAATTTCTTTCATTTGTTTGGTATTGATACATTCATCATTCAGAAAATGCCTTAAGTGTAAATGGTGAAACCATCATGTTCTTTTTGCCAGTAAAGGATGAAGTGGGTGAGAATGTCACACTTATGCAATACGTCTCTGAATCGATGCGATATCCCCGTCTTAAAAATGCAGACACAGCATCTACTTGGACTCAGATACGGTTCATTTATGTCTGTTTAATAGGTCATTTGTCTTCTCTTCAGTGACCTTTTGCAATAATACTACTTAACATTTATTCAGTGTATCTTATTAGCACAGTGCTCCACAAACATTATCCAATTAAATATTGTGACAGCTCAGAGTGGTGTGTAATTAGATATTAAACCCATTTTATAGGTGAAGGAACATGAAGTAAATAGGCTCTTTTGTGTGTTTTGGCAACAGCACTAACACAGTTTACCCAAACAATGGATGAGCTGGGGGGGGGGGGACCTCCCAGCTCCCACTAGTCCTGGATCATATCACGTTAGACTGCAGGCAAGAAGAATGCATGCTTGAATTCTTCCCCTGAAAATAATTCCTTGCCTGTACAAAGCTAGCAGATTAGGGAAATGGCTAGGCTAGAACTTTTCTCTCTTAGGGTGCAATCCTATGCATGTTTAGACAGAAAAAAGATGCTGCATGGCTGGCTGGGAATTGTAGGACTTTTTTCTGTCTAAGCACACATAGGATTGCGCCCTTAACTGCCTGTTCATCATGTGTAGGGAGTTCTTCTTTTTCAATATGGAGGAATATTTAATCATGTGATCCTCTTCCTGAATTCTAAAGCTGTACAACTGAGAAAACTGTGAACAAGGCTTAATAGAGCCTCTTTATTATTATTATTATTATTAATGTACTATATTTATATAAACCACGCAGGGAACCTTTTAGCTGATGGGCGGTAAATAAATATACAAAAGCAAGCAAGAAAGAAATATAAAGTAGCCGAAAAACATTGTTCTCTGGGCAGCTTACAGCATAAAACATAGACACGGAATAATGAAACAATTTGAAGCACAACAATTTCTAGCAGAGAGAACAACAAAAGCAGGTAACTAAGAAATATAGAGCCCATACTGCGGTTCAGAACACTAAAAAACGCAGACTTTTAAAAGGCTGGGGAGAATAAAAAGATGTCTTCTCCCATGGAAACCGCCTGTTTCACTTCACATGGAGGGGTCGCCCGGAGCAGGGCCTTGGATGAGGACCTCAAGGGTTGGGTAGGTATATATGGAAGAAGGCTTTTTTTCAGGTATCCTCGTCCCAAGCCTTTACAGGTTAAAACCAGCATTTTGAATCATGCCTGGAAACAGACAGGGAGCTAGTGCTGATCTGCAGAGGCATAACGTGTTACCATGTTGAGAACTATACTGGGTTCATCAAAAATAAAGCATTTACCTATTTCAACCTATCATCATCATCATCATCATCATCATCATCATCATCGAGTGGAAAGCACTCTCAATTTGGAAGTTTAACAAACGAATCTTTAAAGATTTCTATTTTTGACAATGACATGGAAGCTGGTGCCAGGGGAACCACTGTGATTTTGGGTAACCATCTATTAAAATGTCATTTCCCCAAATTTGGCAGGCATATACCCAATAGCAAGTTCCTTTCTTCTGTTTCTCTCCATCCTATACTTCTTCGCACGGCACAACATTGGGAATTTGCTATCATAAAGTCTGGGGATTGCCACTAGCTTAGCTTTAAGGGGATTAGATAAATTCATGGGGGATAAGGCTATCAGTGGCTTCTAGTCATAATAGCGATATACTTCCGTCCAGGATCACAGGCAGCACGCCTCTGAATACCAGTTGCTGGGGAATAACAGCAAGAGAGCGTGATTGCTCTTATGTCCTGCTTGTGAGTCTCCCATAGGCTTCTGGTTGGCCACTGTGGGAAACAGGACGCTGAACTTAACAGGGCATTGGTCTGATCAAGCTGGGCTTTCCTTATGATCTTATTAGAAGCATAGAAGCATAGAAAAGTAGAGTTGGAAGGAGCCTACAACAAGGCCATCGACTCCAACCCCCTGCTCAATGCAGGAATCCAGGTCAAAGCATCCCCGACAGATGGCCGTCCAGCCGCACCTTGAATGCCTCCAGAGTGGGAGAGCCCAGCACCTCCCTAGGTAGTTGGTTCCATTGACTTATTGCTCTAACAGTCAGGAAATTTTTCCTGATGTTCAGGTGGAATCTGGGTACAGGGCATCAGAAACTGGTGGCTAGCATTTCTTGAGGCAAGGGTCTCCAACGGTTCCCACAAAGCTCTCCACTCCCTGCCCCCTTCAGAACACTTTTTAAAAAATATAAACTTTGGAAAACGTCAGGGTAGCCTTCTCTCTCTCTTTTTCTAGCCTCTATGCTTGCTCTCTCTCTCCCCTCTGTCCATTTGCCTTGCTGCTTTCCCCTCCCTCCCAGCCTCTAGCTTTTCTATTTCTCTCCCCACCTCTTTGCCTTGCTGTTTCTCCCCCTTCCCGGCCTCTAGCATTGCTCTTTCTCTCCTCCACCCCTTTAGCTCACTTTTGAGTAGCCAGGCCCCCACGGTAGCCATTATGTGACTAGCCGCATCCTCCATGGGAGCCATTTTGTGGTGGTGCCCACAGCAGTTTCTCAAATTCCCAAATGTGCCCACAGGTCCAAAAACGTTGGGGACCCCTGCCTTGAGGGATGCCAAAGGCAGAGACTAATGACCAACACCTTTTAGGGTTCAAGATTCTCGTAATACAGATTAGGCAGACAGACAAGAAGCCTGCAGACAGAGGTGTGTTTAGAAGAATGAGGGTTAGAATCATAGAATCACAGAATTGTAGAGTTGGAAGGGGCCTGTAGGGCCATCGAGTCCAACCCCCTGCTCAGTGCAGGAAAACAGATGTGGGCAGCCCAGGCAGTCACCCATCCAAGCACCGACCCGGCTCATACCCGCTTAGCTGCATGTGGCCTGCATTATGTGCTCTCGATGCCACCTGTAAGTATATTCATTGAGATGACATTTGCATGGGACAAATGAGAGGAGTAAATAGTTAGTTCTAAACTGTTCATTTTTATACCTGGTGAGATGGCCATAATTTGATTAAAGTTACAACTTTGGTCTGTGCCACCCGTGTCAGAATCTTTGTATTTATTCCTCTCACTGTTCAGGAAAATATAAGCCTCCTCTCTCCTCTCCTCTCCTCTCCTCTCCCCTCCCCCTCCTCTTCTCTAGAGGTCCACGTTACCGAGCTGCATGTTCAGCTCATAATTAACACACACATTTTTGTGTGCTCATCATGAGACACACAGAGCTGTTTTCTACAAACAGCCAATTTTGCTGAATCACGAAGACCCCAGTCTTCAGTTATTACGTCAAGCCTTACCAGTTATGCCATACTTGGTATTTAATGTGTATCAAGATTATATTAATCCAGATCCATATGGTACACATTGGATCAGTTGGGGATTCTCCTCAGCAGAACCCGTCTCACCACTAGTCCAGCTGCTCCATCCACAACAGATGGGTGGATTGTGTGCCCTTCGTGTGTGGAAGAGAATACACACCACTATCCTAGTGTTTAGCAAGCTGAGAGAGAAGAGAGAATAACCCTACCATGCACACCTCTTATTTTACTTGCTATTTGCAGTAGCAGAATGAAAAAATAAGTTATCTAAGCCCTGGCCACTGTCGGCTTTGAATGTTGCTTGAGGCTCGACTACCTATTTTAGCAGCACCATTAACATTTAACATTTTCCTAGGGGGGGATGGAAAAAAAAATCTTCCTCTCTCTGAGACATGACCATCATTATTTCTTTCATGGGCTTTAAGGCAAACAAATCATCCAAATATAAATAGACTTCAACCTTTATTCATCATTATTCCCTCTGTACTTTTGCTCTTTAATGAGATCCAGTGTGTGCCACTGAAAAAAAACTGGACTAGGGTAAGAGGATTCAGTCAAGTCCTATCTCTGCCATGGGCTCATTGTATAACTGTGGGCAACCAATTATCTCAGCCTCTATACCCCATATATAAAAGGAGAATAATAGTGACCTATCTTACATGGTAAAATAGCGCAATGTTTTGAAATGTATTTATTTATTTTTATTTACAGCATTTGTATACTGCTCCATATCTAGACAGATTCTGAAGTGGTGAAGAATAAAAAGATAAAACAGATAAAAGAATAAAAACAATGTATTAGAAACAGGATAAGATTAAAACCGTGGCTGGTCGGCAAGGAAGGCTTCCCGGAACAAAGATGTCTTCAGCAGGCACTGAAAACAACACAATGTTGGAACCTGCCTGATCTCCAGAGGGAGGGGGTTCCACAGAAGTGGAGCCACCACACTGAAGGCTCTTCTCCTGGTGGACTCCAATAGGGCCACAAGTCCATGTGGAACCACCAGGAGAATGTCCTCCGATGACCTCAGTGACCAGGCAGGTTGGAAACGGAGAAGGTGTTCTCTCATGTAGCCTGGTCCCAAGTTGTTTAGGGCTTTGTACACTAGTACCAGAACCTTAAACCTGGCCCAGCAGCAAATAGGCAGCCAGTGCAGTTCCTTCAGCAAAGGAATTGCATGCTGAAAACAGTAATATATAGGAAATAACAATATTAGGAGTTGTAACAGTGCTAGTTACTCTTATCTGTCTGCTCTATAGTTTGTAAAAAGGAGTAATTTCTTCTCTTTAATCAGATGGGCAAATAGGAAAGATGCTTACGCAGGGTAATGTTACCGTAAGTACACTTCATTTTCTTTTACTTTACTTCTCTTTGTATTATTCAGATAATACAGAAATCAAGTCTTGCAAAACCTGCTCCCTGACGTGCCCTTACATACACCCTGCCAGACACATACTAGTTACAGGCAATGTGCTATAATGGTTTCTCTTTCCCCACTCCCAATATAACTGAATACAAATCTTCAAGGAGAGGTTTAATTTCCCCCGAATTGGAGATGCTTTCCCCTCAAAACATTTTTAATAGCCTCAAGGCAAAGGGAAGAAATATTACCAGTAATAATGAAAGTCACATACTCTCCAAATTATGTGCATGTTCAGCCATTACAACAGCCATAATATTCTGAGGCCACATCTCATGAATCTACCGCTACATGAGAGATTTCGAATCCCTGAACAGGTAGTCCATACTGAACCACCTCCACTTATACCAAAACTTGGACTAAAACAGGCTGAGATATCCCCCACAAGTTGAATTTAGCAGAGCTGTGCTCTGTGTGGGGGTGAGACTGAACAACACATCGAAAAGTTTACAGATGTTTTGCAGTAAAAAAATATAAGCTGTCAAGAATCTTTGCCAGCTAGCACTTCTGAGAGTCTCTAAAAGGGATATGTCAGCCCCATTTCTGCCAAGCACTTTACAGACTTGCTTCTGTGCAGGTTTACTCGCAAGTACAGTGCACTGAATACAGGCAGAAGTAGATTACTCCAAAGCGTACGCAGAATTTTGATCTAAATCTTTATGAGATGTTCCCATATAATGGATGCATCTTTCTTCCCAGATTAAAAGTGGAGTCCCTTATCCTTTAATGCCCACACACAGGGGCCACTCTAGAATTCATTCATTGGGAGGGGGAGTGAAGGGGTGGCAAAATTACTGGGAGAGCAAGGGTATTTATTTATTTACTTGCTACTGTCCCTGGTCAGGCCAGAACCTCAAATCTGACTGCTACCTGAAAGCCCTCACTAACCTTTGTACTATCCCTTTGCCTACCCCTTAGATGGAACATAGTAAATAGCAGTAAGAGGGCTGTCAAGGTTCCGCTACTGCAGGGACCCCTTGATCTGCCTTTGGGAGATCTCTGCCTCTTCCCAAAGTCTCTCCCTCTCTAGGTTAGCAAGTCCTTTGCCTGCTTCCAGTAACGTGGGTGTAGGCTCTAGACGTGGTGAAAAAGTCACTCCAAACTCTCAGGGTAAACAACAGCACTTTACTTATAATATTAGGGTTTTTACTTAATAGAGTGGTTATAATTCAAAAGCAAGTACGGGTATGATAAAATAAAACAAACAAACAAACAATCCAATGTTCTCTAGTATAACTTCAGACTACCTAATTCCTATGCAGCCAGCCAGCCAGCCAGCCAGCCAGTTTCTCTTTCTCTTTCTCTGCTTCTCTCTGCTGCTGCTTCTAGCTCTCTCCCAGCACACACTAACTGCTAGCTGACCACACCCCACATATATAGTCTTCCCAGGACTGGAAGGTTATAATCATGTGACCTTGAATAGGATATCTAATTCTTAACTTCTATTGGGTAACTTAAAACTCTCAAACTCCCCCTCCCATCCAAGTGTTTGGGCCTTCAGGCTTCACTACTCGAGGGAAGTGTTTGGGCCCTCAGGCTTCAACAAACTGAGGCCTGTGCAGGACTCAACAAACCCAATCCTGTGTAGGCCTCAATCCCTCACAAGGGCACTTTCACACATTATTTTTTTAAAAAGAAGCACAGCCCATTTATGTATTTAAATGTCTATTATTCATAGAAAGTGATCTAATTTAGCATGTTTTTTTATTTGTATTTAGTAAACAAAGCTACCCCCCCCCCATGTTAACCCCTCTGCCCTAATACACCACAACTATATGTCTTGAAAATTTGAAGGGGATAAATACTTAATGGGATTTAAATACTATATTATGTAGATATTATTTTTATTACGGGAAGACTTGTAAAAGTGTAAAGCCAATAGCATGTACTTCCCTTACACGGTTTAGACTGAAAATAAACCCAAAGGTACTGAAAAATGTTGTAACACTCATTATTTTAAGCAACCCAAAGAAATGTGTATGATACTGCTGACAACTATTCATCAATTTCAACAGAGTTCAACACTCTTCCACTGACTGTGCTGGGGGAACTTCACTTTCACTCGCTACCTATTAGTTCTATCTCACACCGAGACATAGATATATTTCAGTGACAAATATGTATTCTCTCAATATTCATTAGGGATAATCACATGAAAAACATTAATTACAACTTTGAAACTGCCAAGCTTGCCTAATATTGTATTTGCAACTGGCATCCATTCATTGTTACTTGTGAATTCATGAAACAGAAAATTGTCTGTGGTAAAATAAAGCACTTGAAAAATTTCTGCCCTACATCACTAGTTGTGGGGCAGGCAAGCAAGGAGCTACTGGGCAGGTTGTAGTGCTGAGACCCACTTGAAAGCAGGCTGAGGCACACTGGTGGTCCCTGGCCCACTGTTTGAGAAATACTGATCTGAACCATTTGTCATTCTGTTCTCAGTACTTTTATCCCAAACTATATGCCTCTTTTTAAAAAAAATAAAAATAAAAATGCAAGTATCTAATGTCATATTTTGCAGTTAGGAGCAGAAAGCATTGCAAAACTAGTCAGATATGTCTGCAGGTTCCTGCGGACATAGCGCTGGTGCTGCACTGTGACCAAAATTAAAAATCATTAGATCTGCCCTTTTAGTCTGTTTAGGCAAGCGTCAGATTCTCAGTTGGTGTAACGCAGTCAAATCCATCAAGTTCTGTGCTTTTTCAACAACATGATCACCATTTCTGCTCTAATTTTAGACCCTTTAGAATTCCTTACTCAAGTCTACTGTCCCTTTCGTTTTGTTTCATTTTCCCCCCTACGCAGGATCCGATAAAATATAGTCACGTGTTTATTATTCCATACGTTTCAATGTGAGCCACCAGTTTATGAACACTTTACAAAAGTTAGCCCTGGCCCCTGACAGATGGCTGACCCACACAATACCTAAACCACAACCTTCTTTCAGTTTCAACATCTTCACTTAACATTATCTAACCAGTATGATGCAATTCCTGGGAGAATCCATATTATTCTGCTCTGTGAAGACGTACATTCCTTGTTAGTTACTTACAAAACCATAGGAATAAGAATACAGGCCTCTGAAGTGCTGTGCCTTTTGCGGAGTACTCCACTTTTCCTGCTTTTAATTCCCTTGTTTACTTATTTCAAAATATTCCAAGCAACGAACAAAAAAAAGAGAGAAAAAAAGAGGGATCATGCCTGGAAGAAAATGAAACAGTCCAATAATCGCTTCAGGATTTCATAGATTCTAGAGTTGGAAGGGGCCTACAAGGCCATCGAGTCGAACCCCCTGCTCAATGCAGGAAACTAGAGGAGGGGTCTCCCATCCAAGTAATAACCAGGCCTGACCCTGCTTAGCTTTCCACACTCAGACAAGCTGAGCCAGTGTGAGCCACAGGCCTGTAGGCAAATAGAGGTCTTTTTATTTTTGGATTTCCAAGTGATACCATTTTAGATTCATTCCTCTTGCTACAGTGGGCTCAATCCAATGTTGTCACCTTACTAACACTTCTATTGCTTGCAGAAACCCTGTTTTCATCCTTGTGCAAGTGTCAAATCCAACACTTTGATTCTGCTTGTGCAAACCATTGCACATCATGTTGCATAAGCTGTTCCAGAAGCTTTTGCACAAGGCGTTGTTCAACTCATTCCAATTTCATTAGGCTAGGTGTTGCTTGCGCTTGTTGTGTTAGTTGTTCTGCTAGCAGTAGTGCAGCCGCTAGCACAGGGGTGGGCAATATGCACACCCAACAGCCTTTTGTGCGGCCACCACTGATCCCACACTGGTGCTGAATTTGTTAGTGTGGCGGCAGCAGCAGCAAAATCTTGGCTTTTCTGCCACTGCTGTATCACTGAATTTCAGTGGCAAATTTGGCAGCGGGGCAGGGACACCCCTTGATGGGGTGCAGGGGGCAATTTTCCCCCTCCACCCCTGGAAGTTGCCCACCTCTGCACTAGCGGAACACCACCAGCTCTTTTCATGTTGAATATAACCTATTGGCTTGTATTCTTAAGGCTTATGGATTTATTAGTGTATCATTTTTATGGATCACTGTAAACTACCCTGAGCATTTTGGGATTGGAAAGGCAAATCATACATTTCGATGAATAAGACTGAAAGAGTAGCCCTGCTGATCAGAACAAAAGTCCATCTAGCCCAGTATTCTGCTTCCTACAGTAGACAATCAGATGTTTCTTGGAAGCCCACAAGCAGGGCATAAAGCTAAAAGCCTTCTCCCACTGTTGATTCCAAGTAACTGGTGTTCAGTGGTGGACTGCTTCTGAACATGGCGGTTCCATATAGCCACTAATAAACCTATCTTCCAGGAATTTGTCTCATCCTCTTTTAAAGCCATCAAAGCTAATTACCATCACCATATCTTATGGCAGTGAATTCTATGTATTCATTTATGCTTTCTATGAAGAAGCACTTTCTTTTGTACAAAGTGGCACATAATAAATCTTTGACAGAGTCCTGGATTCCATCTACCCTTTCACTTGATGAGTACTGCAATTTTAATTAGGAAAAGAACATCTTGTTTTTGTCCTTCTTGGGCATTAAAGCTACAGAGTAGTTTCCCCTGTGCCCTTCTATCGCAATGATTATTCTTCCACATGTGTATTTACTTTAAGAAATGTCCAACTTCAACATGCCATTGAAGCCAGCAGGAGTTTTCCATTAAGTTATGGCAACACACAGTTCAAGTGCCATTTTACTGTAGCCAGTGTGGCGTAGTGGTTAGAGTAATGGAGATCCAGGTTCTAGTCCCCGCTTGGCCATGAAGCTCACTAGGTGACTTTGGGCCAGTCATTGACTCTCAGCCTAGCCTACCTCACAGGACTGTTGTGAGGATAAAATGCAGAGGAGGAGGAGGAGGGTTATGTGAGCCACCTTGTGTTCCTTGCAGGAAAAAAGGCAGGATATAAATATGATAAATAAATAAATAAGCAAGCACAGGTCTCCTTAGGTCTCTACTTCTGCGAGGGTAAGCAAAACAGTTCCATACAGACTTTACTGGCCTGTCAGTATTTATTATAGTATTATTATACAAATATCCTCCAAGAGCTTGCATTGGACAGTAAAAGCATCCAAATTAGGGTTGCCACAGTGGTCAACTGACTGCCTACCATTTGACCGCGGCTAAATATTGTCAGATATTCCAAGAACGCCGCTGTGTAAAGCTTATTCTTTAAAAGGTTCACTGGAGGGAGGGCAGCTTACTCCCTAGGTAAGGGATTGCAGCTTAGTCTTGGTCCAATGCAATGTTATTGATTCCAATTTTTTTTTTTAAAAAAATATATTATTATTTTTGCAATTAGCATAAGTATCAAACCTGCTGATGGTTATCTTCTTTGCTGCTGTCATAATGTTAATGCTTTAAAAGTATTTGCGCAAACTGTATTCGTGAGCCAGCAGGAACTTTCAGAAGCTTGTTCAGAGAACAGCAAGTCTGTCTAAGTGAATAAAAACAGCAGCCAAACATGTTCCTTTGTGCCCAGACAGGCGTAGAATTGCACCTTCTTAGGAACATTCAGCTCTCCGTAGGAACAATCAGTATGTGCGTGTGCATGCACACACACACAGAGTTTTTCTTCACTCCAATACTTCAGAACCCATCATATATAACCTGGGAACTGTCATGATTTCCCCTTTTAAAAAGAAAACCTAAGTAGTACGGTATCTCTCAACTCCATGCATGCTAGGCCACTCAGGAAGGCGAAGATCTTGACAGCTGTGTTCACTACAGACCTGCCAAAGAGCATGTCAGGCAGAAAAGAAGATGAGAGTAAGAACACATTTTATATAAATATATAATCTCTCTCTCTCTCTCCTCACACATACACATATAAACAGAGAGAGAGAGAGAGAGAGAGAGAAGGAAGGAGAACTATGCAGTATCTTTTTTTACTTGGGAGTGAAAGAACGAGGAAACAGATAAGGAATGCTAAGTTGTCAGAACTGTTTTTGTGCTATAAGAAATCCTAAATTTGATGCCCAAAGCTAAAAGGTTCCTCTGGAGAGAGCTTAGAGTGATTTCCCCCCTCCCTCCCCACCCACTTTGTAACACAGCTGAAGCTAGCCCATTCTATATTGCTAACATTTTTGAAGGCCGCGTGAGATTTGCCTTAGTTCTTGACTTCCACAGCTCAGCAAAGCACAAACAAACACAACAACAGGCAAAAGAATTTTCGCCAGGAGGCCACTTCTGACTGGGGAGGGCGGAGGACAGACCAGCAGAGACAGAGCCAAGGGGGTCGCAGGAGGAGGGGCCAAGGGGGTCGCAGGGGGCGGGGCCAAGGGGGGTGGAACAGTCTTGGGATCCCCAACAGCCAGCAACCCATACCACAGAAAGGAAGAACTGAGGCACATGAACTTTCAGACTGTACATGCAAAGGAGGGGGTGGGGAAATCACAGCGACGCAAAAGCACTCCTTTGGGCCCACATTCTCTTGTGCCAGAAACAACTCCTGTTCCACAGAGAATCATTCCACAGAGAGAGAGCAGTGGGGTGGGGCACAATCCAGAAAATTATGATGCTGCCACTGCTAATGATGATCTCTCAGAGCCACACAGCCAGGGCCAGCTCAAGACCATGATGGGCCCTGGGGGAAGCCATCTGTAGTGAGCCTCCTATTCTGCCCCCAATACTGAACTCACACATCTCTCTCTCTCTCTCTCTCTCTCTCTCTCTCTCACTCACACACACACACACAGAGAGAGAGAGAATCAACAATGTACAATAATAATGCAAAAATGTTTTTCACTACATAGTTTAGTGGAAATCATCTTCCATTCTTTCCTGGAATCAAAAGACTTACAGTAATACCTTGGATTGCAAGCATAATTCGTTCCGGAACTGTGCTTGTAATCCAAAACACTCTTATATCAAAGCGAGTCTCTGGTGGGCGTGAGCGGGGCCGATTTTGGCTCGCTACGCCCGCTTGAGGCGAGCGGTTACATCCCTGCACTATTTGTATTGCAAGACGTCGCTTGTTTATCAAGTCAAAATTTATTTTAAAAATTTGCTTGTCTTGCAAAATGCTCTCAGACCAAGTTACTTGCAATCCAAGGTATTACTGTATATCTCTTCCATAGTAGAAAACTCAAATACAAAAGCAAGCTTCTCCTTCAACAGCCTAACAGGGCACACACATACATAGCCACTGCTGGCCCAGAATGCCCCCTTTCAACTTCCTTTTTACCAGTTCACTCATTTTAGAGAAGTTTCCTTTTTTTTAAAGTCAAATGTCCCTGTGTTGTACTTCCTTAGCAATTTCCCACATAAATATATATTACATCTGATAGCAATGTGGTCCATGTTTCCAGTTGGTTCAACAACACTGTTTGACTGGAAGTGGCACTCCAGGGTTTCAGCTAGGAGTTTTTCCTGCCCTTCTTGGAGAAGCTGGGGATTGAACATGGGACCTTCTGCATGCAAAGTTTTGCTCTACCACTGCACTGCAGAACCACTGCACTGCAGTGCAGTCCATGATGAATGGACTGCACTGTCCCCTTAAGTACAATCCAGCCTCCCACCCATTCCCTCTCTTCCCTTGGACCAGGAGAAACTCTGCATTTTGATTCATGCCAGGGAGCTGTATAGAACCCTGTAATAAACATGTGATATTACCAACACCTGTATGGAGCATTAATCAGTAGCTAAAGTTGAACAGAGTGATTGGGTTCAGACAACACGATAACCCACTCTCAGGGGTTGAGGGTGGGTTGTTGTTGAACTGTGGTTTATTGTGTTGCCTGAATCCAGCTGTGCCAACAAGCCATGGCTTGTTAAGCATGAGCTGTTGCAAATATGCGGTTCAGAGAACCTGATGTGTTTTAGCCCAATCAGAACACAACAGGCGAGAAGCTGGATATGGATCTTGGAAACAGCTTTATTTCATGAAACAGGGACAGCAGGAGCGTAAGCTTCAAAGCTGATGTCTAAAGCACTCTTATTTGGCTATGCCTTTTATGCAATTTTTGTTGACATGTGCAGATTTCGCGAGAAGTTTTACAGAAGTAAGTGAAAAAGTACTCCTGAGCATGTGCAGAATGCCCTGGGAAGTAAAAGTGGCAATGTACTGAACTGGCCCCCCATGCTTTTGGCTGGCAAACTACTTTTCATAAGCATGAGCTGTACTCTAGGATATTCCTGCCTGGAACGTCTTAGTTAAGCAGTAGATTTGCCCTTGAATCTTTTTCTCACTTAGATTTACTTAGATTACTTAGATTACTTAGATTCACTTAGATTACTTATTGTTCTTCTTGGGGCTTCTTGCCAGCCAACAACCAGGATTATCTTTTGCAGCAGGATTTAAAGCAGCCTGTGATTTCTTGCAAAACAAACAATTTCCTTCTGAAAAGGTGAATTTCATCCTTTCCCCAAGGTGTGGGTCATAATTTTTATAACAAAACCATGAAGAGAACCCATGGTTTGTTTTTGGGTTGTAAAGTGTAGGTTGTTCACCATGGTTTGTTATCTTGGCTGGGTTCAGACAACACGATAACTCATGTTTCAACAATGACCCACAGTTCAGTGACAACCCACACTCAGCTCCTGAGTGTGGGTTATCGTGCTGTCTGAACCCAGTCAGTGACAACACAGTGGAAAGGCTTTGGCCTTTCTGCAATGGTATTCCCAGGAAAAGCACTTTACTTTCTCCAATAAGAATTACTGGTAGCCATTAACTTCTATGGGAAAAGCCAAAGAGGACTGTTGGGGTGCAAGCTAAACCCTCTTCCTTCCCTTAATTACCCAAACCAACCATCAAACTTGCTCCTACCAACATAACCTCATCCTGGATTCTATTTCTTGGTTACACTAGAGCAGCCGTTGCCAACCTGGTGCCCTGCAGATGTGTTGGTCTACAACTCGCATCAGCCCGTGCCAGCAGGAACATGGTGACAGGGGATAATGGCGCTTGTAGTCCATCACATTTGGAGGGCACTAGGTTGGACAAGGTTGTACTAGAGTGCAATGGAATATCGAGAACTGCTTTTTCCTGCTTATCGAACAATCAATTGATACACAAACATCTTGGCAATAGTCTGAACGACACAGTATAGCAGGCTACGGTGTTGCTCTTTTCTGCAACTGTCTGTTTGCCTAGCTAGCAGCGCTTTGCAAGAGCTTTTCGACCCCGTTTATTTGGGAGAGGTTAACAAACTTATCTGAGCTCACAGCCTTGGAACATGGAGCCCGTATGGCCGTATGTCACACATTAACCATTTTTAGATTTGTTCTGCTTCCCTTAGTGAGGTGCAGTTATACTCATATTTCCATATGCATAAGTGCCAATAACAAAACTGCAGCATTCTAACACCAGCTGTTGACACACCTAGTTGCTTGTTTCCTCGAGCCAGGAAATCTTGAACTTGAACATGCTGCCCAATTTAGAAAGATAAATAAAATGACAGCGAGCATGCCATCTCAGAGACCATAAAGGGACAGCTCTTTATATACGTAAGCTATTAAAGCATGAGTATAAAGAACTGTTTTGGGGGGGAGTTTTCCTTTTAAAAACAACAACTCCGTAGCAATACCACAAGCCAGGCCTGCACAACTTGTGAACCCACCAGCCCACGAGTGGCAGTCCACCAGGTGCTCACAAACATTCCTGGTTGTGCTGTCTGCCTGGGACTATAAAAAAAGCACTGGGCTGAGTTCTGGTTGGTGGGCCACCATTTGCGCAGGTTCGCCATAAACAATTCTTGGGCATTCAATCCAAATCCCCTGGCAAGCACAAAATATCTCAGGGGACTTGATTGGAACAGTGCTGGTAGCCTTCTATTTAATAACTTGCCTGGTAGCCATCACCGTGAGTTCCATGCAGACAAGTAAGAGGGCTGGAGGAGGTGGGATGGATCGTTCCATTCCTTTTCCGACAGCCCACTTGCTTTCTGCGCTGGCCACGAGCCCTTTTCTTTGTGACCAGAATGGAAATGCAGAGGGCCACCGGAGGGGCAACAGATTGCTGAAGCAGTGCTTCCCAGAGGGAACGCCCCATAAACTTACTCAAACTCACGGGGACCTATTTACAAACTAACTACACCTTCTGAGCTCTACTTTCCCCCCTCGAAAAAAACACAAGGGTATCACATCTGTAGTTAACACTAGACAAGTTGACTTTTTTTTTTCATGTTTAGTGTTAATATAGCTCTATATACTATTATTACATTTATATCTCACCTTTTCCCCCCCCCACTTGCAAGGAACCCAAGGCGGCTTACATAATCCTCCTCCTCCTCCTCCTCTCCATTTTATCCTCACAACAACCCTGTGAGGTAGGTTAGGCTGAGAGTGAGTGACTGGCCCAAAGTCATCCAGGGAGTTTCATGGCTGAGTGGGGACTAGAACCTGGGTCTCCCGAGTCCCAGTCCAACACTCTCACCACTGCGCCACACTGGCTCTCATATATAGAGGCAGAATCACGATTGTGGAATGCTCTCCCCACTGATCCACCTGGCACCAGGTTGACTTCCAGGCATTTGATGGCGTATGATGGGGTTTTTAAATGTCAGTCGTTTTATCAGGTCCTGGTATTTTATTGTTCATTGTTTTTAGCCATTTTAAATTGGTTTTTAAATTTTTGTATGTTAAAAATGTTATATTCTTTAACAAAGATTTTATAATTCTGTTTTGATCATGTTGGACTTTGGATTTTAGTTTGTGTGAACCGCCCAGAGAGCTTTGGCTATTGAGCGGGTATAGAAATGAAATGTATGTACGAATGAAGCATGATGTATAGGGGGAGAGGGAGGGAGGGAGGGAGGGAGCAGGTCTGTCTCTAAAAGGGAACACACAATAGTAATGGCGTGCTGTTGACCCCGTGAAAGGAAGGAAAAACTGGGGGGGGGGCACTCATTGTGCAATCCATCCAGGAACATGTCATTGCTGACAGTTTGAAAAGCACTGAGCTAAAGTACTTGGAGCTCTTAAAATAGCCTCCCCCCCCCCCCAATTTAAGTTGTGGGTGGTAGTGGTGGTGGTGGTAGTGGTGGTGGTGGAGTATAACAGAGATTTAGAAAATAAGGATTGGGATAGAAAGAGAAAAGTTTTAGTCAGCCTCTCATAATACTAAACTCTGGCTCGTGCAATAAAATCAATCAACAGGGGAGTCAGGGTAGACAGACGGAAGGACTTCACACAGCACATGCTTAGCATATGGAGCCCCATAAGATATGGTGATGACCGCTAACTTATGGCTTTTAAAAAAGGGAGTAGATTTCCCATCCCTTTGTCATTTACACTGCAGTTTTCTGTACCTTTGCCAGATCGACTACAATATCATATTTGAGATGGGGTGATCAGAACCGTACACTGGCATTTCGAGGCTGCAATCCTATACCTACTTACCTAGAGGTAAGCCCCACTGAACTCAATGGGGCTTACTTCTGAGTAGACACATATAGGATTACAGTACAGTAAATGTGTCTACAGAGATTCATTTAATGAGATTATGATACATGCAGCATCTTTTTTGGAGCTTTCTCACTTTTCATCTTAAAAGTAGAAGCTGTATATTTTGCATTTTGCTATGAAATTCTGTATTTTGGTGCTTACTCCCAGAAGCTATTCCCCAGTTGTAATTTAATTAAAAGGGCAGTATCTAAGATTCACCATATGTGACTGCCATCTGTAATAGCTGTAGTTCAAGTCTAAGGGCAATATTATTGTATGTACTGAAGCGTAGTTTTATAAGCGATGAAAGCTGTCACTTATGGTGTAGAAATTGCTATTATGCCTCATGATATTAGCGCATCAGTAGGCTATAAAAGCTATCATTGGTTTTATTTTATGAACACATTTAACATTGGGGTAAAAAAACTTTAAATCCATAAGCCACAGAGATACATAATAAGAAAAACAATTCTTGAAGATCCATACTTATCCCCTACGGTCAAAAATAACGCAACATTTCTTTCCAGTCATGAACTATCCACTGGTAGCATAGCAACTTCAGTTCAAACATTTCAGACATTGTGTATTGATAACATGTACCAGAATGTGAACTCTGAAGAACTACAAAATGAAGCACTTAAGGGAATATGTCTGGAAACGCTGACCTATGATTCCCTCCTCCCGCCCCTATCTAAATTTCAACTGGGTTGATAACATATTCAGCTCTTCATAAAAGCACTAAAATTGTAGTTGTTTGGTTACTATTTTTTTATTTTATTTTATCCACAACACAGAATTGAATAGAATTTGCTTTAAAAGGAAACTGGATTTCCATATAATTAGGTGGTTTTCTGGGGGGCTGAGATTGCCTATCCGTGGCCTCAGTGGGAAGTGATGTGCTTGGACAGCTCCCACCTACCATAGCTTGTGTATATACATCCAGTACCAGCACCAGGCTTCCAGTGGATCTACCCTTAAATATCTCACAGGATTATGGGGCTCCTGAGCTCTGCCAAGTGGACACAGTGGTAGCCTCTTCTGAAATTGAAGAGATTTGCTTTCATGAAGGAATGAATAGAAAAGACCCACTCAAGATCTCAAGATGAGGGTGGGAAGTTAGGAGATTGGAGTGAGATACAATCCCACCACCCTATTCTGCAGTCTGAAGAGTGTAGAGAGACGGGCAGCAGGGCAGACTTCAACAATTCTACTGGCCACACTCGCCATGGTAAGTGTGGCTCTGCCTCCTGGTGAGTATGATGAGCAGTCAGCCTTGCTCCCAACTTCAAAGCTGCAGAGGCAGGCATTGTCTCAGCAGTTATGTGGTGATGTCCACCACCTCCCCGGCTCCAAAGGTGGGAAGAAGGCTGGGACTGTTTGGCAGCTGCATGGCCAAGGCAGCAGAGAGCCTTGGTCATGCAAAACCAAACTAGGAACCCTTTCCCTCCCCAACAGGCTTTCCTGCTTCAGAGCAGGAAACGTGGGGCGGGGGAGGGGAGGAGTGTTGGATGCTGCTACTTGAAGATACTTGGGGCATCTTTAAGCAATAGCAACAAACTAGGCATGCTCACCAGGAAAGGCCAGTGGGAAGGGTGTTTGGACACCGCTTGAAAGTGCTCAGGGCATCTTCAAGCAGCAGTGTTCAACCAGGCATGTTCCCCCTTCCCACTGGGAAAGGTGGACAGGGGTCCTGCCCAGGGAGAAGGCTGGCTGGCTGGCGACTATCATTTTGGTTTTGCCAGCAGGGCCAGACAAAAATGGTAGACCCTTGTAGGTGGGTGGGCTTTAACCCCTTTCCCTCTCTACTGACACCCTGGGAGAACAGACAGCTGACATTCTGGGCTATATTTCAGTAAGTTGGTTCACAGTTCCTTCTTCTTTTTTTCCTTTTGAATTGTATAATAAAAGAAAACACAAACAGACACTACAAAAACACACACACATACAACAAAACTAAACGAAAATGGACTTCCGATTTTCTCCACAGCAAGTATAAGTAACAATAATTTCTCTTAATCTATAATTACAAAGAAATATCTCTTTTTTCCATTGTCCAAAATTTTCTTCTTATTCATCAAACCCACAAAAAACACAAACCATTTTTTAATTTCTATAAAAAGACTATTAGAGGTTTCCATTCAACCCTGAACATAGATATTAACTATTCTCTACATATTGACAAAAGTTTATCCAACATCTTTACTAACCGTTCTTCTATTGTAGACAATAATGGGCATTCCACTCATATATATTAATAAAATCCCATGACTTCTTTCCAACTAATTATCCATTAATCCCAGAAGGGAAAGACACTGATTTCAACTGTATATTAATCATTACAAACATTTAAATTAATAAGTAAATTTATACCCAGAATGTTGTTTTTTTTGGCTTTGTTACATATCCCAACATAAAATAAAATATTCATATATCAATCATACATCATCTTAGGAACATTCTCTTTAAAAGTAAAACTTAATATAGATTTCAACCCTTTTAGCCACATAATCACAGTTCCTTCTGAAGAACATTGTATTTTGCTCATAGATTGAGCTGTAAGATTTCAAAACCTAATATATGGGAGTACTTTAAGATAAGAAAAGGCCCATTGCATCGAAAACAAAGATTTCACAGTGTATCAGAAAACATTTACTGATACAGTAAGGAAATACAGTACAGTACAGTCAGTCAGGAAAAAGAGCTCTCCACATAGATGCAATGCAAGAAGGAGAGGGCACAAGCCCATGGCACATTTCTGCTTCTCCAAACCAAGTACTGGAAGATTGGGAGTGACCCAGAGACTCGCCCAAATTTATCCAATAAGCTTCAAATCCATGAGCAGGAATTTGAACTTGGGTCTCCTATATTAACCCGGCCTTCTTGCTTCCACAGACATCTCGCTATTACTTGGATCCCATAGTGTGTGACTGAATCATAAAGTAATTACAGCATTATTACTCTTCCGTAGCGTTATTCAATCCTATTAGGAATCTTTATGTGGTGCACCACACCATGAAATACTGGTAACTCCCGCTGTTGTGCTTGAGAGGGGATTTTTTTAAAAAAAATGCTCGCACAAGAGGAGGCACAAGAGACTTTAATTACCGACACTGTCATTCTACTGGTAGCATGGAAGCCTGTTAACTTCAAAATAGTTGCTACGACCTTTTGAAGCAGAAATGAATCACCACTGCTTGATGCCTAGAAAATGATGCCTGGAGCGCAAACCTGTCTGCAAATAACATTGTATGCAGAAATCGCTCTGCAGTTCTGTGGTGGTGAGGGAAATATACTCTGTCCCTGCTCTGAGGCACTTTCAGCAATCCTGACTTCATAAGTTCCAGCACTGAACATATAGCTATAACTATATCTAGGGATGCACCCTGGTGAACTCTAGCTCAAATTAAGCCTTGTGAATTACCCAGTAATAGCATACATTGGGGGGGTCAATGGGCAGCAATGGGATCAAGTGTCATGTGCACTGGCACAAAATGACTGCCATGGGAGGGCTTGCCCATTCATAAAATGGCTGCCCTGTGGCCAAGGCCGGTCACAAAACACTCATTTCCCAGAAGGCAAACTGGTGAGACTAAAAGTAAAGTAGCTTGCCCAGGAACTGAAGTACAACGCAGAGTTGGGGGGGTCTGAACTCCAAAACACTAAACCACTCTTTTTAACCCAAATAAAGATGGTGCTGCATGTCAGCCTCCTAGTTTTAAAAAAATTAAAATATCCATAAAAATAAAAACCGAGCAGCGGGCGCCAAGAGAGGTGTCAGTGGGCACTTTGGTGCCCCGGGCATCACGTTGGAGACCCCAGGCTTTAGGGATCCAAGAGCATCCTACTCTTCACCCTGAAGAAGGGCTCACCCTGAGTTTTGGAAACATTCCAACGGTGGAGTCTCGCACAAGAATTCAATTGGAATGCTCATAAAAGGCTTGAAAGGTACTCGCAGAGCATCCACCTCTGTTACAGGCCTGTGGCTTACGCTGGCTCAGCTTGTCTGAGCGTGGAAAGCTAAACAGGGTCAGGCCTGGTTATTACTTGGATGGGAGACCCCCCCTCTAGTTTCCTGCATTGAGCAGGGGGTTCGACTCGATAGCCTTGTAGGCACCTTCCAACTCTATGAAATCTACCTCTCCCATCCCTTGCCCCCCAAATTCAAAAACTTACCTTTTGGAAGGTGGCAGCAGTGGAGACCAGTGCTCCCAGGGTCCAGTGCAGGGACCTTTCCTGTCAAGACCGAAACTGTTGGTCTCAGAAGCCCTGGCAGAAATGATGTGCGCACAGTGCCAGTTTCTGGCCAGGGGTTTTGGGACTGGTGCTCTCGGTCCTAGCAGGAAAAGATGCTCTGGTGTGTTCTTGGGAGTATTTGTCACTGCCTCCTCCACTGCCTTTCCCTTTCTGGGGTTGGGAGAATGGGAAGGCGAAGGCTGCTTGCAGGACCAAGGCCAGCACGGCCCTGTTGAAAGCAGGCTAGGAGAAGGGCTGGGCTGACCTTGATCCTGTTCCCAAGAAGGGGTGCTTGCGTTTATGAGTCCCCCTGCTCGAACGCTCATGGCGTCCCCAAAACTGTAGATGTTTGTGTGGAAGATCCAAGCTTACCATTTACCATTCATGGAATTTTAAGCTTAATTCATATGTATATTTTTAGTCCAGGCTTAGAACAAACAGTAATCTTAATTAATTAATTAATTATATTTATACCCTGCCTTTTTTCCTGCAAGGAACCCAAGGCAGCTTACATAATAATTCTCCTCCTTTCCATTTTATCCTCACAACAACCCTGTGAGGTAGGTTAGGCTGAGAGTCAGTGACTGGTCCAAAGTCACCCAGTGAGTTTCATGGCCGAGCGGGGACTAGAACCTGGATCTCCCGAGTCCCAGTCCAACACTCTCACCACTACGCTATACTGGCTCTTGTAAAGCAAACTATGGAATACTGAATATTGCTTTATCAATGACAGTTCTTAAAAATAAAAATTAAAAAAATCAAGTAGCAGTGACTACTCAGTGCTGCCTTATCCTTTGGTCACTAAGAGCAAGTTTAAAAAAAGAAAAGAAAAGGCTATGCTAGTGAACAGGGCTTTGCTAGGTACTTAAAAGATTCAGGCTCCTCCCCCTGCCAGCTGGCTATCTGGCTAGTCACACCGCACCTGGCAGTGGCCACCTACACACTGAGGCCAGGCTACATTTGGGGAGAACTCTTACGCAGCACCCCCAATCCCCAGTCTTGCCTGGCTATGGAGCACTTGGCTGGGCAATGACCTCCGCTGGTTGCTCTCTTTTGACTGAAGTGCTGCAGCACTTTGATCTAAGGAGAAAGCAGCAAGGGCTTGAGTGACACAATAGCAGCTGCCTAACACTCAGGGCACTGAGGAATAGATTCAGGGCCGAAGGCCCAGGCCTAGCAGCATCCCTATTAATGAATAAAACTGACCAATTGTATATAAACATATCTTGGAAGGCACCAAATTGGGCAGGAGTTACTTTGCTTGACCAAGGCGACCTTTCATTGCCAATTGGAACAGTACTTGGCCTAGCTCTAGAGGAAACGAGCAACATGAAAAAAAGACTAGGTGGAAGTAATAATGCGCGGAACTTATTAGCAAAGTTTTGTCCATAGTTTAACACATTTGTCAGTGAGGTGTAAAACGTACTGCTCATATTCAATAAAACATTATTTTTTTAAAAAAAAATATCGTATAATTTTCACACATTCAGTTGCTATCCAGTTGCTGGCTTGCTGCTTCCAAGGGTGGCTGAAAATATATGCCTGTCCTTTCTCTCTTCCTTCCTTTAATCATAAGTTATGGGCAGCCCCATCCAATGTGGGTGCCTGTAACCCTCCAAACCCAGAGAATTATGGGCATCCAATTGAGGGCAGGAGGAGCATGGCAGATAGGATTGCCGCTTCGCTCCTCTCACCCTCAAAAACATTTAGACGGCCGATTTCAGCTGCCTAAATGTTTTACCTCTCCTTGCAAGGAGCAGAGGCTGAGGCACAACCTGGATTCCTCGGAAGCTGTCGGCGGTGCCTTGCTCCTCCCCCGGGAATGGCCCCCATCCCAGAACTGAAGTCGGTCTTCCGGCTTCAGTTCCCAGCCAGCATGAAAAGAACCACGCCGGCTGCAAGCAGGGGAGAGGACGCTCCACACTTGGATTCTCACTGCGACCTTGGAAGGGATTTCGGAGGCTGCAGCAGGGAGTCTGACTTCTCCTATGGCCCCCAGACAAGGTTGGAGGGCCATAGGATTGTGCCCCAAATGTATGGATGGACAAAGCGTTTGGTTTCCCTCAGTTTCTCACTTTTCCAATCTTAAGTTCATCCTGAACTTTGAGAATTTTTTTTTAAAGTTCACATGAAAATCCATACATATTTAGTGTACATTTCTCAGTATACATGCATGTTCGTACACTTTTTTGGAAGCACTTTTCTTAATATAATGCATTTTAACATTATTTGCACAAATGCACATGTTTTTGTGTGCACGTTCCCCCCAAATATACACCTTTTCACACACATTTCTTATTGGAGGACTCTGATGCAAAATTCAGAGAATTGTGAATTTTGAAGGATAACAGAATTTCAGTTTGTGTGTATTGATTTGAAAGTGCAAAATAAGGTAAGTTTGTATTAAATTGCAATCTGAACTAATTTCTCCCTCATCCCTACCTAAATGCCACCTGCCACTTCGCTTCCAAGGAATTCAGCATAATGATCACGACGTTTGTCTACTGGGTGCAGCAAGCAAAGACACAGAGGAGGATCAGAAACAGAACTCAAAACCCTTGTGACATAATACATATCAACTGGAACAGCAAATAAGGTTCCACAATGAGGGAAAACAGATCCACAGCACAGTGACTTTAAGAGCGGAAAAAGACGTTACATTTCGCCAGATTCAGAATGCCAATTTATCACGATCAAGGATTTGTTTTAAACTCACAGCAGTTGCTTCTCCCATGTTTTTCAGCATTATAGCCAATTATAGCCTGCGAGATGAAAAACTGCAGTAGCAGTCACTGGTGAGCTCCCAGGCTGCAATTACATTTGGAAGAGAGGATATGAATCAACAGACATTCACGATGGCCAGAATGTTGACAGCCAACCAACAAAACTGTATTCAAAATGGAACTGCATTGACTCTGAAACACATCATGAACCAGCCAACAAAGGCCCAGCCGTTCTTGGCAGCTTGTGCATTGGCGACGGTGCTGAACTTCGATAAGGGAGTAGTACTGGCAGTGGATGCTGAGCTGAAACCCATTCAACTAATGGAGATGTCCTGGCAGGGGATCCGAAACTGTCTACCACTGCCATCAGTGACTAGGGGTTTCAAAACCCTTATTTTGTGGGTGCTTTTTAAGCCAGATATATTCCAGCATTGGAAAACTAACAACCATCAATGTAATTACAGCTGCCAAGTTCTGAAGGAAGCCAGCCAAAAAAGAGATGAACTTACAAGACTATTTTCAAAACCTTTTGCCTAATAGGATGAAAAAACAAAAGAAAAATCTGAACAAATACATTCTCAGAGAATAACTGGATCACACATTCAGACCCTATTTCTAGGCATAATTTTAAATTATTCCTTAAAATGAGATTAGAAAACATCAACATTAAGAATGGAAGTTAATATTTTAAAGTATCAGTGAAAAAATAACAGAACTGAATATTTACAGTTAGAACATAAGACACAGTAACACGAATGGCGCAAGTCTAATTGAGATTGCACCCAAAACTATGCTATTTCGTTGGAATGGGCAAATCTGTCAAGCTCGATTTTGTGCAGGTTCTCATTTTTCCAGTGCTAAGTTTGTCCCATCTCAATACTGCATTGGATTGCTAAAAAATTTTTTAGTCCACATGGAAATTTGTATTTTCATACAAATGCACATATTTATGTGTGCATTTTTTTTTTAACAATTTGCATTTTTGTACACATTTTGCCTGGATATATGCTTTTTTGTGCAAACTTTTGCGAATTTATGCATTTTTTCCAATTGAAAAAAGTGTTTGTGTGAGTTTTTGCAAATATACACATAGTTGTGCACATTACCGCATCACAAATTTTGGGAATGTATGGATTTTGGCAGCAAATTGTGTTCCGGCTCATGTTAGTTTTGGAGAACATAATGAATTTCTCACCCATCCCTACTGGTTGTGGAGACACTTAGGGAGCTCAGCTCTGAACATGTACTCTTCCCTGCTCAAACCGGTGGGGGGGGGGAGATAGAGATGTGCCCCATGTAAAGGCTCCATTCTATCAAATTCTTACTAAAGTGGGCAAAATAACTACCCTTCTACTATTACTAAGATTATAAGGAAAGAGGAAGAATAAGAGGTTTAGAGGAATAATTGTTGCCAACTTATTATTTTATGGAAAGTGGCTTTCTCAGACTGTGCGTCTCGCTGCAAGTAAAATATTGCCCATTAAAGGTAGCTTAAAAGCAAACAAACATCTGGAATATCTTACCACCTGCCTTCCTGGGAAGGACTAAAAAAAAAGCCAGCTGGACTTTGGTCTGAAGGAAAGCATCCATGAACCAGAAGAGCAAGTTCAAATTTAGCTATAAAAACCACAAAGCATTGCTTGCAATATGAGCTAATGTGGTGTAGTGTTGTACTAGCACCCAGGAGAACTGGTTTCAAAACCCCACAAAGGGATGAAGCTTACTGGGTGACCTTGGGCCAGTCATTATATCTCAGTCTAATCTACCTTACAGGGTTTTGTGAGGATACAATGGTGGGGTGGGGGAGGGGGAAGGAAGAGAACCAGCTTGAGCTCCTTAGAGGAAAGGCAGACTATACATGTAATAAATAAATATTGGGACTAGCACTACCTGAACAGGTCCCATTTGTCTGCTAGCTACCTGCTTGACCTGTATATCTATAAACCAGGGGTGGGGAACCTGTGAACCTCCAGATGTTGTTGGATTCCAACTCCCATTAGCCCCAGCCAGCATGGTCAATGGTCAGGGATGATGGGAGTTGGATGCCAAAACATCTGGACATCCACAGGTTCCTCACTCCTGCTGTAAATAAACAAATATTACAAAATCCCAGAAGTCTCCAGTCCTTCAGAGGCAGCTGACTACTACAAAGCTGTCCTGGAACTCCCTCGGAGAAGTGACAAGTACGGGACAATCCAAAGGCTTCAATACAGACTTCTATCACACCTATTACTAGAATTAAAAAAATGCACAGCAGATCACCAGCACATTGCTATATGTTAGGAAATAGCTAAAATGCAAAAGTCAGAAGATCTGATTATAATCTTTGGTAAAAGATAAACTATGAAGAGGTTTTCCTATTCAAAGGAAATGTGGATCTGTGTCAAAGTTTTGAATATATTACTGTGAAAAACACACGGAGGTCAGCCTTCCCCATGTCCAGTATAATTCTGGCTGGTGCCATACTTCATGGAAAAGAGCAGTACATTCCTTCTCTTTCCCCTCCGACTGTGTCTTTAGGAGAAATCTTTCTTCTTCTCAGTTGATTTCACAGCTTCCTTTCCACAGGTGCTAAACACTCAACAATATCCCTGAGACCATTGCAATGGCTTCCCGCAATCTCATGTGTTATTGAGAAATGAAGCATTACAAAAGAAAAGTCAATTGAACACAGCAAGATCTACTTAGAAAATATATGATGCTAGCAATGACTGGGGATGCCATTAAGAGCAAAATGCACTACCTATATCACGGCAGGCCATCTCTCCCTGGTTAACTATCACCATCATTCTTAGGTTGTAAGCCTGGCAATGGACAATTGTTTTTTAATCCATTTCCGACCAGCAGTACTGGGGTCTTCTGGTATGTATGAGGCCCAGAGGTATCATAATATTGCAAAACAGATGAACAACTAGAAATAAGCCAAATGACTTGGTTCTGCTCCGGAAAGTGTTGGCAGAGAATGGAATGGTTCTATTTTGCTCCATCAAAACTCCAGGCAAGCACAACAAGTCCTGACATCTGAAGGGCCTCCAACACTTGACATACGGTAGCTTTTCACAAGCATGTTAGAGGCTCCTAGGACTGGAAAGTTGCATGTGAAATGTCTCAATGGATAATGCAGGTCTTCAGAGAAGCCTAAGTCTCTGAAGACTTAGACATCAGTATGCGGATGACACGCAGCTCTACCTCTGTTTCAAGTCCTCACCGAGGTTGGCCGTTGAGACCCTGTCCAAGTGCCTGGAGTCAGTGGCTGGCTGGATGGGAAGGAACATGCTGAAACTGAACCCCGACAAGACCGAGGTACTTCTGGTGGGGGACAAGGGAAGGTTAGGGGATGTGGACCTGGTGCTGAATGGGGTACATCTACCCCTGAAGGACCAGGTCCGCAGCTTGGGGGTCATTCTAGACTCCCAGCTGTCCATGGAGGCTCAGGTGGCAGCTGTGAGCCGGGCGGCGCTGTATCAACTCCATCTGATACGGCAGCTGCGCCCCTACCTTCCTAATCACCTGCTCCCATCAGTGGTTCATGCCTTGGTCTCCTCTCGCCTAGACTACTGTAATGCGCTCTACGTGGGGTTACCCTTGAAGACGGTCCGGAAGCTTCAGCTGGTACAGAACGCGGCGGCTCGCCTGATTAAGGGCAGCCGCCGGCGTGATCACATCACGCCAGTGCTTAATGAGTTGCACTGGCTACCAGTTGCTTGCCGAGCCGAATTCAAGGTGTTGGTTTTGACCTTTAAAACCCTACACGGCTCCGGCCCAGCTTATCTCAAGGAGCGCCTCCAGCAACATCAAGTAGGCCGCTCAACAAGGTCTGCCACGGACGGCCTTCTCCTTATCCCATCAGCCAGAGCAGCCAGGCTGGTGGGGACTAGGAAGAGGGCCTTCTCTGTGGCGGCCCCCACATTATGGAACTCCCTCCCTAGTGACCTTCGCCATGCCCCCTCCGTGATGAGCTTCCGCCGTGCATTAAAAACATGGCTGTTCAGGCGGGAATATGGGGTGGGTTAGGTTTTTAATGAGAATTTTTTATATTGTTTTAATTATTATGTTTTATTGTGTTTTATTGTATTTTAATTGTACATCGCCCAGGGTGGCCGGGTGACCGGCCAGATGGGCGATTGATAAATATAATAAATAAATAAATAAATAAATAAAGTCCAAAACAATGTTCCCCTTAGCCAATAATCCTGCACATGATGCTGTTACATTATTAAAGCCAAGTAGGCCTCAGCCTGATAAGTGTCTAGATGGAAGACTTAATGCGAGTGCCATGTTAGACAATTTTCCTGAAGAATGCAGAAAGTGTAATAAATATTGATCTAGTTGGATGGTTTGGGAACATTTAATACTGTGGCACTTGTTGAAGCTAAGCAGGTGTAAACTGATCTGCACCTAGATGGGAGACAGATAGTCCCATGCAAACCACTTTAAGCTATTTAATGGAAGAGTGGAAAAGAAGCACCTTCCCTATTAGGACTTATAGATAAGCCTTTGGTAACTTAGATAAAGGTGTCTCCATTTTCCTTTAAGGAATCCTAGCCTTGGCTTTAGCCTTTTTGACCTATTAGGGTACTATATTATTTTTTAATTTAATTTAATTTTATTTCTATACCGCCCAATAGCGGTACAATACAGTACAACTAAAAAACAATAAAAAACAAAAATTTAAAACCAATTTTAAAAATATCACAAAAACTAAAAACAAGTTAATAAAACACGACCTCTAAAAGAATTTACCACCCCACCGTGTACCATTCACTTGTTAAAAGCCTCAACGTAGAGGGCAGTCTTAACCTGGGGCCGAAAAGATGGTAGGGTTGCGCCAGGCGGGCCTCAGGGGGGAGCTTGTTCCATAGTTGGGGGGCTACCACAGAAAAGGCCCTACCCCTTGTTGTCACCCTCCGAGCCTCCCTTGGAGGTGGCAGTCGGAGGAAGGCCCCAGATGTTGAATGTAGTGTCTGGGTAGATTGTGGTTGAGAGAGGCGTTCCATCAAGTACTGCCGTCCCAAGCCGTGTAAGGCTGTATAGGTTAAAACCAGCACCTTGAATTGGGCTCAGAAGCACATAGGCAGCCAATGCAAGTGGGCCAGGATTGATGTTATATGTTCAGACCTTCTGGCCCCGGTTATTAGCCTGGCTGCTGCATTTTGCACAAGCTGTAGCTTCTGAAGAGTCTTCAAGGGCAGCCCTACGTAGAGTGTGTTGCAGTAATCTAATTTAGAGATTAGATTGTGCCCATCTGTTGTCCCCATTCTCTGTGTAATTAGGATTTTATATATTTTGGAGGCATATGTGTCAGGTGTAATAGCTGTTCAAAATTTGAAAAGGGTCATACACCATAGATTCCAGTTTTTCTGTTTCCAGAGTTTGAATGGTTCATATTTATCTTTACTGTAAAATAGTGCGAGACTGCAACACACCCATTGTTAGAGCTGACACTGCCATCTAGCTCCCCCTATGGGGCAATCCTTTCCACTGCAGATGCATACATGTAGTCCCGCTGCCTCTTATCTCTCTTATCCAGTCTCAACTGCAGGGTCACATTTCTGTTACGGTAACTTTGAAACGATCAAATAAGTTGAGCAACCATATTATAAACTACTATGTAAACTGTTCTTTGACTGCCAGATCCCCCCACTTTTTTTTTTTTTTTGCAGGCTGAGTAACTTCAGCTCTCTGCTGAAATTAATGGAACCTGCTGTGATAATACGGCACTAATAGCCAATACAAATAAAGTTTTCAAGATCTAGCTTCGAATAGCAATTGTTAGTGGAACAGGCTTTTTGGCATGTGAGAGGAGGATCTTCCCCCTTCCCTCATTCTGCTTTCTTAGCTTGGCACACAAGTGAGCAGGCATCAATAAATATTTCAGCCTCCAAAGGCATTTATGATCTATTTATTTGGCAGTAAGAGGGGCATCCTGGAAAATGCCAGCAACCATTCATCAACATGATGGATGATATCCTCTCAACAATGTAGATTAGTTTGCTTGTCAGTCATTATAAGAGCTCTCTGTTTCAGATGTCTAGCATTCTATGCTATTTGGATATTTAGGATTATTGAGTGCGCATTAAGAGGCTTCCAAGATCACATCCGCAGACTAATTCAGACAAGAGGATTAAAGGCTTGTAATATTCCTTTGAGTCTTGGCTTTCAGTGGACCATGCCAAGGAGGCAGAGGTTCTTCCTCAATCTCCCATGCCCCGCCCCCTCATCAACCTTGCTTTTGGTATGTGTTGACTAGCTAGGTAGATATCGAAATTTTATGGGGCAGCAGCAAGTGAGCCATGTCGAGGCCAAAAAACACGGATGTATATTTAGACTCAATAAAAGAAGTTATAGCAATTGGCTTGAAAAAGGACCCAAATATCAGAAAAGTAGTTCCACTGGCAAAGACTGTGAAGGAGATTCATTGAACCCACTCTTCAAGCATCCCCAGAATTAGGCCAATGATATGAATGGGCACATTTAGAATTCCGCGAGTGTTGTGGGTGCTCTCACAAAATGGCTGCCACAGGGGCAGGGTTTGCCCACTCATAATATGCCTGCCATGGTGGGCGTGGCGGGCCACAAAACACTCATTTTCCAGAAGATAAACTGGTGAGACTAAAAGGAAAGTAATTTTTCCAACAACCTAATAAAAGGGTGCAGGCTCTGAATCATTCTTTTGAAGTCAAATAAAGATGGCACGGGAGGCACCTCTTCGCTTTGCAGCATGCCAGCCACCCAGGTTAAAAAAAAAAGTATAATTAAAAAACCCCAAACCTTCTTGTGGTGTTAGAGGCTTTCTCCGAAGGGTACCAAGCACGTGTGGGTTATGTAGCAGCACCCAAGTACAGTTGGTTGGCTTATGGTGTTTGGTTCTGAAGAAGCAACAAGTGGAAAAGCCTCACACAACCTGGTGCCCTGCAGATGTTTTGGACTTCAACTCCCATCAGTCCAAGCTCACAATAGTGATGAATGCTGGGAGTTGTAGTCCAAAACACCTGCAGGGCACCAGGCTGAGGTGGAGAAACCACTGTTTTGGACTGGGGCTTACATCATCGACAAGGGACAGTTTTGCCATCTGCGTCGCTCACTCATTGCTCTCCCCCTCTTTTCTTGTGGCCTCCTCAGTTTTCATTCCTTTGCTGTTTTGATGGAGGTGCTGAGGATGAGTGGGTTATGCAGACTGATGTGCATCATTTGACTGGATCTTTCCTGCAGTAGCCCCCTTATGTGTGTGATCAGATATATCTTCCATTGGACTCTGTTGCTGACTAAATTCACTACATTCTTCTGTGCCTTGGTAAATTCTACACTGCCCCAGATAAAAAAATGCTATCATTATTTTTTATTTATTTATTATATTTATACCCTTCCTTTTTTCCTGCAAGGAACCCAAGGCGGCTTACATAATCCTCCTCCTGCTCTCCACTTTATCCTCACAACAACCCGGTGAGGCAGGTTAGGCTGAGAGTCACTGACTGGCCCAAAGTCACCCAGTGAGTTTCATGGCTGAGCGGGGACTAGAACCCGGATCTCCCAAGTCCCAGTCCAACACTCTCACCACTACGCCACACTGGCAGATATTTAGCAGATATATTAGCCCATATCCATTGAGAGAAAATGGCTAGAATCTTAGAAGTCAGGAACAGTCACAAAGGAATGGTCCTTGGAACCAAGACATCCCACAAATTATTGATTTCCGCTCTTGAACATTGGGTAGCTTTTAGATAGTATGATTAAGGGTACTGTACTTCATCCAATACATGTGGAAAGACATTCTGGATAAGAGGCCACATTCACCAGTCCATCTACTGGAGGGTGTGTGTACATTGGAGTATTATATGATCGCTTATCCTGTAACAAAGGACAGACGGAATCAAAATCCCCCAGTGCTGCCTGAGCTTGTTGCTCCTTTTTAAACTTACTTCAACCCCTGACTTGTTTACACATCCAAAGAATGAATCAGGCTGAAACTACATGCCACTTCTCCATGGTCACTTCATGTTTCTCCTACCAGCTTCTCCATGGTTACTTAACCCTTCCATCACCCATCAGCTTTCGCCTGCAACTCACACCGCTGGTAACACAGCCATGGAACACTGGCCGGAAGGAAACTGAAAGTGGTGAGGGAAAGGATTAAACATCCTCGCTTCCACATGCTACATTTCTCCCCTGAAAATTACCACTGAATGAGCAGTTACAGCCTCAGATATTGAAGCTCAGAAGCTCTTGTCCTAGGATAACACTGGGTGTTAACAGGACCTTGGGGAGTCTCCCTTGAATATTTGGGGAACTCTTACTTTAGAGAAATTATCCTTTTATTATCCAAAGCCCTGAATGGGCCTTCTACAACAGGATGGGGAACCTCTAGCCTCATCCTTCCTGGCAGCTTTTCTCCCTTGTCCCACACCCTCTGTCACTGAAGGAATAGTATTTATCTCTGATCAGCAGCTGATCAGAGATGGGGCTTTCCCCTGAAGAGCAGAGGCCAAGTGATTCAGCCATGCTTCCTTCTGAGCCTCGTCCTGCAGAGGCTTGTCCTGCTTACTTGTGTGTAGGCATGATGTGCATGCTTCCTTCTGAGTATAAATGCTATTTGTAAGTGCTGCTAAGTGATTCAGTCCTGCTTACCTCTGAGTAGACATGCAGAGGCTTGTCCTGCTTATTTGTGAGTAGACATGCTCCTCACGTTTACTTCTGAGAGGACATGCTTCCTACTATAAATTGGTAACAATGGGATTTGGGGGTGGGTGGGTGGGGTTTTCATCCCTGCCCACTTTTGCACATGGCCCTGCCCACCACTGGAATGCAGCCCCCAAGAGCTACTTAGTGACCTGCATTCAAAAGTGTGTGTGTGTGTGTGTGTGGCAAAGAATTGCACAATACTGGACTAACAAGAGGTGGTTCAGAGGTAGTGAATAAGTCAATACTTCCAAGGAATGATGGAAGGGGAGAATTATGTCGGGGCAGGAGAACCCATCAATGACCAGGAGGGGACAAGAATGAAAGAAGCCATGTTAGATCAGACCAGAAGGTCCATCAAGTTCAGACCCTGTTTCCCACAGTGGCCAACCAGATACTTCTATCAAGCCTACACGCAGAGCAAAAAGGCAACAGCAGTCTCTCACTTTTGCTCCCTACCAACTGGTACTCAGCAGCATACGGTACATACTGCCTCTGAACCTAGAGGCTACATGTAGCCATCCTGACTAATGGACCCATCCTTCATGAACTTGGCTAATCTCCTTTTAAAGCCATCTCGGCTAATGGCCGTCACCACATTTTGTGGCAGCTGATGCCATGAATTCATTATATGCTGTGTGAAGGAGCACTTCCTTTCCTCCAACCAGAATCCTGAAGAATCACACCCCGAGGGAGTCTGAATACGTATGTGTGCAAAATGTGCAAACGAACACAGGCCACCGTTCCTTCAATATATCCAATGGCACATTTTATACCCACATTTATTTAGTACATTTTATTTAACTCCTGTTAAAACAAACAACCCCCCACAAAAAAAAAAACCCAAAACAAAAATGAAATCATTCCAAAATCCAAGTTGGGCCTTGGCAATTTCCTAGGTAACACCACTGATTTATAGATTTAATTTTGCTTCCTTTTCAACAAGCCCAATTCTAAAAATAAATCCAAGGTGACTACAAGTACTTTCACCTCCTAAAAGGAACGAGAAGCTGCTATTCATTTTCAGAGGCGTTATTATTTGCTGGAATAAATATCTCAGGCTGAGGAAGTCTAGCCACAGTTCCACTGAGTCAATGTCACTGTCCAGTTTTCTTTAAGAGAGAGAGATTCAGTGAAGTCTTATTCTGATAAATGGGGAAGAATTCATTTGAAATTAGAACTAAAATTTAGAGCCTTTTGCTTAATGTATCTCCATATATGCAACCAAACGTACAAGTATAATTCTTCTTCCGTAAAGAAAAATTCATTATTCAAGACTAGTTCACATACTTGCTTAGTCCTTCCTGCAAGTTTATTTATTTATTACATTTTAATACCGCGAAATAACTGAAGCTCTCTGGGTGGTTCACAACAATTAAAACACAACAAAATGTAATATAAAAAGTTTAAAGGTTTAAAACCACAGTATAAGGCCAAAGTAAAAACCACCAGCAGCATAAAGATTTATGAATATAACAGATTTAAAAACAACAGAAATTGAAAGACTGAAATGCCCAGGAAAATAAGAAGGTCTCCACATGGCATCACAGCATAGGTGCTAGGCAAGCGTCTTTGGGGAGGGCATTCCACAACGGAAAAGGCCCTCTCCTTAGTAGCCTCCTTTCTCACTTCATTTGGTGGGGGCACCCGGAGAAGGGCCTCCGACAACCATTTGCTTGGCCACACATGTATGGTCACTTGAAGAATCCAATGTATGAACCAGACAAGGATACAAGTACAGATGCCAGCCCAGAATAAACCAGTGTATAGATGAGCTTTTGCTCTTGTGAGCAAAAAGATAAGATTGTTGTAAGGATGACAAAGATTGTTGTAAGGATGACAAAGAATCTACGTGAAACGCTTTGCAACACTTGAAATGTGCTTTATAAATGCTAAGGATGAAGATTGGTTGGGGTGAGGGTGGAAAGAGAGAAGAGGCACAATACTTTTTTTGATTTTCTCAAGGCTCACACGTTGCTGAAGAACAAGGACAATTAATGGGATACAGCCAACTGATAGACAGTTCCTTTTACCCACTCCTCTTCCCCAATCTAGAGTAAACCTTCAAATTGGACGGGACAACAGGTCCACCTTCCTGCTTCAGTGGGTAGACTCAGCGAGCGGCTGCCTTTCCCTGCTGGCAGTCAAATGGAAGACTTCTTGTCCAGTTGTTTTCCTGGCTCAAGCTACTACTCTGAAACTCCCATCTCTCTTTCATGCTGCTAGACCTGTTGTCCACACTCCACATGTCCTTCTACACACACTATGCCTAGGGCCCCACCCCAAGTACTATCAGCACCACAACCCTTGGCCCATAGAAGCTGAACTTCTACGTTGGGAATATAAAGACTCCTTTAGGCTTTGGGCTTCAGGAGTCAACTGCTGTTGCCCAGGGAGCTCTCCCAGATCCAGCAAAACCAAAACCTGACAGGACGACTGAATACAGCTCTGCTATTTAAAACCTCCTCCCAATTCCTTGTGGCTGCATCCTTGTTGCTCATTGCTCTTTGCTGCAGCTCGGTTTCCTCCTCGGATCTTGTCCAGCATCCCACGGATTTTTCCAGGTGCCAATGTCATCAAGGTTGGCAGCCTGAGGGCAAGGTGGGATGGGCAACCCAGAGGTAAAGCTCAGACTGAGGAGCCAGGCCAGAGTAATCAGCTTTATTGGACCAGATCGAACCCTACTGGTCTCTTGTATCACTTGATCCCTGCTGAGCTGAGAGGTGACAGCTGTAATACCAGCAGCAGCGTTGCTGCATCACAACACAAAGCAGGTCTGAAGTTCCCTCTTATTTCATAGATTTCATAGATCATAGAGTTGGAAGGAGCCTACAAGGCTATCGAGTCCAACCCCCTGCTCAATGCAGGAAACTAGAGGAGGGGTCTCCCATCCAAGTAATAACCAGGGCTGACCCTGCTTAGCTTTCCACACTCAGACAAGCCGAGCCAGCGTAAGCCACAGGCCTGTCTTCTAGAAGGGGTTCTTCCCACTGCCATTATGAGGATGTAAACTGCTTAGGCCTTACTACTAGTCACCAATTCAAGACCCCTTATAAATGAAATCAAATGTTGCAATGTGGCCAGCTATGCCATTCTCCAGGTTACTCCATTCCATCCCCCCCCCCACCAGTTTTCCATCCACCCCCTTCTCAATAAGTCAACATTCTGTGTCCACTGAATATGTTCCATCCTCACTGGGCTGTTTGGGAGGGCTGCCCCTCTCCCACATTTTTTTGGTACAGCTTCTTTGTATGGCTGCAAGCATGTACAAAGCTGCTGATACCTCTCTTTTCTGTGTGGATGATGCTATTTGGGCTATGCATTTGGAGAACTGTGTTTGCTGTTAATATATACCAGCCTTCCCCAACCTGGTGCCCCCCCCCCGATGACTTGGACTACAACTCCCATCATTCCCCGCCATCATGGTCACTGTTATGGCTATAATGAATAATGTTCCGTCTTCTGATGAAGGAAGTTCAAACTGTGTATGAATTAACAAACATTTAATTTATATAAACACTTTTATCCTGCCTCTTCTGCACAAATAGAGCACTCAGAGTGGCGTTTACAACAGAAATACTACACCTGAATGCAACAAAGCAAAACTACCCATACAGTGATGTAACACAAAAACATTAAAGTTTCATGAACTGCGTAACTTCAGAGAACAACCATATTTCTTTCTCCTGCACTTAACACCTTTGGCTATTTTAAGGAAACCTTGGGCTAATACATCTTTTAAAAAATATTTCATCTTACTGAAGCATTTAACCTCAAGCAAGTCTGATTCACAGGCTATAGCACGATGCTTTTTAACATGTGAAGCATGATAAAATAAACAAATGAATTAAAACATTTGCCAGCAAGGGAAATAAATTATTTCCCCGAATGCTTCTATAGCTTGCATAAAGACATCAATTACTGTAGCCTGTCTTGTAAGTTAATGATTCACAGTGATGGATTATTCATGCAAGTCGGCCAGCTGAACATTCTACTTTGACTCTAACGGGGGAAAAGTATTGCATGTCTCAATTAATTATTCTCTGAGCAAGTTTGGAGACAGGCATCAAAACTTAAGATGTTTCCACGGAGTAAAACAAAGGAAAAGATTTAGCATTGACAACTCCCCCCCTCCCATTTTTAAATCTTGCAAAGAACATAATGGACTTGCTAAATCAGACCAAAGATTCATCTAGTTTAGCATTATGGGCAGTATCTAATGGTGTCATTCCACAAACTCAAATAGCACTAGCAAAACTCCACCAAATCTTTCCATTGTCCAAGCAGTTTCTCATTACAGTTGCATGTGCTTGAGCAAATATAATTTTAGTTGGATTCTCCTTTTGCACATAGTTTGGAAAGGTTGCACAATGGGTTGTGCAAATGGCTGCACAACTGATTACGCAAACATAAATTTAGTTGGATTGCTCTCTTGCGCATAGTTTGGAACCTAGTTCCCGACAGTGCAATGTCTTTTGTGCTAACAGAATGATACAGTTGGATACTGCCCTTCGTTTTCAACCCCAGCCAGCCAGAGGCCTTTGGATGTTCAAAAGCAGGGCATGAAAGGGATGGCTATCCCATTTATCCCCAGCATCTGACCATCGAGGTGCGCTGCCCATGAATATGGCGGTTCCATTTAGCAATGATGGCTAACAGCCACTGATAAGACATTTGGGTTTAGGATTTTTTTTTCTGCAGAAAGGTGATCATTAAAGAGCAATAATATTCTCAATGAAATGGTCTAATCCAACCTTCCCCAACCTGGTACCCTCCAGATGTGTTAGACTGCAATTCCCATCATTCTCAGACATTGGCCATCTGGCTGGGAATGAAGGGAGTGGAACTTAAACACATGTGAATTAATCTAGTTAATTCTTTTAAAAAGCCATCTAACAGAGCAATCCTATGGCTGCTAGACAGCATCTAGACAGCCATAGGATTTTTTGGATTTCCAGCTACAATTGTCCTGACCTCTTAGCTGGGATACATACTTGGATCCCCCTCCGCCCCACCACAGCCAGCATGGAAAGAAGAACCGCGTTGGTCACTTCTCCAAGGTCGTAAGAGTGACCTCAGAGAAAGGCTTTGGGGGGCGCATTCTGGGGGACAGGTAGGAGAAGAGACCAGCGCCACCAAGATACAATGTATCCTGGCTGCACCTCAGCATCCTTGGACTGCCGAAAGTGGAGGTCTAAGTGCTTTGCACGGTGGGAGGAGCACAGAGGTGACCTTCGCATCCACACTCCTCCCTCCTTCCATAGGATGCCCGTAATACTCCAAGTTGAAATGGTTATGGGCATCCCCTTAGGATTGCACCCTAAATTAGATGTCTGTTGTGAACTTGCTGCCAGCCAATTTCAATGTGTGAGCCGAGTTCTAGAATGAAGACAGACCAAGGAAAATTCACTATCCACTTTCTGCACACCATTCATTTTTATGGTCTTCTATCATACTGTCGTTCATAATCTTTTTTCTCGGCTAAAAAGCCCCAAATGCTTTAGCCTTTTCTCAAAGGGAAAGGGGGTTCCAAACCCTTAATCATTTCAGTTGCCCTCTTCTGCACCTTTTTGAACTCTTCAGTGCTTGCTACAATGTGATATAGTTGAAAAGGCCTCATAGGAATGCATTGGGGCCTCAGGCAAACCTGCAACAGGAGTCTCGGATTAATGTTTAAAAAAATACATTTTACTCGGCAAATTGACTTCAGCTCTGTTCTATCAAAGCTTGACGAAGCAATTCAAATTTGATCCAATTCCGTCTCATATACTTTTTGCTATGTTGTAAGACTGCAATTGCCTGCTTCCAGAGTACAAGAAGCTAATTCTCTTAGACTTGCTCTGACCATACTCCACATAATGAATTTTTGCATGAGTGACAACGTATCTCTTTTTGTGTATATCTTCTAAGAAAAAATAAATCATATAATGAAGGTGCGTTTTCCTTTACAACTAACAGCTTTATATAGCACCTGTAACATGCTTTATGTAGCACCTGTAGCATAATCATGCAGGTGATTATTATTCCCATTTTACAGATGGGAAACTGAGGCTGAGGAACAAAAAGGCCACCAAACTGAGCCCATGGCCAAACCAGTATCTAGATCCAAATCCAACACTCTACACCAGATGGTCCTAGGATCACAATCCTATACATAGTTAGATGTAATAGTAAGAAAGCTTTGAAATCATGCCCTATTGAAATCAGACTTACTTTTATGCAAACATATTTGAAATTGCTGTGGAAGTAGCGCTGAGTTCAATGGGACTTAATTTTGAACAAGCATATTTAGAATCAGTATCATGGATCATCATTCTCTCCTGCAAGTATCTGGGTGCTCTTTGTCAAATGCAAGGGTTTGTTTAAAGATCCAAACTCCCACCCACCCACCTGGAAAAAAAAGTGTTTCACTTACAAATGTTGAATATGAATGCATTTAAAAAAAACAACAACAAAAAAAACCCTCGACTAAATTCCGAACTCAAGGAATTGTGTGTGTCACAGCTTAGACTATTCTCATGAAGTCACCATATGACTAATGGATCCCTGGCAAATACATCTCCTTCATAGCTTTTCAGTTCTATTTTTCTCATTTGAAGCTCAACATCTTTATGGTCCATGTAAACAGGTGGCATTTTGATTAGAGCTTTAGTATTCATTGCATCTGTTTGCACATAATTCTTATTGATGTTTGGGATGAGCTATTTGCTGTAGGATAACAGAAGTCCAATAAACATGTTCCCCATATTCCTTCCCTCCTCTTGCCTTTACTAGTACCATTTATTATTACTTCTGATTTATTTGATCTATACCCTGCCTTTCTACCATGGAAATGGCATTCAACTACTTCTTGTAGTTGACCAAGCCAGCCTGCTAGCTGCCAGGCAAAGTCTGTCCTGCTCCTTTAGTCTTTTTAAAATGGCACCTGACTTTCCTTTTTATGATATCTGCACTACTTTTTAAAAGGTTTGTTCCACCTAGTCTGTGAATTGTTGTGTTTTTGTGCTGCTTTTGGTGACTTTTATCTGGTTGAATTCAGTTAGTCATGCTTTAGTCCTATTGAAGTCAATGGGATGAGTTAGTTCTAGGGATGGGCAAGAAATTTGCTGGGCTCACATTTTAATAAGAGACTGCCCAATTTGCACTTTCCAGAACTCAACACAGACCCAAAAACAATTTGCAGTCAGATATCCATACATTTCAGAGTTTTCAAAGTGCTTTGCACAAAAAATAAACCATTTGAAAAATGTGCACAGAAAAATGCATACATTTGAAAAATGCACACAAACATGCTCGAGTCAATTGATACATTCATAGAAAGATGTGTACATTTGAAAAATGTGAACAAAAATGTGAACAAAAGTACATTTTTGTGCAGAGGGGACAAAAGGCTTGCAATCTGATGTAGAACCGTGACAGAATGAACCTAGCAGTGGAAATATGAGAACCCGAACAGGATTGAGCTTGACAGATTCACCCAGCCCTAGTTATGACTAACTGAAGTCCCTTTCAATGCACCTAAAGTGTGACTAGTCTGGATCCAGCTCAGTATGTTTTTTTAAAATTATTATGCCGGTTTGTTTTCCACCTTGAAATACTCAAAAAAAGGTGAGATATGAGTCCTAAAATAAAATAAGTATGCACTCCACCCTAAGAACCTACTAGGTCCCAATCAAGTCACATAGCGACACTGCAAAACAAAGAGGAAAACTACTAAAAAGGAAGGAAAAATACTCATCTAGACTTTACTTATTTTTTTCCTGCCAAATTCCCTGGATATTACTTGACCTTTTACTGGACGGATTTCTTTGCCAGGCTGCACTGCCTCCTTCGCTTTATGGTTGACTCTCATTCACCAATTCCTTCCCTCTCCCATTTGGCAGCTACATGCTCGACTGGGCATGGAACTTACCCAAATCCAACAGGGCAATAAACTAGCATATGTACAGTTTGGCTTCTTTCACACTATAATGCCTTTACTCAAAGACAGCAAACATGATTGTAGTTTTTTGTGAAGCTGTTGGGTTTGTTTTTTGGTAGAATATCACATCTCATTGATTCAGTCCAATGAGATTCTTGTTCGGAGACAAAGGTTGTCTCACATAATGACTTACCTGCATTTAAGGTTATATTTCTCGTCTCTGTGCATGCTTGATGTCATACAAACCAACCACCTAAAAAGTGGTGCAGAATGTTCTATATACTTATGCTGAGTAGCCCTCTGTTGCCAATCCTTGCAGAAAGATTCCAAAAAGAATTTATGAAAATATAAGCAGATTGGTTTGACTTGCCCAATTTATTCTGAATAAAGACATAATGGTAAAGAGAAAACATGGTCAAGGATGGGAGATCCAGAAGCTTTCAATGGTGGGTGGGAAGTTCTGATCTCTACTTCCTATAGCCACAAGCAAGATCCAACACCCCGCCCAGGTTCTTAAAAAGTACATATGAAGCTGCCTTATACTGAGTCGGACCACTAGTCCATTTAGCTCAGTTTTGTCAACAGTAGCTTACAGAAGCTCTCCAGGGCTTCAGGCAGTTTTTCCAGCCCTACCTGGAGATGCCAAGGACTGCATGTGGAACTTTCTGCATGCAAAGCACGTGCTCTACACTGAGCTACAAGCCCTCATTAACTCATTTTACTTATTTAAGTAAGTTTTAATGAACTAGAGAGGCTCAATTAATTTCTTAAAGGATGCTTACAGACATACCAGGTTTGAGCAGTAGGTGTGGCATGAATGCACCTGTGGCTTGAATAAAGATGACTGGTTTTTAATCACTCTACAGGTTTTAATGAACTTACCAAAGCCAGGATGCTTATCGACATTGCTTTGTGAGTGGCCTCTAATTACTTTAGAAACATCTAAGCCAGCTTTCCCCAACCTGGCACTGCCCAGATGTTTTGGACTACAATTTCCAGGATTCCTGAACATTGGCCATGCTGGCAGGGGCTGATGGGAGTTGAAGTCCAAACTATCTGGAGAACACCAGATATCTGGAGGATGGGGAAGGCTGATTTAATTTCTCATGTAATTTTCACAGTCTGTATTTATTGCATTTTATTCCCCTCCAACCTCCCTCCTCCACCCATGTATATCTATATCTATCAACTCAGGGTGAGATTCTATGCATCTGATGAAGAGAGTTCTGGTCCACAAAAGCTTATGCCATAATCGATTTGTTAGACTCTAATGCAGTGTTCTCCAACCTTGGGTTCCCAGATGTTTCTGGCCTACAACTCCCAGCATGCCCAGCCAGCTGGGGCATGCTGGGAGTTGTAGGCCAAAAACATCTGGGGACCCAAGGTTGGAGAACACTGCTCTAATGTGTCAGATGACCATTGTTTTTGCTGCAACAGACTAAGGGATGGACGAGCATTTTTTTCGGTCCACGTCTGGAAACGAACCAACCTGGCATATGCCACCCAAACTAATGTACAGATTGGAACACAGTTATCCTTCCGATTCTGCACTTCTCTGAATTTTGCAATGAAGGTTTCAGCTTAAAAATGCATAGTTCACTATAAAATGTAACAAAAAATTTCATGCAGATTTTTCTCAAACCCCCCCAAAGCAGACTGATGCAGAAACAGAGCAAAACAGACTTATGAATGAACAGATGCGACACTGACACAGACCGATTCGTTATTCCCTATTAACATGGTGCCCCTCTGAAAATATTTGCTGTATAGATTCACCTTTGTCAGTTGTAGCACAGGCTTCCATAAAAAGAAAAGAAAAGATTTTTAGGTTCTCATTTGAAAGCAAGTCACTGCAGTTTCATCATTTGTTACATCCTGGGGCCACTTCTCTAACTAAGCATCATCCATCCACGTACATTTCCCAATTTGACATCATCTTCTACATTCCATTCACCATCCACTTTTCATTTTTCACAAGTGCCATTTAAAAATATTTGTTCACAGCATTATACTGAAGTCTGAACTTGCACTGTAAATTTAGTTTTTTCACTAAAAAGTACACAACTGTACATTTAAATGTACATATGTCCACCCCTGAAATACACATTATTTCCTCTACTGCCCCCTTCAGTTTTCCTAGATTGACATGGTGCAACATGGAAGCATATGTAGATCCTGGATCTCATCGATATATGGGGTGAAGACTGAGTTTAGAGCGAAATGAAGCAAATGCACAGAAAAACAGAGGTTTTTCCCTCATCCACTGCCTCCTTTCCCACTAGCAAATGGTGATCTCCCAGTTCTCATCTCTAGTTCGGAAGGTGCAGGTGCTGCAGTCCAATTAAAATACAGAAGACCCTGCTCAAGGTGGCAGCTCTAAGCAGGAAAACCTCAATGGAAGCATATTGGCACTTGCATTTTGGTAGCATGGAAGGAAATGGTATATTCTTTATAGTTGGTGCAGGAAGAGGAGATGCCCAGGTTATATTGCTAAATAAATTAACAACATATGGGATGAGCATGTGAGCCTACGCAGATGTAGAACACTATGAAGTAAAGCAGTTGTGAAGCACAGAGAATAATAGACAAATATAATGGGGAAAATGTGAAGATTGAAAAGTGGGGCAAGAATATGAAGACACACCTGCCAAAGATAAATCAGGTTCTCCTTATTAATAAGTTCCTTGGTAACACCAGTACATCCTATAATGCCTTGCAGAAGTATTCACCCCCCCTTTGATTTTTCCACATTTTGTTCTGTTACAACCTGGAATTTAAATGGATTTAATTGGCATTGTTACCACTTGATGTACACAAGATACTCAACACTGTGAAGACACAAAATATTTTTATTGTGGCACAAAAGTTAAGTAAACAAAAACAAACTGGCACTTGTTGGTTGCATAAGTATTCACCCCCTGTGCTGTGACATGCCTAAATAAGCTCTGGTGCAACCCACGGCCTCCAGAAGTCACGTACTGTGCCATAAGTAGTTGAATGGAGTCCACCTGTGTGCCATTCCAGTGTCACATGATCTCAGATTAAATACACCTGTTTCTGGGAGGCCCCAGAATTTGTCCGAGAGCATATCTAAACAAAAAGCATCATGAAAACCAAGGAGCTATCAAAACAACTCCAGGATAAAGTTGTGCAGAAGCACCAATCAGGGTTGGGTTATCCTAAACTATGAACATCCCCTGGAGCACCGTTAAATCCATTATTACAAAATGGAAAGAATACAGCTCAACTGCAACTCTGCCTAGAGAAGGCCACCCACCAAAACTCAGTGACTGTGTAAGGAGGGCATTAGTCAGAGAAGCAACCAAGAGGCCAATGGTAACTCTGAAGTAGCTGGAGAGATCTTCAGCTGAGATGGGAGAAACCGTCCATGGGACAACCCGGACGCTCCATAAAGTTGGGTTTTATGGAAGAGGGGCAAGAAGAAAACCATTGCTGAAACAAACCCATATCAAAGCCCATTTGGAGTTTGCAAAAAAAAATCAAAAACACGTGGGAAACACAGCAAACATGTGGGGAAAGGTTCTCTGGTCTGATGAGACCAAAACTAAACTTTTTGGCCTTGCTGCAGAATACTGTGTGTGGCACAAAGCCAACAGTGCTCATTGCCCCAAGAACACCACCCCCACGGTGAAGCATGGTGGTGGCAGCATCATGTTGTGGGGAGGCTTTCCTCGGCAGGGACTGGGAAACCAATCAGGATTGAGGGCAAGATGGATGGAGCCAAATACAGGGCAATTCTAGAGGAAAACTTGCTTCAGTCTGCAAGGGACCTGGGACTGGGGCGGAGGTTCACCTTCCAGCAGGACAATGACCCTAAGCACACAGCCAAAGTGACACTGGAGTGGGTTCAAAACAAGAACCTGAAAGTCTTAGAATGGCCCAGTCCAAGCCCAGACCTCAATCCGATTGAGAATCTGTGGCAAGACTTGAAAGCTGCTGTTCACCAACGGTCCCCATCCAACCTGACAGAGCTGGAGCAATTTTGCCAAGAAGATTGGGCAACCATTGCAGGATCCAGATGCACAAAGCTGATAGAGACTTGCCTAAGAAGACTTGCAGCTGTAATTGCTGCCAAAGGTGCTTCTACCAAGTATTCACTTGGGTGTGTGTGTGAATACTTATGCAACCAAGAAGCACCAGTTTGTTTTTGTTTACTTAACTTTTGTGCCACAATAAAAATATTTTTCACCTTCACAGTGTTGAGTATCTTGTGTACATCAAGAGGTAACAATGCCAATTAAATCCATTTCAATTCCAGGTTGTAACACAACAAAATGTGGAAAAGTCAAGGGGGGGGGGTGAATACTGCTGCAAGGCACTGTAAGAAGAGCCATACTGGATCAGACCAAAGGCTGATCAAGTCTAGCATTCTATTCATACAGGGACTAAACAGATGCCTATGGAAGCCCATAGGCAAGACAACACCCTCCCACTCATGTTTCCCAGCAGCTGGTATTGAGAGGCATAGTGCTTCTAACATTCAAAATAATATATAGCCATCATGCCTAGTTGTCATTCATAATCTAATCTTACACAAATTTGTCTGACCCCCTTTTAAAGCCATCCAAGTTGGTGGCCATTACTACCTTTTGCAGTGGCGAATTCCATGCATAACTATGCACTGTGTGAATAATACTTCCTTTTGTCTGTCCTGAATCTCCAGCATCCAACCTAATTGTATAGACCTTTATCATGTCCCCCCCCCCTTACCTTTTTTCTAAGCTGAAAAGCCTCAAATGTTGTAAACTTCCTTCATAGGGGAGTTGCGCCAGCTCATTGATCATTTTGGTTGCCCTTTTCTGCACCCTTTTCCAGCTCTACAATATACTCTTTTTAGATGCAGTGACCTGAACTATACACAATATTCTGTGTGGTTGGACCATACAGTTCTATAAAGGCATTAAGAGATTGGCTGTTCTATATCCAATTCCTTTCCTAATGATCCCCAACATAGAATTTGCCTTTTTCACAGCAGCTGCACACTGGGCTGACATTTTCATCAAACTTATCACAACACCAAGATCCCTTTCTTGGCCAGTCACCGCTAGCTCAGACTTCATCAGTGCTTATGTGAAGTTAAGACCCCCTCCCTCCGATCTGCATCACTTTACACTTGCTTATATTGAGCTGCATTTCCCATTTTAATGCCCATTCCCTCAATTTGGAGTCACCCTTGTGGAGCTCTTCTCACCTCTTAAAATACCCCCACACTCTAAATAACTTAGTGTCATCAGCGGATTTCACAATTTCACTGCTCCCCCTAAACTCCAGATCACTGATGAATAAGTTAAAAAGTACTAGTCCCAATACAGATCCTTGACAAATGTGGTTTACATCCCTCCACTAAGAAAACTGCCTATTTATACCAACATTCTCCTTCCTGCTTTTATCCACTGATCCATAACAGGACCTCTCCTCTGATCCCATGACTGCAATGTTTTCTCAGGAGTCTTTGGTGAGGGACTTTGTCAAAAGCCTTCTGAAAGTCTAAGTAAACAATGCCTACTGGATCACCCATACTCACATGCTTGTTGACACTCTCAAAGAACTGTAAAAGTTAGTGAGAAAGGACTTATCTTTGTAGAAACCATGTTGATTCTTCTTCAGCAAGACTTGTCCTATTTGTGCTTGATAATTTTATCTTTAAGAACCCTTCCCACCAATTTACCTGGAACAAACACTAAGCTAACTAGCCTGTAATTTCCTGGACCCTGCTCCCTTTTCAAAAATTGGTGTTACATTCTTCACTTTCCAATGTTCTGGTACAGCAGGGATAGGCAACTGCAGGAGGCCCAGGGGCCATTTTTACCCTCTGGACCCTCCCCTGCAGGTTGCATTCCAGATCCCTCAGCAGGGATGCCGATTTATTTAAAAAATCAGCTCCATAGTGCTCCATGGGCAAAATTTAGTTTGTTTGCAAGCTAAATTTTTATCTTTTTTGGCAAACAAGTCCCTTTTGCAAACAAGCTAAATTTGACCCACAGAGCGCTCAGCTACGGTGTCTCTTTCTTTTTCTTTCTTTGCAAAAAGGCAAATTCTACACTGCCAAATTTGGCCGTGTGGTGCCAGCTGTATGTGCCCATGGACCACGTGTCGCCCACCCCTGTGCCAAGGAGACCAATCTTACGGATATGTTACATAGCTTTTGTTAGAATGTCAGCAATTTCACATTTGAGTTCCTTAAAAACTCTTGGATGGATACCATCTGGACCCGGTCATTTGTTCATTTCCAATTCGTCAAGAAGGTCTAGAACTTCAACTCTGGTCTCCAGCATTTGCCCCAGCTCCTCAGGATCCTTTCCTGAAAATATCAGCCCAGGCATGGATATCAGCCTTACATCTTCTGCACTGAAGACAGACTCAAATAATTCAGCTTCTCTGCAACTTCCTAATCTTTTTGTTTTAGTGCTCATTTAACTCCCTTGTCATCCAACGGTGCAACTGCCTCCCTAGACAGTTTCCTACTTCTGATGTATGTAAAGAATTGTTTTTCATGTTGATCTTAATGTTTTAACATTTTATTGTTGCTCTTAAACACACACGTTTTAGGGGAGGGAGAAGCACTGACTCCAGCATTTGACCCACTAGTGTGGATGGAGGAAACAGGTAGAAGAGGACTTCGCAACAAGGAGCGGATACATCTGTTGCATAGGCAATGAGGTCAGGATCACACCAGTGTTGTTAAAGCCACACTGACTCCCCCATCCACAAATATATAGACCAATATGCTTTCTAAATGACAGCACAAAGCAGACAGCAACTAAATGCTCTAAAACTGGTTTTAATATAAGCAGGGGGAAAGCGCTTCAGAAAAGCAGTTTACAGAGCCAATTAAATGAAGTAATAAAATATATTAGCTGTAGTTAGGCATCATGTTGAGTCACTGGGAAAATGACAATAGAGAGAACAGACAGCATTAGTTCCTCAGACATGGAAAATGAGACTGCCAGAAGGGGAGGTTTGACTGTCGTTTTAAAAATATGCTGGATGGCATTTGATGGTTGTAGAAGGGGGGGAAATGTACAATCTGCATAGGACATCTTTTAGACAAATGTATCAAAAAACCCATATAGGAATTAAAACTCAAAGGAATAATTAACATAAATTAAAATTATAACTGACAGAGAACTAATTCAGTGGCTGAGAGCCAGATTCCTGTTTAGCAGGACAACTGGCTGGGAATGAGTCCCATGATCAAATGCTGAAATTCACAGAATTGTATTAATCACGACAGTAGCTTAAATAAATTTGTCCTCCTGAGTGCCTACAAAAGACAGATTACACTAGAATTCAGTCCCATCCTTCTAGTAACTACTGCATCAGACTAATCTGCAAACATATAAGACCGCTCTATAATAGTAACCGAATGTGGCTTCATAATCCTGACTCGAGTTTCATAGATCATAGAGTTGGAAGGAGCCTACAAGGCTATCGAGTCCAACCCCCTGCTCAATGCAGGAAACTAGAGGAGGGGTCTCCCATCCAAGTAATAACCAAGCTTGAGCTTCACACTCTGCAAAATTAGGACAAAGATGACTTTTCACAGTAATCTCCAACAGGAAGCGACCACACCTGAAGAACCTGATTGAACTTCTGGGAGCCCATTTAAGCACTAGTTCACACAGGAGTCCAACATTTTCCTGTCTGAGGCAGATCAGCAAATGAAAACCAGTCCTGTCCCTGTTCTCCACGCCCACCACCAGGTTTAGGTGCATAGTACCAAAGGCCACTGAAGCTATTTTGACACTTGCAACAATATGGAAGAACTGCTGGATTTGGCCTGGGTGGCGTGTGCTTCCTGCGTGAAGCCGGGAAGTAGTGAGGGCAACACCCACGGCTTCCGGCCTGAGGAGAGATAGGCCACGGCCTAAGAGAGCTCTGTAGAGGGGACTTTGTTTAAAACTTGAAGGTGTTGTTTAGGAAGTAAGAGTCTGTTTGGTTCTGCGGGGTGCAATCCACCAGCTTTGAAACAGCACTGAGGCAGAAAACCCCACAAGTGCATCTTCCCATACCTGGTAGTTAAAATATAGCAATAATAAATTTATTGCTAACCATTTCCTGCCATTTCATGACACCAGAAAATCACTGCCTTGCACTGCCTAATGGTAAGGCCAACCCTGAAAACAAGGTTCCATGTTGCACAAACTATGCTTCTGGGTGACCGTAGCAGCTGGAGGTTCTCTGGCCCATCACAGAGAGTCCCCTCCCAACCCTCTCTCAGGACTGCCTCACTCCTTGGACATGTAGCAGCAGAGAGGAATGTGGATGTTGCAGGGAGAAGGGTAGGAGCTCCAGAGTTGTTGTCTTCTTGTTCCTCTCCTACAGGAAGTTGGATATCATAGGGATGGGCAACCCGCCCGGCACTTGACTCACAGCACGCGAGCCGAGCCAGGTGTGAGCGCCAGCTGAGGCGCTCACCAGACTTCTGGGTCCCTGGCTCTACATTGCTTATGTATAAAATGGCCAAATTTGCACAAATGTGGCCGTAATTTGTGCAAATTTGGCTGTTTTCTACTTAAACAACGTAGCGCCAGAACCTGGAAGTCGCTTTCCCCGGCTCGGCTCGCGAGAACGTGAGTTGAGCTGGGGAAAAGGTAGGGTGAGCAGAGCTCAGGGGGTCAAACCCAGTGAGTTCGCTGGACTTCCACCCCCCCCAATCAAGCTCTGTACACATCCCTACCTTAGATATGGCCACTCTAAACAATGGTGTCATATTGCCCCCAAACCACTCCTTAAGGTTTTTCAGCCAAGACGTTCTTCTTCTTCCTACACTTCTTTCCCCGCTTTTTCCCCTTGTATAATCAGCTGCAACAATCCTTATTTTTCATTTATCATTATATGACCAAAATATTCTAGTTTTCTGCATTTTATGTGTTTTATAATTTCTTGGATCTCAATACATTCTCTTTCACACTTCTTTGCTGGTCACCCTCACAGTCCATGAAATTTGTAACATCCTGCGGTAAATCCACATTTCAAATGCTTCTATCTTTTTTTTTTTTTTACACTAGTCTGTGTTAAAGTCCACGATTCCATGACATACAGTAGAACTGAAAATACATAACACCGTACAATACACATTCTCAAAGCTATTTTAAGTTTGTTACATATTATATTTTCATTTTTTAAAAAGCTACTTTGGGCCATCTCTATTCTAACTTTTATTGCATTATTTGGATCCCACTCCTTGTCCAACCAGATTCCAAGATATTTATCAACCCACTCCACATTTTCATTTTGAATTTTTAACTGTTTTTCTTGGTTTTTACTTATTACCATGCACTTGGTTATGCACATGACACAGAGCAGCAGAGAGGAATGAGGATGTTGCAGGGAGATGGGTAGGAGCTCCAGAGTAACGTTCTGTAAATAAACATTCATTCACATGGAAGTGGGGAAGCTACCACCAATTCAAACCAGCAGCACTTCCGGCTCATAATTCATGCCAAGAGAAATTTCATTTTAATTAAAAAAACAAACAAACACATGCACGTATATTTACCGACTGTTACGGACTCCATGGTGAATTGTGAATGAGCCGTCTCTTCAGGGTTACAGATTAAACAAATAACCACCAGATCTCAGTATGTGTGATTCATAAATATGCTGACAGTATAAGCTCATGAAAAACATCCAAGAGAGCGATCAACAAAGGGATTTCTGCCATGCATGCCTAGTCGCTCCCAACACATTACTTCTGAATGCTGTGCGAGATCAAGGACATTAAAGGCTCTGCAATCTCAGTCTGCACTGGCCCAGTTCACAGAAAAGTGAGTCCACACGCCAGGCAAGAAAATGGGGAGGCAAACCTTATATATTGCATATGTCCCCTTCCTTTGATGCATCCTTTCCCTCAGATCTGCTTGGGTTTTGCAGAAGCACAGATCAGAAGACCTGCCTTGTGTCAGAGGGAGACCACGGAATGTAGTTATTTAACTATATTGTGCATTTGTTTCATTTACATCCCACTCTACCTCCAAAGAGGTCAGGGTGGCATAAACAGTTATTTCCCCCTCCCACATTTCACCCTCACAACACCCCTGCAAGGCAGGCTAGTGTGAGAGATAGTGAATGGCCCAGAGTTATCCAGTGAGCTCCATGGCTGAGAGGGGATCTGGACTCCGGTCCTTGTATGACATTCTGACGATAATACTAGGCAGGCTATCACACGGTTTGCTTTTATATCCTGTTTTCTATGCCGCCTATTCAAAGCGACTAACAATCTAATTCAAAACAATCAACCCTAAAATGTAACAAGAAAAAACATCACATTGAAACATCCAAACAAAAAACACAGAGATACCAGCATCGAGATCAGCGAAAAAAATTATAGCGGCAACCATCAGAGATCAAAAGCTTGCTGGAACAAGGAGGTCTTACATGCTTGTCTGCCTAGTCAGAGAAGGAGGAGCCTGATGGATCTCTCCAGGGAAGGGCTTTCCGCAATTAGGGCCTACACCCTGGGAGGTGTGATGTTAGCACAGGTGGGAAGGGTCTGCATTAGGAACTCCTTCTGCTCGATCGATCACCATTCCTTCTATTTCCAGCGGAGGCTGCTGACTCCAGTGGCAGTGGGGTGGAGTATCCACTCCAGGCTTTAGTCTGGACTGTTAAGGAGCTATCCATGGTGCTGAACCCTACCCCCAAATTCAGTTCCATACCATGGATATCTCCTTACAAGTCCAGACTACAAGCCGGAACGGATACACTGCTCCACTGACATTGGAGCCACAAGCCACTTCCAATGTTGAGGCTGGGAGTGCCATCGCTTCTGTACCCAAAGTGGCATCAAACACACACAAAATGGATATATGGAAAAGATCCTTAGGGGGAAAACCCAAAGGGGGGGGATGAACCCAAAACAGCTCAATGAGGGCTGAGCATACTCAGCAGCCATGGAATTCTTCTGACTTACTGCTGGGTGGGAGTGAGGGAGGAAAATGGGGAGGGGCCAGGAACACTGTATACTGCAACAGCTGGCTGTAGGTCCCACTTGTATTATAATACTGAATGCATGAATTCCCTCAATGCAGTGAATTACACTGGTGACACTGCTTAGGATAGGGGTGCTACAGAACCCAGGCAGAATGGGAAGTTCCCACATAAAATCTCAGCATTATAGAAATATTGATCAAAGCAGCACTGGAATGAGGCAGCCATGGGTACACAAGTCGTATAGCGTATCCTATTACTCAGATTTATAGGCAAGTTTATGCTTTATACTTCATCAGTTACCCAAGGAAAATTTAGGAATTAAAATTTGGCACCTCACAAATCTGAAGAGGAAGAGGTTTCATTACACCATTTCCGCAGAAGGCAGAAAATGTAAGATTAATGTACACCTCTAGCAACTGTAAAGCCAACCTACTTACACCATTTCATGCTATTAAATCGAACTCAAATTATCTTTTGGACACTTTCCTTCCAAAACCTAGAATCCAGTTTCCAGAGTTCCTTCATGTCAGTTGATGAACAAGGCCTATGCAAGAGATATAGGGCGGCATCCAATTAACCCCTCCTGCCGATTCGGCAGAATGGGGAGGGGGGAAACCTTCCACTGCAGCTTCCCCCTCCACATGCTCTCAAAATCTGCCCCAGAGGATTGTGGCCCCTCTAGAATAGCTTTTTTTTGGGGGGGGGGAGAGGTGGAACAGTGGGGATCCCAGGGGGAGGAGAGAAGAGGAGAGGAGAGTCCACTTGCATAACATTAGATTTCACTGAAGGGGGCATAAAATGTTGTGGGACTGAGCACTTGCCTTGGGCTTGGATCGGAGAGACTTGCATTAAACCCCCACCCAACCATATAGCTCACTGCCTTAGTTCAGACATAATGAGAAACCACGGTTTCCCGCAACGAGAACAAGTCACTGCAAGCCTTGACCTCGCCTGCTTCCCCTTCTCACTTCCTCCTTATGCCACTGAGGAAGACACTGAAGCCACCTTCTTTCAGTTTTAAACTAACAAGAGTTATCCTGGATGTCTGAACCCAGTGAACTGTATGGTTAGCAAGAACAATCCAAGATCTAATCCCATGGTTTCAGATCCTGCTTTGTTCTCAACTAAGCATGCTTAAAACAAACCACTGGTCCCCAAGTTCAGATGTTACAGGGAACTGTAGTTAGTTCGGCTTCTCCATGGCCCTCCTTCTCCTCCCTCTCAGAGTAACAATTGTAAGGATTAAATGGTATGACCATATACTCCTCTGACCCACTTGGAGGAAGGGTGCGATGCCAATAGGATAACTCCCTTAGTAATGAAAAGAGGGGTATATTTGCTTGTCTCCATCTTTTTATTAGCTGGACTACTCATAAGAACAACCATTCTGGATTAGACCAAAGGCCTTCCTAGTCCAGTTTCCTGTATCCCACAGTGGCCCACCAGATGCCTCTTGGGAAACCCACAGACATTTCTCATTTCCTTTCTGCTATGAGTGCAACACTGATTTATTAAATTAGCTGTATCATTAGAGCAAGCAAACAGAGTTTGCCCTCCCCATTTTGTTCAAGCTATCAGAAAGTAACAAACAAAGCTATAAAAAGGAGAACATTACTGCTGCCAATACACTCGTGAAGTCACTCGTCAAGCCGCTCTTATAATTCTAATTCTGGACTTTCATGAACTTATACGACATTAAGCCAGTGCAGCTTGGTCCAAAAAGAATATCTGCCTTCTCTTTTACTCAGCATGAGCAACTGGGCACTGTCAGATATTCTAATAGGTAGCTAGGGCATTTAAAAAAGAAAAAGAAAAAAAGGGAAGATTGGCGGCAGGTGAATGGGGGAATAACCCAACCTCTTTCCTTTGTACGACAATAAAAAGAACTATAACCATTTGGCCCAAGGCACCTAAAATACCATCCCTTCCCTTATGGTCCCATTGAAATATCCAATATTAATTAAGAGCAGTGGTGGGTTTACCATATATTGCTAACTTTCCATCAGGGTCTCATGGCATGCTTTGTAGGCACCTGATGCAGCAAACATACTGAAGCTAAGCAGGTCTCAGTCACTGCCTAGATGGGAGGCCACCTGGGGACCCATATGTAGGCCACCTTGAGTTCTACCATGAAAGAGAGGCAGGATGCAAACATAGTAAAGTCATTTTAGTAGTCTGACTAGTCAAACTGTATTCTATTCATTAAGTATTAGGGGCTGAAAGGTTCCAGATTTAGCCAGTACCCATGACCCACCAGTCTCCGCCCAGTTCCACCCATAACCCATGAGACTACACCCTCTCTCTCTGCCTCAGCAAATTATCTCCTAGCTCTAGTGTGGCCTGCCAAACTCCCCCAGGCTACACCTATGATGCACCAAATTTAGTCCTACCTTGTCCAATTCCACCCTGGTTGCAGCTGCTCTCATTCCACCCAATGGCCCTAGCTGGGGGTAAAGTAGTACTTTTGTAAATAAGAAGTTGGCAATTCTATATCGAGGGCGGAGAACCAGTGGCCCTCCCAATGTTTTGGCCACCAACTCCCATCAGCCCCAGTAAGCATGGCCAATGGCCAGGAATGATGGGAGTTGTAGCCCAACATCTGGAAGGCTAGAGCTTCCCAACCCATGCACTACATGTCTCTGTTCAGAGTTAGTGCATATAAAGCAGGGGTGGGGAACCTTTGGCCCTCCAGATGCTGTTGGACTACAACTCCCAACATTTCTGACCACTGACTACACTGGTTGGGGCTGATGGGAACTTGCATCCAACAACATCTGGAGGGCCACAGGTATCCCAGCCCTGATGTACAGAGTTATCCCCAGTGCTTATTCCTTATTGCTTCCTGAAACTCCCCAAAGCCCCTCTCAGCATCTTTTGGAAGCATTGCAAAACTTAGTTCCAAATTTGGTAAGAGCTTGTCTTGTTTTTGCAAAATCCATCAGGGCTGGGTATTATGCTCCATTAAAGGTCCTGTGCAGACATTTACATATTACCAAATCCAGCTTACACTTCAACCTGTTCTTGCCATTATGGCTCCATATGTGAGAGCGTTGCTGGATTCATGCTATGCTGAATGAACTAGATGGTGCATCCAGCTGCATGTGGTTCGTTATCAACCACTGGTCTGTGGAAGGCAAGCAGGCAGTCGGCTATCCATGAAAGACAGCTAATGGTTAATTTTTCAAATGCCACTTTCCTTATTTGCATGTCACTGCTTCCCCACAGTTACTTAAAGTTGTATGTTGCTGTTTGGCTTACACACTCTGGAGAGCATTTGTTTGCACCCTGCTGATTCAAGGAGATAAGAATTTGCTTGCACCACACTGAGAGGGACAGGAGTAATAATACCTTGTCTGCAGGCGGAACTATCCTACTGCATTTATGGCCTGAGGTAAGCTAATCCCCCCCCCCCCCTCAAGAAGAGAAGAGTAAATGCATTTGGTCTTAAAATGCTTGCCACTAGGTTTAATATTTTTTCTACTTCCCTCTGGAAAAAAATATTCAACACTTAGCTTGTCGTGGTGAAGGGAGCAGTGGTTGATTTTGCACACTGACAGCCCACCCCAGTGGGACTTACTCCCAAGTAACTGTGCACAGGACTGCATCCTAAGTTTTCCTTTTCCCTATGTTGGTAGATGGTAGGATATATATATATGGCCCTATGTATTCCTGTAAAATGATAAGCTCTGCAGTGCTAAATTTCTTAATAACATTGGAGTCAAGATCCTTCCCAGAATACACACAGGAAAAAAAGAGAAAGAACAAAAATGTACCATATGAAGCCGATGAGCAAAGACGACATGAAGACAGTTTCTTCATGCTGTTCCGAAAGCTAACTGCCACAGGTAACTTTAAAAGGTACATGAAATAGATCTAATTTTGCCCCATTAATCAATTGATTTTAGATCACTGCCATCCAGTTTCCCCTTTCAAAAAGTATTTATTATTGGTTACATTTATACTCAACTCTTCCTTCAAGGAGCTCAGAATATCCTACATACAGTTCTGAATGGGAGTGGTCTCCCATTCAGGCACTAAAGCACAAAACCTCTTTAGCTTGAGGATTTGAACCTTTTCTTCCCTTCCAATAATGCAGAAGGAGGGCTGAAGGGTTTTACAGCACAATCCTATGCATGCTTACTGAAAAGCAAGCCCAGCTGTGTCAAATGGGGCTTACTCCCTAGTAAATATATTTATGAGGGCAGCCTTAGGCTACAGTCTTTTGCACATTTATGAAGAAGGGGTAATTTCTATGGAATGAGACGGACTTCTGAAGAAGACATGCTTAAGACTAGGCTGTTAAATTGATTTCTTCACCTTTACAATAAACCTGAATGATAAAGGTTATATCCAATGTTATGGTAGTGGAAAAATGACAAGAGTTTCATAGATTTCATAGATCATAAGAGTTGGAAGGAGCCTACAAGGCTATCGAGTCCAACCCCCTGCTCAATGCAGGAAACTAGAGGAGGGGTCTCCCATCCAAGTAATAACCAGGCCTGATCCGGCTTAGCTTTCCACGCTCAGACAAGCTGAGCCAGCATGAGCCACAGGCCTGTATGGCATCGCTCTGCTAGCAGCTGCAGAGCCACTAACAGAACCAGTGCAAGAAACATCTAACCTAATGGAATTGTAGTGAGTTGTGCAATGACTTGCAGAATGCCAACACCTTGTGCAAGAAAGCAGAACCTCAGGCTTGGGCTTCCAATCCAGTCCTCTGGGTTTCCCCAATGGCCTTCCCATAGCACTGCCCACCAACCACTGATCAACTGGTGGTTTCTCAGCTTCTGTGAAGTCTCTTTCCTGCCCCCCCCCCATTCCAAAAGGTTTAAATGCCTCTAAGGCAGTGTTCTCCAACCTTGGGTCCCCAGATGTTTTTGGCCTACAACTCCCAGCATGCCCCAGCCAGCATGGCTGGCTGGGGCATGCTGGTAGTTGTAGGCCAGAAACATCTGGGGACCCAAGGTTGGAGAACACTGCTCTAAGGCTTAGTTACTGGCAGTAAGAGCGTGAAGCTAAAATGTGCTGGTATTTTTTGACATTCTCCCTTTTGCCTTTGGCCCCACCCACCCCTGGAATGTGGCCCCCAAAAACTTCACCAAAATGAAATTCGGCTCTTGGCAGAAAGAGGTTCTGCACCCCCTGAGCTTGAGGGAGCAGAATTATAGTACTGGATTTGACACTTGTGCACCCTCTCATGACTCATGGTGGAGGAGCAGCACCTCAGGTGGAGGAGCAGCACCTCATGTGGAGGAGCGGTGAATTGCGTGTTCCCCACCCTGCCAAGAAAGTTCCCCACTCCCATGTTGCTGGAGGTAGGCGGCGGAACTAGCAGGTGCTCCAGAGACTCCCGCCGGCCCTGCTCGCCTGTTGTGACAAAAGTCACTGCAGGAGAGCAGCTGATGGGGCTCTCCAGAGCAGCCACACACCCACCCTCTATTTCACGCTGAGAGGGTTCTCAGAGTGAGATAGAGGACAGGTGGCGGCTCCAGAGAAGCCACCCGCTCTCTGGCTCACTCCAATAACCCATTCAGAGCAAGCTACAGTGTGGGCGGGCTCTCTAGAGAGCTGCCCAGACTCAAATGCCCGGCTCCGAGGTGGTCCTCCCTCAGACCCAGGCACTGCCTGGCTGGGGAGGTGTCCCAGGAGATTGTCTGTGCTGCAGGTGATCTCCCAAGACACCCATCCTCTGGAGCAGCTGCCTGGTCCTCTGTTTAGCCAGAGCTAATGGAGGACAGGAGGCTGCTCCAAAGGAGAGATGTCCTGGGAGATGGGCTGCATTACAGCCGATCCCATTGGACACCTCTCCAGTGAATGCCAGGCTTGGAGGAAGGACCCCCTCAGCGACAGGCATTTCAGACTAGGCGACCCTCTGAAGAGGCACACTGGCTGATGCTGCTGTTTAGGAAGCCCGCCTTCCAGCTTGCTCTACACAGAGCAAGCCAGAAGGTGGTCAGGTGTTGCTACGGAGGCAGGGGCAGCAGCGGCACCTTTTCTTCCGCCTAAGGCAGTGCAAGGGCTTGTGCCAGCAATGCTTGCACAAATATGAAAATGGGGTTTCCACAAGCAATAAAAGTTTTGCACTAGCAGAATCATACAACTGGATACAACCCTTTGTATACAGGGCATGGGATCCAAAAGGACATACGGGGAACATGGTATTGCGTATTGCACTGGTGTTCACGTGTGTGTGTGTGTGTATTCCAAGGGATGCTATGTAAATTAAAATGAAAGATTAAGAGTGTAACACCCATGTTTTGCTACTACACAACTTATTTTGAAAATTCTGGAAGAGTCATATTAACCTGTTGCAGCAGAGAGAGAGAGAGAGAATAAATTGTGGCAACCTAGAGACTATTTTATTTATTTATTTCATTTCCACCCAATAGCTGAAGCTCTGTGTTTACTGTAGAGTTACAATGTTTAGTTTCTCTGTATTATCTTTTTATTGTTCACCGCTCTGGATTCTGCCAAGATATGGAACGATATACAAATACTGTAAATAAATAAGATGAATCAGTTAAACCCCTTTTGTTGAAGTAAAAATGTGCCCCCTTCACTGGGCAGGATTTTTTTAAAAAAAGTTTAATTATTTTTAAATACAAGTACTTTACAAAATGGTATGTGGGGGTTTCCATCTTAGAAGAGGCATTCCCTTCTGTTGTAAAGTGGGTGGGGAAGATGCCTCTTCTAATGAACCAGTTTGCACAACACACTGGGCTCACGGTGCTGGGTGTGTGCGGCTGCCATTCTGATTGCGCAGTGGGGTTGCAAATAACTCACGGTGAGCCCAGCGTGTCATGCAAACCAGGTCAGTGTCTTATACCGACCCAGACTCATGGGTTAGCTCAGTATCATCTGCACCAGCTTTCCACAACCTGGTGCCTTCCAGATGTTTTAGACTACAACTCCCATCTGCCCCACCAGCACTGTGGATGGTAACGAATGCTGGAAGTTGTCATCCAAAACATCTGGAGAACATCAGGCTGGGCAAGGCTGGACCACACTGACTGGCAGAGGCTCTCCAGGGTTTCAGGCAGGGCTTTTTCAAGCCCTGCCTGGAGATGCCGGGGAGTGAACCTGGAACCTTCTGCATGCCAAGCAGGTGCTCTGCCACTGAGCTATGGCCCTTCCCAAAGAATCAGATGGAGCACCAGATGTTGCTGCCTATGCCTCCACTGCTGGCTGTGTCATTTATACCAAGCTCAGTCGTCTGTTGTATGTTTGTTACAGTTAATTCATGCACGGAAGCCTGTTTCCATAAATGGTCTGCCATGACTGGATTGGAGCAAATGGACGAAGTAAAACAGAGGATAAACTAAATCAACGAGGCAAGAACACTGTGGGAATGCAAGACACATGGCTTGATAGCTGGGGTGGGAAATACAATGTATAATCTAAGCAGTAAAGATGAACTATGGTCCAATCCTAAAATCTTGCAACACCAGTACATACAGGTTAGCCCATATGGACCATTGTACCCATACAAATATCCTGTCATACATTCACAAGGAGATCTTATGGAGACAGCAAGCAAACATGCCAGCCCATGTGCACAGGATAGAAGTGCTTCAATCTACAAACCAGTTATTCTAAAGTTACCCTATACTGCAATAAGTTCTTTCTTAATGATGTACAGGCTTACCCTTCCTGCAATGATAAACATTTCTTAATACAAAATTTGGCCACACCCTAAACACACTAGGGAGTAAATTCCATTGAACTCACTACAGTTTACTTCTACATAAACATTCTCAGGATTGCACTATTTTACAGATATCTGCATTGAAACCATCCAGCATTTGTGTTCACCCAGGCACAGGTCATCCAGATAATAATTTTGGCAGAAATCCAGTTTGGAAGTCAATCGCCAAGGCTAAGAAAATTCCAGCAACTGGTTTTCTAAACACCAAAAACAAATAAATTAATTAAAACATCAGATTATAAGCCCTAGAAATTTTGAATTGCACCTAAAATGTAATGCTAGTATTTAGAATTTTGAAACATCTTCCCATCCTGTGCATGTTTTGTTATAGGATTACAGCTTTAGTATTTATGTAGCACCACATAACACAATATCGAGATCCATTCTTATCATTAGTGGGGATCGTTAACACGGGGAAGAAAATAAATAATGTGAAGCTTAGCATGCTAAGGACATTATCCTTAAGGGGGGGGGGGCTCAACATTCAATGCATTTTATAGCATTGTTGCTTCCCTCCCACCCACCAGTGTCATGGGGAAAAAGTGATGGATGACTCCACACTATGGTGCTGTTCCCTATAGCTGAAGCCTCATTCACACAGTACACAGCTAACAGCTTCAAAAGGTAACCTGTGCTTTTCTGCAGGGTAGCTCTTATCAGGAGTGGTTGATAGGTTCAATCACCTGAGGCAAGAGAATGGATTTCTCACCATTCTCTTGCCTCTTTGGTTTTAAATGCAGACTTTTGGTTTTGCAATTTTGAATGAAATGTAAAACTTCCAAAGTTTCTATCAAAAAACAGAGTTCATCTTTTCAAGCGATACACATAACCAACATTTACAGGCAAACTGGTTATATAATCTTATGGCATTATATAAATCAGACTCCCAGATTTCGTAGAAACAAATCAGTGTAATGGTCCTGTGCACATTTACCTAGGAGTAACTCCCCACTGAACATGATAGGCCCTACTTTTGAGTAAACATTTCCAGGATCAATTTGCAGGTCCAAGTTTCTCAGCATGCAGTCTGGTCTCTATGCATGGTTTCACGAACGAATGTACCACACAGTTCAATGGGACTTACTCTCAAGCAAATGTGCACAGAATTACAACCTTAAGACTCAAATGTAGACAGCTTGTGAAAGGTCTGCACATTGTGCCCCTGCCCTCATGTCACTTTCTATTGTTGCTCAGATTATTTAATATAGTGTTTGAGAAGTCAACTTCTTTCTTTTAAACAGCAGCTGTAAATACTAAATAGTGATCCACTTGAAGTCAATGACAAAATTCTCATTGACTTCAATATAAAGGTTTCAGCCTGTATTAATTGACATAGAAATATACACTGCCCAAAGGCTGTTGATCATTTTAACAGGCAGATCTTAAATATAAAACTTTCAATAGAGATATTTCAAATACAACCCTTCTCTCTGTCTTTTTAAAAATGATATTCAGAAAGCTCTGTAGGATGATACATGTCTAAATTAACACTGATAGTGAGAAAAACTGAACAGTGTCTATTGTAAGATAACCATATATTTTAAAATACAATATTAACACTGTACATGCACACAGCTAAAATGCTACTTCTCAGTGTTAAGAGCATGCATTTTAAAGTTCTGAGCATCTTTTACAGCAAATTGTCTTAAGAACATCCAAAAGAGAACATACGTGAACCGCGGCTTATGACGAATGACAGTAGGCGAAACCCACCTTCTCTTCAAGTGAAAGGAGTATTTCCCCCCCTTACTACTCAGTGAAATCAGGTATTAGCCAAATCTCAAAAAGGGAAAAACGACTGCAAATGTTGCTGTTTTAAAAGAAAATGTACGTAATTCCGAATATCTATGCAAAACGGGGGAAAGATGCATAATACAGTATAACCTAATAAGCATCTAGCAACAGGGGGAAGAAAACAGTGTAGGTTCGTTGTCAAATCGTGAAGTGTTTCAAAGGGATTAGTTATATCGCCTCTATTTACCTGAGGAGATATTTCCAAATAAGTCGGAAGTCGTCGAAGTTATTTGGCTAAAACATCTGGCGCCCATGACCCCGTTCCCCTCCCAAAACAGCAAAGAAGAAAAAGCATTGTACTATTTTTTTGAGAACAACAGGAGAGCCTCTTTAAAAAAGAAAAAGAAATACCGCTGTGACACTACAGCTCGCTACTGAGCACTACGAATAATGATTTATAATAAGAAATATTATTATTAATAAAAAAGCTATCTGTCTATCTGAAATAGGTGGCATAGCTGCTAACCTCGCACAAAGTAGCGCATGAGTCTGCGCTACTGCAGAAGTGACTGGCGCGGTGCTTACCTGTCCAAAAGCCCCTCTGGTGAGTGATGCAGATGTGGTTGCACCCCTGCTTAGCTCCACAATGGGACTGCTCCTTTTCGCCGGAGCGGTGGCAGAAACGCAGCAGTCAGCGCCAGCACCGCCTTGGGGATTGTTTCTCTGGCGTCTTGCAGCGCCTGGAATAGTTTCACTCTCCCTGCCCACTCTCTCCCTAATTTGGCCAACGCCACGCCCCCTTCCCAGACACTGTGCCCCGATTGGACGACGGTTCCTCCCCCTCCTTCTATATCTCCTCTCGCCCCCACAGCGCCCTCTCGCTCCGTTTTTCTTTTCTTGCCATCGTCCTCGCAATGCTTCTCGGGAGTTGTAGTTTTTCCGGGAAGCGGACTACAGGTCCCATGGGCCCGCGCGGTCGCCGGCTAGTTCCGGACAACGCCTGGTGTGTGGTAACGGCGGTGGTAGCGGCGGTGGCTGGCGAGAGGAGGACGCTTCCTTTTCGGCTGGTACTTCCGGCAGTAGCGACGGAGGAGCCCGCTCGGGAGCCTGAAAGGCTTCGAGGGGCGGGTGGGCAGGGAGGGCAGGTAAGGTGGCGCAGGAGGAAGAGGCGGTGGGCTTTTGTTGTTGTTGTTGTATTCTTGCGGGGTCGCCGGGGTAATGGCCGCAGGGATCACTGGTAGGTTTGCGCAGGGCCTAGCCGCGCCGCAGAGGTTACGCCGGCCGGAAGGCGTAAAGGGGCTTCGAGAATCTGCTGCCCAGAGAGAGCTGGTGTTAGGCTGGAGACGGGCCTAGTGCTTTGGCAGCCGCAGCGAGAGGAGGGAGGAATAAGCAGGAGCCCTGCGCGATCTGGTTGCCCTCTCCCCCGCTCCATGACCTTTTTTTTTAAGGAGGGGTGGGGAAAGGAATGTGCCCCTGGGATATGTGTGTGTGTGTGTTGGGGGAAGAAGATCCAGTGCTTTGAAGAGAAAGGTATGATGGTTCTCCACTTCCACTTGTGGGGGGTTTAGGATTAGGGGAGGGGATAGGAAGGCTTTGTGCGGGGGTGTCTTAAGTACACATGACATCAAGGTTGGGAGGGCCTCTCACCTTGGGAGAGGGAACGCAAAAGTGGGAAGAGCTGGAAGGAGGAAGTCGTGCTGAAGGTTTAGTATGTCCCCCTGGGCTGGATGGATAAAGTCTGGCCTTCTTGGAGCAAGGTTGCATGGGGATTATGTATTCCTCTCTGTCTCTTCTCCCCACCTGCACCCCACCTCCAGAGAGGAGGAGGTGATACAGCTTGAGAGGCCTGGTCTATATAAACAACAGATGTAGAGCTTAAAGGCCTAGTGTTCGAAGTACTTTAGAGTGGTGGTGGGTCGAGTGTTTTTGAGTGCTTGGGGTGGGGTGGATCATTACTCCTAGAAAACTAATATGTTGGGGAGAAGGCTAGGTTCCAACTTCCTACATGTGCCCAGTTTTCTACATGCAGGGAGTTGTGTTTATAAGCACTCAGTTGGTAGGAGGACAACCCATTAACAGTTTTACAGCTTTCTCTGTTTGGATAGGCCAATGCGCGCTCTCTTCCCCCTCTCCACATATACAGACATGTGCATGTCCACCCTTGGAATGTGAAAAGCTGATATGGTTGTAGATAAAGGGAGGTGGATTAATGGGGGAATCAGTGGATAGACTTCGTGAAGAAGTCTTGGGACATTGGATACAGAGGATGCTGAACACTGGCTGCTGTTGGAGGCAGAGTGCTGGGCTAGGTGGAATGTTTGATCCAGCAGAAACAGCTCTTGTATTCTTTTGAGTAGTGGATAGATGGTAATGGAGAGATATGTGGAATTGTAATAGAATACGTGTAGATTAGTTGCCATGTTGAATTGATTATATTATATTATCATTTATGGTGAGTTGGTCTCGGATGTGGGATGGTGGCAAGAAGGCCATGTACAAAGGAGTTGTTTGGGGGGGGGGTGTCATCGAACTGATCATGAAGGTTGCTTCAAAAGACAAAATTCTGTTGATGGGTCTTTTTGCCTATGGGTGAGTACAGTGTTTTGGAAGAGTGGGGAGGCTTCTGTGATTTTGGCTGAAGAAGGAGGTCTCTTCATGTTGGTATTACTAGGATGAGCACATCAGGAAGCCAGGTGCTATTGAATAATTCAAGAAAGATGCCAAATTTTAGACTGTTTCCCTAATTTAGCCAGGAGATAGGGTTTTTTGAAGGCATATATCAGGCAGTAGATACTGTGGTGTACTTGAAGGATAGAGGTATGTCTCTCTTAAAGAGAGGTGCTCCCCTTCATAATATTGCTAGGTATGAAAGGGAGGCTAATCTTGACAGTTATGCCACTACACAGTAATTTATTTATTTATTTGTTGTATTTATGAATCACCCATCTGGCCAGCAAACTGGCCACTCTGGGCGATGTACAACATGATAAAATATAAAATACAGTTAAAACAGCATAAAATTTTAAAATCTTAACCCACCCCATATTCCCGCCTGAATAGCCATGTTTTTAGCGAGCGGCGGAAGCTCAGCAGAGAGGGGGCATGGCGGAGGTCACTAGGGGGAGAGGTTATAATTATGTCTCTTTGACACTTGAGCCATATTCAGGACAGGGGCAGATCTGTTTGCAGTAGTCATGCATTGAGCTCCAATTGATGTGGTTGTAAACTTGGGACTCAACTATGACACACTCATGTTTATACAATTAATATTAGCATCTCTTGTATCTTTTCATACTTTCATGTTTTTCTTTCTTTAAGAACACTAGGAATATCTAAAGCAAGGGTGGGGAACCATTTTTCTTGTTGGTCTGCATCATCTCAGTCAAAATCTTCTGGGGTCTGCATGCCAGAGCCCAAGGTTGGTGGAGTTACAGATGCAACTCTTGCCTTTGTTCAGCATACAACAGAAAAAAGACATTTACATCCAGGCATTATCCTTGCCCAACTTGTGCAAGGTTCCCACCACCGACTTTGTAGTTGGGGGGTGGAGCAAGACGGAGTAAATGTAATATGATTATCCTGGAACAGGGCTCCCGAGGGCGTGTGGACTGGGAAGAGTCTGGAGATCTAGACTGAAAATCCTGGAGCTTTGCATTTGGCCCATGGGCCAGAGGGTCTTATCCCTCTCCCCACCCTGATCTAAATAGTAGATTGTATTGCATGTTTGCTACATTAATTACTGTTGATATGCCAGAATTCTTTTCTGATCTGTTTGCTCTAATGATGTATCTGGGGAACAGAAAATGAAACTGATATCTTTTTAGTTAATGTGGGAACCAAATAGAGAAAGTAAATGTACAGTAATACCTTGGATTGCAAGTAACTTGGTTTGAGAGCGTTTTGAAAGACAAGCACATTTTAAAATATTTATTTAAAAAATTTGACTTGATATACAAGCGACGTCTTGCAATACAAGTACTGTAGTACGGCTTAAATTAAAAATCTGTTCAAATTTTTTTGGGGGAATTTCGTTTTGATATAAGAGTGTTTTGGATTACAAGCATGTTTCCGGAACGAATTATGCTCTCAATCCAAGGCATGACTGTATGTATTAAATGTTCTTTCAGTTTCTTTAACTTTACTGAGGATTAAAGAAATAAGAGCAAAGTTGTCTGCCAGCTGATATACTTTTTCTGTGGTCTGTGTTTTTAAATCTTTTATTTTCCCTTTAAAGCACTGCTAGTGCTAGTCCTGTACAAGTGCCCAGAAGCATAATATCCCACCTCATATACTTCTTATGTGGGATAGATATATTTGTGTTCACTTCATTCTGTGAATAGTGGAAGTGTTTTCTTTAGCACTTTTGAGAGAGACTGCATAACATTTAAAGAAGCATTTAAAAAACATAACTTTTAAAGAAGCATTTTTTTAAAAAAAGCAACATAGAATGTTCATGAAATAATGCTTTTGAGGTGGAGGTGGTCTTCCTGGTGGTGTTCACCATTGTGGCTCACGCTGGCTCAGCTTGTCTGAGCGTGGAAAGCTAAGCAGGGTCAGGCCTGGTTATTACTTGAATGGGAGACCCCTCTTCTAGTTTCCTGCATTGAGCAGGGGGTCGGACTCGATAGCCTTGCAGGCTCCTTCCAACTCTATGATCTATGAAATCTATGAAACCTTATAGATACACAAGGTAGGTGTAGATACAGTGGGGGGGGGGGAGTTGGTGGATGTGTTGCTTGTCACTAATGTCACAGGTGCTGTCAAGAAAGGACTTGTGACCCACATTCCACACAGCATACCGGTACTCACTTCTAATGGGTGAGGTGCACTTATTGGTGGAACAATTTGTGTTTTTCCAGTGCCAAAATATTTTCATTTGTGTACTGAAAAATACAGTACAAGCACCACTTGGAAGGTGCCTGGATTTTTCACCAGAAAGTGAAGAATAGCTGTGTGAAAACCCATCACTTGGGATTGCTCTCAGTGAAAGCTCTAGGCCTATTTACGGTGTTGTTTTTTTTGATAATAATGTAAGCTAATGACAGCAACTGATTTCTACTGTAAAAATTGTGTTTATGCAGCATTCTGAAATAACTGGTTACTAAATAAGTGATGTACTTGCAGATGCTCTTGGGAACTATCAGAGCAAATGTTGGTTAGAAAAACTATTTTCCTTTTAAATTTTAACCTTGCTTGTTTCTAAACCTTGACAGTTGGTAGTACTTTGAGAAAGATAAAAGTGTAGACATGTTAACATACACTTTAAATAAACACATGCTTATTTTAGACTATTAGATACCTAAGTGTGTTTTTATATTGCTGCTAAAAGGTGCTCAAACTCTGACAAACTACAAGGGTGGGACACCCTAGAATTAGTAAATTACAATGAATGTGCCTTTCCACATTGCTGTTTTTGCCACAGAGTACAATTCATTATTGATAGATAAGTGTTCAGAAGGAGAGGCAGGCAGCAATTCTCAATAGTAGAATCATAGAATCATAGAAAAGTAGAGTTGGAAGGGGCCTACAAGGCCATCGAGTCCAACCCCCTGCTCAATGCAGGAATCTAGGTCAAAGCATCTCTGACAGATGTCTGTCCAGCTGCACCTTGAATGCCTCCAGAGTGGGAGAGCCCACCACCTCCCTAGGTAGTTGATTCCATTGTCTTATTGCTCTGACAGTCAGGAAATTTTTCCTGATGTTTAGGTGGAATCTAGGTTCCTGTAACTTGAGCCCATTATTCCGTGCCCTGCAAACTGGGATGATCGAGAAGAGATCCTGGCCCTCCTCTGTGTGACATCCCTTCAAGTACTGGAAGAGTGCGATCATATCTCCCCTCAGTGTCCTCTTCTGAAGGCTAAACATGCCCCGTTCTTTCAGTCTCTCCTCATAGGGCCTTGTTTCCAGTCCCTTTATCACCCTTGTTGCCCTCCTCTGAACCCTCTCCAGTTTGTCTATGTCCTTCTTAAAGTGTGGTGCCCAGAACTGGACACAGTACTCAAGATGAGGCCTAACCAGTGCTGAGTAAAGGGGAATTATCACTTCCCGCGATTTGGAAGCTATACTTCTATTAATAGCAGCCCAAAATAGCATTTGCCTTCTTTTCAGCCACATCACATTGCTGGCTCATATTCAGTTTGTGATCTACCACAATTCCAAGATCCTTCTCACTTGTAGTATTGTTGAGCCAAGTGTCCCCCATTCTCACTCAGTAGGTGAGTCTTGCACTGTAGAGGTGAGTCTTGCACTGTAGAGGCTAAGACAAACTTCTTGAATTGTGCCTAGAACCAAATGTTGATACCCCCTCAGTTGAACCCAGGCTGTTCAATGTGTGTGAATGACTGCACTCTTAGCTAAGTTAATATCTGAGCCAAGGACCACCTGCTACTGTCCAGACAATCTGCTCTGAGAAGGCCTCTTGTTCTGTTCATAGGCAAGGATAGTGAGGTATGAAAGATTGCTAAACTAGGATTCGAATTGTAGTCTTCCGTGTTGCAATTCAGCATGCTATCCCCTGCATCATTCCTGCTTTGAAGCAGGTAGGCTTATTCCCATATAGGGATGTATATGGTAAAACAGAATTTCCACAGCACCTTCTAAGCATCTGTTACTGGCCGCTATTGGAAGTGGTACATTGGCTTGTGATTTGAATTGGGTTTGGCAGTACCTACCCAGGGTATTGAAGCCAAATATGTTATTCTTCAGTCATCTTGATAAGATAAGGTCTGGGTTAAATACGAAAGTATCTCTCATGGATAGAAAGGTAACTCTTATCAAGAAATGAGGGGAATATGTTAGCAATTGTGGTAAAAGGGAACTAAAATGTCAAGCCAGTGCTGTTTCTTTTGAAGACTTCTAGAGGAACAGATGGAGAACAGGCACACTTCTTTTAGAAAGAGAATCTTCACATAGACTACATTAAGAGCAGGTAGTGGCATTTTCTCTTGTGGTACATCAAACTAAACTAGGTCAAAAGGAATATGTAAAGAAATACCGGTATGTTGAATATTATGGTACTCGCTGTGAATGGCTAGACTGCCTCTGGAGTTAATGGACTGTATCCAGGATTTGCCTTCCATGGATGGAAGGGCTCCATTCACAGAAAGTGCCTCTACCCCCCCCCCCCTGCATATTCTGTTCTGCATATTCTCCCGACCCTCTATGTAGCATTTTCAGGGGGCTGGAGGGGCTGCTCTGGAAAATTGGGAAGTTTGCTTCTGCCAGCTCATTTACATGTGCCTAAATCTATCTTGTCCAGCCCAATGTGTATTTATTATACAGAGAAGAAGCTGGCATATTACTGAAAACAAGCATGAGTAGGGTATAAACAGCACATTCTGTACAAAATGGGAGACATCTCTCTCTTTGGACAGTCATACGTGAGCTTCCATTCAGGATAACAGTTGCCCTTTAAAGCTTGGTTGTAATTAAACAATTTTGAAACACCAGTTTATATCTTCGCAGGTTAGCAAAGTGAGACAAGGAAATGTTGCAAGGAATGTCTGGATAAGATAAAGTTATTCTAATTGAAGCTATACTATAACCTTGTGGGTATGATATAGCTTTTTCAAGACCTCTTTGTTTGTTCCCCACACATGTGCACTGAAAACAAGTGTGAACCTTGGTCTCCGGGACTTTTCCCCTTGGATATGCATAGTTTGCATCCACTTAAATGCAGGACTGCCCATAATTCTGGATATGTTTGATGGTGTCTGTCTCCAGCACTGGAACAATTATTTCCAACTTGTAGGAGTTAGAATCTAATATCCGAAGTATCTGCCTTGTACAAAACTTGATTTTTTAAATTTAAGTTTCTAGACACCTTGGATTTTTGATCCTTACCTCTTATTAGTGACACCATGCTGCTGCTGCTGCTGCTGCTGCTGCTGATGATGATGATTATTGTTGTTATTATTCATAAAGAGCTATGAAGTGGAGCTGGCATTTTTCAGTGTTGATTTTGAATTTAGAAGTCTGCTAAATTAGGTTATAGATAATGGCTATAACCATTACATTAGACAAACCCAAAGACTTTAGAGCTACTTTAGACAAACCCAAAGACTTCGTCCAGGATGAATTGTATCTTTTCCCCCTTTAAAGAACGTACCTCCTTGCCTTATCACAAATTGCATTTGAAATGCACTTCCGTTTGTCATGAGTGGCTCCATTTCAAGAGACACAAGTCCAAAGCCCCTTTGGGTGCACAGAACTAGTTGGATGGCTTGTTGGATCCTGGCCGTAGTGTATTTACGTGTTAACCATTGTTTCAAAATATCTTAGTTATATTCGGGAACTGAAATTTTAAATCTCTAGAAGAATCTACTCTGAGGCACTTTAGATCCTTTGACGACTCATACATTTGGATTTTAGTCCTGCCTCCATGGTAGAAATGGGGAAATAATATTCAGTATGTTTTAAACTAGTGGATTTATCTTCACTATTCCTACTGATCTAGACTGTAAGGTTTTGATAACGTTTAAGTAGTATTAATATTGAGGGACTTCTTGTGTTGAAGCTTGTTGTCACTAAGCTATCAGCTACATTTTCTTATTGTATGGGCCTAATGGGGGAATTGATAAGGAGGTACCATCAGTGACATTTTCACTATGCTGGTGACACTCATCTCTAGTTATCTTTGAGTTTACTTATTAAATTGAACTATTGGATACGGATAGCTCATTCAGCAGTGAGAGTTATATCAGAGGCATCATTAATGTTCCAGCTAACTTGTGTATTTTTTATTATGTACGTATTTCACAATTTCCATATTTTTCTAGGAATTGCTAAGTCACAATTGTATGTACCTTCCACCTCTAGAGCTGGGATTTGCATGAGCTTTAGATGAGGCCTATAGTTGCTTATTCATACTGCATGGCGCAGTGATAGTGATGTGGTCCCGTATAAGTGGACTTCCTAAATAGGATACCATGATGCTCAGTTTCTTAGCCCTCCTGTGAGCCCATTTTCTGTCCACCTATTGCATCTCCCTAACAGGTAGAACAAAATAGCTTGCTAACTGAGAGCAGATAGGTATTATTTCACTCACCACTATTATTCTAATTCTCTTACTTTCAAAATTCAGGGCTGGAAAAGTCCCAGATACCTAGATATTTGATGCTGGCAGTTAAGAATCTGAAATATTAGCACTGTTCAAGGCTCGCATCCAGGCACTGGACACAGACTCATTATAATCTGAGACATTTCTTCTGTTGCCCTCAATATGAAATTGGTTTTAGTCGTCAAGGCATGCCTGGAATTAGGAATCATGCCAGCTGAAAAACAATGAATTTTGGCTCATTTTATAAGTTTCCTTGCTGCTGATTCTTTAAGCTGGTCCTGGAAAAATTCCAGGCACCTACAGTGTTAAGGTGTCTAGATTTTTGTTGGTGGTGGTGTTGCCTATTATCTGAAACTATTTTTTTTAGCTCTGTGCTAAAAAGTACTGTGCTAAATTGCAGTACTGGCTGTCGGGAATTCGAACTGTTTTAGAGCCCTGATTATTGTAGAAACCAATTTCATGTGTCTAGGAAACTTAATTTATCTACTTATAGTTCATCCTTCCTACAGAAGACACCACTGGCTGAATTTTTGTTATTTTATGTTGATTAAGAATTTAAGAATTTCTTGAGAGCAGAAGGCAACGTACACTTTTTCAGCTTAAATGTTCTTTTGAATTCCAGCTTTAGCTGTTGTTAGAAATCCTGACTGGAGGCTGCAGGCTCTTCCTAAGAATGAGTGTTACTTCTGTCAAAATCTAAGTGTAGAAGAGGGGTATGCCAACTTGGCTTAGCAGCTTGCTTGTGCCTTGTCCAAATATACAGCTGCCAGCTTCTATTTGCTTTTCTCTCTGGCTTGCATGCCGAGAGAATGCGTTAGAAAGTTGTTCAAGGTTAATTACCTTGTTGTAGCTTCCCTTAAGCTTTTGTCTGTTCATGAAATTTACTGCAGTATAGCTAGACAAATTTCATTCTCCATCTTTGAAACTTGGCCTTGCTTTACTAGGGAAATGCAGAATTCCATGTAAGGTTATTTAGAAACATCCAGACAATTGAAGAATTGGTTTTTTGCACATCTGTGTCTTGTACCACTCCTGGTACTTCACTTAAATTCGGAAACAAAGGGTAACAATAGCAGAGAATGATCTATGCATTTGAGTTATTAAATTAAACTAATTTCATTTCATTTCATTTATTACATTTCTATACCACCCGATAGCAGAAGCTCTCTGGGTGGTTTACAAAGATTAAAACCATAGAAATACATTATAAAAACCATATACATACAAACATATAAACAGACAACACACAAGAGAGGAAGAGGCACCTGGAGGAGGGCCTTAGATGATGAACATAGCATACAGGTAGGTTCATGCCAGGAGAGGCGCTCCATCAGATATTGCAGTCCCAAGCCATGTAAGGCTTTATAGGTCAAAACCAGCACCTTGAATTGGGCTCAGAAACATACTGGCAGCCAGTGCAAGTGGGCCAGAATCACTCTTATATATTTGACCTTCTTGTCCCTCTGTTACCAATCTGGCTGTCGCATTGTGCCCAGGCTGCAGCTTCTGAACCATCTTCAAAGGCAGCTCCACTTTAATTTATGGTTAAATATCTGGCTTTTTCTGTTTAGTTTATTACAGTTATATGCCTATTAGTTTTATTAGCAAAACTTGGTTCCAAAAGATGCTTACAATCAAAATCCATAAAAAGTACAATATAATTAAGGGTGTGTGCGCACAGTTGTCTCATCTGGCCCCTAGCAGTCGGTGACACAGTCCTGGTTCCCAGTTCTTCCCTGCATAAGATGGGGACAGAAGGGGGTGCCAGTGAACTCAGGGTCTTGCTGATGATAAAGATGTCAACCCACAGAAATGGCCCTTCTGTTGATCTACAGTCTTCTGAGTTTCACTAACTTGAGCAGCTGAGCTGCAACACTGGTGGCATAGGCGCCAGAAAAATCAGTGCAGACACTCCTGGACAAGAGAAGGGGGTCCCGTCAGCCCTGCCTCTCTCTAGTGCTGCACCACTACCATGGCACAGTAGACTAGAGGCAAAAGCTCTCCAAGGTATCTGAGTTTGTGCATGTCCTATTGCATACCCTCATACTTGGTTGTGAACTTGTGACACACTTCCCATCCCCTCCAAAGAGGGATGGCTGCAATGGACAGCTCTTTTTGATCTGAAGTCTTTTCACTTTACAGTATAAAGGTTCTGCCTTCAGGGAGTACTTTCAGTGTCAATTTTCCTGCTGAGGAACCCATAAGCATCTGCTATAGAACTCCTATGTGCTGCTGAAGATTCTGGGATATGTTCCAGAGCATCACTGTCTCCCTATACCAATGGAAAGTGTGTCCACTGCCCTGTGGTTGCATATTTCTTCACACAGTGCATAGTTAAAACTATGGAATTCACTACCACAAGATGTAGTAATGGCCACACCAACGTGGATGGCTTTAGAAGGGGATTAGACAAATTTGTGTAGGTAAATGCTATCTAGGGCTACTAGTTGTGATGGCTATATATTGCTTTCAGTATCAGAGGCAGTATGCCTCTGTCAAGGTTCCGCTACTGCAGGGACCCCTTAACCTTCTTTTGGGAGATTTATGCCTCTCTTCAAAGCCCCTCCCGTTCCAGGAGATCAAGTCTTTTTACAGCTTCCAATCGCATGGGTGTAGGCTGTAGACGTGGTGAATAAGTCACTCCAATCTTTCAGGGTAAACAACAACACTTTACTTATAATATTAGGGTTTTTACTTAATAGAGTGGTTATAATTCAAAAGCATGTATGATAAAATAAAACAAACAAACAATCCACCGTTCTCTAGTTACTCCAGACTACCTATTTCCTATGCAGCCAGTTTCTCTTTCTCTCTCTCTCTGCTTCTCTCTGCTGTTTCTGTGCTGCTGCTTCTAGCTCTCTCCCAGCACACACTAACTGCTAGCTGACCACACCACACATATATAGTCTTCCCAGGAATGGAAGGTTATAACCATGTGACCTTGCACAGGAGAACTAATTCTTAACTTTTATTGGGTGACTTAAAACTCTCAAACTCCCCCTCCCATCCAAGTGTTTGGGCCTTCAGGCTTCACTACTCGAGGGAAGTGTTTGGGCCTTCAGGCTTCAACAACCTGAAGCCTGTGTAGGCCTCAATCCCTCACAGCCTCTTTATACCAGTTGCTAGGGAACATGAGTGGGAGGGTGCTGTTGCACCAATTTCCTCCTTGTGGGCTTCCCATGGGCGGGCCACTGCAAGAACAGAATGCTGGACTGGCTAGGCCTTTGGTCAGGTACAGTAAGGCTCTTATGTTCTTAAGACTGGGAGTGATGGAAAAGCTGCCTTTAAAGAAACCTGAACAAAAAGAGAAAGTATTGCAATGCAATCCATTATGGTTTGGGGGCAACCCACCTATTTAGTCTACCCATGAATTGAAGATTATTGGTCTAGGGCATCCTTCCCCAACCTGCCATTCTCCAGATGTGTTGGACCAACTCCCAGCCACATGGCCAATGGTCAGGAATGCTGGAAGTTATAGTCCAAAACATCTGAAGGGCAACAGGTTGGGGAAGCCTGGTCTGCAGTAAATTATGCTGTCACCTTATTTATTTATTATTTATTTATTATTTACATTTATTAATCACCCATCTGGCCGGCAACCGGCCACCCTGGGCGATGTACATAGGCTAAAAACAAGATAAAATACATTTAAAACATTATACATTTTTTAAATTTAAAAGAAAATCTTAACCCACCCCATATTCCCGCCTGAACAGCCAGGTTTTTAATGAACGGCGGAAGCTCAGCAGAGAGGGGGCATGGCAGAGGTCACTCGGGAGAGAGTTCCACAGTACGGGGGCTGCCACAGAAAAGGCCCTCTTCCCCACCAGTCTAGCTGCTCTGGCTGAAGAGACAAGGAGAAGGCCGTCTGTGGCAGATCTTGTTGAGCGGCCCACTTGGTGTTGCTGGAGACGCTCCTTGAGATAGACTGGACCGGAGCCATATAGGGTTTTAAAGGTCAAAACCAACACCTTGAATTCGGCTCGGCAAGCAGTTATACCTTAACTATAATAATCCCATTTCCTAAGCTTTTGTTTATTTATTAATTATATTTATACCCCGCCTTTTTTCCTGCAAGTAACCCAAGGCGGCGTACATAATCCTCATCCTCTTCTCCATTTTATCCTCACAACAACCCTGTTTTTTCTAAGCATACTATCTCCTCCATAAACTTCTTACAGAGATGAATCCCCCCACCCCGATTTGTAGGAATAAGCATATTTAATCTTTAAGTACTAGCATCAATTTTTTAGCCATACACTTGTTTGATACTTCTCCAGCTTCCTATATGTTGTATGAAATAGGTGACTGGTGTATTGCCTTACCAATACTTGAAATTCAGGTCTACAGTTAGATCATTTCTCTGTGCTTAATGGGTTGGGCAGGGTGGAGGACACCTCAAACCAGATTCAGTTACTTGAACCATTATTTTCCATTGAGCTAACTTAAGTTGGCACACCCTGTATGGAAACAGAGCTTGAGACTTGTGTTTGTTTTAAAAGAAACCTGCACTATAGACGTTTGAGTAGCTTTCTGAAGCTTATTAATGTATCACAGTGTATATTTTATTAAAAATGGATTTACTATCTAGGTATGAATATCAAATATTAACGTTGGCATTTATGCTGGCATACATATATACATGTTACGTGCCATTTCAGGTCTCTTACGTCACTTTCTAAGAAAGTTATTGTAGCTGTAAGCTATCTTATGGTCCCTAGACAACATCTGAGGGGCCAGATTTGAGGTTGGAGACCATGCTCCAACCTTGGAGGGTGGAATCCACGATCTGTCTCCCTCCCTTTAGCACCCAGTGCTGAAAGAACCATGCCAGCTACCTTTCTGAGGTTGGGAAGACAACCTTGGAAAGGGGGCATTTCAGTGGGCAGGGAGGGGGAGACTGGAGAGGCCAGGATACAAGCTATCTTGGGGTCTCTTCAGCCTCCTCCTCTCTCCCTCTGAAACCCTTTCACTAGATGAGCAAAAAAGCACATCTAGCAAAAATGGAAGGTGTGAGGATGGGGAGCTGAAGATCACCTCTACTGCTCTTCCCGCCTTGCATAGGATGAGCATAAGCCTCTGAGTTCAGGGGCTTACAATCTTCGTAATAGGATTGCACCTAAGTTCACTGGCATTGGTGAACATTTACTGTATATATTGTAAAAATAGTATTGACCTGTAGCATTTTAAAGATACAGTCATGCCTTGGAATGAGAGCATAATTCGTTCCGGAAACGTGCTTGTAATCCAAAACACTCTTATATCAAAATGAAATTCCCCCCCAAAAAATTGTACAGAGATTTTTAATTTAAACCGTACTACAGTACTTGTATTGCAAGATGTCGCTTGTATATCAAGTCAGTTTTTTTAAAATAAATATTTTAAAATTTGCTCGTCTTGCAAAACACTCTCAAACCAAGTTACTTGCAATCCAAGGTATTACTGTACTGTTTCTTATTTTCTTTGCTCTTTCTAAGAAAGAGGCTGAATGAGGACTTGTGATAAATTCTCAAAAACTGCCTTAATTACATATAAATTCTTGGCTAAAGTGAAGCATATTTGAACCTTTATTGGAAGGGAGCTGGGGTTAATGACCTAGTTTGCACATGACAGTGGCAATTTCCGGATTATTTATCCCAGGAATTGTGTGGACGAATGAAGCACACAAATGGTTTCCGCTTTTAATTAACAGCCAGTGTGGCGTAGTGGTGAGAGTGTTGGACTGGGACTGAGGAGATCCGGGTTCTAGTCCCCGCTCGGCCATGAAACTCACTGGGTGACTTTGGGCCAGTCACTGACTCTCAGCCTAACCTACCACACAGGGTTGTTGTGAGGATAAAGTGGAGAGGAGGAGGATTATTTAAGCCGCCTTGGGTTCCTTGCAGGAAAAAAGGCAGGGTAAAAATATAACAAATAAATAAATAAAATAAAAGCCCGGGAAGGTTTTTTTGTGATGTGCCAACCCAGAAACTATGAGTTAAACAATCCAGAATTAACCCAAAAATTACCCGTGGTTTGTTGCTGGGTTAACTCTTGGTTGTTTAACTCATAAACAACCCAGAGTTTCCATCTCTGTATTGTTAATTAAAAGTGGGAATGGGTTGCGTGCAGCTCGCGTGTTCCCCTTGCCCCTGGCAATTCCTGGGTTAAACAACCAAGGAATTGCTGCTGTGATGTACAAACCAGGTCAATGGAGGCAGTAGCAAATTTACTGCCTTAAAACTTTGGTAGAACTTCTTGTCTCAAAACTGATAGTTACTATAATGAAGTCTTCTCTCTCCTTCCCTCCCTCCTTTTCAGGGCTAAACACTCAGGCACAACAAGGTGAAAAAAGAAACACTTTATTGAATGAGGAGTCCATTGCTTCGGTAGCCTTTTTCTTCAAGAGTGGGTCTTTGAATGAGGATGACAATGGAAGAGATGAAGAATGAAGCAGAGACCACTTCTATGGTTTCCATGCCTCTCTATGCTGTTATGTATCCTGTCTTTAATGAGGTAACATGCCTTCTAGTTGATTTTCTGTGTGCTACGTATTTGGGAAACGAGATTGTCTTCAATGTCAAATGACATCCTATTATACTAATATGCTCAAGTTTTCTACTAATTCTTCAAACAGCCCTAATGAGTCCTGCTTTCTATCTTTTTGGGGTGTGTGGGAGGCTCATTTCCATGAACACAACATCTATAAAACTATTCATTAGCCCCAGTTTGTTCCTTAATTCTGACTCTTTTCCAGAACTAGAGGCTCTCAAGATGCTTTCCAGCATTATGTAAGATTCTGAAAACTCTGTAGGTTTTAATTAGTCTCTCAGATTTAGACAAAGTAGAAGGCAGAATGTGTTGTACTATGATTCTGCAGCCATGGTAGTTTTACAGAAATGACCTCTGCTAAACATTATTGATCCCCAAATTCATTTCTGGAAGGCTGGACTTGTTGAAGTATGGTGGGGGGTAGCCTTTCTGTGGTAATCTTCCCTGAAAACTATATAGGAATATTAAATTATGTAATTGTTACAGGTTTTGGGGGAAGATAACCTTCTCAGTCTGACCATGTAAGACAGCCTTCCCCAAGCTGGTGCCTTCTAGATGTTTTGGATTGCAACTCCCAGCATTCCTGACCATTGGCCATGCTGGCTAGGGCTGATGGGTGTTAAAGTCCAAAACATCTGGAAGGCACCAGGTTGGGGAAGGCTGATCTAAGATATAAAATATAGTCTGTGTTCCAATAGTACCAGTAAGTCTTCTTTCTCTTATGTACAACTGTACATGTTCTGGGGGCGGCGGCGGGGGGGGTTTGTCTGCCCTCAGTATGGCTTTTTTCACTGCATTTTATCAAACTTGCTTGTCTAAGTTTCAGCTCTTGTGGAAATGGTTCTCCATTAGTGTTTTATATGTTGAATTCTAGCAGAATGTCTGATCAGTAACTTTTAGGTCTTAGGCCAGTTCACAGAACAATTTCGAATGTGTATATTGTGAGGAAAAAATATTACACAATTGACTTTCTGTTTCCATGGGGTTATGTGAATTGGCCGTTAATTCCCATCTGAGAGGCAAAGCTCCTGTGCTGCTAAAGGTGAAAAAAATCAGCTTAACTGAGCTTGCCGAAAACTTTGTAGTTTCAGAAGGCAACAGGTGATCATTTGTTTGTATCTTTTGCTTAAATTCATGTAACAATTTAGTTTTAACTCCTTGCAGCTAGAACGAGTAAATCTATCTGCAGCTCAGACATTGAGAGCAGCTTTTATTAAGGTAAGAATAATTAAAATTGTCTTTATATACATAACATTAAAATGTAGAAACTTGGGGTTTGGGTCTTCCAAACTTAAAATGGTATTATATAGCTAATCAGTTAAGACATACAGTGGATATTATAGCACTGCCTAAAGAAATAATGTGGTTGGAGTTAGAAACATCTGAATTACGAAATACTTTGGAGAATATACTTTTTCTTAAAGAATAATAAAATGATAAAAAATATAGACAACCCCTTTTTAAGAAGTTTGTTAGAGATTTGGAGTACTACGAGGAATATATTTATACCAGGGATTTCTCCTTTAATTCCGGTGGTGGCTCTAAATGACTTTCCCAAAAATTTAAGAGTGGATTTGGAGGGTATATTAAGAGAAGCAAGGGTTATTAGATTATCGGATTGGGTGGAAAAGATGGGGACTAGAGACCAAATAATGGGAATTGTTGGGAGAAGAAGAGTGTCGTGGTTAAATTTATTACAGTTAGAACAGTGGTTGAAGAAGTGGAAAAGGAAAACCGAGGATGAGAGAGATTTATCTAATTTTGAAAAGATTGTTATATCTAGAGATGGTTTAGAAGAGAACGTGTCTACAAGAGGTATAACAAGGGATTTATACAGATTGATTCAAAAAGCAGAACAAGATGACCATCTAAAGACAGTATGGGATAATGAATTTGAAGAGGTGACCTCGAAGGTGGGCTGGAACAATATATGGGATAGACGGATTGTGAAAGTTATGTCAACCAGGATAAAGGAGAATTTCTATAAAATAATATGGGGATGGTACCTAACTCCAGTAAGATTAAATAGAATAGATAACAATTGCTCCGCACTTTGCTGGAGAGGATGTCAGGAAATAGGTACTGTACATATGCTCATATGTGGTGGAGTTGTAAAAATGTTCTGCAATTTTGGCGAAAGGTTTTTACAGAAATATCGGAAATTATTGGTATTAATCTAGTGGTCTGTCCTAAACTTGCTTTGTTATCAATAACCGATAAAGTCACTTGTGCCCAAAATATGAAGGAATTAATTGTGAACTTGTTAACTGCGGCTAGGTTAATGATAGCGAGGAAATAGAAAGTACAACATGTTTTTCTAATAACTGATTGGTATAAGGAAGTTTGGGATATAGCCCTAAATGATGAACTAACCTGTAGTATCAAATGCAAAAAGGGACAGTTAAAGAAGAATAATTTTATGGATATATGGAATCAATTATTAGACTATGTATTAATAAAGGGGAAGGGGAGTATGCCTTGTCAGGCTATGTTGTCTTCAATCACTTCTTAAGGAACATCTACCTACGGAACCTCCTGACAACATTGAGGACCATTGGTCTAAGCTGAAAACCTCCATTACTGCAGCTTGTGAACAAACTATTGGATATGAAACTAAGAAACATCAGGATTGGTTTGATGAAAATGACAATGAGATTAAATATATAATTGACCAAAAAAGGAAAGCCTTCCAAATATGGCAAAATGATATTAACTGCGCTGTCAAGAAAAAAACCTACGCTAGCGCAAAGGCTGAGGTCCAAAGAAGAACAAGAGAACTTAAGAACGCTTGGTGGAAAAAGAAAGCTGAAGAAATTCAACAACTTGCAGAATCTCATGATGCACGGGGCTTTTTTAAGGCCACAAGGGCCATTTATGGACCAAAAACCTATGGTACAAACCCTTTACAATCAAAAGATGGCACCAAACTCTTAAAAGACAAAGAGTCTATTGCACTGCGTTGGAAAGAGCATTATTATGACCTTTTAAATCGTAAATCTAAGGTGGATAATGAGATTTTTTCGCAAATCCCGCAAAAACAAATTAAAGAGGAACTTGCAATACTCCCCACTTTGGATGAAGTAAAAAAAGCCATTAATCAAATGAAGAACAACAAAGCTAGTGGACCAGATGGGATTCCTGCTGAAATCTTTAAAGAAGGGGGCCCCGAACTTGTACAACATCTTCATAAACTCATCGAAAAAATCTGGATAAGAGAAGAGATCCCAGAAGACTTCAGGGATGCCATAATTATCACCCTCTTTAAGAAGGGTGATAGAACAGACTGTGGAAACTATCGGGGCATTTCTCTCTTAGCAACCGCAGGTAAAATATTTGCTAGGATTCTCTCAAACCGTCTTCTATCTATTTCAGAAGAGATCCTCCCTGAAACTCAATATGGTTTCCGCCCCTCTAGAGGGACAGTAGACATGATTTTTACTGCACGTCAGCTCCAAGAAAAATGCCGGGAGCAAAATCAACCCCTTTATATGGCATTCATCGATTTGGCTAAGGCCTTTGATACTGTAGACCGTACAGCTCTCTGGACTATCCTTATGAAAATTGGATGCCCCAATAAATTTGTGAATATCTTGCGACTTCTCCATGACAACATGACGGCAACGGTTTTGGACAACAACGGCTCTCATGGTGCTCCATTTAAAGTGGGATCAGGTGTTAAACAGGGATGTGTTATCGCCCCAACATTATTTGCCATTTTCATCGCCATGGTTTTACATCTTGTCAAGGGGAAACTTCCCACCGGTGTGGGAATTATATATCGAACAGATGGAAAGCTTTTTAATCTCAGCAGGCTGAAAGCAAAAAGTAAGGTAATTACAACCTCCATTGTGGAACTTCAGTATGCTGATGATAATGTGGTCCTCCGCACATTCAGAGGATGATCTCCAAACTATCCTAAATGCTTTTGCAGAAGCATACGAAAAACTTGGTCTCTCACTTAACATCAAAAAAACCAAAGTGCTTCATCAGCAAGTGCAAGCCAATCCTTTGGTGATGCCATCTATCCAGCTTGGCGGGACAATACTGGAAAATGTCGATCATTTTCTCTATCTTGGCAGCTATCTTTCTGTTACAGCTAACATCGACAGTGAAATCCAGCATCGTCTGAGCTCCGCAAGTGCCGCATTTTCTCGAATGAAACATAGAGTGTTCGAGGATCGGGATATTTGTAAGAAGACCAAAACACTGGATTATGAAGCCATTGTATTACCAACTTTATTGTATGCCTGCGAAACATGGACTATCTATAAACGTCACTTCCACCTCCTTGAAAGGTTTCATCAACGTTGCCTCCGGAAAATCCTGCAAATTACTTGGGAAGATAGGCGAACAAATGTCAGTGTACTGGAAGAAGCAAAGACTACTAGCATTGAAAAAATGATCCTTCAACGCCAACTTCAGTGGACCGGTCATGTTGTTCGAATGCCTGACTGCCGTCTCCCAAAGCAGTTACTTTACTCCCAACTCAAGGATGGAAAGCGGAATATCCGTGGTCAATATAAGAGGTTTAAAGATGTTCATAAGGCTAATCTAAAAAAATGCAATATAAACATCGAAAACTGGGAAGCTCTGGCCCATGAACGATCTAAATGGAGGCTGGCCTTTCACAAAGGTTCCATGGACTTTGAAGAAGCCCGAGTGCAAGGTGAAAGGGAGAAACGTGCTAAGCGAAAAGCACGTCAAATGAATCCTTTACAGGACCATCTCCTATCTGGTAACCTGTGTCCTCACTGTGGGAAGCTGTGTGGATCTAGAATTGGCCTCCACAGTCACTTACGGACCCATCGCTAGAGTCTACACAATCTTCTTTAGAATTTCCTCCTTTTATCCCGGAAGACAATCTTACTCGGTCACGAGTGATCGCCTGATGATGATGATTTTTGGAATGTGGAATTTAATTGATTAAGGGGATGGTTGTATATTAGTTGGTCCCTAGGCGGATGGGGGGTGCACCTTATGATTTATTTTAGTTGTATGTTTGTGTTTTATAGTTTTGTATGTAGTTTATAATAATTAAATAAAAAATTATTTAAAAAATAAAAGAAAAAAAATAAAATGTAGAAACTTGATTAAGCTACACAGTAGAATTAACTACTGATCTTGTTCTGCCCTGAAACCATCATGCCTTTTCTGTCCCCTGCTCCCTAGGAACCCCAAACAAAATTCCTGTTTGTCTGATCCAATTAGCAAGTATCTGGTGGAGATGCAAAATGCAGTCTGCTCTAGGGCCATAGCTCTGGCTAAAGTTAAATCCTTGACAACTTTGGTAGGAATTGTGAATGATCCCTGCTGAGACCTTGGAGAGCTGCTGTCAGTCGGAGTAGACAGTATGGCCCAGATCAGGGATGGGCAACATCAGAGGGCCCAGTGGGCAGTTTCCACCCCCAGAAACCAAATTTCTGCAGCAATTCGGCAAGGAAAAGGCACATTTTTGCATTGAAACACCTAGTTTTAATGCACCTTTTTAAAATGTAAATGAAATGAAAGCATCTTGTTTTAATGCAAAATCGCACTCCTGGAAGCCTCAGGAGAGTGCAATTTTGCATTAAAACAAGGCCTGCCCTTCCCATGTGGCTTGTTTTAAAGTAAACATGCACCTTTTTTCCTTGCCACTGCTGTGCACTGCCAAAATTTGGTGGTGATTTGGTGGTGTGGTGGCAATTTGAGGCCAGCAGGGCAGTTTGGTGGTGTGGTGTGTGTGTGGCAATTTGGGGCCAAGGATGGTGGTGTATGTGACTGTATGTTGCCCACCCCTGGTCTAAGATACCAAAGGGATCGTCATATGTGTATGAGTTGCTCAGAGGACTTATTGTTAGTGGATAGTATAGAAATGTCAGAAATAAGTCACATAAGCAAAATAGCTATACTGTGCATGCACAGAGCCCCATTAATTATGGCAGTGGTGATGTGTCCTGGGCTTGCAGATAGTCATGGACACTCTGCTCCTTTTCTTCACCTTTTCCTCTTAAACCCTGTCCTGCCACTCTCCCATTTCTATATCTGGTGCCAGTGTGCTCTATCCCTTCTGTCATCCACTGTGGCATTCTTTCCCAAGCTACAATACGGCATAGAGGACCCTTCCAGCCCCCTCTCCCACCTCTTTAAAGGCAGGAGAGATAGTCAGAAATAGCCATGCAGGAGTAACCCTGTTGTTAGTTCTGGTTCTGCGATATAGTTGCGATTGCCCCTTGGTGTCCTTTTTTCCCTTTGGGCAAGTGTGGAAAGAGCATGGTGGAAAGAATGGTGAGTTCTGCGACCCTTGCATTTTCTTGGGGCACCTGCTGCTTATCCCAGATAATTGGAAAGTACATCTTCACCTTGATTACTTCTTACAGGAACTGCTAGCTTCTAAGACAAATTGCTGAGATTTTGTTCTGTGAAAGCCATTTTTGCCTCTTGAAAATACATCAAATAGAACATAGGCATTCTCATATAAACATGTTAACTTATATTGTACATTTTAAAAAGAAATAGAGCTCTATTATCACAAAAGAGAGGCTTAAGCTTCCCCATTCCTGCATGCTGAGATATGGGGTGTGAGTGTGTGTGCCAGGGGAAGGCTGTGTGTGCATGGGGGCGGGGTGCTTGAGTGCAGCTTCCTGCCCATCTCCACATGTGGGCCTTGGGGGCAAAAGGAAGAAAATCAATCAGGCAATTTTAGGCTAAGAAGAAACTGATTAAGGGGTAGTGATGACAGGTCGAAATATTACAAAAAATATTCACCAACAATGGGAGAAGTAGCAGTATTCTTACACTTCAGGGAGGGAGGTTTTATGTTTAACATTAGTAACATTAATCTAGCACTGCATTATGTGCCCTCAAAAGATTTCACAAACCCAATGAGTATATTGCAGACTGCCTTTGAACGTACCCTTAATTTCTAAGACAGCTTAACATGCAACATGGGAGGCTGCTGTTGAAAGAGGAAAAACTAAAAAAGATCCACTGGGCACATGAAGTTAGCCATCTGGTCCGCTGGATTGTGGCCCATAAGAGCAGATGAGCAATGGAATAAGCTGTCTGGGGAGATTTTGGAAACTTCCTTTATGGTTGGGCTGGCATCTTTCAGTTATGCTAACAACACAGAGGTCTCTTGGGCATCTCCATTTAGCACGGGGGGGTGGGTCGGTCTTCCGGCTCAGGAGTGATGCCTTGAATGTTGCTGTTTGGCCTGGATGAGAGCTGATTCCCAAGCATATTGCTCAGGAGGTGGCACTACCGAGGCCAACAAAATCATGCAAGGTTCTGCATCTCAGCTGGGGTGGGGGCTCACAGTGTAAAAGGGGAGGGCCCCGAGGCCTAATCTTCTGGTATATCTCTTTTTTTTCGGTGATGCAAGAGACACCAGCCAATTCCTTCAGCCTGGCAGGCTGGGTCCTCTGTGGCCAGGGACCTTGGGGAGAGGCAGAAGTTGGCCATTACTGGTCTAAGACAGTCTGACTTTGGTCTGGGATTTAGAGTAAATTTCTAACTTGTTCCTTCAGATTCTAATTCTGTGCTGAGAAACGAGCATGTGAGGTGAGGGGGCGGTTTTCCCAATTTATAACGAGAAATTAAATTGGGCATTTCTCTCTTTTTTAAAAATAAAGAAATCCCAATGACAATCTTCGTCCATAGTTTGTATAGCCATTACTGTGGTGCTTGACTGTTAGTACTTCATGTTACCTTCTCTCTAAATAGCTGAAAAATCAATACTGTAAAAGCTCTCTGAGGAATGTGTAAGACATAACAAAGTGACATGGGATGTAGGAAATTTGAGGTTTTGTAGCTGCTTTAGACACCCTGTGGTGTTTATTATATCCTGTTACAGTTACAAGGCATACATATTGCCAGCTTTTGAAAAAGTAATACTGTGTATTTCTAAAGATAAGTGAGAACTCTGATGATAAGTTGAACTTCACTAATTCTGTGCAGCCTATAATGTTGTAAGGGATTAAATGCAAACACATAAATCAATCCCTTTAATTTCAGTTGGCATGAGAGGGTGTAAGAAAAAAGAAGAAGGAAATGCTGTTCATGATGCATAGAAATGATTGCTGCACAGAAATGAACGAAATAGCTTACTGGGCAAAGTTACAGATGAAAAATATTGATGTAGTCGAGAAATATGGGTCTCCTATTGGAGGAACTAGTTCTGCTCGGTTAGCTATTAAAAAATATTATCCTGAATTTACATCCTGTTGCTCTGGATCTATTTTTCTGTTTTCAGGATGTCTGTGTGCTAAATAAAAATGTTGTTTGAAATACAGGCTGAAAAGGAAAATCCTGGTCTCACCCAAGACATCATCATAAAGATTCTGGAGAAAAAAAGTGTTGAAGTTAATTTTACTGAGTCTCTCCTTCGCATGGCAGCTGATGATGTAGAAGGTATTTCCTGTTAATGGCTATAGATTTATTGACAATATTTTATCAAATGGTTTTTTAAAAAATAGACAAATATTTATGTTGCTCATTTTGTTTCTGCAAGTAAAGTTGATTTCCTCATGGTGGTAGCCAGGTAAACCCCTATTATTAATGTATTGCTATAAAAAGATTTATATAAGCGCGTGTAAGTTGCAAATGCTTTACTCTATTTCCTTTGGCGTTTATCATAACCTGGTGGCTGGAGGAAGTCAGACATGCCTGGCTCTGCCTATCTGCCTGTATGCTGGTTTGAGTCTGATGGAGTGAAATATAAATATTGCCATTTTAAAGCAAGAAAATGACTTGCCTAAGTCATTGGGCCAGATCGAACTACACAATAACCTGTGGTCAGACAGTCTCAACTGTTTGCCCACTCCCATTGCACTAAATGACCCAGGGCTGCTCTCTCCCTGGTTGTGTTTGGCGTGATGTGCAAATCCGGAGTTGTGGGTTGTTGGGGGAGGAAGAACCACAATTCCGGGTTCGCATGTGATGCTAAATAACCCAGGGATGGAGCATCCCTGGGCTGTTTAGCAGAGTGGGCAAGTAGTTGGGAGACAGCTCGCTCACTCACTCATCCACAACAACCCATGGTCTGCTGTGTTGTCTGAATTGGGTCATTGTTTTACAACGGGTTAGATACCCGTCTGTAGAAGGAGGTGGGCAGAAGCTCAGCCTCCTGTGCCCTCCTCTCCTTGCCAGCCTACAGAACCCCCTGAAAATGCTTCCTCAATTGTTGGGGACCCCGCTGAACGGAGTGGGCTGTGGCATGCGGGGCTGAGAGGAGAAAGGGGAGATCGCAGAGAATTGGGCAGAGGCACTTTCTGTTACATTCATAGAAAGTGCCTCCACCTGATTTTCTACAATCTCCCTCTACTTCTTCAGCCTCCTGTGCCACAGTATTTCAAAAGGACAGACCCACCAACCCTAGGAGCATTTTCAGGGGGATCTGGGTGCCAGTGGGGAGAGAAGTGAGTGAGCAACTCAGCTTTCACCTGCCCCCATCCACAGGCAGATATCTGGATCCAACCCAGTGAATTTAGAGGCACAGTTTAAACCCATAGCTATGTCTGGTATTCTCTTTACTAGCTCTTAAATACCCCTCATGCACCTGGAACACTGCTTGTTACTACTACTTTGGTATGCTAGTTAAGCATCTTTAAGGCATTCAGTTTTTGGCAGACATGTTTCAGTTACATGCCATCCTTTCCCTATACAATGGAATGTTACAGTGAGTTTATAGTTCAGTTCTTGCCTACCACTTATGTTGAGATTGGTATTGCTGAGGTTTGTGTCAAATGTTTTCGGAGTCATTTGAAATTTACTTGGAATAAGCTGTCAATGTATTTTTTTCTCCTCCCTCAGAGTATATGATTGAAAGGCCAGAGCCAGAATTCCAAGACTTAAATGAAAAGGCACGAGCACTTAAACAGATTCTCAGTAAGATTCCAGATGAGATCAATGACAGAGTGAGGTTCCTTCAGACAATCAAGTAAGCACTCATTTCTAAGCCAGTTCGCTGATCAAAGTAAAAGGCTATCCTAAAATAAGAGCTGTGCACCTATCTAAGGTGTGGTGTTGTCATAGTTTTAGCTTAAAATGTATTTAATGTTAAATATTTGTGTGTGTGTGTATATATGTGTGTGTGTGTGTGTGTGTGTGTCTATATATATATATACATATATCTATCTGTAGAGTTCTTTCAAAAGTATTTGCTTACTGTTGAATGGTAAAGCTATAGATTGGCTTTAGCAGCTGCAACATCTGTTACAAGTGCCCATTCTGCCCAGTTTGCCAGAAAATCCTCTTTTTACAATACCACTATCAGCATATATGGTGTGTTAAGAGTGCCATAAGCTAAAGTGATGGATCTCCTCTTACCTTTTGGGAACATTGGTGCAGTTTTTGCTAAGTTCTTAAAGCCATAGGAGAGCCAGTGTGGCGTAGTGGTGAGAGTGTTGGACTGGGACTCGGGAGATCCGGGTTCTAGTCCCCGCTCGGCCATGAAACTCACTGGGTGACTTTGGGCCAGTCACTCACTCTCAGCCTTACCTACCTCACAGGGCTGTTGTGAGGATAAAATGGAGAGGAGGAGGAGGATTATGTAAGCCGCCTTGGGTTCCTTGCAGGAAAAAAGGTGGGGTATAAATATAATAAATAAATAAATAAAAATAGGATGAAGAGCAAGAGGCTGTCACTGTGTCTGCCCTGGAAACGATATAAAATATATAAAAATAATATATATTAAAAATTTGCACGAAAGAAAGTGAATTTTGCACCCTGAATCATGCAAAATGAGTAGATATGCATTATTAATTGTATTTCTGTAGCACCTTTCTGAGGCCAACCAAAGCAATTTAGAAAAAGTTCAGAAAATAAAAACCATAATTAAATAAAAACATTACCAACAACCTTTAAAACTGTAACAGCAACAACTTAAGGTGTAATCCTATGCGTGTTTGGACAGAAAAAAGTCCTACAACTTTTTTGTCGAGCTTTTTTTGAGAGCCAGTGTGGTGTAGTGGTTAGAGTGTTGGACTGGGACTCGAGAGACCCGGGTTCTAGTCCCCACTCGGCCATGAGGCTCCCTGGGTGACATTGGGCCAGCCACTAGCTCTCACCCTAACCTACCTCACAGGGTTGTTGTGAGGAGGAAATGGAGAGGAGGAGGATTATGTAAGCCACCTTGGGTTCCTTGAAAGAGGAAGAAAGGCGGGATATAGATGTAATAAATAAATAATAGATGAAACAGCTATGTTGTGCACTGAAAGGGTTTGACTTCCAGTGCTGCTGGAACCCACACATGCAATTGTATGAGTTGCTGTCGGATGGTAGGACTGGATCATTAATGATGTCTGAATTTCAACAGTGGATTGCTTCTTCAACTGTGGGAGCTGTAGTGGCCAAGGTCAGGACCCTGGTCAGTTGATCTATCAGTTTACTTCCCATTATTTGATTAGTCAAATATTCCATGCCCAAGAACATCCTTTCTGTAAGTGGCAACCTACCCTTTTCACTTAATCATGCAATAATCCAATAGCAATTGCAGGAGGTGCCCCTTTCACTCCTTTAGGGCTGGGAAGCAAGTTGTGCACACATCCCGCATTCAGGAGCAGGTGCCTCTTCCCCTTTAACTCACTGCAGAGAACTTCTGCCTTCTCCCCTCCTAATTAAGTGGTACATCCTATCTCTTCCTGCTGGCCCTTTGCTTAACCATCTCTGAACAGGATTTAGGAGGAAGCACGAAGTGAAATGTTCACAGTGGTGTATGCCTGTCTATGGTTGTCAGCTAGCCAGAACACCACAGTGGTGCCAATTATTTATTTAATTAATTTGTTTTTATTTCATGTGAGTTTCAGGCCACCTTTAAGGGGTAGAACACTTTGTAAAAATTGTGCACTTTGCTGCATAAAATGTTCTAATTATCAAGAGTTTTCTGATCTTTTTTTTGTTCTTGCTGGGTGGATGGTAATAATACTGCTAAATAAAGTGACTTGTGTACTGGATGAATATGCAGAAAACACTGGGTTTTTTTAAAAAAAACTATTAACATGCATCCCCTGGCCCCAGTGTCACCCACTCCACATTCCAGAATACTTTAAGCTGTTAGGGGCTACCCCTGCTGCAGTTAATATGCCCTTGGCATGCATTAATTTGGATCAGAGGATAAGCGCTTCCTCCAATCCAAGTAATCCCCTGCCCCCTTAAGTACATCATGTCATATCCTCCAATCCCGTTTCCCCCACAATCTCTCGCTTGTTCTGTAGGAGACAGCTATGAAATGTAGTGGTATACTGTGACACTGCTTATGTTTGGGGCGCATTGAACAGCTTGCTGCATGCACACTGAGGCCAGAACCTGGAAAGCATGGAGTTTTATCCCCAGTTGTAATTGGGCTGTAGCATTTGACTGGCTGCACAAAATGCACTGCAATATTTTGGTGTAGATCTTCACTTACATAGTATAATCCCTGCTCTCTCTTTTTTTGTCTTTAGATTCAGCATGGCAATTAAGATTGTCAAGGCGTAAGAGTGTAACTAACCATTTCTGAACTTGGTCTACTTCAGCTTTCTTGTAGTTCTCTTTTATTTGCAAGGCTGAATATATTCAGTTACTCTAAGAATTTTGGAATAATTTGTCTGTAGACACTTGAATAAATCCTCCGCCAAACGATCATTTTAACTTTAGAAGCGGTTCTTGGGAGGATTTCATGGCTTTGTTGTAACTGTGGAAATCTAATTATACACAGAATATAGTGTTAACTAACTTCTCTCTCAGCCGACCTCTCTTATTCTAACACAAGCCTGTTTAGTCTTGTTATATAGTGATTGTACATGCTGCCAAGTTAGAACTAGATTAAATTGCACCCATTAATCCTGAGAGGGGACTACCAGCATCAAATTGCTTTCAAGAATACTTGCTGTGACAGTTTTCTTCCAGGTGGTTTAGCTTTATTTAAATGTCTAGAGACTCAGGCAGGACGTGATAACAGCCTCCATGAGATCGGTACGCACAAAATAGTTTAAGGCAAATCATGGGTCACTTTCTTTATTCAGAATGAAATATCAAGAGTCAAATCTGCTTGTTTTATATATAATATATATTCAGAGTTGCTCTGAGGGGAGAATTTGATTCTGAAGGTAGACCAAGGTGCCTGCTGCTTAACAGTATTTTGGTGTAGATTTCTATATTGAGCAGATGCTAGCTTTCCACATATGAAGACTGCATTAAACCTAATTTGGACTTTGAAGTGCCATATAATCTAATTAGTTCTCGGTATTCGGTCTTGCTGTGCCATATCTAAAAGTCATTCTGTAAGACAGCAAATCCTTTAGAAATACATGTCAGACATAATTTTGGAAGTGATTAAAATTCCGCATTGAGTGAATCTAATTTTAAAAGATGTTGCAATTATCTTTTCATTGCCAAACAGGGACATTGCCAGTGCAATAAAGGAACTTCTTGACACAGTAAATAATGTCTTCAAGAAATATCAATACCAGAACCGGAGGGTATGTGAATTAAACTCTATGTTGTTTTGTCAGTAAAATAAACATATGGACTATAAATATTAAAGAATCTGCAGTTTTTATGCTTAGATGGTGGGAATTGTAAATCATTTCAACCATCACTGGCAGTTAAGACAAACTTGCAGATGATGAGGCAAACGAAATGAAAACTAAGCCAATATTTTTCCTACTGCCTGATTCAGTATGTGTGGACTTTTAATCTGCAATAGCTACATTAAGACTTAGTATAATTTATAAAATGCTCTGTATGAATTTCAGTGTGGTAAATAAACACTCCTAGAAGCATTTACAGAAGCTATGTAACTCATTTCATTTCTTAAACGGGTGACTTCTGCTAGCACAGAACAAGATTTATGCTTATTTACTTCAGTTTATGATCTTAGTCTGTCTATTGGCTAAAGTAGGATGCTCTGTGAAGGGAGAGACTTTGAATGACTTTTCACATATACATATTTCAGGCACTTGAGCACCAAAAGAAAGAGTTTGTAAAATACTCCAAAAGTTTCAGCGACACTTTGAAAACCTATTTTAAAGATGGAAAGTAAGTATGCTTTTTTCAGTTGAATTGGTGCAACCTTGATTCATCCCTTTATTTTCTTTCTTCCTGAACATTTTAAATAACTACCGTATTTTTCGCTCCATAACACGCACTTTCCCCCCCCCAAAAAAATAGGGGGAAATGTCTGTGCGTGTTAAGGAGTGAATACTATAAAAAATAAGTTTTTTTTTTATGTACCTAGTACCTCCTGTGCGCCTCCAACCATTCCGGGGAAGAGCAGAGGGCTCCTGGGCAGAGCGGGGCAAGCCCCCGCCTCTCAGCTGATTCGGCTGCGGCGGCCTCCCCGCCCCGCCCGGCAGCAGGGACCTCCGGAGCCCACCGGCTGGCGGAAGAGAGGAGGGCTCCTACGTGGGGGGGGGGGGTGTGCCACCGTCATGCTGCCACTGCCGCGCTGGCAGCAAAGGGAGCAGAGCTGGCCCTGCACCCTCCCGCCCACGTCTCTGCCGCCAGAGCCGCCCGGCCGTGCAGAGCGGGACAAGGCCACCCGCACCCACCACAAACCCCCACAAACCCCCGCCGGTGGGCGGGGGGGCCCAACGCCACTGCGCCGCCATTGCTGCGCTGCCGCCGCGCCATCATCGCCGCACCGTCATCACCGCGCCGCCGCCATTGCCGCACCGTCATCGCCGCGCCGCCGCCATTGCCGCGCTGTCATCGCCGCGCCGCTGCTGCCCTCGCCGTCATCGCCGCACCGTCATCACCGCGCCGCCATCACCGCGCCGCCGCCATTGCCGCGCTGTCATCGCCGCGCCGCCCTCGCCGTCATTGTCGCGCCGCACCGCCGTCATCGCCGCACCACCGCCATCGCCGCACTGTCATCGCGCGGTACGGCGATGGCAGCAGCGGCGCGGCGATGGCGGCGCGGCGATGACGGAGATGGCGGCGCGGCGATGACGACGATGGCGGCACGGCGATGGCGGCGCAGCTATGACGGCGATGACGGAGATGGCGGCGCGGCGATGACGACGATGGCGGCGCGGCGATGGCGGCGCAGCTATGACGACGGTACGGCGATGGCGGTGCAGCGATGACGGCGATGACAGCGCGGCAATGGCGGCGGCGCAGAGCCTGTGGAGTTGAGTCCCCCTGCCTGCCAGTGAAAGTCTGCGGTGGGCGCGGGTGGCCCCGTCCCGCTCCGCCCAGCCGGGCAGCTCCGGCAGCAGGGACGCGGGTGGGCGGGTGCAGGGCGACGGTGGCGCGGTGATGGCGGCGGCAGCGCAGCGATAGTGGCGGCACCACCCCCTGCCCGGCAGAGCCTGTAAAGTTGAGTCCCCCCGCCCGCCAGCGAAAGTTTGTGGTGGGTGTGGGTGGCCTTGTCACGCTCCGCATAGCCGGGCAGCTCCGGCAGCAGAGACGCGGGCGGGCGGGTGCAGGGCCAGCTCTGCTCCCTTTGCTGCCAGCGCGGCAGTGGCAGTGTGGCGGCGGCGGCAGCACCCCCCCCCCCAATCGCCAGCTCAGTGTCGTACTTGGCTGGCCTTTAATAGTTTGGGGGAATGCTCAGTCTTATGCCAGCTCTAGATTGGGGGGGGGCGCTTAGGCAAGATGGTCCCAATTGCCCCCCCCCCGAATGGGCCCACGTCCTCCTCACCACTGTTACCTCTGCCCCTTCACTTGCCCTCTCCCTCTGGACCCCATCCACACCATTGCCCAGAGGGAGGGCCAAAGGCAAGTGAAGGATGCTGCTCCATTTCCTCATCTTTTCATTGCTTGCCTGCTCAGACAGGAAAGGTGAACAGGCAGTGAGAGTCCAGAGTGGCAGCAGTGGGGCTCCAAGATCAGGGGCGATTTGCACATGATTTTTTTTTTCCTGTTTTCTTCTTCTAAAATCTAAGAGCGTGTTATGGCCAGGTGCGTGTTATGGAGTGAAAAATACGGTATTTCATACCAGCAAAGAGCATCCTTTGCATGGACTAGTATCTTAAGTGCTCCTTCACTTTCTGTTCGACAAAGTCCAAAAAATGCTTGAGAAGGGTTTGCTCTTTTCTAGACGAGTAGCCATGTTAGTCTGTTCTTGTGGCACCTTTAAAGAACAACATCTGATGAAGTGGGCAGTGTCCATGAAAAATTACGTTGGTGCTGATTTAAGGTGCCACAAGACTCTTTGTTGTTTCTTTTGGTTTACACATTCACAGAATGTGTGAACCTTTTGGTTTACAAAAGGTTCTTTTGGTTTACACTTCTTTTGGTTTACACATTCACAGAAACCTTGGTTTCTGTGAATGTGTATAATTATAAAGTTAATTTGCTCTTGGGAATCCAGGGAATATTTGTTTTTAATACTGAAAGCTTTCCTTTACAAGGAGCAGTAGCCACTACTATCACTAAGCTCCTGCTATTTCTGTTGCGCCAGAGGGACCTATCACTAGCACAACAGGAAGCTAGCACTTCTGAAAGCAGCCCACAAACTGGTGGACATGTTTGTTTCCAGAACAGGGACAGGTCGGCAAATTAAATTACCATGTAGGTGCAGCCAATTGCGCTTCAGAAATGATCAGACGGAAAGTCCTGTACAAGGAGCAGGTCAAATGCCTATGACCTGGTCCGTGTGCAGGACTTTCCATCGAATCATTTCTGAGGTGCAGTTGGCTCCACCCGCACAGTAACTTAATACATGCTGTCCCGCAGTGGCATAGGATTGCCCCACTCCCAAGCAGAGTGTGTGTAAAGAAGCATGTGCAATAAGAATTAGATGCAGCTCTTTTAAAGGCAACAGAAGAAAGCTAGTAATGGAAGCCATTGAACAGAAATTTTAGTTCTGGGTAGTGAGGAGGAAAGAATCCCATCTGTTCTTTGACCTGGTTCATGGTCGTTGGAGCTAACTGAGCAGCGCTAATACACAAACCTCTCCAGTCTTCTGCATTGTACAGTGTTCCGTTTATTTAAAGTTTATAGTAAGACATTCTTCTGGTTTGTTAACTCTGCAGTTCAGGAATTCATCAGTCAATAGAAGTGAAACTAACACATGCTCTGATGAGGAATAATTTCAAACAAAGAAGGTGAAACGGATTTAGTGGAGAGAATGAAATACTGAAAACAAAATATATCCATTCTACTTCATGTGGCAGAAACAACACCCACATTTGAATTTGGCCTTTGTTAACTTGTTGATTTCGTTGTAGCATTACTTAAACATAAAAGCGGAATTGCCTAGTGTGGCAAGTACATATAGGTCACTAGATTTTATTGTTACGGTCTTCAGATTTTTACTTTTATGTTTGCTGGCGCTGGGCTTTTCTGTTCAAAGGAAAAAGTCAAAAATCCCCCTGGGAATGTGCAAGCCCTTGGGAGTCTGCCTGAAGTAGCTCTCTGGATCCTGGCTCATGTCTGTGATCCTGAAGAATTGTATTATAATTGTGTATAATGTTGCCGTACACTTTACATGTGTCTGCCCTTGAAGATGATGTGGAAGTTTCAGCTAGTGCAAAATTCTGCAACCTGTCTTCTAACAGCACAGAAAGGCATGAGCACAGTATGAGCAATACTGTGCTAATTACACTGGCTACTGATATGCTTCCTGGCCCAATTCAAGATGCTCGTTTTTTACTTTCATGGTCAAAAGCCTTTCCTGCCTCAAAACTACTCTCAAAACACACTGAGAGCCAGTGTGGCGTAGTGGTTTGAGTATTGGACTGGGACTCAGGAGATCCGGGTTCTAGTCCCCGCTCGGCCATGAAACTCACTGAGTGACTTTGGGCCAGTCACTGACTCTCAGCCTAACCTACCTCACAGGGTTGTTGTGAGGATAAAATGGAGAGGAGGAGGAGGACTATGTAAGCCGCCTTGGGTTCCTTGCAGGAAAAAAGGTGGGGTATAAATATAATAAATAAAAAACTACCTCCCTGAGGAACTGCCACCTTTTATATCAGCTCCTGTGCCAGTTACAGTCTGGTGATCATGCTCTCATTGCAAGAGTTTAGAGTGGTGAGAGTGTGAATCGGAGCTTTTTTTTTTTGCATCCCAAGGCTTTGGAACGACTAACCTTTAGATGTGAGAAGGAGCCCAGCTGTAAGATTTCTTCGTTTCGGCAGGAATTTAGTTAACACACAGTGCAATCCTATACGTGTCTTTTAAGAAGTCCCATTGAGTTCAATTGGGCTTATTCCAGGTAAGTGGGTATAGGATTGCAGCCTTAATTGCTTGGTGGCTTTTGGGCTGTGATATAATTATTTGGTTTTGTACTTTGATTTTATTGTGTGGGGCGGTTAAATAAGGTATGTCACTTTGAACATTTGGAAAAGTGTCCTATAAATATTTTAAACATTAAGTTTTTAAAAAGAAAAGGGTTTCAGATGGGTGAGGCCACTTTATTTCTTTGCACTTATGGTTAATAAAAAAGATGTGTTCCTTACTGTGCCCTGCATTGAATGAATCTCATGCAGCACTGTGTGAATAAGTTCCTTAGTTCAGACTCAGAGGGGAGAGGTATGCTGATGTGTGCAATACTTGGTCTAAATTTAGTATTTTTGCATGGAATCCATCCAGTTGTAGAGAGACTAATCTTTGGACACTTTAAGCAACTACCAGTTCTTCTACACTTCTGTTTAAATGGTACTCTCTACCATTTAGAGAAGATACATAATGATCACCTGATTTGCTGCCTTGTTTTGGAGTTTTTTAAGCGTTCAAAAATCAGCAGTACGGACATCTTTGATACTAGTACTATTCCATTTGAATGCAGGACAGTTGCATTGTGTGTCTTGTCTGCCTGTTGCTAAGATAAAATCCATTTGTCACTGTTTGTCTATACTGTAGATTTATAACTTTAAGGCTGCAATTGGGGTAGGCCACCTGGTACCCTCAGATGTGTTGGACTACAGCTCCCATAATGCCCGACAATTGGCCTTGCTTTCTGGGGCTGATGAGAGTTGTAGTCCAAAACATTTGGAGGGCTCCAGGCTGCCTACCCCTGTTATACATGCTTACCTGGGAGGAAGGTCTCATTGATTGCAATGGTGTTAGTTTCTGAATAGACATGTATAGATTTTGTTCTATCTAATGGCTTCCTAATTGCTACTCCAGTGCTGAAATATATTTTGTTTCTTACAACAGGGCAATAAACGTGTTCATAAGTGCCAACCGACTAATTCATCAAACCAACTTGATACTCCAGACTTTCAAAACTGTGGCCTGAAAAAACAACAACCTGTATATGTTAAGAGCTGTACTTTTCAATGGTGGATAGGATACATTTATATGTAAACTTTAAAGTTTTGACTGTATAAATTATCAGTCCCAGTTGCAGGGACCTAATGCAGGATTTTGAATGGGATTTATTGCCATCTTACACCATATTTTTGTAAAAACATTGTAGCTTAATCATAATCTCACGATGAAGATTTTGCATCACTTTTTTGCTATTATCATTCTTTTCAGAATTATAAGCCAAAAGAATTTACGCCTTAATGTGTCATTATGTAACATTCCTTATAAGAATTGTAAATATTTGGTGTTCTGTTTCTGACATTTTAACTTGAAAGCGGAAAGCTGCAAGATTATGTATTTAACAATATTGGTGGCAAATATTCAATAAATAGTTTACATCTGTTAGATTATCTGTATAATTTGTTCCCATGATATCATTTAGGCTGAAAGGGAAGGGGAGATGTACATTTGGCTTCCACAACCACAAAGGGTTTAGGTCAGGGGTCCCCAACGTGGTGCCTGTGGGCTCCCAAATCTCCCCCCCTTTTTAATATACATACATGGATTTGTATTAAATGCATACAACTTTCTAGCAATTATACATAGGCTTCAACAAAAGTGTGCTAAATATCCAAATAAGTATCCATTTGAAGGTGGCATCTATATGCCACCTGTTCATATATCAAAAGCATTGTGAGGTCCTCAATCCATTGCATTATAGGAGGTATTTATCCTTCCAATTTTGTAATATCAGTCTTTTACCTGTCAAAAGGGTGCAGAGAATCCATTTCCCCTTCCATGTGTTGATTTCCATGAAGCAGGTCAATAATTTTAAAAGGCGTGTACGTCAGTGCATATTAAAGACTGTTCCCGTACAAAATTTATCTGTGTAAATAACCTCCTCCCTACTGGAGATTGCCAAAACATAAGTTTAAAAGAGGCATTAGCTGTATTGCACTGCCAGCAATTAGCTAAGTTAGACAATCCCTTATTAAAGAGATGTTGCGTTGTCCAATAGACATGAAACATTTTTTTTTGCTGAATAAGACACAGACTAAGATCCATAGATGTGACAGGTAGATGCCAAAGTGGCGATCCACTGATTAGGCATTTCATGGTGGTCCCTCAGCAGTTTCTCAAGATTCCCAAGTGGGTCCAAAAAGGTTGGGGATCCCTGGTTTAAGTTGTGCCCCCTAACACGATTGCATCTTAAAAACTGGCATCTTGAAATATTCTCATGCAGAAAACAAATATCCAATTGGGGAGCAGGTTTATTTTGCCATATGGAAGTTTACTTGAGGAAACTACTCAGAATTGGAAGGGGAGGGGTGTTAACTATATTTCCTGGCCATTGAAAATCAAGCCAGCTTCTACTCCATAGCCCTGCCTAGGTGCTTTTGTTTTTAACCACACTAATGTGGGGATTGGCTTTATACATATAGATTCACTGTTGATACAATCCAGACTTTTACTGTGTAACTAAAAAAAAAACGAATGCTGCCCCAAGGAGCTTCCAATCTAAATTCTGATGGGAGCAAATTATGAGGGTGGGGGAAAGGGAGTCAAGGGTAACTATCTTACCAGTATTACTGTGCTAGAAATGTTCTTCAGTAAAGTTTTGCAGGCTACGTTATTTGTCTCCCAAATAAGCCATGGGTCTCATACATACACAGGATTTAGAGATTGTAGCCAATTTGCCTGGTTCAGACCACAGTTCCATTTTGTACACACACAGCTTTTCAACATCGGGAGTCCTTGCTTATTTGGAAGCTCCATATACACTTCAGCTCTTTCCCCTTGCACAAGGAGCCACTTGATCAGTCTTAAGTCCAAAGGTTCCCCAAGGTGGTTAACAATATAAAAGATTAAAAATCAGAATCAAACAGTATTAATTCCCATGAAATAAATGCAAGAGATCAAAGATCTTCAGAATATCAAAGTAGCAGTAGAAAATAAAAATCACTCAGCCCAGTCTTAGTTGGCAGGAGGGAGAGTTGGAAAACTGACAGCGCTGGGCTGCATTGAGAATAGTGCTACCCACTGAGACATACTGGTTGTTGCTGCTCTTCGTTAGGGCAGAGAGCTAACCCACTCCTCTCCCAGAGACTTGAAAGCTATTCACTTAACTGCACTGGCGGGGATGCGGCTTCCACAGTACTGGCAGGCTCCCTCTCCTAGGTCGAAAGGTGTCCATGTGGCTCCCCATCTCCCCCCACTAGCAGGAACAGGCAGTGCTTCTCTACCGATCAGCAGGCATTTTCTATTCGGTGGGGAGGCAGTTGTCTGAGCAGCAAAAGGAGGCTCTAGCTCCAAACCTCTGGTGTCCCTCACTCTCCTTTCTCCCCCCCCCCCCAAAATCAGGCTGATACTTTGCCACTGCCTCTGAACAAGGGCATGCTTTGAGGTGCTCCCACCCACTTGAATGATTTTGGTCTTAGGCAAAGGGCAGCACGATATGAGTTGCTAGTGTTGTGGCTCCCCTCCCAGACTCCGGTCTGAAAACAACCAAAGCACCAAACCAGCAGCAGCCACGTTAGGGCCAGGCCAACGGATTCCCACCAAACGAATGGATTATGCTGGTTCCAAGGCAGCATCTGCCGAGAGATGCTCTTTCGCATCTCCCTTTGTGAACAGCTGATCTATATTGTGCTTGTCCACTTGCATGACTTTTCGGTTTCTTCACTACAAGAGCAACTTGAAGAATGGTCTTTTGCTAGCTAACAGAAATCAAAGTAAGATTTGATAATACAGACTTTTTGTGTTTGGCAGAAACTTTCAGCACCATGGAAGCCATTAGGCAAGCGAGATTAGACAAGTCTGGCTTTAGGTCAGGCCTTTAATATGTATCAATGGCAAAGGGTCAAGTTATCAGTCCAGAATAGATACATCTTCCTACAATCCCCCCCCCCCCGCACAGCTTTTTTGTTTCTCTCTGTTGCTCACCTAACAAAGCTACAACATTATAGATTGTTGAACCCCAGCTAATAGATTAGCTATGTCCTAGAAGCATTCAGCAAATTGGGCCATGCCTCATGTCTTTCAGGCATAATTATAAATTTCAGAAAGTATGCATAGTACAGTGACTTCCATGAATATCATTCATGCCAAATGTAAGGAGTCATACAAATTGATGGCATTGCGGTCTGCCTGTTTTGGTCAGTTATCTGCTTCAATAGAAACTATTTTTAAAAAGTGTTTATGCGCCATAATTTAGTAATAAAATTCATGTAAAAAACAATAAGATAGCTGTGCTGGCCAATGAGGGGAAAAAAAAACCCAAATCCATAGTTGGGCAATATTTGCATTAGGACTAGTTTTGTGCAGAACCCGGCCTCCTACTTCCATGAAATTCTTCCCTGCCTGGGAAAGAGGTATTGTTCTTTCTCCTTTCACAGGGAGGTGGAGAATTTCGAAGATTTTTCTCACCGGAGAGGGGTTCCATTTACCTGTTAAGTATAGGGGGTGGCAGAGGGATCTTATTTCTACTTGGGTTTTTTTTTGGTTTTTTTGTTTTTTGTTTTGTTTTAAGAAAGCCCCCCACACTATTGCAGCGTCTTTATCCGGCAACGCTTCGCTTCCTCAAATGCCCAAGAGACCATGCGATGTTGCACAATCTCCTGAGTGTTCAGGAGCTGCTGCCAGGCTGAAAGCCTCTAGGGCTAGGCAAAAAGTCCCATGCTGCTGGCAGGAGTGGGGCTTTTAGAGCTTCATGGACAAATGGGGACTTGGGTTCACTTGGCCCAGCATCCTGAGGTGGAGGAATTAACCCTTTACTTTGGGGATATCCCATAGCTTAGTAGAAAAATACAGGCTTTGCATGCAGAACATCCCAGGTTCAATCCCTGCAGCCACCCATAAAAAAGGATTCGATAGCCAATGATAAGGAAAGACTTCTGCTTGAGACCCTGGAAAGCCGCTGCCAGCAGAGTACGCAGTATTGAACCTGACTGACAACAAGTACTCTCGCCTAGTAGAAGGCAGCTTCATATATTTCTATGTACAGAACAGAAGGAAACTTTATGGCAGTCTTTCCCAACCTGCTGCCGTCCAGATGTGCTGAACTGCAACTCCCATGATTCCCAGCCAGCGGGTCATGCTGGCTGGGAATGATGGGAGTTGCAGTCCAACACATCTGGAGAGTGCCAGGTTGGGGAAGGAACTTTTTATGGTCAGTCTAACTTTTTAACTCCTTTGACTGAAATTGATTGGGTTATCGGTTTCATGGGGATGGAACTCTAAGAAGCCGACTTTGTGCATAAAGCTTTGACTTGCATTTTTTTGTTTTATGAACATCTGCAAAGCCTTGGATTACTCTCAGCAGCAGGATAGAGATTGATCAGAACTCTAGGCTTCAGAAAATGGATTAGCCTCTAAAGGTAGCTTTTAGGCACGGTTACTGTGATGGAGGGATCCTATGATTTAGTATAATTTTCGGGAACTGATTTGTTGTGCAGGATAACATCAAAGCATACTGTTTAATTCACGGCATAGCTGTTGCATCCCTCTCCTTTATATAAGTTCAACTTCTAAGGACAACCTTTTAACATCACTTTTATTGTGTGGCACCTTTGCTCTTGCAGGTGCTCAAATTTCAGAACCTTATTCTATGCATACTTACTCAGAGGTAAATTTTATTGACTTCAAAGTCTGCACTGGATCGCATCCCACCGCTCACTTACTCACTCACTTGGAAGTAAGGCCCACTGTGATCAATGCACCTTACTCCCAGTTCAGTGTGCACAAGATTACAACCTTAGGCTACAATCCTGTACCCACTTACCTGGTAGTAAGTCCCATTGAACTCAATGGGGCTTGATCCTGTGTAGACTTGTGTAGGATTGCAATGTAAGTCAACCAAGAGCTGATCATGTAACACAAGAGAGAGGGATCTCTGCTCTGAACATTCCTAGCTGAGCCAAGCAGATATATCTTTCCTGTATTTCTCTGCTTCCACATTTTGACTAAAAAAAAACCCAGTGGAGTGCTTTAAAATGCTTGCTTTTGATCAACCCTTACATATGCCTAAATGCAGTCAACCAGTCAGTTAAAGTGGAAGTCTGTTGGCTTGACTGATTTCCCCTGGGTTTCATTTAATGCCCCTGTTCTTTTTAGTTTTTGGTTATAATGTGTGCACAACTGGTGTGCATATGTGGTTAGAGAATCTTCAGTCGGGTCAGTAGAGTAATCCGGATTACATCAATGGAGTTACTCAACATTAAAAGGTGCTTAAATCTATGGGAAGGAAATGGGTGGGAGGTAGAATTCCATCCTAGCCTACTGTTGTAACCTCATTTGGGGAAGGACACCAGCGCTTCTTAAAGCCTTAAGCTTCATTCCAGGCCTTTAGGGCAAAGGTCTTCAACATGATCAGACTTGGGACACACCTTCAGTCCCCGTCTGCAACACGGGAACCCAGATGAAATTATTTTCTCTAAGGGCTTTCTACACGAGGTATTTATTGTGTGCTTGTGATTCCTTACTCATGGTTGTTTATGGGCTCTTTAGATGACATTGTGATCCTCCAGTTTAACTTCTGTTTTTTTCAGAGCACTTCTCAGGTTTTGGTATATTTGAACTGGGAAAATGAGGTATTAAATTACAACTGGGAAAATGGTTTTCTATCTCCTGGTGTAATTGCACTATACTGCTATAGCACAGCTCCACCTAGAGGTTGTGTAGCAGCAGCAAAGCAGGAAAGGAAGAGCTTGGATTTCAATGCTGTGACAAAACTGAAAGTAGATACAGTGATTAACAGCACAATAAATGCCTCGTGCAGAAAAGCCCTAAGACATCTGTGCTGTTGTTGTTTTGAATTTGTAATATTTTTTTTAAGTGCCACACTTGTGGTTTCATTGCAATTCCATTCTTAATACCCTCATTAAGTTTGGCTGTGTTTGAAATAACTAAATAAGTGTAGTTGTTTTTTGGCTCGATGGTCTTAGGTGGAAAACAGGAATGTAAATGCGGAGTACCTGCATTGAAAGCTAAACAAAACTGGCCAGAAATTCTTATCCTTCCACCCTCAGCCCGCGTCTGATGTGCTCAGATGAGTGCTGGGAGGGTTAAAACCAGGGCCGGTGCTACCATTAGGCCAACTAGGCAACTGCCTAGGGCGCAAGGCTAAAGAGAGCACCAGAAATGCTGTGGAAAAAAATACAGCGCTCTCAAGTGGGAACGGGGGTGGGGCGCTAAATATCTGATCTTGCCTAGGACACCAAACTGCCTTGCACCGGTCCTGGTTAAAACTCAGTGGTGGGTGGGATCTCAGTCAATGACATGACAAGGCTTGAGGAGTTCCTGCAGCTGCAAATGGATGAAAAGCTCCATCCAGCGACTGGGGCTGCGCATGTGCAACCCTAGTAAAACTGTCTTCAGTCATGCCAGTTAGGGACAGTAATAGAATAGTAGAGTTGGAAGGGGCCTATAAGGCCATCGAGTCCAACCCCCCGCTCAATGCAGGAGCCCAAGCCAAAGCATCCCTGACAGATGGCTGTCCAGCTGCACCTTGAATGCCTCCAGTGTGGGAGAGCCCATCCACCTCGCTAGGTAGTTGGTTCCATTGGCGTACTGCTGTAACAGTCAGGAAATTTTTCCTGATCTCCAGGCGGAATCTGGCTTCCTGTAACTTGAGCCCATTATTCCATGTCCTGCAATCTGGGATGATCGAGAAGAGATCCTGGCCCTCCTCTGTGTGACAACCTTTCAAGTACTGGAAGAGTGCGATCATATCTCCCCTCAGTCTTCCCTTCTGAAGGCTAAACATGCCCAGTTCCTTCAGTCTCTCCTCATAGGGCTTTGTTTCCAGTCCCCTGTTCATCTTTGTTGCCCTCCTCTGAACCCTCACCACTTTGTCTACATCCTTCTTAAAGTGTGGTGCCCAGAACTGGACGAAGTACTCAAGATGAGGCCTATCCAGTGCTGAGCAGAGGGGAACTAGTACTTCCCACGATTTGGAAGCTATACTTCTATTAATGCAGCCCCAAATAGCATTTGCCCTTTTGTCGTCTTGTTGTCTCTCCCACCCCCTGATCTCCCATTATTTTCCAGCAAGGGCGAGGAAGCTCTACTGCTGGCGGAGATGCTCTTTTGTCCTTCCTAGCCCCTCCTATTTTCATACATGGACACACCAAGCTCAGAAATAACCTCTGTTATTTAATAGAGATTATACAATCCCTTGGGCTGAATCCCACCCTCCTGGGGTCCTAAACTGGCCCTCTGAGGTTCCCCAAATGGCCACGTCCCCTCCCCCTGGCTCCACCCCCTTCCCCGTGCTTGCCAGTTGTTTGGTGCTTTCCCAGATTATGTCCATGTCCCCCCCCCCCCCCCCCCGATTCTAAAAAGTTGAAATTCCTCTCCTAAGGCTTAATCGCTGGCAGTAAGAGCTTTAAGCGACAATATGCTGTTATTATTTTTATATCTTTTGCCCCACCCCTTTTTGCCTTTAGCCACACCCACCTTTGGAATGCCTCCCCCCCCCAGAGCTTCTCCAATTTGGCCCTCAGGCTGAAGGAGGTCTGCCCCCTGCTTTAATGGCTGTGCCTGAATCCACCCCTAAGGGAGGCAAACTCCTGGGAAAGCTTTGAAGCAGTGGTGCTCTGTGGTCTCTGATGGGGTGGGCGGGTTCTTTAGATAGTGTATTTCTTCACTTACAACGTGATAAGCCAGCCCTGCTGTGTTTGGGGCCCTCCTGCTCATTCTGCTGGCTGGAGCCCTGGACCTCTGCCCCAAAGTCCCTCTGCCCCTGAGTGTGCCACTGCTAGGAAGGATCATCATTCCCAGGGATTTGTGGGGAGTGGGGAGCAAAGGTGGACTACTGTTCACTGCAGAAGTGAGTCTTTACCTTTCCCCCTGCACAGCCCCATCCTCCTTGTTTTGGGAGGAGAACAAAATCTGGTGGAAAATGCAGCACTTTGCTGGCTTTTTATTCCAGTCTCTAAGCACTTAGGGCTTCTACACGAGGCATTTATTGTATGCTCGTGAATCCTCACTCACAGTAGTTTGCGGATGCTTTACACGGCAGCGTTATCATCCTCCCAGGGCCTCTCCTGTGCTTTCCAAGCATTTCTGCAGTGGTTTTTTGTTTTTGTTTTTAGTGTAAGGAAAGTGTAGCATTATCTGGAAATGGCGGAATGAACTGGAATGAGAAGCTCGTGTATTTTTGCAATTCTTCTATACTTCAGCGCCACCTTGTGGCTGTGTATTGGAACATATAGAAAGGCAGAGAAGAAACCCCGCCGGGGGGGGGGACACATGTAAAGGAGCTGATCTTAATCCCGCAAAAAATCTGTAAGCAGAAGCCTCGGTAAAGTGGCGGGTTAAAATCCTCATGTAGTGAAGTCCTTTGACTAAAAAGTTTGCACTGCTGTGTGGAGATGTCCTATAAACACCATGCAGATCAAATACTTGTGGGAGTGCGCATGTATATGTGCACCCATGCGAAATGCGAGCTCCTCCCCCTTTCTTGTGCTGAACGGCTTTTAAGCTTTTGCATCTAATTGGTGGGATTTCTATGGGTCTTCCTTTCTTGGCTTGCTTCGAAAGATCCTCCCTGAGGATTGCTAAGCAAGTTTTTTATTTCAGCCACTGACTGGAAGCAGGAGAAAGCTAGTGTTGTGTAAGGTTGCTAAGAAACACTTGCAAGCTCAAAGACAAGGGAATTCACTTACTCGAAACAGCCCCATGATGAACCCATAGTGTCAACTTTGTACTCAAGAGAAAAGAGTGCCGAAGCTAATCAAGTGTGTTCGGAAAAGATAATGGAATTTTAATCAAAATAAATCACACATTAGTAGCAACAAGGTAAGCAAAATTGATTTTCTATGGGTGAATAGGCTCTATTACATTTCCAGGAACAAACTGTAAATTTTTATAAATTTCCTTGATTCTGTTTATGTACCGTCTAAGAAACCCACTTACAGTTTCTGACTTACAGATGGTATTCCAGAGCGAATGTCTCACCCTGTAAGAAATAAAAATGAAAACACTGCAATTGGAGCCTGTGATTCGCTCTCTCGTTTTCACTTTTAAACCCACTTTGACCTTCCAGAGATTTTAACCCATAACTTGGTTATAACCTGATGCACCAAGAATGATTTTTGGAAAAAATAAATTCTGGAAGGACATAAAAGCCAAGCAGAAAACCAGATTTGTAGATGTATTGATTTATATTCAAGGTCATTAAGCATGAGCAACAAGTCTCCTGAGGCAAGAAAAGCCACGGACACTTCTGGCAATCAGCCTCTGAACAGAGCTGAAGATCAGCCTGGGACAGTGAAACGTCTGGATCAACTTGAAAACCGGCTGACTAGTCATGATTTTATGAAAATTCAAGCACTTTTTAAGGTGAGCACATTTTTATGTGAAACTGGAAGGCTTTAGGGTGGCTTATGAAAGATCACCTCCTAGACGGCATGGAGGAATGGGGCGGGGGTGGGATGACAGATTATTGGGAAATATACTAAGATGCCACAAACTGCACAGCTACAACTAACCTGCATATTTCTGTATATTATTCTGCTGCACAAAGAGAACACCAGAGTTCAATTTGTGGGTGTGCTGTACTTATAGGACAAGATTGGTCTGCACCTGGTGGGTGGAAATGCACAAATGGTTTGCACCCCGATCTAAAGTGGGTTGCAGTGTGGGCATCATCATTGTTTTTCGTCGCTGCTGCTGCTGTTCATGTTTAAGAGCCACTGGCGCCACAATCCCGCTCATGTCTACTCAGGTGCAAGTCCCATTGTGTTCAGAGGTCTAACTCCCAGGAAAGTCAATATAGGATTTCAGACTCGGGCTCCTGTACCTCTGCTAGTTGTAATAAACAGAAATCCAACTGGTGCAGGTGAATAGTTTATTAATCCATGTCGTTGTAAAGGTCATCATTACCCCATACTTTCTCTCAAGGTCATCACCAGCCCATACATTGTCTCTTCCCCACACCCTCTATCTCTCCATCCATACACACACCTCCATCTATTCGTCCATATACTCACCCCCCCCCCACACACACACAAAGAGCCATGCTGGATCGGACCAAGGGTCCATCTAGTCCAGCATTCTCTTCACACAGTGGACAGCCAGCTGCCCACAGGATCCCACAAGCAAGACATGAGTGCCACAGCACCTTCCCGCCCATGTTCCTGTTGGAGCGTGAGCAGAGTGTGTGAGGGTTGGGAGATTTTAAATCCTGTCTGTGTGCTAGCAGACGCCTGAAATTCCACACACAGATCTTCCAGATCTCACCTCCCCCCGCGCGCAGCGTGCAGCGTGTTGTGCCAGTTTAACCAGCCCAGTCTGCCCTGTTGTCAGACTGCTTCCAGCTTCCCCGTTGCAGATTAATCCATGGAGTCAGGAAACACTCTGTAACACCACAGGTCTAATTCTACCTGTTTAGTCACTTAGCAAGTAAAGTTCTACAGATTATACATTTCCTAGTTACAGTCCATGTGCAGAGTTTAAATGCATAGCAAGCATTATATCCAGTGGAGTAAGTTGAGCTTTACTCCACCTCAGCAAAGACGTTACATTGTTGCAGTAACAAAGTCCAGCAAGCAGAACCAAGAAGAAGAGAGAAAGCAGTCCAGCTTCTCTCTAAGATGGCTTCAGACAGAAAAAACAAGTTAGCACGTCATCAGAACATACAAACCATGTGACTAGCTCATATTGTTTCCACAGTCTAGTTTCCCATGCGAAAACACGAGATTCCAGAAAGACATAACAAACCTGTTTACCTCGCCATTCTGTCCCTTCCATGTGTAAACAATGTGCTACAGCTGGTAAAGTGATACATATCACAACAGTTCCCTGGCAACTGGTGTACATAGGGATACTGCCTCTGATATACAGTACTGCAGTTAGCATATAGCCATCAGGACTAGTAGCATTGATAGCCTTCTCCCCCATGAATTTGTCCAATCTCCTTTTAAAGCTGTCCAAACAGATGGCCATCACTACATGTTGTGGAAATGACTATGTCCTGAATCTTTCACCAACCAGCTTCATGGGATGGCCCCGAGTTCTAGTACACACACAGGTCGCCGTGTGTCCACTTTTACAGAGGACCATCCTCTATTTGAAGGGCTGTCCTGACTTCTGCCCAAGTCTGATTTAAAGATAAAGAACCATAAAAAGGGGGAACTGGAGGGGCCTTGAACTGTCCATCCACAGTTAGCACCAGGACAGCAGACTCACCTGGTTACAGCCTTCCCCACTATGGTGAAATTGCATTTCTATTTAAATTATAGTAGTTATTTCTCAATGTGCATTTATTGATAAAAATTAGCACATGCAAATTTTATGCAAATCTGCCTTCTTTTGGGGATGCATAAGTGGCCACCTTAACACACAGACACACGTGCACACACAACCCCCATCCATTCAAATATCCTCAGCACTCCTCTCTCTCTCATTCTCTCTCACACACAATGACCAGGTTCACACGATCACTGCAGCTCGTCATGGTTTATTTAAGCCCTGAGCCACAGTGCCTGCGGGCACCAGGTTGCTTGTTCAGGCTCCAGTTGAGGCTTGTTGTGTCGTGTGAACGTAGCGAGGGTGGATTGTTGGTGTGGTTAACAAACCACCCGCAGCCCTAAAACAGCCCATGGGTTCTGGGTGGCTTGTTAGCCACGTCCACAACCCACCCTCACTGGGATTGCACGACACAACAAGCCACAGTCACAGCTTGAAAATTCAAAATGGCTGCCCACATGTGGCACCAAAGCCCGGGGATTAATCAACCCATGGTGGTTTAGCATGACGTGTGAACAGGCCCACAGGATCCAAGTCTTCAAAATACTCCTGAAGTGCCTTGAAGGAACTCCAAAGCACTTTGGAAGGGCCAGAGCTTGCAAGAGATGCCATGGGTTATGTGTGACCCAGGAGAAATCCAAGGTGGAGAGGAGGTGTTAGGGGGTGGCCCATGAGGGCTGGAGCCCTGCATCTTTCACTTGGAGCCCCGAATCTCTGGGAAGCCATCTGTCCCACCGCCCTGCTGTCCACCCTGCTGAAATAAAGGGACAGGGACCCTGATGATCTCTGTTGCCTCTGATCCCCCTGGATTAGCTGGCTTTTTGCCCACATGGGTTTCACCTCCTGCTTGCTGCCCCCCCTTGAATCTTTCTGCCTGAGGATTTTTTCTGAAATCATATGCCCTACTCTCCCCTGTCCATACATCCCTTTTACAAATAGGGGTGTCCTTAGGAGACAGGGTCCTTTAAACACACACACACACACAGACTTTAGAGCATACAGTCGTGCCTTGGATTGAGAGCATAATTCGTTCCGGAAACGTGCTTGTAATCCAAAACACTCTTATATCAAAACGAAATTCCCCCCAAAAAATTTGTACAGAGATTTTTAATTTAAGCCGTACTACAGTACTTGTATTGCAAGACGTTGCTTGTATATCAAGTCTATTTTTAAAAAATAAATATTTAAAATTTTGCTTGTCTTGCAAAACGCTCTCAAACCAAGTTACTTGCAATCCAAGGTATTACTGTATGTGAATTAGCATATGCAGATTTGTGCATTTTGGGGTCCTGTGGGCCTGAGCCCCAGATCTTTTCAGTACCTAGTACCACCCCTGCCAAGGAGGCTCCGTGGGCTGGATGGCGAAACCTCCTTGTGCTGGATTAGGCCAGGGGCGGGCAGACGTTCCCCATCTCAATTTTAATCCTAGTAGTTTGTTTCATAAGTAAAGCTTACTTACTGTATTTATTTATTTATTTATTATATTTATACCCCGCCTTTTTTCCTTCAAGGAACCCAAGGCGGCTTACATAATCTTCCTCCTCTCCATTTTATCCTCACAACAACCCTGTGAGGTAGGTTAGGCTGAGAGTCAGTGACTGACCCAAAGTCACTTTGAGACAGGACTTGTCAAGATTTCATTCCCGAAACTATTTCTAATGGCAGGGCTCAGCAAATGTGATATAATACTAATAAATTTCTTCAAGCATGTGCAAAGCCTTATCCCTTCACCACTTAGTGACTTCAGTTAGCCCCTCTTTGGGATTGAAGAAAAACACTGAGTAATGAGGTGGATTCAAGAAAGCCTATAATCGTTTGAGGCTGAGAGAAGTTGAGAGAGAAATTAAAATGAACACATTCATATGTGCCTTGGAGTATGGGGAACAGCTGGCAGAGGTTGTTCCTTCTTGGCAAACTTTAGCCGAGGAGGAGGCTCTTTTTAAAACAGGATCGGAGAGGAGGGCGGCAGATAGTCTGTAAAGGAAAAGGTGATGGTATTTAATCTAAGCGAATGTGCACTTGGAGCTTATGGCTGCGCCTATGGAAATAAACGGCTGCTTTCAGTTGTACCTTGCACATGCTCCAAAAATAAATGGCACCCATCTATTTTAAAGGGATGCAAAAGCCAAAGGAGCAGAACATCCCGGAACAAGAATCTGAGGGTGCCTCTGAGCTAGCGCTATAGCCAGGGGAGGCCGGTGACTCCTATTTCAGTGGGGCTCCTTTTCCATTGCAGGTTTTACAGCTTTTATTTGGAGCTTCCTAGGAGCTAGCCATGGGGCTCCATGGTGGTGAACCTATTTTGGGGATGGAGTTCAGCACCATGGATAGCTCCTAGGAAGCTTGGAATAAAAGCTGCAAAACCTGCAGTGGAAAAGGAGCCCCACCGAAATAGGAGCCACCCACCGGCCTCCCCTGGAATGGGAGCTGCTCAAGGAGCAAGAGTGGTAGCCTGAAAGGTGGAGCTGGCTCATCTGCCCTGAATATTAGGCGCAAAGGGCCCATGGGTGCTATTTGCTCTAAAAGCAGCAGAAGCCACCCTCAGAGGAAGCTTTTGCAGCCCGCGGAATTAAAAAGCAACGATGCCGTTGTGTTGCCGTCACTCTGTGATGGGTCTCCGAGCACAAGCAAGAGGATTTTTGTTTGTTTCTTTCTGGCTTTGCTGTCTAATTCTGGCTACCACATAAGAGGGTAAAGCAGCCCACAGGAACTACTGCCAGGAAATGGCTCCCTCTCGGGGACCATTTTACCAACACCTCCTAATTTCCTGTTCTCTCCGTGTTCTTCCTGATCCTGCCTTTGAAGTGCAAAGTGAACAGTTTAGGGCCCTTGAAAATATTGATGTCTTTGTGGAAAGGGCATGGACGAGTTTCTCATTAACAGAATAAAAACAAACGAGGGATTAAGGAACGAAGAAACATTCACAGCCGCAGCAAAGCCAGTCAACGGTGATGGGGGGTGCTGCAGTAATTTTAATATTCCAGTGCAGAAAACTGTGCAAGATGCCAGGATGAAAGCGGTAGTGCTGGCGCCGAAGTTCGTAATTCCTTGGCTTGGGGATGCGAAGTCGTTTGGCTTGTAACGCTTGGATGCATTGCGAATCAAGCAGCCCTGTGAAGTTCTTCTCCGGTTTGGAATTTAAAGTGAGATGATGCGTATGTGTAACCAGTGAGCTTGGCCAGGTTCTGGCTGTTAATGTGGAAAGACCAGTGCTGTGCAAAGGCCCCTGAAGGCTGATTATTAAGGCCTCTCTTTAGAGATAAAAATAAGAGGGCTGACGCGGGTGGCAGAAGATGGGAGCTGCTAGATGCTCAAGAGCAGAGACGGAAGTAGCAACACCAGTAACGAGTGGGGTAGGAACACAGGAAGGAACCTAGGAAGATGCCTCATGCTGAATCAGACCATCGGTCCACCTAGCTCAGTACTGTCAACACTGACTTGGGTTCACACAACACGATAAGCCATGGTGGCTTAAAAGCCAGGGGTGGCTTGACGAGTTGTCTAAACCCAGCAGCACGGCACAAGGCACTAAGTCTGGCCAGGCTCAGACAACACGGCAAGCCACTCCTGGTGTATAAGCCATCATTTATTATTATCATGTTGTGTGAACCTAGTCCAGTGTTTCTCAACCTTGGGTCCCCAGATGTTTTTGGCCTACAACTCCCAGCATGCCCCAGCCAGCATAGCTGGCTGGGGCATGCTGGGAATTGTAGGCCAAAAACATCTGGGGACCCAAGGTTGAGAAACACTGACCTAGTCAGACTGACTGACTGTGGCTCTCCAGCATTTCAGGCATGCATTTTTCCAGCCCTACCTGGAGATGCTGCCGGGGATTGAACCCGGGACCTTCTGCATGCGACGCAGGTGCTCCACCACTGAGCCACACCCCCCCACCCCCGTAAATGTGAATGGGGTGTGGATGGGCAGGCATGATCAGACCACCTGAACATGGGGGACTACAGAAGAGAAAGAAACTATCTTGAAAGTGGGCCAACGTAGAGTATGGTGAGAGCAACCACAGAGCAGAGAGGTGGGATGGGGGAGCCAATAAAGACAAATTCACACGCACACGCACAACCCCAGAACTGTCTCAACTTAACTGGAACTCAGTACTTCCCTCTTTGCCTCGTCAGTGTTAGGAATATAGGAAGCTGCCATTTACTGACTGAGGGATTATATTAATATCCTGCCTTTTTTCCTGCAAGGAACCCAAAGCAGCTTACATAATCCTCCTCCTTTCCATTTTATCCTCACAACAACAACAACAACCCTGTGAGGTAGGTTAGGCTGAGAGTCAGTGACTGGTCCAAAGTCACCCAGTGAGCTTCATGGCCGAGTGGGGACTAGAATCCGAACCTCCCGAGTCCCAGTCCAGCACTCTAACCACTACACCACACGGGCTCTCATTTAGCAAGTCAGACCATTGGCCTGCCCAACTCAATATTGTACAGGGCCGGCTGTACCATGAGGCAGAGTGAGGAAGCTGCCTCAGATGGCTGGTGCAAGGGGGTGGGAAGCAGCAGTGACATGCTGGAGCACAGAGCTGCATGTGCCCTGCAGTCTGCCCTGCAGCCCCTAAGCTAGCCTACTGCCCCCTGCCCCTGGTGAAGTGGAGGATGCTATCCCAGCCCCAGTGTGGAACTAGGATCCAACTGCCCATCTGATTGGTTTTCGTACATGGAATGGAGGTTGGAGAATGCCATCTTGTCTGGAAAATGCTCCACACTAGGGAGCAATGTATCCTGGACACCTTTCTTGGCACTCCCCGAAGTGCCTCTTTTTTCCTTTTTAAAAGCAACAACAACACAGTTTTGTTTACTGGCAGCAAAATGAGGGCCTGCAGCTGCTGCCTGCTGCCATCTTCATTTCCCATCAATGCCTCTGAGATACGTGTTGGGGCTCAGAGACATTTTTAGGAGGGAAACAAGAAAAAGGCGCTCTGGGTTCATAGGAGTTTAGTGTGTTGTGTGGCTCATACCCCACCTCTTCCTTGTTGTACACAGTCATTTGGGTAGGTTACTTGTCCTTTGCCATGCCACCCATGGGGGCCGTTTTGTGGTAGTGCCCCAGGACAGTTTCTGAAATGTGCCAAATGTGCCCCAGAGCCCAAAAAAAGGTTGCCTACCCCTGGTCTTCACTGATTGACAGTGGCTCTCCAGGGTTTCAGGCAGAAGTCTTTCCCAGCCAGCCCTACCCAGTGGTGCCAGACATTGAACCTGGGGCATTTTACATGCTAATCATGTGCTCTACAACTCACTCATGGTCTTCCTTATTCAGCCAGACACTTCAGTGCCCCCTCAAGGTGTGAAAAGCAAATGAATGATTGCCTCTAGCTCAGTGTTCTCCAACCTTGGGTCCCCAGATGTTTTTGGCCTACAACTCCCAGCATGCCCCAGCCAGCGTCCCAAGGTTGGAGAACACTGCTCTAGCTTATTAATGTCAGTTCTGTAATATTATATGATACGGGTGACTCTTTCTTTCCTAGATCCCTGCTTCGTTCACTGCAGGGCTAACTTGGTGCTCTCATAACTGGCCCTGACGGATCAGAGTTTGTGTGTGGGAAGGAAACCTGCACGTCCTCTGATCTGGCCTTTTCTGCCACCAGAGCCTAGATGGAGTACCACTGAGAGACTTCTCGTGTTAACCCACACCTTGGTCAGAGAGAGGGAGCACGAGGGGAAGCAGAACAAGCAGAGCTTTTGATCTCTAATTACTGCAGCATGTCAGGCCTGTGGTTTAAATTGGGCCTAATTGAGGTGATTGCGATTACAATAGCGTCCCTTCCACCCTTTGCCCCCCCCCCCCCGCGCGAGCAGATCGACTAAGGGCAACTGGCGGGATCCATACACGGCGTACTATAGCTTGGCAGGAAATGACAGAAACATGGCTTGCATTCTTTTTTGGGGGAGTAGCATCCCCCTGACAAAGAAGGGTTGAGGAGGCGACAAACCCTTTTCCTGCTGGCGTCATCTTTTCTTCCTGAAGCAGCATTGTCATTTGCATTTTTTGTAAAGAGAGGATCTCTGCTGCAAATAAAGAGGAGAGGTCTCATTTCTGAGCGTTAACAAAGAAAGCAAATGGCCATGTCCTCACTGACAGATCAGTTTCAGATCACCTGCAGGGCTCCGATTCAAACAATTCTTTGATCGCCAACTTTTTCCAGGGGAAAAGAATTGGCGGGAGGTGGGGGAGGGAAGGGTTGCTAACACGCAACAATTAAAACGTCCAGTCTGCCAGCGGGTCCAGAAAGCTGCTTATTCTGGAGCATTGCCAGCCGCTGGCATTGGGAGCTAGGGTTGCCAACTTATGATTTCTGCTCAGGTTCCTGTGTCTTTAACAACTGCACAGCAAGCATGGAATAAAAAGCTTTCCCATTAAAGCAGGGGTCCTCAAACTTTTTAAACAGGGGGCCAGTTCATTGTCCCTCAGACTGTTGGGGGGCCGGACTATAGTTTGAAAAAAATATGAACGAATGGATCAAGTAAAAAAAAAAGGACCTGGGTCCTTTTTTTTTACTTGATAGGGGTGAATTTCCCCCCCTTAAATGGAAAGTTATTTTATTTTATTTATTTATTTATTTCATTTTTCTACCGCCCAATAGCCGAAGCTCTCTGGGCGGTTTACAGCAATTAACAAGACAGTCCCTGCCCGCAGGCTTACAATCTAAAAAGACACGACACACAAGGAAAAGGGAATGAGGAGGGAAGAAGAGGGAATATTAATGAATACTCCTGGCAGGGCTGGTGGTATTTACATACAGTATTTTTCCATGTATAAGATTATACTTTTTCCTAAAATCGTTAGACTAAAAATTGAGGGTTGTCTTATACACGGAAGTAAGCTGAGGAGAGAACCGCGTGGTTGCGAAACTGCCCAGTGGGGGGCATCTTATACATGGGGGCGTCTTATACACGGAAAAATACGGTATATAGTTGCACAATTGTTTCATGCCTAACATGAATATACTTTTGTTTTTGCCATCACACAAATGAGCATACGCAAAGTAGTATTTTTTAAACATTAGAAATCTGACTTAGCTACGTCAGCTCATACATAAGAGGTAAAACACCACCACTAATTTTTCCATATTATGGAAATGAATTAAAGGAATCGGCGCTTGAAGCGAAAGAGTTAAAAAAAAGTCTGCTTCCGCCGATCAGCTGCTGGGCCAGATAAAAAGGCAAGGCGGGCCGGATGTGGCCCGCGGGCCTTAGTTTGAAGACCCCTGCATTAAAGCTTCAGGTGCCAAATTTCTGCTTGGTGTGCAGCCATTAAAAGAGACTTTGCAGAGAACAATGTTGGCAACCCTTGGTGGAAAGTATGCATGGAGAGTTGTAGCCTGACACCTCTTTTTTTGCATGTGTGGCTCCTTCAGAACATTGCATTTATCATAATTGTTTGTTTACTATGTTAATATTGACCAATCTTTTGAATTTCTTCTCAAGCTTCCCACTTCCTTTGTCAACTGGGGTGCAGATACCAATTGCAAGTTGTATCTACCCAAGGCCAGCGTCAAGGGTAGGCATGGATGGTTGGGCACCTGCCAAGAGCCCACATCCCAGCAAGGGCCTACCGGCAAGAGCCCCCTGGAGCTGCTTCTCCTCTTCACCACTGCAACCTGCTTGTTCACCTGCCTCTCTCTCCAGCCCAGACAATGGTGGTGGTGGTGAGGAGGAGCAGTAGATCCTACTGCCTGCTTGCTCTCTGCCTCTCAAGCAAGCAAGTGGTAGCAAGGATGAGAAAGAGGAGGAGGAACAAGAGCAGCTGGTGAGAAGGGCGGTGAGAAGGTAGACTCACTGGAGGAGAGAGCCTATTGAGGGTGTCTTGCCCAAGGTCCCTCAAGAACCTGGAGCTGGCACTGGCAGTGGGTGTCCACACAAAATCTACAGCACTTATATTCATATGTGTCTCCAGTTCTATTCCATCTGGACTGGCTTCCAGTTCATTTCCGAGCCCAATTATAAGTGTTGGCTATCACTTTTGAAGCCCTAAACGCTTAGGGCTGGGTTACCTGAAGGGCTGTCTCCTCCTGTGTTAGTTTCACCATCCACTTGGATTCTCAAGGAGTGTGGGTTGGAGGAGGTTCTGCTCTGTGTCCCATCTCCATCAGATGGAAGCACCTGGCTCAGCTTGTCTGAGCGTGGAAAGCTAAGCAGGGATCAGGCCTGGTTATTACTTGGATGGGAGACCCCTCCTCTAGTTGCCTGCATTGAGCAGGGGGTTGGACTCAATGGCCCTGTGTAGGCCCCTTCCAGCTCTATGATCCTATGACCTTAGTGGGGATGGGCGATGTTAGGTTTAGTGGGGGTGCAGAAGTGAATGGAGTGCAAAATATCTCCTGATATAGATTCAAGGTGACTATACGTCACGGTCTGGTGACACATGCAAGTCAACAAGTTTGCTAGTCAACATGTTATGTAATTGTTGCGTAACCGTTGTATAACCCTCCTATTGTTTATAGTTAAATACTATAAAGTAGGGGTGAGCACGGTGTTGTGCTACCATCTTCAAGAACCTCTCTTCTGCGTGTGACACGCCTTGATCTCGTAAGAGTCTTACAACTGAATAAACACTTTACTATCAATACGTTGCTTCGCTTTCTTCCTTCCGCTCGTAATACTAAGAGTTAAGCGGGCAAAGCTTTTACTCTAGTTTACTCTCACAGGCACATGGGGGAAAGCGCCTTCTTCATTATGACACCTAAACTGTGGAACTCTCTCAGCGGAGGCCGGTGGCTCCTGTGTCAGTGTGGTGGTGTATCCACTCTGGGCTTTTGTCTGGACTTTTAAGGAGCTATCCATGGTGCTGAACAATAACCCCAGAATAGGCTTAGCACTCCAGATAGCTCCTTTAAAGTTTAGACTGAAACCCGGAGTGGGTATACAACCCCACCAACATTGGAGCCACCAGACACTGCTGAATTCTCTGCTCCAGGAGATCAGATTGGCCTCCTTAAGGGCCAAAACAGACATGACTTCAAACCTGTGTCTCTAGCAGCTATGTCTTTTTTCATTTTTACTCTATTGCCCAGGGGGTGCAATCCGGATGTTAAAAGCCTCCCCTATTCCCGCACACTAGTGTCCCGAACCAGATTGTGCCCCCTGCACCCAATCTAGAGTAAAAAATTAAAAGAAAAAGAAAAAAAGATGGAGCGGCTGGACACAGATTTAAAGTAATGTCCATTTTGGCCCCAAGACTGTAACACATCGGAGACAGGGCTTCTGCTCTGCCCTCTACTAGCAACGTCTCACCCCCCCCCCCACTTTAAATGCTGGGCTTCTGTAAAAAGAGTTCTGTAAAACCTGAAAGCTTCATCGCAGCTGTGACACTGCTCCTGCCTGCCTGGATTTCTTCTAGCTGTTGTTATGGTTTGAGATCTCCTTCCCCTGTTCTGCATTTGCATGACTTCGGTTTGCTTATCCACCAAGTGCCTTCTCGGGGCACCTGTGTGAAGTCCCAGCACATGTACACATCTTGAGAAGGATCACTCCCAGGCAGCCGAATTCTATGACTTCAGTGTGATAGACCAGTGTTCTCCAACCTTGGGTCCCCAGATGTTTTTGGTCTACAACTCCCAGCATGCCCCAGCCAGCTATGCTGGCTGGGGCATGCTGGGAGTTGTAGGCCAAAAACATCTGGGCACCCAAGGTTGGAGAAGACTATGATAGACAGTCCCCCTGGCAGAAGAAAAAGCTCTTACAGCTCAGTTGTGGGTGGATGCAGAAGCAGTTCACTTGTTGGCAGCGGCAGCTGCCAGCGAGGAGGTCAGAGAGCAGAATGCTTCCTCAGAAGATCTGATTCACTGCGGTGTATGCACAATCTTCTCTTTAAAATTTTTTTTTAAAAAAATAAAATATACCTGAAGCAATCGCCGCTGCTTCTGTCCCAGAAATCATTCAAGCCACTGAAATGCATTTATAGCAGCCAGTGTCGCTGCCTTTCTTTTCCCTGTCTGATGATCTGGAGCTTTCAACCGTTTTGCAAGGTGGCCTGGGACCCTAGAGTGACAATACATCACCCTCCCTGTGAAACAAATATTATTGAGCACCACCGCAAACCATCCAGCAGTAGAATATGTGCCTTGGGCCATGTTTGGATAAAAATGACTTTGCTATTTGGCACATTGTGGACTTGTAGCCACCACTTTCAAGGCTGACAGGGCAATCCTATATATGTCTACTCAAAAGTAAGCCCCACTGGGTTCAAGTGGGACTTACGGTAATCTCAGATAAGTGAGTGTATGATTGCAGTCTGAGCTTCCAAACTGATGTCTGTTGAACTCAGCATGATTTCCAAAGAAATTTCACTTTGAGATTCATTCCAGAGCTTCCACAGATGGAATCTCAGAGCCAATTGACACATGTCTATGAAATCTATGATTCCAACTGGTATACTGAGGTGGACTTTATGCTCCATGCCACAGAGAAAGTGAGCTCTTAATTTCTTGTCTGTGATGTGCTAGTTTACTACTTTGAGGGGGTGGGATCAGAGGTGGTGTTAGCAGGTGGCCCACTAGGGCTGGAACCCCCAATCTTTCATTTGGAGCCCCCAAACTTTCTTTTGGATCCCCAAATCTCTGGGAGGCCATCTGCCCCACCACCCTGCTGTCCATGGATACTTGCTGAAATAAAGGTGCAGGGGCCCTGATGATTCTCTGTTGCATCTGATCCCCCTGGATTAGCTGACTTTTGCCCATATGTTCTTCACTTCCTGCTGCCGCCCCCTCCCCTGAATCTTTCTGCCTGAGGGTTTTTTTCTTTTCTTTTTTTTTTTTTGGTTTTATGAATTTTTATTTCATTTCATACAAACACAAAAACACATATATAACAAACAATATACACAATTAAAAAGGACTTCCAATCTTCTCCACAGCTTAAGCAACCAGTTATTCTTACAACATTCTCCGTTAACAAAACCTCACATTCAGTTACTGGCAAACCAAAAACAAAACCACATTTTAATCCAATTTAAAATCCCATTATTAAGAATATTAAGAATCCCTCTCTAGTATAGTACATTTACTCCTTGTTTCTTTCTATCTATCCATAAACCACTTCACTTTTAATTTTAAAGATATCTTTCTTTTTTTTATAAAGAAAAATTTAAAAGTTAAAAAATAAGTAACAGCTAACAAAACAACAGAAGCACATAAGTCATCATTCTACTTGTAAAAGACAACAATAACAACAACAACAAAACTCCAAAAAACACAACCTTCCCCTTCAATATGTCAAATACTCCACACAAGATTAAAAAGACATTTTTAAGTAAATATTTCCAAATAGACCTAATATGCTTATATCTTAATAATAATAATATTTTCTCTTACATCACCATTTATATTTGAAATCCAGGACAATCATATAAGCAATCCCTTTTCTTCATATAGGCAATCCCTTTATCTGAATAATTCAATAAACAACAGCCCTTCATCCTTTCCCAGTCAAAGCAAAATCAGGTTTTTTAACAAAGCTCATATTTCCCTCTGTCAAAAGCATAATAACTACATTCCAGATTCTGAACAAAAAACAAAGCAAGCCTACTCTGGGGATCTTGCTCACCGGCTTCATGAACCTTCAGTCCAATCCATATTTCAAAGCCTCTGTGAATCTCAGCATTCACCATCTTGGGTTTTAGAAACTGTGTCATAACTTTTCTCCGAGCATTCTCCTTAAACAAATTCAGTCCAGTTAACACTTCAACGCCTCTGTGAATCTCTGGAAAGTCTCCAACATCCTTAATTACTTCTTTCTCCTCCTGTGTAGTGTCCAATTCCCGTCTTTTTTTTGTTACGTCTACTTCAAAGTTTACATCCCAACCTTGGATTCTTCTTTCCAGTTTATTTAAAATATTATTTTCCAACTTTTTCCAGAGCAACATAAATGCTGAAGTCATATTGCCCTTGTACTTCCGAAATTCCTACTGCACATAAAAGAATTATAGTCCTCCTTCCAATTAGCACTTCTTATCTTCTTTGCCTCCCAGATATAGCCACATTCAACTTACAGTTAATTATAATTCCTACTGTGCTGTAGAAAGATTCCAAATCGGCCAGTCCAGATATTATCCATCATTTTGGAAGAGAACACGTACGCCTCTAATGATCGGTGAAAGCCGATCTCCTGAATACGGCGCCGCTTTCCCCCACCTCAGGTTACAGGCACAATCTGTCCGCCAAAAGACAAACATAAAGTGATTTATAACCCTGCGAGATATTTTGGGGGTAACGTCAAATCTTAGCTTCTTATCAGAAGTAGATTCCCCAGTCAGAATTTCTCTGGCCAGGAACGCTGTATCAGTTGGACTTCAAGGCTCCATGTTCACCCGGAAGTCCCTGAGGGTTTTTTTCTGAAATCAAATGCCCTCCTCTCCCCTGTCCGTACATCCCTTTTTACAAATAGGGATGTCCTTAGGAGACAGGGTCCTTTAAACACACACAGAGAGAGACCGTAGAGCATATGTAAATTAGCTTATGCAGATTTGTGCATATTTTTTTTGGTCCTGTGGGTCTGAGTCCACAGGATCTTTTCGGTACCTAGCACCACCCCTGATTCCAACTGGTATACTAAGGTGGACATCATGGAGACAGCTAGCTCTTAATTTCTTCTCTCTGATGTGCTAGTTTACTACATTGAGGGGAAGGGGATTAAAAATGAGGCTGAATGTGGTCCGACTATCTCGTTCTACCATCTACCTATTGTGTAGACCAGCCTTCCCCACCCTGCTGCCCTCCAGATGTGTTGCACTACAACTCCCACAATTCTCAGGCAGCTTGGCCATTGGCCATGCTGGCTGGAAGTTATGGGAGTTGTAGTGCAACACATCTGCAGGGCAGCAGGTGGGGAAGGCTGGTCCAGATGGCTCTCAGAAGAATTCTCTCTCTCTCTCTCTCTCTCTCTCTCTCTCTCTCTGTGTGTGTGTGCGTGCGTGTGTGTGTCTAGATATACAGAATGTATATTCAAGAATGAGATGCAACAGCTATAAACAACAGGAAGGAAGGTTTTAAGGTTAAACTATTTTGGAAAAACTAGGATGTCCATAAGGAGGCTGTGTTGTATCCTTAGAACTCCAATCCCTTTCAGTTTGCCATTCAGAAGTTTTTTCCCTAGAAGGCCTCAGTAGAAAGAGGGAGGGAGAAGGAGAGAAAGAAAAAAAAAAATGGAGGGAGAGAACAGGGAGAAAGAAACTGTAAGAAACTAAGAAACTAAAGGTGAAAAGAAAGAACCAGGCGGTTTGCATGTGTCCTCCTAACCATGAATGAGATACAAAAAAGGCCACTTGAAATTGTACTCCAGGGTGGTCATTTTGTCATGGCAAAGCATTAGTGCAGTGTTCTTCAACCTTGGGTCCCCAGATGTTTTTGGCCTACAACTCCCAGCATGCCCCAGCCAGCTACATTGTAGTTGTAGGCCAAAAACATCTGGGGACCCAAGGTTGGAGAACACTGCATTAGTGCAAAGTGACTTGCCATGAGGACTGTGGCATTTTCTGTGAGGAAAAAGTCTCGCTCTCATCAGGAAGCCGCTGCAGTCTGTGGAGGGAGCCAATAAAATGGCTTCCACATGGGTGCCTTCGATTTTCTGTGCACTGGCTCTGGGATCATGCTTCCTTATTCTGAATGCATCATGCAGGGTAAAATCATCATGATAATCATGATCATCATCACCATCATAATCATCATCATCAAAGGAGTTTTCTCCAACCATTCAAATGCACAGTAGAAAAGCTTTTCCACTGGGCATTTGAATGGTTGGAGAAAACTCCTTCTGTTGGATTACTGTCCTACAAGGTTTTGTGGGAGAATGCAGTGTACCTTCGCCAAGTTGTCCATTCATCCATCCATCAGTCAGTCAATCGCAGCACTCAGAATCCCTCCGTTATCCTCATCCAGGAAGGGAGCAGAAAGGATTCGCTGCTGTTGCTGGATTTGAACAGCATGCATGGAATGGATGGTGGGGCGCATTGGCACCGTGATGTGTACTATGTATGAAATGGCTGCCACACAGGGCCGGCGCTACCGCTAGGCGGACTAGGCTGCTGCCTAGGGTGCGCGGCTAAAGGGGGCACAGAAACGCTCCGCTCCTGCGCCTTCCTTCCTTCCTCCTCCCTCCCTCCCGCGGAGGCCGGTGGCGGCGGCAGCAGCAGCAGCAGGAGGAGGAGGAAGCTCGCTCGCTCGACTCTTCCTCGCCGCCGGGACTGCTGGGCACAGGCAGCCTCACCAGGAGCAGCAGCAGCAGCCGCCGCCAGAAGAGGAGCACGGCGGGCAGCCAGCCCCTAGGTCCTCCCCACCGGCAGCGCATCCCCTGGGGAGCGAGTGGGCACCCGGGCTAGGCTAGACGCCCCCGGCCGTGCCCGCCTCCCCCCCCCAGCCGCGAGAGCCCAGCACGCTCTCCGCAGCTCCGCCGCCCCCTCCTAAATGTTTTAAGGCTCTACAAGTCCCCCCCCCCAAATAATAACAAACAAAAATCTTACCAGCGTTTGATTTGGCATTGGAGGACCAAAAGAGTTATTTCACAGTCAAAAAGTCCAATATTGCGTGCCTCCCCCACCCCAGCAAATGAAAACCTGTTTTTTTAAAATAGGAAGTCAGATCCCTCTCTTGGTTTAAATACTTTTGTTTGGTCAGGTAATTAGAAAGCCTGAAAAACATAACAAAGTCTCTCTTGCAATACTACAAAGGTGTCTCCATCCGGTGAAGCGGCTCTCCTGCATTTGTCCCGGAGGATGCTGGTTTCTCGCCTCCAACGCTGTCCACGCCCTGCAGCGATTTCTCATTGGATGCCCACACAAAGCCCCCAATGCTTCCTCTCTCTCTCTTTTTTTTGTATGGCTCCTACAAATCTGAAAGCTTTCTGGAGTGAGGTAAAAAAGTTGGGCCCTCCCCCCTCCTAAAAACTTTCCTAAACTTGGCGCCTCCGCCTCCAGGCCTGTGGAGGGCTGCTGGCCCCGGTGGCAGGGCCAGGGGGGGGGGCGCTGGGCAAGCAGGCGTTTCCCGGCTGCTTTGCTTCCGGAGCCCCCCCTGGAGGGAGGGAGGGCTCAAGTGGGAAGGGGGGGGCGCTAAATCTGATTTTGCCTAGGGCGCCAAACTGCCTTGCACCGGTCCTGCTGCCACAGCTCATATTTGAACCACCTGCTGAGAATGTGGTGGGTGTTTCTTCTGTCCCCAGCAATGCACATCTCCAGTCACTCTGCTAGGCTAAACGTCATTGCCATGCAATGCTATAGTGCAATAGTGCTTCAAAAGTGCAATACTGCTCAGGGATTCAAAAAGGGGTTAAAATCAATGTGTGAGGAGAAGGCGCACTCCAGCCCTGCCCCTCTCCCGCCTTGTGTTTGTTGCTCTCCACTCATGGAGGGTGACAGTCTGAAGAGGAGAGCCTCCTGTATCTCTTCAGAGGAAAGCCTCCTCCTGTATCTTTTCAGTCTGAAGAGAAGAGCCTCCTGTTTCCGTGTATCCTGTATCCACGTGAGTCAGGATGCTTCTGTCTTGATTGGAGCCCATGTGTGGTTTGTGGCTTGGAGGCATGACTCCGCTTTCATTCCTTCTCTGCTGCAGTGATACACATTTAAGCAGTTTAAGGCGCAATCCTATGCATGTTTAGACAGAAAAAAGCCCTACAGCTCCCAGCATTCCCCAGTCAGCATGGCTGGCTGGGGAATTCTGGGAGTTGTAGGACTTTTTTTCTGTCTAGACGTGCATAGGATTGTGCCCTTAATGGTCTCACTAGTAGGTTGGTGTCCCATTTTCAGAGAATGTTTTTCACAGGGATCCCTCACCGTATCTCACCAAAGAGCAAACAAATGGTTTAAATGCACGGAACTTCCCAGGGGGGACGCTGACTCATTTTCTTTTTTAAAAATATATTTTTTTAAAATCACAGGGAAAAGCTGTTCTATATTAGCTCTGAGATTAGTATTACATTTGTATGTAAATGTGTAACAGAATGACCCAAGGGAGACAGAGTGGAATACAGAGCATTTCCTGCTTTAAGTAATGCATGGTTAAATGAAGGGGTTGCCCTTGCGGTATGTCTGTCTGCAAGAGCCTGATTGACTGGAACCAGGACTGTTAAAGGGCCAGAGTCCCTCCCTACACTCATCCATATTTGGTGACTATACGATTGCTTTCCAAAGAAGGGCTCCTGGCGCTACCAATCAAAGGGCAATGCGCACCGGTCCAATTTTTTCTCTGCAACATTATTTTTTCTTCTTCCTGGTAAGATAAAAGACGGAAGGAGTGGTGGGAAGGCATGGGAGGATTGCAAACAAAAGACATCATCGTCTGGACTGCCTAAAAAATTCTCTGTTTGATGTGCCATTGGATTGTGCCTTAGGCATCTGTAACTACGTACTATGTACATGGGGTGCTGTGGCGAGCAGGCGGCAGGCCCTGTAGGCCCCGGCATACCCATGCCGGCCTGGTTGCTGATGCCAGGCTATTGCGGGATTAAATTGTAGGATAAAGGCCTCATCTGGAAGCATCCCTAAATTGTCTCTTGACAATGCACCACATCCAAGAAGAAGGGTGGCCATCTGAGCTACCTTTCAGAGGGCAGTCTCCTCTTTGAAGGTTCATCAGAGGATCATCCTCTACTGGGAGGCATCCTCTCTTTGAAGGTCTGGTCCAAATCTGGATTAAAGATTTTAAAAAAACACAGTAAGAAGGGAGAAGAGGGGCCTTGAAGTTGCCCGTCAACAGTTATCACCCAGATTGCAGAATGAGCAGGCACATAGGTCACTTGGTCAGATCGCAGAATGAGCACATAGGTCACTTGGTCAGATCGCAGAATGAGCACATAGGTCACTTGGTCAGTCTTCCCCACTATGGTGAGACCTAGTGTACTTCTATTTAAACGATAGGAAGTATTTTTAGATTAGAATCAATATTAATCAATTGGAATATGTAAATTTTATGCAAATCTGACCTCTCTTGGTGAGGCAATTCCTCAGTCTTGGCAATGTGGAAGTGACCACTGAAGTTTGGCTGCCCGCATCACCTGCCGCACTGGGCCGCCCCCTGGACTGTAGGGCCTTGGACTTCAGCCCTAGCTGTACCACTAGCCCAGCAGGCCACCCCCTTCAAATCACCACCCAGAGCTTGGCAGGAGATGGGGGCAGTGGCAAACAGGCCTGGTGTCCGCACCTAGGTGTGCATGGGCATGCTGGGGCCTACTGGGCCTGACACTGCTTGCCACCGCACCCTGTGTACATAGTACAAAGTTACGGGTCCTTAAGGCACAATCCTATGCAAGTTTAGACACAACAAAGGTCTACAACTCCCAGCATGCCCCAGCCAGCATAGCTGGCTGGGGCATGCTGGGAGTTGTAAGCCTTTTTTCTGTCTAAACTTGCATAGGATTGCACCCTTATTCTATTATTTTTACTTTAAATCCTTTTCGACTACAACACAGTATTATCCTTTTCCACAACAAAGTAGACAAAGGCAGAAGAAGCAAACTCCATTTTATTCCTGTAGTCAAGAGGGCGCTACGATTTAATGCAGTTTAAAATGTGAGCAATTTAAGTGTTTTGTTTTGGCTTTAACATGCCCAGCATCTTGTTTAAATTAAGTCTCGGCCTTGAATATATTTGACAGTAGGCTGCAAAACACTCCCTGTTTGGGCTCCGTTGAATAATGGAGTCTGCAGTGTTTGAAAAGAGCATGGCTGATTCTTCAGAATGTGTCAAGCGGGAGGCTTCAAACAGGTGGATGGTACAAGTCATAAAAATGGCCTTTGATTAACTCTTAAGATGTGGCACTTGAAATTTCAAAGGCACTGATAACAAAGTAAGGAAAACCTGTACAGGTCTTTATATCTCAAATTCCTTCTGATGTTTGGAGGAGCAAAGCAGGGCATGCAAGATCTTGGCTGAGATCCAATGGACCACTTGCAATCCACCTTGCGTCCATGTGTCCCATCTCTCTCTTCTAGTGGAAGCCCTCTTGTGTCCACAGCAACCCCCTGAAATTTGCCCGAATCTCTGGAGCAGCATACCATGAGTAACAAGGGGCTGTGGCTGGAAGAGAACATTGCTATAGGCTTATGCACTGCCTCACCACCTCCATGCACACATAGAAGTAGGAAATACACATCAGGAATTTTTCTTCCCATTCGCAGTTGTTAGCTCCGGTTCAGTATCAGATATTTTGTTGACTAGACCAGATATTTTGAGCTGGGCTGGGGTTAAATTCCCTCCTACCCATGCATGCTAGTATGTCAGGGCCCACCCACCCAGCGATGCACTGAAGTCCTCCAGGCCCCTCCTTTGACCCACCTAAAATGTGCTGGGCCTGTGCCCAAATTATCAGTTCCCATCACCTGAGTAGCTAAAACCTCACCAAGGCTCCACCCACCATATGAGTAAAACCCATCTCTGGTTCAGCCGACTTATTCAATCTTGGATCTGCCCACTGGCCAGGAATCTTTAAAATCACAAGTTGGCAACCTTTTGCGGAAGCACTTTGTACATGACTCTTTGGATCCCAGTCCTTGTGTGGACAGCACTGAAGTAAATCGTCCTTGCTCTCAGAAGCTTAGCATTGCGTAATATGAGTAAAATATTGACTTTGTTTTTGCATGTCCTGTTTACCATTTTTTATGACGTATTGCTTTGGTGGATAAGCTCAACATTTCTCTGAAAGGATTCTGCTACTGCGGGATATACATCACTCATTATCTGTGGCTAACTTTCAGCCAACATCTTCCCTGGTATTCTCTTCCTCTATCCACAAAAAACAACTTTTCTGTTACCATCAAGGTGGCTGCCATGTTGATCATGAGATAAAGCCAGTCATCATGTTTCTTGTTTTTGAACATATAAAGCTGATAAATAAGGGCTCATCATCAGCCAGGGATTTCCTAAGATCCTTCACATTGGAGACACCAAGGGTTGAACCCAGGGCATCCTGCATACAAAGCCTGTGCTCTACCACTGAGTTATTGCCCCCACAAAGGGGAGTCCTTCAACCATTACAAACAGATATCTTTTTTGCTTTTGTTAGTTCAATTACATGTCTGAGATTTTCAGAAGTGTCGCTTGGTCAATTCATTGAACGCAGGGAAGGAGGGACCACATCTGCTGGTTTTGCCCCTTGTGCCAATGTGTCTGGCTGGTTCCACCCCCTGACCTCTGAGCATTCAGTCGGAGGTCTGAACATTGCCCATACACACATGTGAGTCAGTGTAGTGTAGTGGTTACAGTGCTGGACTGGGACTCGGGACATTTGGGTTCTATTCTCCACTCAGCCATGAAGCTCACTGGGTGACTTTGGGACAGGCACTGCCTCTCAGCCTAACCTACCTCACAGGGATATTATTATTATTATTTTTATTTATTATATTTATACCCGGCCTTTTTTCCTGCAAGGAACCCAAGGCGGCTTACATAATCCTCCTCCTCCTCTCCATTTTATCCTCACAACAACCCTGTGAGGTAGGTTAGGCTGAGAGTCAGTGACTGGCCCAAAGTCACCCAGTGAGTTTCATGGCCGAGCGGTGACTAGAACCCAGATCTCCTGAGTCCCAGTCCAACACTGTCACCACTACGCCACACTGGCTCCCATTATGAGGATAAAATGGAGAGAAGGAGGAGGATTACTATGTAAGCCACCTTGGGTTCCATGCAGGAAAAAAGGTGGGATATAAATTTAATAAATAAATAAATAAATAAGCGTTCAGCATGTGTGGCCAGAACATGTAGACTTACCATTCAGACTTTCCACCAAATGAGCAGAGATCAGGGGGCAAGGCTAAACATGCTGGTGTTGGGGGCAGGTCTAGTGGCTGTGGCCCTGTTGTCCCCATCACAAATTCACTGAATGTGGATACCTGGGATTTCCATGGCTACTCTGTCTTTAATAATTATCTGGAGGAGGACATTTGAACAGATGCAGGAATCCGGTCCTCCTTTACCTCTGGTCCCTCTCTTCTGCAGGCTCCCATTCCTACAGCCTGCCTGGTAACCACACACTCTAGGCTTCTAGGACTTGCAGGAGAGATTTTCTTTTTTTCTTTTTTCAAAATAGATTTTGCTCAGCAAGTCAATGCTTCTGATCTGATGCTTGCTCTTTAGATGGTCTGAAACCTGTAGCTGCCCATTAATCACAATCCCGATGATGCCCTGCGGCTAACAAGAACTGTATTGAGTTCAGGAGTGCTGGCGGTTCAATGTTTTCAAAAACACGATAACAAAACTGACTTAAAACAGCAGCATCTTGAGTCAGGGCATATTCCTCTTTGCTGTCTATTAAAAAGTGAATTAGAATTGAAGGGGCAAATGGAGCCTCATTTGCATTCTAAAATATTGTTTCATTAATATGCTACGTAGAACAGTGAAATAGATAGTGTTGAAATACTAATGGGATTTTTTATGTGAAAATTAATTAAATTTGATTTTCCACAATGTTATCATGGTGTTGTACTTTAGATGTGTGTCCCCCACCCTTCTCTGTGTATTAAGTATAAACCGAAGTCTAATATTTTTAGTCTGCTATTCAGTTAACTAATTACAACAGTGGATTAGCAAGAAGCTTTTAATATATAACAACATTTCTCATGCCCTCCCCTTTGCTCCCCCCCCCACTTTCATTTGTGCATATGAGAAAATTCAAGGAAGTCTTTCTTTAAAAAACAACCATGTGACCCCAGGGAAGAATTGATTGGGTGATTATTAAATTGGAGAAAGAGTCTTCCTCCTAACTGAGTGATCCAAAATCATTATTCTGACAGCTTTTCATCTCAGCATATGAAATGAGTTTGTGGCCTCAGGTATTTGCAGAAAGAAAAAGTCATTTACAATCAGTTCCCGAAGTAGAAGAAACTTAGTTAACTAGCTTCTTTTGCTGAAGTAAGCCAGCTGCTGTTTTACGGGGTGGCAAAGCTGAGGTTTGGGTTGCCACTAGTCCATTGTTTTTTAGGGATAATTCATATTTTGGCAGTGATGGGTTGTATCCAATGTTAATCTAATTTAAGTTACATTCATTTCCATGACTGGATTCACACAATCATGGAGGGGTGTGCTGGTCGCGTGCCGGGGGCTTTGCGCAATTATCCTTGCTTGTGCAACTTTCCATGCCATGTGAACCCAGTGAGAGGGGCTTGTTGCTGTGGTTAACAAGCCACCCAGAACCCATGAGATGTTATAGGGTTCTGGTGTGGCTTGTTAACCACGGCAATAAGCCACCCTCACCAGTTTGCAGGACACAGCAAGCCATTCCGGCGAGGGTAATTATGCAAATCCCCCTGGCAGACAACAGGCATGCTCAGTGGGGGAAATAAGCCACCATGGCTTATTTCACCCTTGGTGATCATGCGAACAGGCCCATTGGGTCTACTCTAGGTAGGACTAACATTGGATCCAACCCATTGCTCATAATAAGTACGAAATCAATTATGGGAACAGTTTGTCCATTATTTTTGGTTTTGTGAACAAACCTATTGGAGCGGGTAAAAGGGCGCCTGGAGACAGCTAAACCTGAAATCCTATATGCAGTCTTACTTGGGAGTAAGACCCCTGGAGCTTAATGAGACTTACTTCTGAACAAAAATACTCAGGATCATATTTCAAGGAGAATGCTGAGTTTCCCCTAAAATGTGCAACCTAATTCTGTGCATGTTTACTTGGAATTAGTTCCCAGTGAGTTCAGTGCGGCCCATTCACAGGTAAGTGTGCATGTGCAGGATTCTGTCTCTCTGCCCCCATATTAGAAATTATGTCCTAATGAAATCTTGTCTAATATCCTACCCAAAAGTCAAAACCTCCTACTACCACCAGCCCTTTCCACATACTGATTCAGTATGCAATCCATGTGCATAAAAACCCGTGTGCATAAAATCAGAGAATGATTGGGTTCAGACAACATGATAACCCACACTCAAGGGTTGAGTATGGGTTGTCATTGAACTGTGGGTTGTTGAAATATGGGTAATCGTGTTGCCTGAACCCAGCCAAGATAGCAAAGCAGGGTGAACAACCCAAGGAACAACCCACGGGTTCTTTTCATGGGTTGTTGGTGGTTAACAAGCCATGGCTTGTTAGTGTAGCCGGGTTCAGACAACATGATAATCCACATTTAAAAAACAACCCATGGTTCAACGACAACCCACACTCAACCCATACTTAACCCTTGAGTGTGTGTTATCGTGTTGTCTGAACCCAGTCATAGGTTTTGGAAGAAGTTCTCTTTGATCTTGCAGCTCAGGTTTTGCAGGACTAATATCGGATACAACCCCTAGTGATTTCCACATGAATACAACCTTAGCAGGTGTGTACTTCTCTGTGTCCTCCCTCTGTTCTTCTTTCAAGTCCCCAGAATCAAATGAGAACATGGGAAAGCTGACTCGAGAAGAGTTCATGGATCAAATGTGTGCAGCAGTTAGGCGAGGCAGCAAGGAAGAATATGGCGAGCTGTTTGATAAGATCGATTTGATCCGAGACGGCCTTATTGACTGGGACAAATTGACCTCCTTTATGCTGCTCGAACTGTATGAGAGAGATGAACGAAGCAAGCTATCAGTCATTCCCCAGTGGAAGGACCTCCGGCTTCTCCCATCGGTCCATAAAGATGCTGTTCAAAATGTCACATTTTTGAAAAGCCCTGGCAGCTACCTGACTGTGAGCAAGAGGGGACTGCTTGGCCTCTGGGGAGAGAACTTAAAGTCACAGAGGACTCTTCAAATCACTACGGAAGCCGTCAAGCCCAAGGACCTCTGGGTGACCTGTCTGGTCACACTACCGAATGTGAACAAGGTAAATTAAAAATCTCTGTACAAATTTTTTTTTGGGGGATTTCGTTTTGATATAAGAGTGTTTTGGATTACAAGCACGTTTCCGGAACGAATTATGCTCTCAATCCAAGGCATGACTGTAGATGTGTTGATGGAAGTGGAAGGAACAGTGCCTTCAAAATGATGTCCATGGAGACACATTTCCGCATCTGGTCAGGAATTCCATCAAGGGTGTCTTCCTCTATCTCCACTTCAGCACTACTGCTACATTTCCGCTGTTGAAATAGCCCAAATGTTATGGCAGGAATTCCCAAAGTAGGAACTGGGAAACACTTGTGTGCCAGGAGAAGGGCTAAAGCAGGCATGGGCAACTTTGGGGCATCTGGGAGCCACTTCTGACCCCATGGACCACACTCCTGCCGCTGCGACACCACCAAATTTGATGGTGCAGCAGCAGCAAACCGACCCTCCCACCCCCGGTTGGGCTGCTGAAATTCAGTGGTGAACCGCTATGGAAGCTTTAAGAAGTTTAACCACTGCTTTTCTTTTTGCCACTGTGGCACTGCTAAATTCAGTGGCATAGTGGGGACCACACCTGAGGACGGGAGCCCTGGCAGCTGATCAAGGAAGCCCAGGTGCTGTCACCAGCCCTGGCAAGAAGTGCTTGCCCATTGGGATGGGATGGGAGCTGACTGGGAAATATAATAATAATAATGATGATGATGATGATGATGATGATGATGATGATGATGATGATGATAATAATTTACATTTCTATCCCTCCTTCCTTCCATCATGGAACTCAAGGTGGCTCCATGCGGTTCCCAGGTGGTCTCCCCTCCAAGCACTGACCAGACCCAGATCTGCTTATCTTCTTAGCTTCAGCAAGGTGGCTGCCTCATGTGCCTTCAGACCATGCTCTGGGACATACATAAATGTAGGACAGCCTTCACCCAACCTGGTGCCCTCCAGATGTGTTTGGACTACAACTCCCATCACCCCCCAGTCAGCTTGGCCAACATAATATAGGGTGAAGTGTGTCTTCAGTTTAAATTCGGGGGGGAGGGAAGTCCCATGTGCCCAAGGCATGGCTAGTTTCTTGAGTAATCACCTAGCAACATGTCAGTGGCCATATGAAACAGCACTTCAATTAGCAGGAAAAAGGACTGAGCAGCTTTACTTTGCTGAACTTTTGATCCAGGCTTCAACTTTTACCTATTATCTGTCTTATTATGCCAAAGAACTCTTGCAGCCCATAATTAATTAATGTTGTGTGCTGGCGGCATCATATTTTTCTTGCCTGCCTGCCTTCCCTAAAAAACTAGATCCACGGCAGCTTACAAATCATAAAGCCGATAGAAACACACACGCACATATAATTGACCTCCAAAAATCAAAAATTTAATGCAGCCCTTTTAAAATAACACCACATCATATTGTACATGGCAAAAGACAGGTCTCCTACCCCAAAGAGCTTACAATCGCGTTCCCTAGGAAAGAGAGGAAAGGGGTGGTGGGGAAAGGGCAAGGGTAACAAGGAGAGAATGGGAGGCAAGGCATACCTAGGCAGTGTTTCAGTTGGGTACGGGAAATAAAGGGTTAAGGCAAAGGCTTGAGGGAAAAGGTTGGTTTTGAGCAAGGATTTGAAGGAAGAGATTGAGATAGCACACATATTATGTAGTCGGTGTTTCATGCCACAATTCAAAGGCATAAAGGCCAACAAGGGACAACTGACAGTGTCATGGACCGGCAACTCCTGTAGAAGGGGAAACAGGCAAAATAATGTGCTTGCTCATATTCCTTTTTGCCCTTCCCTTCCTGTGGCCTTTTCTGCTGCCACCAGGTGGACATCTTCCTTCTCCCCCTCTCTGACTGCCTCCATGAAACCAGCCTTAAAACTGTCTGGGTCTCAGGTATGTGCTTTAGGTAGTGTGGGGGTTGGCTTTTAGATGTGGAAGGGGTGATCCAAAAATAAAATAGACAGTGAAGTTTCAAATTACAATGTTTACATTTTTACTGTTAATAGGAAAAAGCACACCCTTATGCACACACATATACGCACAAACAATTATATGAGCAATAGGGTAATAAAACAACCAGGAATAAATGCATTCAGCTAACCTAACTGGACCGTGTCCCTATTTTATCCATCCAGGTCCCTTAAACCAAGCAATATCTTAATTGTTATTGGTTCAGCTCTCTCAATCAGTTCTCCAGTTCTAGCAGCTCAGACTTTCTTTCCTCTAGGACTCTGGGCTCCTTCCTTCCTTTCTCCCCCCCCCTCCTCCTCCTCCTTCTTCTTCCTGCTTCTCTGCCTTAGGTTTTTAGCTCTTAAAATTAGTTCTTTTTCCTCCCCAACTCTCTCCAGTCAGGAGGGTAGTTTCTTGTTCATTTCTGCAAATTAAGTTTCTATTTCCCAAGTTAGAAACTTTTCTTTGTCTTCCTTTGACCTTTAATTGAACTTTATATTCTGGCTTCCTGAGCAAACTTCCAGACCTCTACATTCTAACTAAATGTTTGACCTCTAAACTTATTAACTTTTTGGCTGAAACTGACAAGCGTGCATGTGCGCACGTGCGTGCGCGCAGCGCGCACACACACACACACACACACACACACTTAACCCCATAATATCCTAAAACTGACTAAATACAAAAATGGAAGACTGTTCTTTTCCTTCACAAGCATGTCTTTCAACAGACCAAGAATTAATTTGGATTGCTCAGGAATAGTAGATCAGGAGGAATGTTCTTTTTCTCTATGCTAACTTTCTCTCCCCCATTCCAACCCCCATAGGTAGCTGTTGCATTTACAAGCAAAGAGATCTATTTTGCTGAACTGAATTCCAAACAAGGGTTTTCGTGCCAGTACAGACTTCAAGGCTTTGAGGGAACCGTGATATGCTATGGATTACTGGTACAACCCTCATGATGGAAATGATGCTATTCTGACCATGGGCGATGTCTGTGGGCAGGCAAGTACAGCACCAAAAGCCAGAATTATTGTGCAACGATGCAGATGTTATACACCCGTCCAATGATGTCAAGAGTTTCCTATAGGGCTGGACACATGAAGGGGCTGGTTACAAGGCTCCTATCCGGGCCCTCTCTCCCTCTCTCCTTCAGAAGGCAGAAGCAGACACTGACCTTCTAACTATTAGCTTTTATTATGGTAATGCAAACCAGCAAGCCCGCTTTAAAGTACAAATTAAGTGTATTGCAGAGATCAATAACAAAAGAAACAAGCTTAGTTAGAATGCTAGATAGTCAATACATTAAAGAAATGCATCCTTATAGAAAGAAGTTGATTTCAGACTGAGGGCCCCCCCTCCCTTCCAAAGTCAAGTTGTCAAAACCCCTCCTTTAAGGCCATTCCTGTTGCTTTAGAGCCAACCACTTAGACTGTCTTACATGCCTTCATTGATCTTCCCTTTTCAATTGCTGCCTTACTCTGGGATCAGTCTCGCCCATTCTGCCCACCGGCGGCTCCTCATCAGGAGTACTTTGGCTTTCCACAGAAGCTACCTGACTCTCTTCCACTGCCCTGCTTATCTCTAGTTCAACTATCCTTGGCATTTCAGCGGTGAATTCCACCACCACCACCACCACCTCCTATGAATCAGAATCTGTTCCCATATCCCTTCGAAGGCTCTTTTGCAGCATCAATGGGCCCAATCCCTACAGCTCCCTAACAAGCAGGCAGCTTGGAGTGTTGCGCCAGCACTCTCCTGGTTCCAGCTGAAGGGGTTTCAGCTGTTCTACATAGAGAGGTCAGTGTGTTTGAACCTGCTCTGGACAACCCATGTTCTATTATTATCTCTGGCAGAGCTAGAATGTGTCCTGTAGTCCCTGAGCTTGTCAGGGAACTAGAGGAGATCCTCTTGGACCATTTCTGGGAAGGACTCATCAAAATCTGTCAGGAGCTGCTGAGATCTGTGCTGTCCCATGTGGTGAGACACTGAAGTGCAGGTAGCAGCTGCTCAGTGAAGGACCTTCAGTCCCAGGACTGACTCTGCCCACTCAGGCTGGCCATTGGATCCTCCCGGACAGGAAGTAGTATAAGGCTTCCTTTTGAGCCTTGCTTGAGCCTGACTCTTTGGTCCTGACTACTGGCTTGTCCCACAGGTCCTGGTTCCCAGCTCACCTCAGACTGCTGCCCATGGTTCCATCCTGATGGAGTCCAAGCATGGGGGTACAGCTGCCTGCCCAGGCACAGTGGCCGGAAGCTTCACTATTCCCTGGGAGTCAGTCTAATGGAGCACTGCCTGCAGCCTGAAGGAGTAGTTCAGAAGTCCAGTCTTCTCCAACCTCAGGAGGGTGTCAGTGTCCTTGACCATTACACCGGAAGAGCACATGCTTCCACAATGCTCCAGGTTCTACTGAATCAGTGCAAGGCAGCTTTGTGGCAGCTTTCAATGGTGGAGAGGAAGCATCAAATGTTCAGTTCTAGGGTGATTCTTATGTGGAAATGTTTAAGAAGTTGGACATGTTTAGCCTGGAGAAGAGATGATTAAGAGGCAATATGATAGCAATCTTCAAATATTTGAAGGGCTACCACATAGATGCAGGAGCAAATTTGTTTTCTGTTGCTTAGGAAGGTAAGACCTGAACCAATGGGTTCAAATTACTGGAAAGGGTTTTTTTTTTTTTTTTTAAATTAAACATGAGGAAGAACTTCCTGACTGTACGAGCTGTGGAACAGATGGCCTCCGAAGACTCTCTTTCTTTGGAGGCTTTTAAGCAGAGATTGGATGGTGACCTATTGGGGGTGCTGTGCTGCAGCAGTGGATTTCCTGCATTGGCTGGGGTTGGGCTTGATCAGGGATGTTGAACGTCTTTCAGCCTAAGGGCCGAATTCCATTCTGGAGAAGCTCTCAGGGGCCGCAATCCAGTGGTGGGTGGGGTGAAGGTAAATGGGGCAGGGTTAAAGGTAGACGTGGGCAGGCTGAAAAGACCAAAAGTACCAGCCTATTTTCTCTTAATGCTCCCACTGTTAGTGACTAAGGTTTAGGAGAGGCATTTCACCCTTTTAGAATGGGGGGAAATGCCCCAAAGCCAAGAAGTCACCAAGAGATCAGTGGTTGGGGGAAGGGTGTGTGGCCATTTGGAAAACCCTGGAGGGGGGCAGATCTGGCCCCTGGGCCTGAGGTTCTGTACTCCTGGACTAGATGATATTGAAGGCCTTTTCCAACTCTGTGATTTAGGGTGCAATCCAGCAGGGATGCCCGTAAGCTTCTGAACTCAGAGGGTTACTGGCACCCCATCCAGGGCTGCAGGAGTGCAGAGGTGATCTTCGTCTCCCTGTTCCTCCCACCCTGCAAATCATCAGCTAGATGGCTGATTTTGGCCCTCTAGCTGCGGTGCTTCGGACAGAGAAGGAAGGAGGCTGGAGCGCTGCCAGGATCTGTCAATTCCTGGCAGATGCAGTCTCCTTCCCTCTCCACCCCCCCTCCCTGTCCTCTTTACCCCTTCTCTGAGGTCACTCTTATGACCTCGGAGAAGCAGCTGGCAGGGTTCTTTTGGCGCCAGCTGCAAGGGGTGGGGAGCGTAATCTGAACGCAGATCCCCCGCTCCGAGGTCGGCCCTCTTTTCCAACCTCAGAGCTGGGGAGCTGAAGCATCCCAGGGCCCTCTAGCGGCTGTCTAGGAGCCGTAGGATGGCTCTATTTGAGACTTTCTCCTCCTGTTGAGCTAAAGGGCAGTGCATCTCAATTGTTTTTTATTACTCATACTCTTGAGCAACAGAAAACTACTTCTAGCTACCCAAGGCTTCCCTTTTGTCATATCGCCTACCCTTGCCAAGCTATACATGTTGCCAAGCTATACATATTTAAGTTATTTCCATTGTCCTCTCTTAGGCAAATCCCTGCAGTCTCATTAACAAAAAAATGGCCCTAGTGCTGGCCATGAAATTTAAATGCCTACAAGTTATGAATATATAACAAAGTAGAGGCTTTGTGTGATACTCAGGTTATCGCCTTCAGTAATGGGTTGTTTGAAGTGATGAGAATAGTAAAATATATTTATATATATTTTAAAAATTAATTCTATCCCTCCCAGGTTCAAGCAATTGCCTTCAATGCAGCCCTGATCTCATTGTTTGAACGACCTTCCAGTTCCCCTGCAGACGAAAATGTGACAATGACTATTAATTGGCAGGAGCTGGTCTCTGGATATCACAAATGCTGCTATACTTTAAGGCACAGACTCCACGATAAAGAATGGGTTAGACAAGGTACTGATCTGAGAAATGATAGGAGGAAATCCCTTTTTAATTTTGTGCATCACCTTTGTCATAGATTGTGGTGTTAGACGAAACGTTACAATGGGGACATCCTGCTCTTAGGCTGCAATCCAATCCACACTTACCTGGGAGTAAACCCCATTGAACTTAGTTGGACTTACTTCTGAGTAGATATGTGTAGGGTTGCACTTTTAATTGTTTAAGGGTGCAGTCATATGGATGCGTAGACAGGAAAAAGTAGGGTTTTTTCTGTCTAAACATTCATAGGGTTGCACTCTTGTTACATTTTGATATTTTATTCTTATGATAGTTTTATCCTTGTTTTTACAGTGCGTTTTACAGTTTTAATTTTGTTCACTGCCTTGGGAGGGTTTTCCCCTAAAAGGTGGCTAATAAATCTTTTAAGTAAATGAATAGATGCTCCCTGGCAGATAATGGTACCATTGCACTGTAGAATGTGAATACAGTAGGGGTTGCCTCTGACTCTCTGAGGAAACGTGCATAGGATTGCACTGTTATTCTTGGACCCTGGAGTTCTTGGCCTCAGTGGCTGGCCCTGTGGTGTCTCAAGCTCCAAGATGGTGGTCTTTATATCAATACGCTTCTTTCAGCCATGTCAGTCTCCCTGTGATCGCTCTTGTGCTGGAGTACACAACTCCCAAGAGAAAGAGAAGCCTCCTTGGCATGCTTCAAATTCTCAGATGTTGATTTTTGGGTGTGTGTGGGTATTTTTGGAAATGGTTTAATATGGTCTGGGGAGTGGTTACTGGGGTGGCCACCACTTGCCACCATGGGAATCACTTCCGGAAACCATTCTAAACATTTCACCCCACCCCCAAAATCATCCCCCAGTTTGGGAGGCCTGAAAATTTTAAGTCAAGGGATACTGCCCCCGAGCTAGCAGAACGGGCCACTAGCGTGACAGGAACTAGCAGATCCTGGAAGAAAACAACAACAACATAGAAATATGCAGTAATACTAGTTTCTGGAATGGGGCCAGTCATCGGAGCTTGCATTGCTTATTTTAGGAACCACTCATTCTTGTTGTGCTGAACTAGTGGAAGTGCAGCATCAGCATAGGATACTGCCCTCAAAGTTTAAATAACCAGACTTTTGGCTCTGCTCTAGGATAGAGGAGGTGTAACTTCTAGGCATACTTCAAACTGATTGTTTCAGAGATTAAGGATTTGCTATAAAGCCGTGATATAAAGACTAACCTCTTCCTTTCAGTAGCTCTGTATTTCATTTCATTTCATTTATTTTATTTCTATACCACCCCACAGCCAAAGCTCTCTGGGCGGGTCACAGTAGTTTGTACATAAAAACAGTAAAAGCATACAAAATAGTTAAAAAGATTAAAAACCATTCACTTTAACACAAAAACTCTTACATTTTTAAATCAAAACTAGAATATGATCGCAATGGTTCTGAAATCTAAGTCCGTATCACATCTCCTGAAGTTGCTCTTTAAATCCAAAAATGATAAAGCATTTTGCATGCATGACATAAACCTAACTCTTCAGGCCTGAATAATGGATAGGCTTCCTAGCCTGCTGGGAGGAATCTCCCTCTTTTCTGCCACAAAAGTGTTCTGATTAATACAACATTTCAACCTCGCATGTCATCGTGACAGTTGCCAGGTTGCAACCTGGAGATCTGTGTTGCACTTTGAAATGTCACCGCACGGTGGGAGAAGGGGCAGACACAACTTCTTCTTGTTGTTCTGCCCTCAGGCCCCTTGGCTGTAGTCCCAACTCTTTCTGGTGTATAGCACACATGGAGTCCTCTTTCCTTCTTACACCACATAGGAAAGGCAGCAGAACTGGGAGAGAGGAATGGACGGGAAGAAGCTGCTGAATCCACCTTGTCTCTTGCTGCGACATGTAAATCAAAGGTCGATTTCCAGGTTGCAGCCTGGCAACCCTACGACTGTCAAATCTTTTAAATCAATAAATGTGAGCCCCCACCTGCTTTCTGAAGTGGTACAGCCCAAATATATGTTTACTACCTCAGAATGAACTGGACCCATTTCTGGCTCCAGCTTTTTGAGGGCCCCGGGGCAAGACACCTTCAATGGCCCCCCTCCCTCAGCGAGTCTACCTTCTCACCACCATTGTTATCAGCTGCTATTGCATCTCATCCCCTCTCTCTCATCATTGCTACCACTTGCTTGCTTGACAGGCAGAAAACAAGGGAGCAAGTAGGCTGTGGCATCTGCTGCTTCTCTTCCTTCTCAGCATCACCATTATCTGGGCCAGAGCATGAGGCAGATGAACAAGTGGTTTTCAATGGTGAAAAGGAAGAGAAAGTCCAGGGGGGGGGGTCTTGGCAGTGGGCCCTTGCTGGTGTGTGGACCCTCAGCAGCTGCCCAACCATGCCTACCCTGGATGCCAGCCCTGACTAGACCTCAGCCTTCCTGGTTTCAAAATGGGTGGATTGTTGTTTCTGGTTGGGTTCCCCCACACACAATTTTTGATGTTTATTAAGACAGGATGGTCTGCTGGTAAACCTCACAGACCAGGCTACACTCAGCTTTTGCTTTCTTTAGAATCAAGAACTCAAATATAACATGGTCACTTTCCCCCAGAGTTCCCGTAACTGCTACTTTATCCACTAACTCATCTCTGTTGGTTAGAATCAAGTCAAGGATAGCCGGTCCTCTAGTTCCTTCCTCCACTTTCTGTAGGAGGAAGTTATCAGCAACACAAGTCAGGAATTTCTTGGAGGGGCCATGTTTGGCAGAATTTGTCTCACAACAGATATCGGGGAAATTGAAGTCCTTCATCACTACTACATCATGCCTCCTTGAAACATTGACAATTTGCTTTTCAGAAGTTTCATCCTCCTCTTCTCCTTGATTGGGTGGTCGGTAGTAGACTCCAACTGCCATGTTCGTTTTATTCTTTGCCCCATTTATTTTAATCCAGATGCTCTTGATGGGGCTACCGAGCTCATCCTCCTGTATTTCTGTGCAGAGATATGTATTTTTAACATATAGTGCGACTCCACCTCCCTTTCTGTTCCTTCTGTTCTTTTTGAACAAGTTATATCCTTCAATTGCTGTATTCCAGTCATGGGAGTCATCCCACCAAGTTTCAGTTACACCTATCAAGTCGTATTTACCCTTCATGTATTAAGAGTTCAAGTTTGTTCTGTTTAGCCAGCTTCAGTTCCTGTGCAAGTCTTTCCTTTGGAGTCGGAGGTCAGGTATTAGAGACAGATGGTCAGAAATTCAAAATCCTTTTTAAAATCTCAGTGCCCAACTAGACATGATGAGTTAATTGTGCAATTTGCCTGTGCATGCTTATTTTTAAAATAGCTGCTGGGTACAGGGGCTGATCCAGATGAGGACCATAGTGTATGGTGAGCTGTGTTTTTTTTTAACTGTTTGCCCCCTCCAAAGTCTTGCTTTGGATTTGGCTCCCCCACTGATGGGAGATTGCCTCTTGATGCACCAAGTGTGGTGTGTGTGTGTGTGTGTGTGAGAGAGAGAGAGAGAGAGAGAGAGAGAGAGAGAGAGTGCATCCACTGCTCCATCTTGGCTATTGCTCGCCTATATTTTTTTCTCTTGATCATGCTTTATTTTTCCTGCATGCCTTATATGTTAGCTACTGTATATGTGGTGGGCTCTCCCTCTCTGGAGGTCTTCAAGCAGAGGCTGGACAGCCATTTTTTGGGATGCTCTAGTTCTGGATTTCCTGCATTGAGCAGCATGTTGAACTAGATGACTTACACAGGGATGGTCAGAAGGTAGATCTCCAAGATGTTTTGGACTTCAACTCCCAGAAACCCCCTGCCAGCATGGCCAATGGTCAGGAATGCTGGGAGTTGAAGTTCAAAACATCTGGAGATCTAGATTCTGACCATCCTTGGCCTATAAGGCCCCCTCCAACTGTTTAATTACATGGTTCTATGATACTAAGAACAGACCTCTCTCTCTCTCTCTCTCTCTCTCTCTCTCATTCTTCTACCCCATTTCATATTTTCTTCATGCAGCAGAACATTTTTAATTTGCCGTCAACATTCCTGATATGGGAATTACTCTAACATCATCTTTTTCCAGTTGGACATCCTCCAAGGAGCTTGACTTACAACGTAATTTCATCAGAAGCAATTTTATGTCTTTCTTACAAACTATGAAAATTACTTGGCTCTTAACATGCATAATGTTTTACTCTCATAAAAGTCCCTAGAGCTCAGAGAGGCAAACCATGAAATAGGGCTCCAAGTTTATACACACACACACACACACACATACATATATACATACACATACATGTGTTGCTAGGTTAGGTGTTTTTTTTTTTAAAGTCTGTCTTCCTAGCAAAGCAAAGCAAAAATTACAACAGCATGTACCAACCTATTTCCAAGTTATTGTTTTTGATAATAATTATGCTTACTGTTAAGTGTTGTCGGGTGTTGTGGAGGAATAACAGATAATTTTGTATTTCATAATTCCTTTACTTGGGCCTGTTTTTACACCTTGCATTTTTAAGGTGTGCTCATACACACACACACACACACACACACACACTTGCAATACACACATGCATATTTGTCAGGGAGCTGGAGCTGGCCATGGCTCCCTTGACAACTGTATATGGTAGGGATGCCAGGCTGATGGCACCCCAAACCTGAGATTCAAGAGGCAGGCCTGGCAGTGTCACATGACTGCCAATTGGTGAGGCCAGATATGTGAAGAGTTGGGGAAAATCAGTGGAATAGAATCGGGTTCCCTGTGCTTGCTAATTGCCCCTCCCCATTATTCCAGGGGGATGGGAAATTAAGTGTTGAGGAAATTGAAAAAACACTTTCCAAACTGCATTTTCTCTTTCAGAATGAGTGAAGTGCTTCTTAAAAATAATATTTGTATAGCCAATTACACTGCTGCAAACCTCTTAGCTCCAAGATTTAAAGGTAGGAACATTAGGGAAGGTAGCATCGCTCCTGCATTTGTCTGCATTATTAAAACAACAACAACTGTGCCCTCCAGTGGTTGACAGTTGAAGATAGGGACATGTTTATAGCACACCAATTCCAATGCCAAGGGCCGCTGGCCAAACTAGTCCCCGCCCCCAACAGTCTATTACACACTGCTGAAAGCAGTGCTTTGCCACAATAGCTTGTTCCATGCTAATTCAAAACCTGGGTTCTTTGGGCGCTAAAGACATACTTGAAAGACATCACTGTCCTACAATGTAGCAAGAGTTTGAAATGACCCTCACCAGCTTGTGGAATGTGCACTGTGTAGTGCCTTAGTGCACTATGTAGTGCACATTTACATGTATGTGCACTGAGGACAAGATGCATCCGCTCCCGCAGTTTAACGACTCTATGGTACCTTCTCTCACCTTTAGGAAGCTTTTATAACAGACTGCTGTAGAAAAATGCTGCTGATTTTAGGAGTAGATAATTGCTCATCAAGATGCACAAACATTGCACAATCATTTTAAGTGTTGTACAGAAGTTGCATAATTTCATCAGAAATGGTACTGCAGGGCTGTTGCATGTGCTTATTCTCATGTCATCAATAATCAGACTAGCAGCTGATTACACCTTATTTACAAATCATAGTTGTTAATCATCCCATAGTTACAGTGACAATGCAGATCATTTTCATGTCTACCAATTCTGGGTTTTCAGTTGACCAAGGAGGTGGTGAAGTATTGATGTTACTTATTCAGAAAAAAATAGGATAAGTCTCTAACAAACCAGCCTGCTGATTCCAGCTTGGAAAGATGTCTTTAACAACATCCAGTCCACTCTATTCAGCTGTGTCTTTCTCTATCTCCCCCCCCCCTGCATTCCACCTCTCACTCTCTCGGGCAGTGCAGTCCAATGTGGCTGCCTGTAACTCTCCAAACCCGAAGGATTATGGGCATCCAATGGAAGGCGGGAGGAGCGCAGAGGCAAAGATCGCCTTGGAGCTTCTTCCACCCTGCAAAAGACTTAGATGGCTGATTTTGTCTGTCTAAGTCTTTTGCTCTGGCGTGCAAGGAGGAGAGGCTGAGGTGCTGCCAGGATCCTCCCCACCCCCCACCCCTGCCTGCCCACACACCTCTGGCTCTGAGGTCGGTCTTCTGACCTTGAAGCCGCACCTGTTGTGGAAAGAACCACACCAGCTGGAAGGGCAGAGGGAGGGCATTCTGACTTTGGAGTCCCAGCTCTGACCTCAGAGCACGTTTTTGAGGTCGGAGCTGGGACTCTGAGCTCTCCTATGGCCATCTAGACCAGTGTTCTCCAACCTTGGGTCCCCAGATGTTTTTGGCCTACAACTCCCAGCATGCCCCAGCCAGGTTGGAGAACACTGATCTAGACAATCCATAGGATTGTGAACTCACTCACTCTTGACTCACCTTTAACTCTTCCTACGTTGCATACCAGCCAAGGAGTTAAAACATTAGCATTTTAATGTCCTTTCAAATCAGATTGCATTGGCAGCTAGACTAGTGTATGGCTAGGAGTGGATGAATCTGTCAATTTTGCCTTCTTGCCACCTTTGATTCTATTCAGTCACAAGTTCTTCTATCCCAAATATGAAGGAATTAGTGAATTTTGGTAAATTCTTACCAAAACCAAACTGAAATGAAATTTCTCACCAAGCCCTATGCATGGCACAATATTTATTTGGTTTGTCCCCCAACTTTCAACCAAGAAAATGGCACTCAAGGTGGCTATAGCCTAACTGCTGCTGTGCCATAAATGTCAATATACACTATGGCTATCTCAAATCAGATATGTATTGAAAAGGGATGCTTGAGGAATTCAATTTTTGCAAATTCCAATGGGAACTGACCTGATTAATGTGCAGTTCAGAAAGTAAATTATATACTTTGGATGTGACACTCCTCCGAATTTTGCAATGCAGTTCTCAGCTCAAAAACCTTACCAACACATGTTTTAAACTGTGTAATTTATGATAAAATGCATGTAGAAATGTGTACATTTAGATAAAATCAATTTATAAGGTGTATTTTGTGAAAAATATGTATGTATCTAAGAATTCATTTATACATGAAACTTTTGTGCGGATATTTTTAAAAGCAGTTTGCCCATGAATGATGAAAGGATGGAACAGATTTATGAATGAACACATGTGAAACTGACATGGAATGGAAATAGACTGATCCATCCTATACCTAATAACCTAGTATTGAGATTTTCAGTATTTAATCACAGCAGCAACAACAGTTGTTGTTGTCAGTTCTAGGTAAGAACTTTGACTTGATGAAGAATTTAATTGAAACATCGTCTCTTTCCTGTTTCAGTTGCATACAGCTCCTCTTTAGATGTCTTTATCTCTGTTACAACCAGTAGTACAAATACACTGGTGCTAGCTTGGAGAGAAAAATTAAGTCCTCATCTTATAATGACAACTTTCCATGTCACCCAAGGAGTCAATGCTTTTGACTTCCATCCCAGGCTCAACTTGATAGGTATGTAACTCATAATGTCTTCTTTATTATACATTCTTATGGGACAATCAAAAGTCTAAGAGCAATTCTGCACTGCAGTCTCAAGCTAGTTTAGCAGCCATTCCCCCGTCCCAGAAAAACTATGAGAACTGCAGTTTTGTAAAGTGGGAAGGAATCTTTAATAGCGCCTTCATTAAACTACAGAGCCCAGGATTCTTTGGGGGAAGCCATGACACTTAAACCTGCCTAAGATCAATATAAGTTAGGGTGCAAGCCTATGCAAGTTTAGACAGAAAAAAGGCCTACCACTCCCAGCGTGCCCCGGTCAGCACACTGGAAATTGTAGGACTTTTTCTGTCTAAAACTTACATATCATTCTGCCTTTAGTCATGTAGATATGCACTCTAGTTTGGTTAAGATGTAACACCAAAGACTAGACACAAAAGAAAAAGGGAGGGAATAGATATAAGGGGAGAGATGTTTGAGAAAGCCAGGTGGGACCGGGCTGAAGTCCCTTGCTGGTATTCTTCCCAGGAGGGAAGGGGATGTAGCCTCCCAGTCTTCTGGCTGATGAGAGGGGCAGTAGCTGTGGTTCTCATGTGGAAGGAAGTGTGATAAAATGAGGGAGTCATTTTCTGGGCTGCATTCCATCCAGTAAGGTGCAGTAAATTGTAGCGATGCTGTAAAACATGGCATTTTCTAGTGGTGGCTATATCTTAGAACTCCTAAATGTCCAAGGCCCTATATATCAGGGTACTTTTGTATGACAAATGTGAACAGATCATAGATAAATATAACAAAACAGGCTCCCCTGAGAAATTCTGCAAGCGGTGCTTTTTGTGAGGGCTCTGAGCATCCCGAGGGCTCTGAGAATTCTCCTAAAATGGTGGTTTCTTAGAAGATGTCATAACGATTCAGCCAATTTAGGCTTGTAGTATAGGTCATCTCCTCTCCTATGTCCCACTACCATCTCTACAGCCTACAAATGCCCAGAGTGTAGCCTCTGTAAGTCAGGTGCAACATGATAAGAATATATCAAGAGGAACAGTCACTGCTGAAAGGAATAGAAGCTTAGCCCCTGAAAAGAAATTCATAAAAATGTACAGGTGGAGCTCAACTCTGAATGGAGCAGGGACAGTAAGTAAAATGGAGCAAAGGGAACCCGAGGCTTTTGAAATGAGTTGGATAGACAGGAAAACCAATAAAGAAGTATTGCAAAGGCCTGGAAAGGATGCTGAGAAGTGGCAATCTAGTATAGGGCATATACTCTGAGAAATAGTGGATCAAGTTGCAATTGACAGAAAAATAGAATGAAGAAGAGCAAGAAGGAGGAGGCTCGGATGCTGAGTACAGTAAATGGCATAGAAGACTAGAACAGTATGATGTATGAGGACCTGAAAAGACTTGCACAAGGTAACAGGATTGTCTACAAACTGTAACATTAGTGCATTATCTACACTTCCCATTTATAAAACTGATCAAAGTCGTAAGTGTAGGTACATGCCCTGATGTTACAGCTTGTACCAGTTTAACTGGTATAAATCCTGGGAATTGTGGTTTGATGTGAATGGAGGATTTTTTTTGGCTAGAGATAGCAAGTCTTTGGTTATTTATTATTATTATTTTTTAAATCTATGCTTCTGCTGATATATTAATTTTAGGCTACAATCCTAAACACATAAACTATGAAGTGAGCCCCAGTGAACACAGTGGGACTTCCTTCTGAGTAAACATGCATAGCTTTGTGCTGTTAATTATGTGTGTTTTATTGTACTTTTATATATTGTGAGTCAACTTGGATATTCTTTACAGATCAAAAAGGTGGGATGGAAATGCTTTTCATAAATAAAATAAATACATTTAAATTGATTAAACCTTGCTCATTATGTACTATAGCCCTTTAAACTTGCAAGCGCTTTATAATAACTTCTTTTTACAGCACTGTGGGAGAGTTTGTTGTTGTTTCCCATTCTTACAGATCGGATCTGAGCTTAGAGTAAGCTCCAAGTGTAGTCAGTGATTCCTTCTCTGGGTCACAGTGGGCAGTATCCTATTATACCCATGTGCCAGCGGGAGCCACCGCTTGTGCAACGGGGATTTTGCGGTTCCACAAGCAACCCAAAATGGGTACAAACGCTTGTTTCCAGAATGGGGCAGGTCAGCGGAACTTGTGGAAGGGAGTTCCGCTGATTTGTCCCAATCCAGAAACAAGCTTTGCCACTCGTTTCTCTGGTTACTGTTAGAACCACAAAATACCTGTTGCACAACAAGTGGTCACTCCTGCAGGCACAAAAGAAACAACAGGAGCACAGTGGCAGTATAGGATACTGTCCCTTGGTTCTAAACCAAGGCAAGCAATTGCAAAAATATATACATTTTTATGAAGGAAATAAAATGGGGAAGGGGGGAGAGGAAACATTTATGTGATTACATCTGGAGATTGGAAGAGGATCCATCGTCTTTCTACAGTTGCTGCAACTGGGGTATATTGGTTAGTCGTGTCTGAGATTTTAAAGGAAATGTATTTCAATGTTGTGACTTTAAACAGCAACTGCAGGAATTAACTGCCGCGTTTGCCTTTGGAATCCTTATGTCGCATCTAAACCTGCCGGAGTCCTGGAGGGCCATTCAGACAGCGTAATAGCTGTCCAGTTCATTACTGAGCGCAAACTGCTCTTCAGCTTCGCCAAGGATAAGGTGAGTTTTGGAACAGCCTGAAAAGAAGAGACCATTACTCTTCTGCTAGGCAAGACTCCAGGAAAGAAAATTAAACCCAGAGGGCCCTCGTTTCTCAGTCCAGTGGCTGCTCGACTTTGCAATGCTTATGACCAATCATATATAATAGGTGTTGGGAACTTTGGGAGGTCAGGAGGCCATTTTGGCCTCCTGGACCTTCTCCCATGGGCCACCCCTGTGTGGGCACCAATTTTTCTAATTGTCTGTAGTGCCATGGATGCCCAAAGAGTCAAAATTAGCTTTTTTTGGAATGCTAAATTTGACACTTTTGGTGCTCTGTAGCTGCTACAAATGCCTTTAAAAAAATACTTCCCCCCAAATTTGGGGTGGGGGTGGGGGGCCACATGTGGCCTGTGTGCCTGGCTCTAATATATAAAGGCAGCCTTCCCCAACCTGGTGCCATCTAGATGTTTCGGACTTCAACTCCCTTCAGTCCCAGTCAGCATGGCCAATACAGGTAGTCCCCGAGTTAGAATGTCCAGCTTACAGACAACCCATACTTAAGAATGGACTTCTGGGTTCCCTGGTGCTATGTCGTTTACGTAGAGTACATAGCATAGTATACTACGCAATTTGTGTAATTTATGCAATTTGCGTAAATGCCGATTTTAATGTATAGAGAACGCTATGCTGTTCCGACTTGCATACAAATTCGACTTAAAGACATTGTTAAGAACGGAACTCGTTCATAACCTGGGAACTGCCTGTAGTCAGGAATCCCGGGAGTTGTTGTCCAAAAGATCTGGAGAGTACCAGGTTGGGGGATGGCTGTATTAAGGAATTTATCATGGAAGGGGCTTGCTGTCATGGGATCTGACCCAGGGGGATCCATCCTGCCTCTCTTCTAGGGTAACTGAACCACAGATTTGCTTTCTTTACAGGTTGCTCCAGGTAAGTAATATGTTTTGAGGCAGCCCACTTATTTCGATGGGCTCTCCTCCTCCTGTTCTTCCTCCTGTACTTACTTCTTCCCACTCCCTAGCTAGCTATTCTTCAACACTCCCCCCCCCATGTCTCCATTGTCTCTTGAGGGCTGCTTGAAAGACCACTTCACTGGTTTAGTGAAAAAGAACTTCCTCGGAAAACAGCTTTGAGCTCTGTCTCTGTCTCACCCTTAAGTAGGCTCCATTCCCCTGTTGTCTGAGTTGCATCCTTTAGGCGGGCTGTGTTAGCGTCTCCTTCTTCATTCTGCTCTCTCTCTCCCTTTCTCTTCCCTTCCTAGATTCATAGAGTTGGAAGGGGCCTACAAGGCCATCGAGTCCAACCCCCTGCTCAGTGCAGGAAACTAGAGGAGGGGGTCTCCCATCCAAGTAATAACCAGGCCTGACCCTGCTTAGCTTTCCACACTCAGACAAGCTGAGCCAGTGTGAGCCACAGGCCTTTTCCTTCTCCTTCTGAGTTCCCATTCCTCCCAGTTATGGGAAGGCACCTTCCCCATTTGCTGCAGCCTTTCTTTCAGTTCTGGAGGCCACGTCACTGCGAGCTGTATCTGCCATCGCTCGAGCTGACTCTTCAGTCTCCCTCTTCCAGCTTTCTCCAATCTGGTGCCCTCCAGATGTTTTGGACAATCACTATAGGAAAAGGTGTGGGGAGGAAGGTTTAATCCTCCCCTTCCAGTGAGCTGTGGTCCTGATCTGAATCGGGGCTTACACTAGAGTAAAAATCACCCTTACACCCTTACACTAGAGTAAAAATCAGATGGGTCAGCTACATGCTATGTAATTAACACAATGTGTAGTTTATTATTTATTTAGTTATTTCATTTCATTTCTATACCGCCCAATAGCAAAGCTGTCTGGGCAGTTCACACTTCACAGCAATTCACAAAACACAGATACAATAATAAAATACAGCATAAATCACAGATAAAATAAAAATACAGTATAAAATACAAATACAAGAAAATACAGCATAAAATTTCAATATACAAAATTTAAAACAGTTTAAGTGGCTAAAACAATTTCAATTTTAAAAAAAATAGACTTGTTAAAACTGCTGACATGTCCTGCCATATGCCATGTAAATAGCTACCAACTCAGATGCCCATGCATCCATCAAAGTGAAACGGATTCATGCTAGTGCCAAGAACGACACAAGACTGCTTGTAAAATAAAATAACAATTGAAATTGTTTTAGCCATTAAATGCCTGGGAGTAGAGGGCAATCTTAACCTGGCACTGAAAAGATGACAATGTTGGTGCCATGTGGGCCTCAGTGGGGAGAGCATTCCAGAATTGGGGGGCCACCACTGAGAAGGCTCTCTCCCTTGTTGCCAGCCTCCAAGCCTCCCTTGGAGGTGGCACTTGGAAAAAGGCCTCAGATGTAGATTGTCGTGTCCGGAAAGATTCAGGTTGGAAGAGGAGTTCTGTCAGGTATTGAGGTCCCAAGTTCGACCCTCAGGCTGCTGTTAAATGTACAGGAGCAGGGTAAGTGGGAAAAGTTGGCAAACCTAAGTCTAAGCCCCTCTTTAGCTGCGTCCCCCATGCAGACTGAAGACTGAAACATAGCTTTATGTTCAGAGAACTGAGAGAACGTGTCCTGATTAAAATATAAAATAAAATTCTATTAACCTGCCACTAAGCCTCTCCATGGGTTTGTTAACATTGCTTTCCCCGTTGGTTGCTTAGCCATAATTTTACAAGCAGTCTTGTGTCGTTCTTGGCACTAGCATGAATCCGTTTCACTTTGATGGATGAACGGGCATCTGAGTTGGTAGCTATTTACATACAAACCCGTCTGCTCTACTAGAGGAAGCTCTCACAACTGCCAGCCAACCCCCAATCAAGCATCTACGGCACAATGTCGTGTAGGACAAGGGATGGAATAAAACAAGATGAAAAGGCTTTCTTTGCAAAAAGCCTTGGTTTGACAGCTCGGTAAGAGAAAGAAATATAGGAGCCTGTGATTGGCTCGTGCTTCAAATCGGACAAGACCTTGATTTGGGGAGAGAGGAATTATTTATTTTAATTTGGCCACATCCGCATTGATATATTTCAGTTCAGGGATTTGAAAAGTAAAAACATTTCAAGTGTGGGGCGGTGCAAATGACCAGCAGCTGTACGACAGTGGGAAGCTTGCTGCGTCGTGCGTGTGAGTGCATTCTGAAATGGTAGTCTAAAGCCGGTGGTGGTTGGAAAACTGGGCTTAGTGGAGAAGAACAAGTAGGGATCCTGTGGCTGGCAGGAGCTCCTTCTAGCGTGGCCCCTTACACATCACCCAAAAAAGGGGGACAAAAGTGGGCACCGAGTTGCATAAAATTTGCATGTGCGAATTTATGTGTATAGATACACATTTAGCAAGAATTATAGAGATACAAGACCTCTCACCGTAGTGGAGAAGACCGTGATCAGGTGACCTGTATGCCTGCTCAGGCTACTGTCCAGATGCTAGCTATGGTGGTCAGCTTGAATCCCCCTGGGCAGCCCTTCAAATAGAGGATGCCTTTAAGCAGAGCAGTGTTAGCTTTAAAGTAGGACACCCGAACACCCTAGGGTAGTGTTCTCCGACCTTGGGTCCCCAGATGTTTTTGGCCTACAACTCCCAGCATGCCCCAGCCAGTGTAGCTGGCTGGGGCATGCTGGGGAGTTGTAGGACAAAAACATCTGGGGACCCAAGGTTGGAGAACACTGCCCTAGCGTCTTCCCTACTTTCCACATTCCGCCCCCCATGCCCTTGCGTACATGGTCCAAGCATCATTTGGGGGGGGGCAGTACAAACTTGTGACATGGACCCCCTTTCACACATGCACACACCCCAATCCCATCCCACACATACAATCTCATGAGTCAGGAAAGAAAAGTTTCTATTTCAGTTCTGAAATTACATTTCCTACATTTCTAAAATTGCACCATGACTCACATGGGGGCGTTCCTACCATGCGCCCAAAACACTCCCTTCTTTTTGCTTTCTTTCTTTACAGTATTTATATACTACTCTATATCTAATAAGATTCCCAAGTGGTGAACAATGAAAAGAAAGACAGAAAGAAGAATAAAAAACAGAATTAAAATATTGAAAATAAAATTTTAATATAATTTCTAGCCAGAAGAGCTCTGCAAAGCTTGCTGATTAATTTGTAACTTTTTGGTTGGTCCTAATAAAACACTCACTGTCCTGTTGATTTTTTCATTAAAAAAAACTGTAATGGACCAGTACAGCTGCAAGCATTTTAAAGACAGAACGATTCACTTTAAAGCTCTGTTTTCCTGGCCTTTTTCCATTGCAAAATTGTGAATTATCTTCCCAAAGTCCATTTTTCTTGCAGGTTCATGCTCAAGTTGATAGACAAAATACACAGCCAGGTGGCTTAACCATTCTTGCCCACAGCAGAATGCTTGCAGTTTTTGACAAGTGCTAGTTTTGCTGAAACTTCTTTCAGCTTCTGCCAGTCCTTGACAATGTGCAAAATGCCTGTAGGACATTTTCAGCACACTTTACTGAAAATTGCGAATTTAAAGGTGTAAATTAGACCTTTACAGAGCACTCCGAGGGCTGCTAGATAGCATCTAGGGGGCTATAGGATTCTTTGGATTCCCAGGTCTGAGGTTGGAAAAGAGCTCCAACCTCGGAGCTGGGGATGGCGCTCAGATTGCCCTCCCCACCTGCTGTGGTCGGCGTGGAAAGAACTGCCCCAGCTGCTTCTCCGAGTTTGTAATAGTGACCTTGCAGAAGGGGTAAAGGGGGCATCCCAGCCGGGGGGCAGGGAGGGGAGGAGACCGGGGCTACCAGCATACAACATATCCTGGTGCTGCTCCAGCCTCCTTTCCTCCCTGTCTGAAGCACCTCAGCTAGATGTCTGAAACTGGTCGTCGAGCTGACTTGCAGGGCGGGAGGAGTGAGGAGGCAGAGATCGCCTCTGTGATTTCCCCCACCCTGCATAGGATGCCCGTAATCCTCCAAGTTCGGAGGTTTGCGGGCATCCCCACTGGATTGTGCCTGAAATCATTTTATTTATTTATTTAATACATTTTTGTACCGCCCAATAGCCGAAGCTCTCTGGGCAGTTTGCAACAGTTAAAACCATGAAATACAATATAACATAAATATAAGATTTAAAACCACAGATTAAAAAAACAAACAGCAAAGCTAGCAGCCGCATCAAATTACAATAACAGAGTTAAAAACAACCACAAGATTAAAATGAATAAAATGATTAAAACGCCTGCGAGAAAAGAAAGGTCTTCACCTGGCGCCGAAAACAGTACAATGTGGGCGCCAGGCGAGCCTCTTTGGGGAGCTCATTCCACAACCGGGGTGCCACAGCAGAAAAGGCCCTCCGGCTGGTAGCCACCTGCCTCACTTCCTTTGGCAGGGGCTCTCGGAGAAGGACTGCTGATGCAGATCTTAGTGTCCAGGCAGGTACATATGGGAGGAGACGATCCTTCAGATACCCTGGCCCCAAGCTGTTTAGGGCTTTGAATGTTAGTACCAGCACTTTGAATTGGGCCCAGAAACAGACTGGCAGCCAGTGCAGTCACATATACTGTATTTTAGGGCTATAAATCCTACCAGCAACACTTGCTCCTACTGTCCCTGGGATTATTATGTTGCTTGGCCCCAGCCACTATCTGTTCCTCCCTCCTTCCTATGCACAAGGAACTCTCGGATTGATAGTTCTTGAGAAAGCATGATATATAAGGAAGCCCAAACCTCTCTGTCTCTCAAAATAGAAGTCCTAGTTTAACTGCACAAGCAGTTAAACTAGTTAAACTCTTGGTCCCAGGGAAGTGCGTGGGCCAGCAACTCCCTGCTGAGAATGTTGCTTGTTCTGCTATAACATGGCTTCTGATTGGCTCCAGCAAATCTCACAATATCTGGAAAATAGGTACACAGATAGTGGGAAATAAGTTTTAGCAGCATCCTTGGGTTTCACCTACTGCAGCAAAATAAGCTGATTTGGATCTGGGCTTCTCTGCTCTTCTTAACTTCACTCCTCTTGACAGTTTCCTTGGAATGGGCTCTGCTGTGCATGTCTGTCATCCTTCATGTGGTTTGGGAATCTTTGGATCCTTTGCCAGCGACACAGAGGTGGCCAAAATACCCCCCCCCCCGGTGTACTTTTCATCGCTCAGTCCCTCCTGTGTGCTTGCCCATCTCCCTCCCAACTTGAACCAGTGGCACTTGATGTAGTCTCTTGTGCTCACTCTTGTGTGTCACCCTGGGGCATTGTGGGAAATTAAAATGGTGGCTTGACTTGACAATAAGGAAAATGAACTACCCCAATGGTTTGAATTTATGAAGTATCCATTTCTGTACCCTCTGAATTAATTTTTTTTTTTTTTTAATTGCTGGGTTCTGATTTCTTCCTTTCCCCACTATGCATAGGTATTAAGGATCTGGGACATTCAGCATCAGCTTTGTGTTCAGAGGATTGCTGGTTCCTTCCCTAAAAGCCTAGACTTCCATTCTGTACTTTACTTTGATGAATCTCATGGACGTCTTTTTATCTCATTTAACAACCAATTGACATTGTTGGAAATGGAGCAGGATTCAGGCAAAACCAGAGTCGCAAGTCACAGAAAAGCAGTGACTTGCCTTCTTTACAATTCTGTATTCAAGCAGGTAAAAAAACTTTTCCTGTACTTGTCTGGTAAGCAATCTGATTCATGATTTCTTTAAGGTGCAATCCTATGCAAGTTTAGACAGAAAAAAGGCCTACAACTCCCAGCATGCGCCAGCCAGCTATGTGGGAGCTGGGGCATGCTGGGAGTTCTAGGCCCTTTTTCTGTCTAAAATTACATATGATTGCACCCTTAATGCAATTTTTCAGCAAGTAGAACTGAAGCTCAGGAGACTATTGAATTTGAAAGGAAATTATGTCATGCTGGTGTGCACTAATTGTAATCTTTCAGTTGCTTTACTGCAAAGGATTATGGGCAGTCTGGCTTCCCAAGGGATTTATTTCAATAATGGATGCCAGTGAATTTAGTACATCTTAAGTCTATTTATTTCAACTCATGCCAAAGTTGTTTGTTGGTACTCCAAAGGGCTCTCAAAGATCTGGAGCCGGCACTCCCAGTCATGTGAGACTTCCCAGTCATTGCAAGGAGCACCCTGCCCAATCTGTGAATGTTACAGGGATACGGATTATAGGGTGATATTGTGATTGGGACCAGCATCAACTAATCTCACCTCTGTCCATGCATTTATTGTATGCATGGAGTACACATGAAGAGGCTATTACAATACCAATTTTCAGTGGTCCAATTGAAACCATCCCACAATAAATTGGTGTTGGAACAGGTGTTCCCCACCTCACCATGAAGATGCTCCATCTTTCAACTCTGCATTGCTGCATGGGTTACAATAACAACCCTAAGAATTGGGGATGATGATGATGATGATGATGATGATGATGATGATGATGATGATGATGGATCTTGCTTCCAGTTGCCATAGAAATCTGTTTTGGAAAACTTCCTTTGCTTTGAAATAACCATACTGTGCCTTTCAGGATTGTTGTAAGATATGCATGCAGTGTAATTAGTTGACATCCATGTTTCTCCTGGCACATTTTCCCAGAAGTGACTCACAGTATGGTGGCCCTGGATCACACAGTTATATATTTCATAATAAAATGAATCAGTTAAATGCAATGCCACTTGGTATGCAAGTTGGGTGTTGTTTGTCTTCACAGCACTGCAGCCCTTGCGATCGGAGCGCTACCTGCATCTCAATGAACAGCCACACTCAATAGACAGGGAAAGGCCTCTGTGATTGATTCCCTCCACCCCTTCTCTCTTAGCTGTGCCCAAACAGCATCTTTTAATCTCTAGATTGAGATTCAGCTAAAGCAGACAACATGGCAGTATGCTATATGATATGGAGCTATTGGTAGAGCATCAACATTTTCTCCTCTTTTCTTTTAAAACTGTACTCTTTTATTCGGTATGTATGAGTCTTTTAGAACAAAGCAGAAATCTTGCGGCCAGTCAGATAAAGCGAATAGCTATCTGAATGCTCTCACGGAAGCATCTCCTATGCTATACATTTATCACTAACTTTGGCGACAGTCATATGCACAGTTACTTGTTGTGATATGTATGTTCCATGAATCCAGAAGGACTTACTTCTGAGTAAATATGCATACAATCCAGCTGTAGGTCCCATTTTGTTGGGGATGACACTTTCTTAAAAAGAACCATCTGTGTTTCTTAACATTTTATAAACTACCTGATCCAAGAGAAGGTGGCATTTCTCCCCAAATCCCCATCAATAACAGCATTCTGGTTTACACCTTCTCATAGAAACATATGATTAGCGAGGACAAAAGTTCACAAGATTTAGGGTGCAACCCTATGCAAGTTTAGACAGAAAAAAGTCCTGCAACTCCCAGTAGGAAATGCTGGGAGTTGTAGGACTTTTTTTTCTATCTAAACATGCATAGCATTGCACCTTAAATCTATGAAAAGATGCTCCTATTCCCCCACTCCCTACCTCCTGAATGCTTCCCCTTTCAGTTGACTCACCCACAGATATGCGGGAGGCAATATGTCTCTCTAGGTAGGACCCAGAGATTTACTGACTTTCCTAGTAGCCCTGGAAACACGCAAGCTAGCTCTTTAAAAAATTGAGGCCCATTCTTTTTTTCTGTCTAAGCATGCATAGGATTGGTAGAGAGAAATGTATATGCTGACCTGTTGTGTCCCCCTTAATCACGCCAGACAGTGCAGTTCCAAACAGATTCTTTAGTGCTACAAGCAGTAATGAAAAGTCCATCTACCTTACACCACTCCAAGAGACAAGCCAAAGTCATGACAGTCCAGGGTTCAGAGGGTAGAGATCAAGGGGAATCAAGGAGTGTAGAAGCCTTGCCAGGAACAGCGTCAGTTGCTTTCTACACTGAGCAAGGGTCCGCAGCTAGACTATAAACCCTGACCCAGCCTCGATCTCAGTCTGAGTCTGATACTAGATCTTGGCATGGGTACCAGGCCAGGAGACGCCTGCTATGCCTCCTTCTGCTCACGAGCCTTTCAGCCTGGCGTTTCTCCTGTCGTCTTTGGGCCGGCCGCAACCCTGAGGGGCCCTCCACCCCTGAGCCCTCCTGATAGCCCAAGGTCAGCGCCTGCAGCTGAGAATCTTTACTCCGCTCTCCCGGCTCCTGTTCCCCAGAGGAGGGGGGCTGTCCAAGGTCGCCTGGCCTTGGCAGCAATCAGCCCCAGGTGTGAGCCCTTCACCCAGCTCCAATTCCTCTTCTGTGTCGGAGCTGTTACTGAAGCAAGACCCCACATGACCTGAGCTCCCAGAGGAAAGGGCTGGATAAAAATCTAACAAACACATTATAATAAATTAAAAGCTGGAAACAAACTGAACTGAAGATTGGAGAAACAGAGAGAAAGGGAAGTTGACAGATTGAAAAATTTGGCACAGTACTAGTAAAAACTTCAAAGAGTCTTGTGGCACTTTAAAGACTAACACAATTATCATGGCATAAGTCAACCTTCCCCAGCTTGTTGCCCTCCAGATGTTTTGGACTACAACTCCCAGCATTCCTGACCATTGGCCTTGTTGGCTAGGCCTGATGGGAGTTGAAGTGCAAAACATCTGGAAGGTTGGTGAAGGCTGGTAGAAGCTTTTGTGGACTGCAGTGGGCGCTAAGGATAGATGAATCTGTCAACTTCCCTTTCTCTCTGTTTCTTGTTTTTCCAATCTTCAGTTCAGATTGTTTGCAACTTTGAGATTTCTCCAGTGTTAAGTTCAGTTCATCCCAAACACTGAAAAGGTTGCATAGAAATAAAAGTTGCATAAAGATTCATAGAAATAAAAAGATTGCATAAAACTTCATAAAAATAAAAAAAGGTTGCATAAAACTTCATACGCAGTTTTGTACAGGATTTTTTGTATTTTTTGACTGATAGGCACATGTTTTGCAAGCAATTTTCCTTTTCTGCAAGCAGTTTGGAACTACATTTCCCCAAATATATGCAACTGCGTGAACTTTTTTTTTTGATTGGAGAACTCCATGGCAAAATTCAGAGAAGTGCAAATTCTGAAGGATAACTGAGTTTCGGTTTGCATAGTGGTTAAAAAGTGTGAAACTGGGTAAGTTCGCATTAAAATGTGAACTGAACAAATTTCTCCCTCATCTCTTGGTACTAGTATCCTAGCATGCTTCTTCTGAGCAATACATTTAGTTGTTATTGTTCTGCATCTATTTTGGCTTGATCTCTTCTCAGGAATAACCTGTCACAATGTCACATCCTACTCTTTATGGGGGTGAGTGCCCTCCTCCCATGTGATTCATGCACTGCAGTCTAGGTGTTAATGGACCCTCTTAAAATGCTAACTTGGGTCTCTTCCTCCACTTTGTTTCGATTCCTCCCACAATGGTGTTTCAGCTTACTTATCTCTTCTCATGAGATCTGCCATTTCTCTTACTGTTGTGTAGTGCAGCTGCATGATCCAAACAAAACACAACAAAAATACCCTGTTGCTTTGTTTCCACGAACAGTTGCAACTTTGTTTCTGTGGAGGGGAATAACAATTGGCTATTCTCTCTGTACTTTGTCTTCCAATTTTAAAAAGAAAATCCCCTAGGGGTGGGGGCCCACTCCACAGTGAAAGATGTGATTGATTTTATATATCAATGGAAATATCAGCCCATATACACCACAGTGCAAGCAGTTCATATAACCTGCCATTGGTTTGTTTCACTGTGAAACTGAAGGAGACAGAAGGACCCAAATGTGAGAGTTAATGTACCTGTTAGTCCCCTCCGGAGGTACCTCAAGGGAGCCCTCAGTGGGAAAAAAAAATCAATAGGAGGAGATGAAGGCTATGTTAGATGAAAGCCTTATGCTGGCAACATCTGGTCACAGGGAGGAAAAGATAACCACAGGTCCAAGAAAAAGAGGGACCATGCAAGCGATAATTACTGATGCCTCACCTGAACTGTATACATTAAGAGCATAGTCCTCTTTGGAGAGTGACTGAGAAATTGCTCCACTCAGTGCCCTTTTGTTACATACTGCAGAGGCAAAGAGCCTTTCCAGAAACTCTGATTTTCCCAGGAGGGATGCAGAAGTGTGACTGAGACTGGACCAAAATTGCTCTACTAAGCATGTGGAGGAATTGCTGTCTTGCTTCCTTTCGATTTTATCCTGCCCTTCCTCCAAGGAAGAGTGCACAAGGTTCTCTCCCCATTTTTGTCCTCACAACAATCCTTTGAGCTAGGTTACATGGAAAGAGTGGGTCGTGAGCTTCATGGCGAGGTGGGGATTTGAACCTGGGCCTCCCCAGTCTTAGTCTGACACTCTAACCCAGCCTTCCCGAACATGGTGTGCTCCAGATGTGTTGGATTAAAACTCCCATCATCCCTAACCATTGGCCATGCTGTCTGGGGGCTGATGGGAGCTATAGTCTAAAACATCTGGAGGGCAGAACTTTGGGGAAAGCTGCTCTAATCACTACACTGCACACACACTGGTTCAGCAGTTAGCCCCATATCAGAATTGCTGGTCGAGAGCAATTCTTGTCCCTGACAAGTGCAACTGTTGCACACCCTTTGCTGTTGAGAAAGTGGCTGCCAGGGGAACCTGTGAGGGCAAGGGTTCTGGGTTCGTTCTGCCAGTGGCAGCAGCTCATAAATGAATGAAAAGGCGGCTTTGTTGTATCCTCAGGTGCAGTAGCGACAACAAGTATGCATAAGCGAAGAGCGCCTACGCCTAGTTTCATCCTGGCCTGCAATTTCTTCACTGTTCTCGCTGTTGGATTGCCTGCACAAAGTACAGAGTGCCTAGCCTCCTCCTTTCTAGCTCTTTCCCCTCTCCTGTAAGTTCCTGATGACCTCACTTCCTGTAGATAGCCTGCTTCCTGTTTCCTTCTTTTCTGCTCTTTTATCTTTCTAGCAGCCACACTTCCTGCATGGTGGAGCATTAACTCCTGTTGTTCCTTTCAGCCTCTCCGTTCAGCCTTCCTATCAGGTTCTCACAGTCCAGCCTCAACTACCTCTATAACTGTTCTGCTTTCCAAGTTTCTGATACTGTGACTGATAGTGTCTAAGTCCTGGTGTAAGCTGTCCACTGAGGTAACACAAGGCAGTTCCAGTCCAGAACCCAGACTGAAATGGGTCTAGATAGGAACTTTATCATCCAATACCATCTGGAGTTGGCCTGGCACAACACAATTGACTAACTTGCCCCAATTCTTGAAAGTCCTAGAAGGTTTGGGTCCAGGTTATCTGAAGCACCACTTGCAGCCTCATTTGCTTGTGTCCTGCCCCCACCCCATTAAGATCTTCAGGGGATGCTCTGCTTGATGTCCCACCTCCATAAAAGGCTAAATGGTTGGGTACACAAAACAATCTTCTTGACTGTAGTGTGTAGATTCTGGACCACCCTTCCTCAGGAAGGCTTATTTGGGCTCTTCTCTCACAAGTGTTTGAAATGTTGTGCATTTAGCTATTTTTAAATGAGTGTTTGGTATTTCATGAACTCCTGTTCTGATTGGCTTCTGATGGATTTACAGGTTGCTGATTTACTGTGGATTTAAAAAAAATTTTTTTGTAGTACTTTTTAATTGATTTGGTGCTATTATTGTTTTTACTGCATTATTTTTGTGGACTATGAAGCACTTTGAGGGCCATGCTGTAAATCAGGGCTGGGGAAACGTTTTTGGCCTGGGGGGGGCAAATTCCAAATTGGGAAGGGTCTTGAGGGCTCATTCCAGCAGCAGGTGTGGCTAAGGACATCAGGCAGGGCCAAGGTACAGAGAAAGCGAAGAGGGCAGGGCCAGATGTAATTCTTACCAATTTGGACATTTTCCCACCAGGCATACAAAACACAGCTCAATTCTACAAATGTCTACTCAGAAGTAACCCCAGGTGCTGCAGTTTTCATGTCTGCAAAGCACAGCACAGTTCTATGCAGGGTATTTAAGAACAGGATATTTAAAGTCCAAATGCCTTTAAATACTCTCCTATCTCTGACTGGAGTTAAGAGCAGAAGAAGCTTGCAGTCTGGATGGGGAACCCCCAGATATTGCAACTGGCCCGTGGGCCAGTGGTTCCCCATCCCTGCTGTAATTAAATATACAGAAAAATGCTGTGGCTCCATTCAGACATTGCATAACCAAGCCATGATTAATAGTGCCAGTCTATACATGTCTACTCAGAAGTAAGTCCCATTGAGTTCAATGGGGCTTGCTCTCTGTGGGTATAGAATTTCAGCCTAAGGAAGCTTAACTTTACTATAGCATGAAGTCTGAATTCAGGCAGCCTATAGTTACTGACTGGCTGGCAAACCAGAAAAAAATATATCATGGATTGAAGTGGGGTTTTGCAAACCATTGACTGGGTTTAGACAACACAATAACCCACATTCAAGGGTTGAGTGTGGGTTGTTGTTGAACCATGGGTTGTTGTTGAAACGTGGGTTATCGTGTTGTCTGAACCCAGCCGAGATAACAAACCATGATGAACAACCTACAGTTCACAACCCAACAACAAACCATGGGTTCTCTTCATGGGTTGGTTGTGGTTAACAAGCCATGGCTTGTTAGCACAGCTGGGTTCAGACAACACAACTCATGTTTCAACAACAACCCACACTCAACCCATACTCAACCCTCGAGTGTGGGTTATCGGGTTGTCTGAACCTCTTAACTATCCTTTAGTGGTTGAAACCATTGTTTAACCAATGAACCAAACTTAACTGAGCTAATTATGGTTTGACATGATGTTTGAATTGACAGACCATAGTCATGGCCATCACTCTGCCTCCGGAGGCTGCTGCTCAGTGGGAAGCTGAGTGTTGCGACTTCATAAAGCTCAGTGTTGAAAGGATGGAAAATGAAAGTAAACAAGCAGCAGCCATTCCAGCAGGCTGAGGAGGGAGATGAGAGGGAGCGCAGGGCCATTCCACCAGCCCTGCTGAAAGGCCTCCCTCATGAAGGCTCCTCCTCCCTCTGCTGTCACCACCACCAGCCATTCCAGCAGGCTGTGCAGAGAGAGAAGAGAGGGAGTGCAGGGCCATTCCACCAGCCCTGCCAGGAGTATTCATTAATATTCCCCCTTCTTCCCTCCCCATTCCTTTTTCCTTGTGTGTCGTGTCTTTTTAGATTGTAAGCCTGCGGGCAGGGACTGTCTTGTTAATTGCTGTGAACCGCCCAGAGAGCTTCAGCTATTGGGCAGTATAAAAATGAAATAAATAAATAAGCAGGTTTAAACCATGGTTTGCCTGTTATACATTTGGAAACTCAAATCATGACTTGGGTTCTAAGCTATAGTGAATGCAAATCATGGCATGATATCTGAATTGAGTTCCGGATTTTGATCAGCTTGTTCAACAAAGGATCTATTTTCTCAATTAGGTGACTAGAAGAGACCTATATAATAGATATGGGCAACTGCTATACATCACGTTTCTGGACTTTTGCTTATGCAGTTGATTTTCCAAGCAGAGATAATTTATGATCTCCTGAAAGCAGATGGAATACCAGAGAACCACATTTGACTAATAAGGAAAATTAAATCTGGATCCACTGCTTCCATGTGCACAAGGTCAGAGTGCTCCAAAAAATTAAATGTGGAGATGGGCATTAAGCAAAGATCCATCTAGGGACCAGTGCTATTCAGTTATGTAATTGATGAAACCATGTGGAGGTCAATAAGGGCATTTGACAGCCAGTGGGAAATGTGTCCAAATTGGATGAAGATTACAAATATAGCATATATCTAGAGATGACATTGCAGTGTTGGCACTGAGCCCTCTGGAGCGACAAAAGGCTGTAAACACAATACGAAATTATGGTGCAGGTCTTGGCTTGGTACTTGATAGTACTAAAGGGTAAGGTCCTAGCTAGCTGTGCAGGTGTTCCTGACTCTCGAAGAATGAGTCCCAGTTCTGCCATTTCAGATTAACAATAACTTCTCGGAGTTCATAAGAAGTACAGAATAAAGAGCTGGCAAAACTGTATTCTCAGTACATTGCAGCCATCTTTGCCATCTGCAAAGAGATTTAGCTGTGAGCTGATATGACTGCAATTTGTCATGTATTCTTGTATGAATCAAGTACTTGGAATCTGAATGAGTGTGACAGCAAAAGGCTCTAGCTGAAAGGAAGTTTTTATGCCAAATACTCAATTACTATTGGCAGGATGAAAATCACAAATGAAAGACTACAGAAGGTCATTGAGGCTCTTAGGGCACAATCTTATGTGCATTTAGACAGGAAAAAGGTCTACAACTCCCAGCATGCCCCAGCCTTTTTCCTGTCTAAACATGCATAGGATTGCACCTTTAGAAGCAGAACACAGGAGAAGGCGAAAGCTGAGGGGCACTTCTGATGCTATGTTTTTAGCATATACGTAAGAAGCTTTAAATATACAGTATGCCTGAAAATGTAAAGTGAATGTGACAAGTACACCTGTTGTACATGTACCCTCATCAGGGAACTGTGATTGACTGCCGCTCCCAGTTGATGATATCCTCTATGGCAAGCTCAGGTTTGCCTCCGCATAATGCTCAAGATGCCACTGCCAGGCCAGTAAATGCCAGCCCATTCCATAATAAGACAGCTCTCACCTGTAATTTAATTATGGATGAAGGGGCCAACCTGGTGTGTGTCACCAAGGCCTAGCTGGACAAGCTGCAGGGATCTGTGGGAGCCTTGTCCACCTCGGTATGTAGTGCAGCACCAACGCAGGGAGAGGGTTGCCATTCTCTGTAAGGACTTCATCTCCTTCACCAGGAGTCCAATCTGCTCACGTGCCAGGTTTGAGTGTTTGTACTTGGTGTTGCCCAGAGAGACAGATTAGGACAGGCTTCCTCAACCTTGTGCCTTCTACATGTTTTCAACTACAGTTCCCATCTGGAGGGCACTAGGTTGGAGAAGGCTGGATTTGGAGTTGTGTTAGCATACTGCCTGAGCTGGCTGAGGTAGTCTCTGGTGTGGTGTTGTAAAACCCCCAAGACAGTTAACTTGGGGGATTTTGATGTTCACCTGGGAGATGACTTAGGGGGACCAGCTCAGGACTTCATGGCCACCATGACAAACATGGGGCTGTCTCAATATGTTGTCTAATAAATTTGGGACGGCATACTCTCAAATACTCTCAAAGACTGACTTTGTGAGGCTGGAGGTCTGGATGTGGGAGAATTCTTGAAGGGATGTGCAAATCAGCAAAACCTGAGCTCATGGAGGTTCTCCAAATTCCACCTCAGAGTTCATTCCAACTTGTGTTTGTATCAGATTGCGAGCTTTGTTTTTCCCCCCTTTTCGCACAAAAATGAATGCACCTTTTCATACACATTTTCCCAAATGTACTCATCATCAGTTGTGTGCGTTCTATGCATTTTCCTCCCATTGATTAAAGCGTGTTTGTGTGCATTTTTCAAAAGTACAGCTTTTCAGAAACATTTTTCAAATGTACATATCTTGCAAATACATTTTGTTCTGTGAATCACATTGCAAGCTTCGAAATGTATGGACTTCAGCAGCAGATTGCGTTTGAGTCGGCGTGAAGTTCTGGCAGGTGCACACTGTAAAAATTCTGGTCAAAAATGAACTGAAATGAATTTCTCATACATCTGTCATTCTCTGTGACTAGTGGTGGCTGATCCTGCGGTGACCTGACCCTGCCACCAGCTCGGTGGATGCTGCCACTGTGCCCACTGAGCCAGGCTGAAAGCAGAGCCACTTGGCAGACTTCTGGGCCCCTTTTTACGTAGAAAATGCCATAAGATACGTTAAAAGTGGCCACAATTTGCACAAGTTACGCAAATTGCGGCTGCTTTTGGTGTATCTTACAGCATTTTCTACCTAAAAAGCGGCCTGCCGGGAACCCAGAAGTCACTTCCCTGGCTTGACTTGGGAGAACACAAGTCGAGCTGGGGAAGCAGGTAAGCGGGATGGAGTTGGGGGGGGGGGGTTTGAGCCTGGCCAGTCCGCCAGATTCCCAGCCCCCGAACAAACTCCTCACACTTCCCTATCTGTGACCCCGTTCTCATGGTCAGACCACTTCTTGGTAAAGCTTAGACTGAGATTCCCCTTCGCAGGGGTGGTGGACTGATTAAGATGGTCCACCTCCAAAAGGCTCCCAGGTTCAATCCCTGGAATTTCCAGTTAAAGGATCCAGTAGCAGGTGATGGGAACCCATTGCTAGACAGAGTGTGCAATATTGGCTTACATGGTCAAATATACAACAGCTTTGCTGAATCCTAAACAATGCATAGCGCTGTAGCAATCAGCTTGATGAAGCAGCAGTCACAGGCATGGGTTATGGTGGGCGAAGGTTGTGGACAGCCACAGCAGGCTCAAGGATGCACACCTTGTGTAGGTGGAAGGTTCTCACGGGGGATGTCGGAGAAATCTGCAATGGATGCAAATGAGTTCAGATTTCTATGCATCCATCCTGCGGATTCCGCAGCGAATGGTCTTTTCCCGAGTCACGCACATTCCATCTACTTGTGGACCAGTTTTTCACTTGTGGGGTGGCGTAGTGGTGGGAAATCTGCCCACCGCCTGACTTACCGGGCGCTCGGCGAGTGCTGTCACTGTGCCTGCCGGTTGCCGAGCCGAGCCAAAAACGAGTGTTCCCTGAGCCGCTCAGCAGACTTTTGGGTTCCCGTCCAGCAGTACGCTTTTTATGTAGAAGATGGTGTAACATACGGTAAAAGTGGTCACAATTTGCATAACTTGAGCAAATTGCACCTGTTTTTGGTGTATCTTACACCGTTTTCTATGTAAAAAGCGTACCGCCGGGAACCTGGAAGTCACTTCCCCGGCTCAGCTCAGAAGAATGCGAGGTGAGCCGGGGAGACAGGTAGGCTGGACGGAGTTCGGGGGGGGGGTCGAGCCCGGTGAGTTCACTGGACTTCCACCCCCTGAACGAAATCCTGACACGTCCCTAGGGGCAGGGTGGATTTGCGCCAATGCACATCAGCATTAATGCACATTAACTATTTCACATTCATACATCATCACTACTGCACATTAGTGCAAGTAGAACAAAATTCTGGTTAAAAATATCCGATTGCATCAATGAGCGGACAACGGAACGAAAAATGCCTGACAATCTGCGAAACACCTCTTGGAACAAATTTAACAAAATCTGTACATCTCTAGTTCTTTTAAAGAAAGCTGAAAAGGTCTCAAAGAGAGAGATTCTGCTTCTTCCTGACCTCACATGACCTACTTATCTTCCAAGGATTCCTCACAGAAGTGCAGCTTCCATTCTGTTTTCAAGAGCTGGACAGCAAAAGGAGAAAGCCATTAAAAAGCCCAACAACTACCACCACCTGCTGGGCTTGAGCAGCCATAAAATGGCTGTTGTTCTTTGCTGCTAACTTGAGATTGTTACCATTCAGCTGTTGCTGAGAGGGAGGCTCCTGTGGCTTCCCTTCTACCACCTTGCTGCTATGGCAGGTGTGAGCATCCCAGGTTCTTTGGAAGAGAGTTTGCAATAGGCCGCTGGTCATACTTCTGTTACAAAAATCACATTGAGTTGCAATTAAAATTCTTCTTGGGCACCATTTGTAATTATGCCTTCAGGGCTTTAGAGAAGCATAACTAATTGAAAACAATAAGTATGCACCATACCACTACTTCGCGAGGAAGGTCCATTTAATTTCCAAAGTTGAAGGGCAGAGAATGTCTTGCACATGACTAACCCTCTGTTGCATGAGAGGGATGGTGATGGTGATGTGCAGGCATCTCAGTTTACCTGCTGACCTCTCGTTCACCAGCTCGTCAAAACTACACCTTCCAAAGCATGTCCTGGAAATAATGTCACAATATTCCTAAAACAAATAACACAGACATTGTTGCATTTCATTGCATTTATTGTCAAAGGTGTTGTCATGCTTAAAGATAACTAGCTATACATGTCTACTCAGCAGTACATGTCCTTGAGTTCAAAGGTATGTGGGTATACGATTTCAGGCTAAGCCTCCAATTAGGCTAATCCAGTGGTTGGGAGCCTCCAGACCATGGCCTGTTTCTGGCCCATAAGTCCTCTCCATCTGGTCTGCCAAGGCCCCTCCCCTTCCCTTCAGCCTCACACTTCAGCCCTGCAATTGGGAGCCACAATCTTGAGTCAGCTGGAGCACCTTGAAGTGGCAGTTCCTTTGCCCCTCACCTTTTCCATCAGGAGGGATAAGGGAATCCAGCTCCATCAGAAGTCTTGCCTTGAGGCACTTGGTGTACCTAGAAGTGGCAGTTCCTAAGGAGCAGCCCCCTATTTATTTATTGGACTTGTACCCTGCCTTTCTACCAAAAATGGCACGCAAGGCCACTTTAAAAGTTCTGAAAAATACAAAGTTCTGGTGCCTAAAATGTAACAAGGAAGATCTAGGCCAGTGATTCTGAACCTTGGGTTTCCAGATGTTGGTGGAGGGCTAGATCTTTCATCATTGCCTATTCTTACTGAGGGTGATTAGCTGGCTGGGGAATGCTGGGAGTTGTATGACTCCCAGCATCATCTGGGCGCCTAAGGTTGAAAACTACTGTGCTAGGCAGATCTTTCTGGGGGAGGGCCTTCCCTAAATTAAAGGTGAGCAACTCTTATTGGCTATATCTGTGTTTAGGCTGTTACCTTAACAGTTGACTCTAGTAATGTGCAGAAGTTCATATCACTCAGGGTTAAAACCTATAATGGCATTCTGAAATGGTGGTCTTCCCCCTCTTTGATTTGGAGTTTGGACATGCTGATCAGGATTCCTTTCCGAGTTTGAAAAGCCATATATTATTTTTGCTACAATTACTTTGTGGTAAAACCATAAAATGGCTGTCCTATAGAGGCTCCAAAGGTTAACACTTTTTGCATTATAGTCTGAAACAAAGGGCAAACCAGTGGAGTCATTTTAACACCATTGGGCTCTGTTGCTGGGAGCTAGTACCAACCAGCAACCTAGCTGCCAATTTTGCACAAATTGTAGTTTCCAAGTAGTCTTCAGAGGCAGCCCCAGGGAAGATTGCAAGGAATGTTTTGTGCTTAGTACAGTGATAAGGAAGAGCTCCATATGGAGTACTCTACCAAAAAGATTCCAAAAGAGTGATATTTGATTTACACCTGGTTAGAGTTGTTGCTGGAGAGAGTTGAAGAAATCTAAAGAGTTTTTTAGGGAAATTATCTTAGGTCTTTTTATTATCGACTAAACCCAGATCCGGAAGTGTCTTTCTGAGGCGGTGTTTATCAAGCCAATGTGACCGAGTGCTGGGATTCCTGATCTTTTAGGCTGGTTGTTACTGATATTGCAATCATTTCAAATTACTTTCATAAACTATCTTCAATGTCTAATAGTTTGTGTGCTTTTTAACAACCCCTTCTCCACCCTAAAAGTCAGGCAACACTCCTCTTCAAGTGGGAAGGAGTGGCTCTTGACTTATATCTTCAAACCAGGATGCTTCTTAACATCAAAGTTGTGACAAATATTTGCCCCAGAAGTCTTTGCAAGTCTCCTGCACTAACCTGCATAATAGGCTGCCTTGCAAATATTTATCCTAGAAGATTTTGGTATCTACTTCTCTCATAAGATGTAACTCTCATAAGCTTATAATTTTCATAAAGAAACAAATGAGATATTAAAAGAGACTATCATAGTAAGTTTGAATCAGTTTGATTCTAACAGAAGAATTCTAACACAGGCATTCATGCTGACATGCTCGGACTTTTCACTGAACTTTTCACTGAGCTAGAAGCCTGCTATTGTTAATATCTGATAAAAGCAAGGTATAATCAGTTTCCCATGTAAACTCAAGAAGAAGCAAAATGTTCATTGGACAAAGAAGCAGGGTGTACGGACTTTGTTAAATCCATTCCGTCTGCATTTCATGGATTGTCAGGCACCTTTCATTCTGTCATCCACTTCTTGGAATCGGATTTTGCACAAATTTCTGCAAATTCGCACTTGTGCAAATTCATGCTTCCAAAAATGCACAAATCCCCTCCAAATACACATTTTCATGGTTGGTCTATGGGGGCAAAATTGGCTTTTATGGTCACTTTTTAAATTTTTCAATGACTAAATTTGCATAAAATTACTGAAAATTAAAAAAAACTGGTCTGCAAGTCTGTGGAATCCATGTGAATAGGGAAAAGCTGGACTGCTGTGGAATCTGTGGGTTGAATTCATAGACATCTGATATCATTTGAATCTATTGTGGATTTCTCAGACATCCCTATAAGAAAGAAGGAAGGAAGAATAACTCTTAATGTTCACATGTTCAGCTTATGATGCAAAAGAGTGAAAGATGACATGAAATATTGTGAGAAGCAAACAGAACTGAAAGACACTTCAAATCTAAGATAGCTACAGAATAAACCTACAAAAAAGAAGCAGACGTTATTCTGTTTTGAAACTTAAGAAAGTGTGTCTCAGCAAAACTGACAAAGATATAAAGTAAACATATTACTCTCCAAAATCATAGCTTGGAATTGTAGAAAAATAATAACTCATTGTTATGAGCTGAATCAAGTAAACAGCACAAAGAGAAATTGTATAAATATAAGAGGCAGCATAAAAAGACTTCAGGACCTACCATCTGTCCTCCTTGGGACCAAAACACCTGTCTCAGATAGACTGACTTCTCTGCTCTTTTTTGTTTCAGCTCAGAAATGTTATTTGGGTAAGAAACGTTAATCTTACAATGAAGGGCATGTTGCTAAAATGATTCTTAGAAAGCTTTTTGAAATTTATTTTGCTTGCAACCACTTTGTATTTTGTATTGTTCCATGCTCATATATCAAATCTGAATCATGTAAAGGCGGCTTAAGATTTTAAAGTAAAAGACGAAAAGACAAGCCTGATCTCAGAGTCCTCTGTCTAAAAATTCTGTGAGCCCTCACCAGAAGTCAGAAATGATCCTGCATTCTTGGTGGCACTGAGTTCTGGGAAATGACATGGGATATGTTACCTGCTGATCTATGATGAAGCTAAATAAAGAAATCCCATCTCAGAAAATCTCTAGACAAGGACAAATCTGTCACAAAGTTTTGTTCTGTAGGAATTTACATTTATTTGCAAGTTGGTTGAGAATCCCTTTGGTTAGTGTTGAAACAATACTGTGGTAGACCCTCTTTGGATTCTGACCATTCCATAAATTTGAAAGCATGTTCAGAATATATTTCAGAAACTAGGCAGCCTAATTCATGAGTCAATCAAGTGGTTGACTGTCTAATAACATAGAAATGAAAGGCTGTTAACATGTTGTTATACCAATAGTTGGTACCATTGGAACAACTTGCACATGGCTGGATCCCATTCCATTCCAGTAACACCTATAAAGAGGAATCATATGGGTTGGATCATGTTGTGGTTCTTCTTCTTGGATGTTCTCAAGGAGGCATACAATCCAACTACAGAGTGGCCCCCTCACTGCTCTGGTAGCATATGGATCAGTCCTTAGAATAAGACTGATCAGATTCAATTTTCCTGCAATAAAACATACCACAAATGGAAAGAAACAACATAGCATGCCCTGGACTTAAAGCTATCACAGGGGACTAAGCATAATCTGTCCAAATGGACTTTCCTCCAACTTATAGCATCTGACCACTGTGTTAAAAATTTTAATTGAAGCTAATGCATTCTGAGATATTCCCTAGATCAGCTTTAAAGATCCATTACTCAATGGATCAATTCACTGAGATAAGTAAGTCTGGCTTATCTCCCCGCAAAGCGCAAATCTTCGAGTGTGCCCCTTGAATTTCTGTCAGAAAAGGACTGCAGTTCTCATGGCTAAGGACACATTGTCCCTCTCTGGACTGGGGTATTATCTTTTGCAGGAACCAGTCGCCTCTCTTCTCTGTTGAATGATAACGGCAGTTAAATCATTACTCTTTAGTTAAACGGAGCTTGCTGTGAAGGCAGGTATTTAAGATGGGATAAGAACCAGCCCATAAACTTTAATGGGGAAGGAAGATAAATCTTCTAATGAGTTGAAAGAAAGGGAGATGAGAAAATCAATGTCGACATTTTTCAGATTTGCATTTCAAATGTTGGTAATTATATAAGTGAAGTGTGCATATGTTAGATGATTATTGCATTGAAGGTGTTTGTGTGGAAGGCGCTGCAGAGAACAAACAAGCAAGGTTCTAATTCCAGCAACTCCCCCCCCCTCTCCTTCCTTAGGTAATCAGCTCGGATACAGGATCTACCGTTATCTTCTGGCTGATTGATACCGGGCAGAAAATCAAAGAATTTACTAGTTGCCATGGCAATGCTGAGATCAGTGCTATGGCTCTTGATGGGACTCAGACCAGACTGTTCACTGGGAGCACAGATGGAGCGGTGAAGGTGTGTGTGTGGGTGGACTGGGGGAGGGACTCAGTTCAAACCACCAGAAACACCCGTTCTATAAAATCCTCAGGCCGCACTCACAATATAGTGAGTGGCTTTACCGCTGGAGTTGTAGAGGGGGAAATATATTAGCAGTTAGAATCTGAGATTACAAAATGGTCAAAGAAAGACACATCTTGGGTTGAATTCGGGCTTGCACTCAGCAGAGTTCTGTTAGAAGAGATTTTCTGTGATCCTCCTTTCCCTCTGCAGCCTCCAGATCTCCCTCCCACATGGTTCTGGAGAGTTGAGGGCTGCAGGGACGAGGTGAGAAAATCCCCACTTTGTCGCCTTCATCTAGTGAGAAGAAGCCTCCACTGCATCCCGGTTCTCGCTGGGTGTGGAAGGTGTCCTTCCATGAGCAGATACTGGGGGAATTCTGGCTCCAACCCTTTATTTTAGTTGTTATTCTTTAAACAGAATAGAAACTGATCTACATATTAAGGGGGGTGGAAGGTATGGTATCATCCTGTGATTATAATATTCCAGAATATAGTTGTGCAGGTACATCTTTTGAGAGCTTCTGCACATTAAAATGTCCTTGCATGTAGAATGTGATAATGTCAAAGAGAAGGCCAGGCTCTCTCTCACATGCTAGCTTTCTATGAGCATTGCAGGACCATCTCAACCTATTTTGGTGCCCTAGCTAGGCAAGGTGGTATTTTGGTGCCCCACATGCCCTCACTTCCTTCTTGCCCCCATCCCCAGCAGCAGCTGTTGCCACCACTATCCTCCTCCTCCTTGCCTTCTCCCCTCCCCCGCCAGCTGCCACTTCTACCACCATCACCCACCTCCCTCCTATCCACTACCTCCTGGCTGCCATTGCATCCTCCTCCTCCATCTCCTGACTTTCCCTTCTCCCCACCCCCACCCTGGCCACCACCATCCTCCACTCTTCCAGATGTCTTGCTCACTATGAAGGGTCCTTCCTAGTGAGGCATTCTGGTTGAGGATGGCCCTGGAGATTGGCTGTGCTGCCATGGCACAGGCAATCTCCAAGGCCACCCCAATGCCTCACTACGAGGAAGGACCCCTCACAATGAGGCATTTGGGCTGCTGCTGCTGGGTGGGCTTTCTGAAGAGTCTCACGGGCTGCTTTTCTGGTATGGAATTTGCTGAAGCAGAGAAGCAGCAAGTGGGGCTTCCCAGAGAGCCGAACCTGCCCCATGCCTAGCTCTGAGGGGTTCTCAGAGTTAGGCATCAGGCGGGTGGCTCTTGAGAGTGCTGTGCCAGGCATTCTCCAGCTGGTTCGCTCTCAGAACCCCTCAGAGCTAGGCCTTGGCCCGCTGTCCCATGGATGGTCCCAGCAGCAGAGGGACATGCAGCTGCAGCACCTGGTACTGGCAAGGAGGACCCAGAGTGCCACTGTTCACCCTGCCCACCACTGCCACCTTCAGGGGGTCATTTGCTGCTCCCAGAATTTGGTGCCCAAGGTGGTTGTCCTGTTTGCCCCCCCCCCCGAAACGGCCCTGGAGTTTTGGTTTCTTAGTGGTGGTGGGCAGGGCTGGTCTTACCTGATCCTTTTGCCAGAGATGCAGAGGCTGAAGCTGGATCTCCTGCATGCAAATCAGATACATTACCACTGAGCTATGGTTGCTCCCCTACATCACATGTGCCTATGTAATAGGCATGACTTAGCGGTGCCTATATTCTTCCATTGTTTACATTACTTCTGAAATTACCAAGAGATATTTCCTATCTTGCTGTTGCTTGAAAATATTGATTTTCCAATTTAAATTGCAGGTTTGGGACTTCAACGGACACTGTCACCATAAACTCAACGCTGGAAGAGACCGAACAGTTGAGATCTCCCAGATCTTGGTGCTAAGCTGGACGGTATTAGTCCTTGGCTGGGACAGGTACTATAAATGTTAACCTACAACATAGACAAGTTTGTAAGTTGTAAAAGTGTACTTTTGCCTCCATTTTCTGGAGATAACATCTGCTAATGCTTATCTTTCCAAGCTGTCACAGTAATTCAAGGGCTGTTTGATAACTGAATCTAAGAAAAGATTTAGCACTGTCTGTGTGTCAGCTGAGAAAGGATGTGCTATTCAAGGGTGTAGTATAGCAGGAAAGGCTCTCATCTGTCTTGATCAGGAGTGCCATTTCAGATTTCAATAGGGAGGGTAGCTCGTTTCCCTGCAAGGTTTGTTTCTTTTTTTAAAAAAGAAATGCTGTCGGCTGTATTCAAGATTTAATGGCAAAACCCAGTGTATTTTGTTTTAAAAGCATTATATGTGTTTATATGTGTCCTGCTTTGCATGCAGAAATGTCAAGATTCAATCCAATAGACAAAACTGGGCTAGATGGACCAATGGTCAGACCTGGTTTAAGGCAGCTTCCTATGTTTCTATGTGATTTGTTACCACATGTCCTTGTTTACATGTGTATGGTAACACACACACACACACACACACACAAATACCTGAATAAGATGTGATGGGATCTTTAAACTTAAATCATGTTGCACCACGGCAGGAATTAAACCACCCAAGTGAGGAAAGAAGTAATGACACAATGGGACAGTGATGGGGGTGGTGGTCCTCAAATATGTGGTTTATTACAACAACAACAAAATAGATAGGATAAGAGAGCAATCCTATGGCCCGTAGAAACATCTAGGGGGCTGCTGTAGGATACTTCAGATTCCCAGGGCTCCGACCTCAGAGCTGGAGATCCGTGTTCGAATCCCCTCCCCAACTCACAGTCAGTGCACAAAGAGTCATGCAAGATGCATATTTTCTACACCAAGATGTTCTGCAGATGCTGAGGAAAGACTTGTGGCAGTACTTTTTTTACTCGTTTTATCTTTTATTGTTCAGCACTCCGAAATCTCCATACTGGAACATGGAGCAGTATATACACATTTTGTAAATAAATAAATAAATAAATAATTCTTAATTAGAAACCCTTCTGACCATATACAGTCATGCCTTGGATTGAGAGCATAATTCGTTCCGGAAACGTGCTTGTAATCCAAAACACTCTTATATCAAAACAAAATTCCCCCAAAAAAATTTGTACAGAGATTTTTAATTTAAGCTGTACTACAGTACTTGTATTGCAAGATGTCGCTTGTATATCAAGTAAAATAAATTAAATAAATATTTAAAAATTTGCTTGTCTTGCAAAACGCTCTCAAACCAAGTTATACTTGCAATCCAAGGTATTACTGTATCTGAAAACTCAGACAATACACAGAAGCTGCTTCCTTTACAGAGGTACTTTAACGTTTGCTGCGGTTGTTCACTGTAAAATTATGCTGAGGACCTGGTCACCTGGAAATTAGGGTAGGATAAATTGCGTTTAGTGCTCATTTCTTCTCCTTTGAAACTTTTGGGAACGGAATGATATTTTACAGGTCCAGAAATGCACACTCTCACACACAGTTCTCACTAATTTTAGCAGAAAACAGCTTGGATCGACAGAGAAGTGCAACGTTCTGCTTTCCCACCCCCTCTTTCCCACTGCAGCCTGTGATGCTTCCTGAAAAAAATTCTTTTGATGGTTCAGGGATCCTTCAGGGAGGGTTGGGATGCAGTGTGGGCAGCTCAGCAGCTGGTTGAGAATGGGAATTAGGGTGACCAGTTATGCATCACCAAAAAAAAGAGGCCAAAAGAGGACACAGATTTGCATAAAATTTGCATATGGTAATTTGTACACATCAATTCAAATTTAGAAATATAATTTAGATAGAAATACAATTTCACCCGAGCTGGGAAGACTGCGATCAGGTCACCTGTGTGTTTATCTATTCAGTCTGCTGTACAGGTGCTCACTGTTGATGGGCAACTTCAAGGCCCCTGGGCAATCCCTCCTTATGGTTATTTACTTTTAAACCAGACTTGGAACAGGAGTGAGGACAGCCCTTCAAAACAGAGGACACCTTGAAACAGAGGATGGTCCTCTGGCAGTCCTTTGAATTATTCATTATTTTTTATATTTATATCCCACCTTTTTTCCTGCAAGGAACCCAAGGCGGCTTACATAATCCTCTTCCTCCTCTCCATTTTATCCTCACAACAACAACCCTGTGAGGCACATTAGGCTGAGAGTCAGTGTCTGGCCCTAGAATCCCAATGTCTCAAGTCCCACTCCCAGCCAACACTCTAATCATTACACTACACTGGCTCTTCGAATAGAGGGCTAAGAACATAAGAAGAGCCATGCTGGATCAGACCAAGGGTCCATCTAGTCCAGCATTCTGTTCACACAGTGGCCAGCCAGCTGCCCACAGGATCCCACAAGCAGGACATGAGTGCCACAGCACCTTCCCGCTCATGTTCCCCAGCAGCTGGAGTACATAGGCATACTGCCTCTGATACTCCTCTCTGTTAAAAAGATACTTCTCTCTGATACTTCTCTCTGTCCCCCTAATGTGAATGGGATCCCTCCGTATCAGCAGAAGCACTTCTGCTTGTGGAAGGGGCTCTCTGTATCCAAGCCAATATTATTTACTGAACCAAAATTATGAAACCAAGTAGTGTACAATGCCAAGGTTGCCTTGGCCTATTTGACCAAACCTGAGGAACTGCTGGTTATCAAACAATAACAGTATCCCTTAATGTTTATACATTACCTCCTTCACATGATAATTGTGCTATGTTTGATAAACTGGATGTGTGAAACTGCTCTCATTAGTTCTTACAGATCATTACCTCTTAGCGTGCCAGGCTGTTATCTAACAATAGGTGCCACACTGGTGGGTGATAAGGCTGATCAAGTGTTTTCTGTCACCTGTGCATAAAATGAAGATGCAAACTCATCCTTCAAAGCCTCATCGCCCCGGAAGCGCGATGAGCCCTTAGCATTCATCTGATAAAGAAACTCTGATCATTGTAACTGGCCCCAGTGAGCTGCTCCACACAACCAACCGAGCGCCTGATGGTTGCAGGTATCACATGCTGAACATGACAGTGAGATTTGTCTCCAAGCAGGGACAAAATAAAGCACCGTTGAGAGATTTTAATAGACCTTGCAACCACAGTGAAGTAACTGGCTGATTGTGGTTAGATTGTGAGCTTTTGTAAGGAGATCTGCTTCATCGGATGTATAAAGGGGACTGAAGAGGGAGTAGGTGTAGAGCAAGGGTGGGCAACACAAGGGCTGCGGGCCACCTGCAGCCCTCCCAGTTTGGTTTGCAGCCCACCTCTGGCCCCGAAGTGTCCCCAAAGTGCTGCCACAACACTGAATTCGGTCACAGCGGCAGCAAAAAGATACATTTCTGCTTCAAAACAAGGAGAGCTGGTGAGCGCACACCTTGTTCTAATGGCAAACTGGGAGTGGAGATGTGGCAACAGATGGTGGCATATAAATCTTTTCCCCCTTGCTTTTTTTTTTGCTCCAGTTTGTACCCCAAACATCTTTGTCCCCTGTGGGGAAACTTTAGGAGAGCTAGGGTTCTCTAAGCCCCTCAAGCTGGGAGTGTGGGAGCTGCTATGGCGCTGTTCCTTCCTGCACCAGAAGGGTGGCAGAGAACCTGTGGGACATATGGGAAGAACCCATCTGTCCCATGAGAGCCAGTTGTGGTGTAGCGGTAGTCCTGACTTGGACATGAAGCTCACTGGGTGACTTTGGGCCAGTCACTGACTCTTACCTAACCTACCTCACAGGGTTGTTGTGAGGATAAAAATGGAGAGGAGGAGGACCATGTAAGCTGCCTTGGGTTCTTTGCAAGAGGGGAAAAAAGTGGGCTATAAATGTAATAATAAATTAAAAAAACAAACAAACACGCTGGACTCTTTTCAGTGTTGTCCCAGTTCCTGGAGGAGTGGTACTCTATGTGGGGCACCACTGCACAGATGTGTTATTTCACCCCGGGTGTGTGAGTCTGTGCACAAAGGAACCACATTTCAGTTGTTTCCATATTATGAGTGTTGCAGGAACATAGAAAGCTGCCTTGTACCCAGTCAGCTCATAGATCCATTGAACTCAGTATTGTCTTCTACACTAACTTGGCTGCAGCTTTTATATATTTATTTGATTTTTACCCAACCTTTCTACCAAGAGAAATGGTATTCAAGGCAGCTTTTGAGGTTTCAGTCACAGGTCTTTACTTTCCCTTGGATCTTGAACCTTGAACCTGGGATTGAACCTGGCACTTCCTGCATGCATAGCATGTGCTCTACCACTGACTCCAGCCAGGACCGGTGCAGGGCAGTTTGGCGCCCTAGGCAAAGTTATATTTAGCGCCCCCCCTCGTGCCGGGGGGTGCTCCGGAGCAAAGCAGCCGGGAAATGCCCTGACTGGGGACCAGCTTCCCCCCACGCCCCCAACCACAAGGCAGGAGCGTGCCTGCCACGTTCATGGAAAAGATCCAGGCAAATCGAGGCAGCAGTGGCCGCGCGGTGGGACAGCAAAAGGGCGGCTGTGGGGAGCCGCAAACCGAACTGCAAGCGGGGTGGGGGTGGGTTACTGGGGGCGTCTCTGCCAGATTTCCTTCGGGGTCTTAAGGCCCGCCCAGGCCAGTTCGGCGGATGAAAATGGAGAGGGGCGGAGGACAGGCAGTTGCGGGAAAGAAGGCTGGGGGCGAACGGGAAACGGGGCGGGGACACTTTGATTTGAGCCGCGGAACCTGCTTCCAACGTCCAGCGTGCTCAGCCTTGGGCCCCGGGGACGCGCCAGCTCACGGGAAACGTCCGCGTGCCTGTGAGCACGTGCAAACCTTGAGGGGAGCATCCCGATGGAAATTCCGGGAGCGCGTGTGACTTGGGCCACCGTCCGCCAACTCACTCAGCTGAGCAGGAGCATGCGTTGATTCAGGAGGGCACCTGCTGTGAAGATAAGTGGAGCCTAGCAGAGTTTTTCAGGTTCCAATGAATAAATGCTATGCTTGTTTCGTCAATTTTAGTAACTTAGCCAGAAGCGTTTGGGCCCTCTCGGCAACCGCTAGCCTATGGTAGCGCCGGCCTGATCCGCGTAAGATAAGAAGGGATCCTAGCAGAGGTTTTTCAGGTTCCTTGCTATGCTTCAGTTTCCAGAATTCTCGGGAGCTATGACAATAAAGGGCACAATCCTGTGGCCGCTAGACAGAGTCTAGACAGACATAGGAGAGGTCGCAGTCCCAGCACTGACCTCGGAAACACGCTGGGACTCTGACCTCAGAGTGCCCTCCCTCTGCCCTTGCAGCTGGTGTGGATCGAAGCATAGGCAAAAACAGGAGGAGATAAGCATCCAAAAGCATGCCAAAAAAAGGGGGGGGGAGAGAGAACAGGTTCTCAGGTAGCAAATTCTTTATTATTTGTGTACAAGTGGAGGAGCCCGACACGTTTCGGCCTATGGTTTTTTTAAGGCCTTCCTCAGGGGGCTGTACATATTTAAAATACATCTAGTAAATACATATTGTAAAGCATGGTGGGCACAACACATAATACAAATGCATTCTCATTAAACATTTTCATAAAAATGGTAAGAGCCAAGTGTTTTTCTGTTTCAACCATGCCAGCTGCGGCTCCAAGGCTGGAAGAGCAACCTGGAGCCCGAGGTTTGTGGGCGGGAAGGGGAGGAAAGGGGTTTTGCCATGATACGTAGTATCCTGGCGGCGCTTCGGCCTGTCCTCCTCATGAGCAGGGGCAAAAGACATCGGCCATCTAAGTCTTTTGCAGGGCAGGAGAAGCACGGGCATGACCTTCACCTCTGCACTCCTTCTGCCTCGGGTTTGGAGGGTTACAGGCAGCCACATCGGATTGCACTGTAAAATGTATAAAACTAATATATCTGCAGGGTAGATATGCCTTTACTGAGATAGATATGCAACTTTTCATGTGCTATGCTATTTTTTTTTTAAAAAGCATAATAAATAAATACCTGCAATTGTAATGTGCCTCGAGGTTTGCAATCTTTAAATTTTCATGTAGCATCTTGAATATTATTAGTGCAGAAAAAAGGCTCAGATGGTAATAACAGCAACATCAGAATCTGAGTCTCCTTCGTTCTAGCCTGTTTGGTCTGATTTTGCCCAGCTGCGTCCACCAGTTCCTCCCCCCCCCCGAGCCAATTTTATTGGCACGGGGAATAGAAAATCAATGTAAATACATTTAAGCAGAATGAAACGTGTCTGCGCTGGATGCTCTACAAAGCCTCCTTTAGCCAGGATGAGTGTTGTGGTTTATAAGCTATAGATTAGACAGGATTAAAGGACTTCAGCCTCTGCTTTCAAATCTCTATTCTCTTGGCAACCTGATTAAAAATAAATAAATAAATCTTGTTTCAAGGTACAGTTCTTTTTTTTCCCCTGCAAGCCCATAAGTTTCCAGAAAGATGTTCTAGATCCGATCCTGATGTAACCAAGTCAGGAATGTGAGAATGCACTATCCATAGTGTATTGGCTTCAGGCATGATGAATAACGATGTGTTGTCTCCTCCAGTCTTCTGCTTCCCTCTCGTCCCTTAGACTAGGATAGGGGTGAGAAACGGGTGGTCCCTCCAGATGTTGGTAGCCTGCAACTCCTAGCCAGTGAGGCAACATGGGAATTGCAGTCAATCAACATCTGGAGGGTCCCCATCCCTGGGCTAGGAGAAAGCCTGCTGCATGAAGCCCAGCGACTACATGCAACATCCTTTATGTATTTATTTTATTATACTTATATCTCACCTTTTTTCCTGCAAGGAACCCAAGGCGGCTTACATAATCCCCCTCCTGCTCCTCTCAATTGTATCCTCACAGCAACCCTGTGAGGTAGGCTAGGCTGAGAATCAGTGACTGGCCCAAAGTCACCCAGAGAGCTTCATGGCCAAGAGGGGGACTAGAACCCAGGTCTCCCGAGTCCCAGTCCAACACTCTCACCACTATGCCACTTTGGCTCTCTTTAGCAGTTGCTGGGCCCTCAGCACCCTGAGAGCTTCTGCTGCTGATGCCTGCCCTGCAGCCCAGGATTAACCATTAAGCAATATAAGCACGTGCTTAGGGCACCAAGGGAAGGGGGCACCACAGAGTACCAGAGTACCACAAATTTTTGCATTTGCATTTCCCCCCTTATAACAGTTTTATTAAAAATGCGTAAAACAGTGATGATATAAGTAAGTAATTGGCTTATATTGCTTGCTGCTATTTAGTGTTAAATAAATATAATAATTTTTTAAAAAACCCCAGTCTATATTCAATATAGTTGTGTGTCCTGGCATGGGGGATGGCCTTGAAGAAAACTGAGTTTTTCATGTCTTATTTCACCTTCAGCACTTACTGAGTCTTAATGTCTTGCCAACTAAGCAATGGAAGGATTGAGGGGGCACCATTATTGGGCTGGGCTTAGGGCATCAGCTGGCCTCAATCCGACCCTGCTGCCTAGGCCTGCCTCTTTTTCCCGCACTCCAATCAGCAACAAGGCTGGGAACTGTCATTTAAATTTAAATTTCCCACAATGCCCTGGAGTGATATTATGATGGGGGCCTTGTGGGAAATGAAGTGGCTGCTGGCAGCTACCCAGCATCGATTGGAGTGTGTCTGCCACTGCTGCCACCAGGTAGGCTCACCACGGCTCACCCACATAGCAGGAAGCTTAATGACATAGAATGGGGGCCACCAATTGCCTTTTGTTGAGGGCTCCCAAAAACATGGAGATGGCCCTGCATTAACAGACAAACCAGGGAACGGTTCATAAACCAGTTTAGTTACCAGCACCTCTGTGGAGTCTGGTTTCTGTAATCAAGGTTCAACAGACAACAACAGAGAAAGAAACACAAGTCAAGATGGCTCCACACTTTATGTGGTAAACACGCAGACCGCAGTGCATTGATGAAATAGCTGCAACTTAAGAACAAAACTTACTATGTGCACTGGGAATACTCAGTATATTTAGGATTCCTAAACACACACACACACACACACACGGGTGTTTTAAAGTCATGGCTACAGCATCCACAATGTGTGTGTTTGTTGCATGGTGTGTAAACCCCAGTGGACCTATATAGCTAGCTGGGGCATGCTGCGAATTGTAGGCCTTTATTCTGTCTAAACACGCATAGGATTGTGCCCGTGGTCTTCAATCTCCATTTTGAGACTGGGCCTGTCTAAACTGGCCACCACCTCTAGCCAAATTTTTGGACTTTTCTGTTTTTTAATTACCGGTATTGTATTTTATTTATTTGTAAAGTTATGAGTGAACCTTTGGGGTCAAACAGTGCCCACGAGGCAACTTACAGTTAAAACCGAAACAATTTCAAAACTTAAAAATTCTTCCCCCCTCCCCTGTTTTTTCTGCCATCTAGCCTGATAAAGGTATTGCCCAACTCTGAATTTTTGATCCCCCCCCCCATGGGCCAACACGGCTATCTTTGCATTTTTATGTACAAGGGTCTTTTTAGTTTTTGCTGCAATAAATTAACAGACAGAGAGGAAGGAAGGTGAGTAGGTGGGGGAAGGAAAAGAAAGGGGGCAAGTTTGGAAACCCTCAGTAAGTGTATTATAGCAGGGGTCCCTAATGATTCTGTTCCTGACTCCCAGCTGAGCAGGAGCACAACAGGAGAGAGGCTCCAGCTGTTTTTGGGACTGTGAAAAGGAAGACAGAAACAGAGCACTATGGAAGGAAAGGACTCAGCAGTGGTGGTGACCTGCAAGGGGTGTGCAATGTTTGTTTTCCTGCCGGAGATCGACATGGCCTACACGTGCAACAAGTGCAAGCTGGTCACACTGTTGGAAGAAAAGGTCAGAGGACTGGAGCAGCAAGTGTCAACCCTCAGGAGCATAAGAGAAAGCGAGGAGTTCTTAGACAGAACGGTGGATCTACAGCACCAAAGCACAGTACAGGAGCCAGAAGGGCAACGGCAGGATGAGGCGGAGTCGGAGACTGCTGAGGCAAGGGAAAATAACGCAGGGGGAACTCCCTGGAAAAGGGTGACTGTTAGGAGCACAAGAACTACAAGACACTCTGCGCCTGTGGAAGCAGTGGAGCTATGGAACCGCTTCCATGTACTTGAGGACGAGAGCAGAGGACAGCCTGCAGAGGACGGATTACCGGGCACCCAACGTGATAGCGAGCAAGAGGCTGAGGGTCAGTCGAGTGGAGGCAATCAAACCAAGGCCTACAGCAAGAGGAAGAGAAGAGTACTCATAGTGGGAGACTCCCTCCTGCGGGGGATCGAAGCCAAAGTATGTCGCGAAGACCCATGGACTCGCCAGGTGTGCTGTCTCCCCGGAGCACGGATTAAGGATGTGTCAGAGCAGCTGCCGAGGCTCATGCAGCCCACCGACACATACCCCTTTCTTCTCTTCCACGTGGGTACAAATGATACTGCCAAGCGGAGTTACAAAGAAATCACGGCAGACTTTGAAGAGCTGGGAAGGGAACTCAAGAACTTCGGGGCCCAGATAGTTTTCTCATCCATCCTTCCAGTACTTGGAAGAGGCATAGAAAGGGAAAGAAAAATACTCCGAGTGAATGACTGGCTACGAAGGTGGAGCCGACGTGAGGGATTTGGATTCTGGGACCACGGGCTACACTTCCTGGAAGATGGACTGCTGGCAAAGGATGGGTTGCACCTCACAAGGACTGGGAAGAATGTGTTTGGCCACAGCATGAGGAACTTAATCAGGAGGGCTTTAAACTGAATCCAACAGGGGAGGGAGACATAAACTCGGGGGTACCAATGGAAGAAGGCCTCTATGCCACAATGGAGAGAACAGCTCCAGCGGTGCCCATTGATAGTCTACCACAAAATGTAGGGGGAAAGTCGGACTATAAAGCACATAGTCTTCGATGTCTTTATACTAATGCCCAGAGTATGGGCAACAAACAAGACGAACTTGAACTCTTGATACATGAGGGCAAGTACGACTTGATAGGGATAACTGAAACCTGGTGGGATGACTCCCATGACTGGAATACAGCAATTGAAGGGTATAACTTGTTCAAAAGGAACAGAAGCAACAGAAAGGGAGGTGGAGTTGCACTGTATGTTAAAAATACGTATCTCTGCACAGAGATACAGGAAGAGGAGCTTGGCAGCCCCATTGAGAGCATCTGGGTTAAAATAAAGGGGGCAAAGAATAAAACGAACATGGCGGTTGGAGTCTACTACCGACCACCCAATCAAGGAGAAGACGAGGATGGAACTTTTGAAAAACAAATTGCCAGTGTTTCAAGGAGGCACAATGTGGTAGTAATGGGAGACTTCAATTTCCCTGATATCTGTTGGGAGACTTTTTCAGCCAAACATGGCCCCTCCAAGAAATTCCTGAGCTGTGCTGCTGATAACTTCCTCCTACAGAAAGTGGAGGAAGGAACTAGAGGATCGGCTATCCTTGACCTGATTCTAACCAACAGAGACGAGTTAGTGGATAAAGTGGCAGTTTCGGGAACTCTGGGGGAAAGTGACCATGTTATACTTGAGTTCTTGATTCTAACGGAAGCAAAAGCTGAGTGTAGCCAAACACGTACCCTGGATTTTAGGAAAGCCAATTTTAACAAACTCAGAACAATGATTAGTAAGATCCCATGGCAAGTGACTCTCACGAGAAAGGGAGCCCAGGAGGGGTGGGAGTTTTTTAAAAAGGAAATTTTAAAGGCACAATTGCAAACAATTCCCAAAAGGAAAAAAGGCAGAGGGCAACAGAAGAAGCCAATGTGGCTTCACGATAAACTCAAAGACGACCTGAAAACAAAAAAGGACACGTATAGGAAGTGGAAGGAAGGACAGGCTACAAGTGAAGAGTACAGGCAGGTAGCACAGAACTGCAGGAATAGTGTCAGGAAGGCTAAAGCTGAGAATGAGCTAAGGTTAGCGAGGAATGCTAAAAGCAACAAAAAAGCTTTCTTCAGATACATGCACAGTAAAAGACAGAAGAAAGAACTGGTGGTTCAACTACGCAATGAGGATGGCAAATTGATAACAGAAGACAAAGAAAAGGCAGAAGTGTTCAATTCCTACTTCGGCTCGGTCTTCTCCCAAAAGAGGGTCTATGACCCCCCTGGCAAACCTGAAGTGCATACTGAAGGGGCAGGATTGCAGCTTGAGATTAATAGGCAAATGGTCAAGGAGCACCTGATTACTCTGAACGAGTTTAAATCTCCAGGGCCTGATGAGCTGCATCCTAGAGTAATAAAGGAACTGGCAGAAGAACTCTCAGAACCACTGTCTATTATCTTTGAGAAATCATGGAGGACAGGTGAAGTGCCAGACGACTGGAGGAGGGCAAATGTTGTTCCCATCTTCAAAAAGGGCAAGAAGGAGGAACCTGGGAACTATAGGCCAGTCAGTCTGACATCAATCCCCGGGAAGATTTTTGAGCAGATTATAAAGAAGTCAGTCTGCAAGCACCTTGAAAACAATGCAGTGATTACTAGAAGCCAGCATGGATTTGTCAAGAACAAATCCTGTCAGACTAATCTGATCTCATTTTTTGATCGGGTAACCTCCCTTGTGGACTGTGGGAATGCTGTGGACATTATATATCTGGACTTCAGCAAAGCTTTCGACAAAGTGCCTCATGATATCCTGATTAGTAAGCTAGCTAAGAGTGGGCTAGATGGAACAACTATCAGGTGGATCCACAACTGGCTACAGAATCGGACTCAAAGAGTGCTTATCAATGGTTCCTTCTCAAACTGGGGAGAGGTAACGAGCGGGGTACCACAGGGCTCGGTCCTGGGCCCGGTGCTCTTCAACATTTTTATTAATGACTTGGATCAGGAGGTACGGGGAATGCTTATCAAATTTGCAGATGACACAAAGTTGGGTGGAACAGCTAATACTCTGGAAGACAGAAACAAAATTCAAAGTGACCTCGATAGGCTGGAGCGCTGGGCCGAAAACAACAGAATGAAATTTAATAGGGATAAATGCCAAGTGCTGCACCTAGGGAGAGGAAACCAAATGCAGAGTTACAGAATGGGGGACACTTGGCTCAACAATACTACAAGTGAGAAGGATCTTGGAATTGTGGTAGATCACAAACTGAATATGAGCCAGCAATGCGATGTGGCTGCAAAGAAGGCAAATGCAATTTTGGGCTGTATTAATAGAAGTATAGCTTCCAAATCGCGGGAAGTGATAATTCCCCTTTACTCGGCACTGGTTAGGCCTCATCTTGAGTACTGCGTCCAGTTCTGGGCACCACACTTTCAGAAGGATGTAGACAAACTGGAGAGGGTTCAGAGGAGGGCAACAAAGATGATAAAGGGACTGGAAACAAGGCCCTATGAGGAGAGACTGAAAGAACTGGGCATGTTTAGCCTTCAGAAGAGGAGACTGAGGGGAGATATGATCGCACTCTTCCAGTATTTGAAGGGATGTCACACAGAGGAGGGCAAAGATCTCTTCTCGATCATCCCAGTTTGCAGGACACGGAATAATGGGCTCAAGTTACAGGAACCTAGATTCCACCTAAACATCAGGAAAAATTTCCTGACTGTCAGAGCAATAAGACAATGGAATCAACTACCTAGGGAGGTTGTGGGCTCTCCCACTCTGGAGGCATTCAAGGTGCAGCTGGACAGCCATCTGTCAGGGATGCTTTGACCTAGATTCCTGCATTGAGCAGGGGGTTGGACTCGATGGCCTTGTAGGCCCCTTCCAACTCTACTTTTCTATGATTCTATGTGATACTCGCGGGCACCTGCAAAACTTTTTTTAAAATTATTTTTAATTTTTCCCATTTTTTAAAATATACATACATGGATTTGTATATATCCATAGCAATGAATACATATGAAATGCATACAACTTTCTACTAATTATACATAAGCTTCAGGAAAAGCTGACCAAATATCCAGATAAGTATCCATTTGAAGGTGGTGTCTGTATGCCACCCGTTATTGAAAGAGTTGTAAGGTCCTCAGTCCATTGCATTATAGGAGGTGAGTGTTTATCCTTCCAATGTTGTAATATCAGTCTTTCAGCCATCAAAAGGACATGGTGTGGCATAGTGGTTAGAGTGTTGGACTGGGACTCGAGAGATCCAGGTTCTAATCCCCGCTCGGCCATGAAACTGACTGGGTGACTTTGGGCCAGTCACTGACTCTCAGCCTAACTTACCTCACAGGGTTGTTGTGAGGATAAAATGGAGAGGAGGAGGAGGATTATGTAAGTCGCCTTGGGTTCCTTGCAGGAAAAAAGATGGGGTATAAATATAATAAATAAATAAATAAATGGAGAATCCATTTACACTGACCATTTGTTAATTTCCATGTAGCAGGTAAATAATTTAAAAGAATGTGTACATCAGTGAATATTAAAGGCTGTTCCAGTACAAAATTTATCTGTGTAATAACCTCCTCCCAAAAAGAAGCAACTACTGGACAGTGCGAAAACACATGTCTAAAAGAAGCATTAGCTGTATTGCACCACCAGAAATTAGCCAAATTAGACAATTTCTTATTAAAGACACGTTGCAGTGTCCAATAGACATGAAAGAAAAGCCTTTGCTGAATAAGATGCACCCTAAGTTCCATAGGCATGATAGATGCCATGCCAAAGCAGTGATTCACCGATTAGGCATTTTGTGGTGATGCCCACAGCAGTTTCCCAAAATCCCAAATGTGACAACGGGTCCTGAAAAAGTTGGGGACCCCTGATGTATAGAATTGTAAGCTAAACAAGTTTTATACTCTTATACTCTGAGGTAACTGCAACCTCCCTCTTTCTCTAGGGGACAACCACAGCGTAAATGCAATAGGAAAAGACAATAATACACAACCCCTCAGTGTTTTGCTGGTGGATGTTAAAAACAAACAAACACACAACACCTTAAATTTCATCCAATTTATATCTTGGGCTTGTTTAGAACTTCCCATTTCTTTTTCTGTATGATTTTCTGCATTTTTTAAAAAATTTTTTTGTGGTTCATCATAATAACACTACTGTGAGGAGAATAGTACAGTAATTATCCCCCTCCTCTAACAATATGGCTGGAAACAAGCTGCAGCATGCAGAAGATGGAGTTGCTATTATCTTTTGCCAGCAAGGAAGTATGATTAAACAATAGAAGCTGAAAAAAATATCTCAGAACGATACTTTCAATACACAGTGTCTGCAACAAACGCTGATTTTAAAAAGTGTGTGTGGGGAGGGAATTGAAATGAACCATTAAAACATTCCATTTCATGTTGCAAGGATATCTGTTAATAAAATATTTTCTTTTCTTGAAAGTTAGTCCCTTTTTTGATCATTGATTCTGTTTCTAAAGTTTGGGATTTCACTCAAATTGCATTGCTTATAAAAGGAGATATGAGAATGGAGGTGAAGAGGGATGAGAGAGTTGGAAAGTCCAAGAAGATAGACAGGGATGTGTGTGTGTGTGTGTGTGTGTCCGTGTGTGTCCAGAACTGGGAGTTTTCTGCTTTTCCATGGTCGCACTACAGAAACTGTTATTTGGTGTGGCATTTGATATTCTGACTGAGACATTCAGCTCTCAAATTTTCTTTTAAAAAAAAGCAATGACACAATCCATTATTTATTATTACATTTTTATCCTTCCCTCCTTCCAAGGAACTCAGGACATTGTTCATGGTCCTCCCTTTCTGTCCTCACAACAATCTTGCAAAGTAGGTTAGGCTGAGAGATGGTGGCTGGCCCAAACATGGTCCTTGTCTGAGGTTGGTTCCTCATACCTGAGTTGCCTTTGTAGGCTCTTTATATGACTATTGCCATGCAAACTACAAAGCTCATGACAGCTTTCCAGGCTGATGCGGGATACAGGTGTGGACATATGTTGACTGCACAGTGTGTGTATCTATTCCAGTGTTCTCCAACCTTGGGTCCCCAGATGTTTTTGGCCTACAACTCCCAGCATGCCCCAGCTAGCTACGCTGGCTGGGGCATGCTGGGAGTTGTAGGCCAAAAACATCTGGGGACCCAAGGTTGGAGAACACTGATCTATTCTCTCTTCAAAACTGTCAAGTCTATGTGTCTTAATCCCACTTCTCCTGGTTAGTGGAACATCTTATTCAGGTCTAGGCGTGGTTTCTGTGACGCTGCCCATCCTTTTCCCAATGGTTCTCTTTACTCTTGAGGTTTTGAATATTGCCTTTTTATTAAATAAAATATTAAAACATTCTGCTGGTGGTTCCACATGAACCTATGGCCCGACTGGAGTCCACCGGGAGAAGAGCCTTCAATGTGGTGGCTCCATTTCTATGGAACTCCCTGACTCTGGAGTTCAGGAAGCCTCTGAGACTGCATTGCTTTCGATGCCTGCTGAAGACATCCTTGTACTGGGAAGCTTTCCTTGCTGACAAGCCATGGTTTTAATGTTATCCTGTTTTTAATGCATTGGTGTTTTTTTTACTCTTTTATTTGTTTTTATCTTTTTATTGTTCACCGCTCCGGAATCTGCTTAGACATGGAGCGGTATACAAATACTGTAAATAATTTAAATAAATAAATACGTTAGAGGTCCTCAGGAATCCAACTTCTGCTTCAGTGACCTTTAATGGAGGATACACAGAATGCTCAGGACCTTGGCTATCATAGAGTACTCGCTTTTTGGAAGAGGGTCAGAAATGACTGGGTTCACTGATGCTGCTTTGTTTGTGCTTGTCTCTCTTGTTAGGGTGATTACCGTCTTCCGCTTGAGCAACTTTTCTCAGTTTTTTGTTCAGCCATCGGAATGGAAAGGAGGCATTCAGCACCAGGATGATATCTTATGTGCAGCATTTTTACCTCCACAGACTCTAGTTACAGGTAGTGGAACATTTATTGCCTAATATATCATCCTGAAATTGGGACTTGGCTATCATCATCTAAATGCATGGTTGGTTCTGCTGCTGCCTGGCTTAGCTTCTATGCTCTGGCAGAGCTGAATTGCTTAAAAGATGCAGACAATTGAGAGCTTCCTAAGAAGACCAGGAAAGCATGTCATAGGGAAATGATGGGCCTAAACATCCACCCCCCTCTCACTCAGGGATGTCTCAAGATATTTTGGCACCTGAGGTGAGGTACAATTTTGGTGTCCCTCCCACAATGCTACCACTATTAATTCCTCTGAACTGCGTAGAATGGGTTCATGGGACCTCTACCTGCTTGAATGCCTCCATTGGCTGCGCACCCTCCAAACATAGCAAGCTGATTGGTCCAGCTCACTGCCTCACAAACACACTGTGATGTAAAATGGGATACAGCCGCAGCCTGGACTGGCCAATGCAGCACTTCTTTCTTTCTTTCTTTCTTTCTTTCTAGTATTTGTATACTGCTCCATATCGAGGCAGATTCTGGAGCAGGGAACAATAAAAAGATAAAACAGATAAAAACAATAAAAACAATACATTAAAAACAGGATAATATTTAAAACCGTGGCTGGTCAGCAAGGAAGGCTTCCTGGAACAAATATATCTTCAGCAGGCGCCGAAAACAACACAGTGTTGGTGCCTGACTGACCTCCAGAGGTAGGGAATTCCATAGAAATGGAGCCACCACACTGAAGGCTCTTCTTCTGGTGGACTCCAGTCGGGCCATAGGTCCATGTGGAACCACTAGGAGAAGGTCCTCAGATGATCTCAGTGACTGGACACTTTCCCTTACTGCATGTCAAGTCTTGCTCGGCCACCATTGATGATGCCTCCCTGGGGGTCATTTGGCACCCTTGGCTCTCTTGGTGCTCTGGGCGACTGCCCACCTTGCCTTCCCCTAGAAACAGCCCTGCTCCCACCTGAGGCTCTCTACCCCCAAGTTAGGGGCTAGTGCAGGCTGGGAATTCTGGCATTTCTTATTAAACAGCTCTTACCAAGTCAGTGGGGTGAAGTCAAGGAAATAAATCAAGTGAGGTTGGGCATTTCCAGGCAAGGTCAAGGTCTCGTAGTGGGAGACTCCCTCCTGCGGGGGATCGAAGCCAAAGTATGTCGCGAAGACCCATGGACTCGCCAGGTGTGCTGTCTCCCTGGGGCACGGATTAAGGATGTGTCAGAGCAGCTGCCGAGGCTCATGCAGCCCACCGACACATACCCCTTTCTTCTCTTCCACGTGGGTACAAATGATACTGCCAAGCGGAGTTACAAAGAAATCACGGCAGACTTTGAAGAGCTGGGAAGGGAACTCAAGAACTTCGGGGCCCAGATAGTTTTCTCATCCATCCTTCCAGTACTTGGAAGAGGCATAGAAAGGGAAAGAAAGATACTCCGAGTGAATAACTGGCTACGAAGGTGGAGCCGACGTGAGGGATTTGGATTCTGGGACCACGGGCTACACTTCCTGGAAGATGGACTGCTGGCAAAGGATGGGTTGCACCTCACAAGGACTGGGAAGAATGTGTTTGGCCACAGCATGAGGAACTTAATCAGGAGGGTTTTAAACTGAATCCAACAGGGGAGGGAGACATAAACTCGGGGGTACCAATGGAAGAAGGCCTCTATGCCACAATGGAGAGAACAGCTCCAGCGGTGCCCATTGATAGTCTACCACAAAATGTAGGGGGAAAGTCGGACTATAAAGCACATAGTCTTCAATGTCCTTATACTAATGCCCAGAGTATGGGCAATAAACAAGACGAACTTGAACTCTTGATACATGAGGGCAAGTACGACTTGATAGGGATAACTGAAACCTGGTGGGATGACTCCCATGACTGGAATACAGCAATTGAAGGGTATAACTTGTTCAAAAGGAACAGAAGCAACAGAAAGGGAGGTGGAGTTGCACTGTATGTTAAAAATACGTATCTCTGCACAGAGATACAGGAAGAGGAGCTTGGCAGCCCCATTGAGAGCACCTGGGTTAAAATAAAGGGGGCAAAGAATAAAACGAACATGGCGGTTGGAGTCTACTACCGACCACCCAATCAAGGAGAAGACGAGGATGGAACTTTTGAAAAGCAAATTGCCATTGTTTCAAGGAGGCACGATGTGGTAGTAATGGGAGACTTCAATTTCCCTGATATCTGTTGGGAGACTTATTCAGCCAAACATGGCCCCTCCAAGAAATTCCTGAGCTGTGCTGCTGATAACTTCCTCCTACAGAAAGTGGAGGAAGGAACTAGAGGATCGGCTATCCTTGACCTGATTCTAACCAACAGAGACGAGTTAGTGGATAAAGTGGCAGTTTCGGGAACTCTGGGGGAAAGTGACCATGTTATACTTGAGTTCTTGATTCTAACAGAAGCAAAAGCTGAGTGTAGCCAAACACGTACCCTGGATTTTAGGAAAGCCAATTTTAACAAACTCAGAACAATGATTAGTAAGATCCCATGGCAAGTGACTCTTACGAGAAAGGGAGCCCAGGAGGGGTGGGAGTTTTTTAAAAAGGAAATTTTAAAGGCACAATTGCAAACAATTCCCACAAGGAAAAAAGGCAGAGGGCAACAGAAGAAGCCAATGTGGCTTCACAATAAACTCAAAGATGACCTGAAAACAAAAAAGGACACGTATAGGAAGTGCAGGGAAGGACAGGCTACAGGGGAAGAGTACAGGCAGGTAGCACAGAACTGCAGGAATAGTGTCAGGAAGGCTAAAGCTGAGAATGAGCTAAGGTTAGCGAGGAATGCTAAAAGCAACAAAAAAGCTTTCTTCAGATACATGTACAGTAAAAGACAGAAGAAAGAACTGGTGGTTCAACTACGCAATGAGGATGGCAAATTGATAACAGAAGACAAAGAAAAGGCAGAAGTGTTCAATTCCTACTTCGGCTCGGTCTTCTCCCAAAAGAGAGTCTATGACCCCCCTGGCAAACCTGAAGTGCAGACTGAAGGGGCAGAATTGCAGCTTGAGATTGATAGGCAAATGGTCAAGGAGCACCTGATTACTCTGAACGAGTTTAAATCTCCAGGGCCTGATGAGCTGCATCCTAGAGTAATAAAGGAACTGGCAGAAGAACTCTCAGAACCACTGTCTATTATCTTTGAGAAATCATGGAGGACAGGTGAAGTGCCAGACAACTGGAGGAGGGCAAATGTTGTTCCCATCTTCAAAAAGGGCAAGAAGGAGGAACCTGGGAACTATAGGCCAGTCAGTCTGACATCAATCCCCGGGAAGATTTTTGAACAGATTATAAAGATGTCAGTCTGCAAGCACCTTGAAAACAATGCAGTGATTACTAGAAGCCAGCATGGATTTGTCAAGAACAAATCCTGTCAGACTAATCTGATCTCATTTTTTGATCGGGTAACCTCCCTTGTGGACTGTGGGAATGCTGTGGACATTATATATCTGGACTTCAGCAAAGCTTTCGACAAAGTGCCTCATGATATCCTGATTAGTAAGCTAGCTAAGAGTGGGCTACATGGAACAACTATCAGGTGGATCCACAATTGGCTACAGAATCGGACTCAAAGAGTGCTTATCAATGGTTCCTTCTCAAACTGGGGAGAGGTAACGAGCGGGGGTACCACAGGGCTCGGTCCTGGGCCCGGTGCTCTTCAACATTTTATTAATGACTTGGATCAGGAGGTACAGGGAATGCTTATCAAATTTGCAGATGACACAAAGTTGGGTGGAACAGCTAATACTCTGGAAGACAGAAACAAAATTCAAAGTGACCTCGATAGGCTGGAGCGCTGGGCCGAAAACAACAGAATGAAATTTAATAGGGATAAATGCCAAGTGCTGCACCTAGGGAGAGGAAACCAAATGCAGAGTTACAGAATGGGGGACACTTGGCTCAACAATACTACAAGTGAGAAGGATCTTGGAATTGTGGTAGATCACAAACTGAATATGAGCCAGCAATGCGATGTGGCTGCAAAGAAGGCAAATGCAATTTTGGGCTGTATTAATAGAAGTATAGCTTCCAAATCGCGGGAAGTGATAATTCCCCTTTACTCGGCACTGGTTAGGCCTCATCTTGAGTACTGCGTCCAGTTCTGGGCACCTCACTTTAAGAAGGACATAGACAAACTGGAGAGGGTTCAGAGGAGGGCAACAAGGATGATAAAGGGACTGGAAACAAGGCCCTATGAGGAGAGACTGAAAGAACTGGGCATGTTTAGCCTTCAGAAGAGGAGACTGAGGGGAGATATGATCGCACTCTTCCAGTATTTGAAGGGATGTCACACAGAGGAGGGCAAAGATCTCTTCTCATTCATCCCAGTTTGCAGGACACGGAATAATGGGCTCAAGTTACAGGAACCTAGATTCCACCTAAACATAAGGAAAAATTTCCTGACTGTCAGAGCAATAAGACAATGGAATCAACTACCTAGGGAGGTCGTGGGCTCTCCCACTCTGGAGGCATTCAAGGTGCAGCTGGACAGACATCTGTCAGAGATGCTTTGACCTAGATTCCTGCATTGAGCAGGGGGTTGGACTCGATGGCCTTGTAGGCCCCTTCCAACTCTACTTTTCTATGATTCTATGATTCTAAGATGTGTGGGTCCCTTGTGCACAGACCAAAGAACATTCCTAAGTAGGAAAGGGTTCAGGCTAGGTGTACCCCACCTTTTTGGGTTGGTGGGTACATTTGGAATTTTGACAGAGTTTCATGCATGCTCTCACAAAATGGCTGTCGGGGGGGGCTTGCCCTTTCATAAAATGGCTGCTATGGTGAGCATGGCTGGTCACAAAACACTCATTTCCCAGAAGGCAAAGTGATTCGACTGAAATAACAGTAACTTGCCCAAGAACCCAAGTACAAGGCAGAGGTGGAAACTGAGCTCTAAAACACAAAGCCACTCTTTTGAACCAAAATATATATGGTGCTGGAGGGCAACCCTTTGCTTTGCAGCATGACAGCCTCCCAGTTAAAAATAATTAATTAAAAAATTCTTAAGAAACAAAATAAACATCAGCATGGGAAAGGAGTCTGGTGGATGTGAAGAGAGGTGTCAATGGGCACCACATTGGAAACCCCAGACCAAATCCTTGGCTCAAGGCATATTAACGTTCAAGAAGCTTCCAACAGGTCTAGCTAGCTATTCATTCCACTCTTCCTCCTTTTGGTCTGTGCTCAATGGTAGTGAACAGTCAAACTCCCCACTTGACATTCCACAGTTTTTGGACACACTGAGCTGGTTCAGACATAACACTAAAACATAGAACAATCCTAGCCTGCTCCCCACCTCCACCTCTAGCACAGCCATGAGGAGGAGTTTGGAAGCTTTTGTTCAGTCTCAACTGACCACAGCTTGCTGTGTTGTCCAAACCCAGACAAATTGTGGCTAGCCTTAACTGTGTTTAGTGGAGATAAGCCAACTTCGAACCACAGTTTATAAAGCTGGCTTGTTTTCACTAACCATAGTCTAAGATTAAGCACAGTTTAGGGTTGGATGACATGCTAAACTGAGGTTAATCTACAATGGAAGTGGATCCTTCTAGTCTCTTCCTTTTGTCCATTCCAGAAGAGACTACAACAGGAAGGAGCATGCAACATCAGGGGAGGTTAGGCTTGCTCTTATAACACTAAACCCAATGCAGCCACTGTGACCTTGAGTCCTGCCAAGCGTTCACTTAGGTCACTGAAACTTGCATTCCTTAGAAAAATGATTTTGTATGTGCCAAAGAGATGCTTTCTAATACCCTTGACACTGCTCATTAGTATTCATGTCAAGCTTAACTATGGGATTTGACGAACATTTACAGGATTGCTCTTGAATAGCTTGGGTACACATGGGGACTGTTGTTGCTGTTGCTTCTGCCTTTTTAATTTGTAATTGTATGGGTTTTAAAAATATATATATTGGATTTGTTTTTTGTTTTTGTTTATTTTAAAAAAATGTGTACACCACACTGAGATCCCTTGTGCATGAAGTTGGCAGTTAAAATTGGCAGTTTATCAATTTTAGAGATAAATAAATAAAATAAAATTCATGACGCAGCAATAAATAAGCAGGGGGCATTCATGATTCATGCTGGATACATGCAGTTGCATTTTCTCTGGGGGGAAAATAATGTGTGCGTTCAGCCACTTATTTCTCAACTGTGCTATTTCCCCCTGTTCACTACTGTAAGGAATCACTACTATTTGCCATTTTCACATTCTTCTTGCTCTGATTCTGGACTGATATTGTTTGTGATGGTGGATTAACAGCGTTTTAATATTGGGTTAGCATTATGGTATAGATTTGCCCTGTCACCAAATCAGGTTGACCATCAATCATTTACAGTGCAATCAGCCCCATTCCTGTTGGAAGAAAGGCCTGTGGCTTATGCTGGCTCAGCTTGTCTGAGCGTGGAAAGCTAAGCAGGGTCAGGCCTGGTTATTACTTGGATGGGAGACCCCTCCTCTAGTCTCCTGCATTGAGCAGGGGGTTGGACTTGGTGGCCTTGTAGGCACCTTCCAACTCTATGATCTTATGAATCCTATGTCCACCTACATACAAGATCAAGATATCCTCTGAACTCTTGTGGCAGTGAAGCGGGAGGTCATGAAGCGGGAGGTCATGAGGAATGGTAGGGAAGGGTTTAAACTCAATGAGCTTTAAGTTTTAAAAAATTATGCTGATATAATAGTGCAGTTTTGTCTGCACCTCCAAATACGATCCACATCAGTTTGAATTTGGTCACTTCAGGTTTTGGATCTAAAGCAGGGGCAGGAAAGGTCACTAGAGTTGATGGAAGTTGCAGTCTAACAACTTTGGGGTGCGGACACACATTCCCCACCCCTGATCTAAAGCCCTGAATTAGCTGGCTGGTAGGTTCAGGGTAGAGTTGGCCATTAGAGGCTCTCCAGGAGAGACATCCCATTGATTAAACTTTATCCTTCCTTATTAACCTGCTGGCAGGTTCAGGATGTACCCTGGAAAGCCAGACAATATTTGTGTTTTGTCTTGAAATTGAAAGTGGCTCAGCACTTTCTCATTCGAATATGAGTCAATTGACCTGTTATGCATCGTAGAAGGTGTTTGCAAACTGTTCTTTAATCAAGTCACTTGCTGAATTAAGCTTCTATATGCGAAATAGAGGGGATTCTCAGGGAACAGCTGGGGTGAACATTTAAAGAAAACACTGCTACAATGTGCATTTGGTAAGGGAAGGTGAAAGTTGGGAATATAAATCAGATAGGGACAAAATAAGATTGGGTGGCACAAGTTATAGGACGTGTGACTTAAATGAGTATCTATATAATAGATTTTTTATTTGATTTGATATCAAGCCTTGCAGCTGTTCTAATAGCCCTGATTTGTATTCCCTGCAGGCATGTGAAGCCACCAAAGTACATGACATTTGACAGCGCTTCCCCCTTTAACCCCCCCCAAACCTCATATAACAAAGTCTCATCTTTCCATACAGCCCTCCTTGATAGTTCCTTGATTTTTTTATTGTCTAATTCAGGGAGTTCTGGGGGTGAAATTGTGGTGTGGAATAACAGTACAGAAAATGCCTGCATGAAGCTTCGCTTGAATCCTGGAAGATCACTGAAGTCCAGCTCAGGTTGGTGTTTACTGTAATGGGATCCTAGTCTTTGGAGAGCTGAAGAAGCTGTTGGATCCATTTAGAGCAGGGTTGGTGGGGTGGAGCAACATGTGCTTCTCCAGATGTTATTGGGCTGCAACTACTATCAGCCTTAGCCAGCATAGCCAATGGTAAGGGATCATGGGACTTGCAGTCTGACATCTGGAGGGCCACAAGTTGCCCACCCCTGATTTAGAGGAAGGGACCACTAAGACCCAGGAAAAGAGTTGGGATTCTACCTTTCTCAGCACAGGAAACCTAAAGGGCTTTAACTAACAAAAGTATAGCCTTCACCCTTCAGTTGGGAGTTGCTAAGTTGAAGGAGCACCCAAGGCTGGTATCAGTTGACCAGGGGCGGGCAACTTGTTGACCTCCAAATGTTTTGGACTACAAGCCCCATAAACCCCAGCCAATGTGTCCAGTGATCAAGGATTATGGGAGTTGTAGTACAAAACGTCTGTTGTATGCAACATTTGCAATAGACAAACCAGGGAGCTGTCCACTTGGACCCTGGTGCTGAATTCTGGCAGTAGCCCTGAGGCATCTTGCAAGGCTACACAATGAAAGGTCATACAACAGAGGCAGGTGGAGGGAGGTGGAGATTGGCGTCATGCCACTCCAGACACCTGGCTGATAGCTCCAAGGGACATCCACTTTAGCCTGGATAAGAGCTGTCTAGTCAAAAATACAGATCACCAATTAATTACCCAGCATTAACTAGCCATACTGGGTGTGCAACCACAAATGGAACTGATCATCTGTCTCTATGGCGAGAATAATTTTACCAAGCATCTGCACTTCAGCAGAAGTCCCAGAAAACAGAGGAGCAGTAACATCCCCCTTATTGCAATGGCAGATACTATAGACCAGTGGTGGGCAACTGCGGGAGGTCCGGGGGCCATTTTTGTCCCCTGGACACCCCCATGTCCCCCTGTAGCTACTGAAAAACATAACTTAATTTTTTTTTAAATGGTGTCTGTAGCACTAGGGAGCACCAAAGGGTTAAAATTAGCTTCTTTGCAAACGAAATGTGACCCTTTGGGTCAAAGGGTCAAGTTTAGCCTGCAAGCACTAAGACAGTCAAGTTTAGCTTGCAAACAGGCTAATTTTGACCCTTTTGGCACTCCATAGCCGCTATGGATGCAATTTCCCCACACACCCCAAAAATCCCCCGATTTTGGGGTCAGCAGGGGCTGCATGCAACCTGTGGGCCGCATGTTGCTCATCTCTGCTATAGGCAATCTCCTCTCCACATGGTTGTATGGCTACTGCCAGTGAGTTATCACTTGGTAAATGATTGTTTGTTTCCACCTGCATAGCACCCTAATTCTTTTGTTCTGTGGGATCTACCAGGCTAGAAAAACTTTGATCTATGAAATTACTAATAATGAGTTCCAGCTAGGGGGTTGTTTATGCCTTTGCCTTGTCAGAGTGACAAAAGGCAGCAGAGAGTTTGCTCTTCCTTGAGATGCATTTGCGAATTCCCCATCATTCTCAAGGCCATTGCTTCTGTTTATTGTCCTGGATCTACGTCAGCATTTTTATATTATTACCTTCAGCAGGGAGCATTCCCTTAATTTTTGCCTTATTTTAGTACGGGGTGATAAATAATTGCAGGCATCCCTGCTGCAAGTGAGCCTCGCAGAGCCTCCCCTTGAGGCTGTTCATAACCTGAAAAATTTCATTTGGTTGAGAGTCTTCACACACTAATGGTGATCATATATTAAGCGCCGTGCCAGCAGGCAATTTGTAATTGTTCCCTCCTCTACAAGCTGCAGCTTCCATTATGGAAGAATAACTGGTGGATGTGAGGTGGGTGGTGGGTGGGTGAAGCGTGCGTCGAGGCAGGAAGGGAAAACATATCCTCTGCTAATGGTACAGAATGGCTTGACACATCGTTTTTATATTTCTTCCTTAAGTTGCTTGACACTTCTCCCAGGACACATTTTAAAAGATATATATCCAAAATCCTGCTGTCGAGGTTGGCTTAGAAAACTAAAACACTAGACAGAATGATAAGAAAGGAGACATTTGATCTATTGCTTCTGTGTCAGCCACAGGAAGGGAGGCAGTTTTTTTTTTTTTTTTTAAATATTTTATTAAATTTTAAAACAATACAAAGAAAATAACATACACACATAACTAATATTGTGCTCCCATCACCATGGGACCAAACAATCCAATAACTCTATAATTGTTCATTATTCCAAAAATACAATAAATCTTGACAGGGTAAACTCCCTTTCCCCCTTTTAAACACATATTCCAAAAATAAACCCCAAATATCCTTAAAATTATTTTTCTTTAATTGACCCCTTTTGCATTTAATATTACAAGTCAACATATCATTCAAAGCCATATCCCGTACTTCCTTATACCATTCATTAATAGTGAAAACTTGTTGGATTTTCCATTTCCTTGCTATCATTAGTCTACCTGCCGTTAACAAATTTATGATTAATTCTTTAACATTTTGAGAACCGATCACCTTTTCCGTTATTGTTAGCAAAGCTAGTTTAGGGCATACCTCTAAATCAACTCCAACAATTTCTGATATTTCCTCAAAAATCATTTTCCAAAAATCCATTACATTTTTACAACTCCACCACATATGAGCATATGTACCCAATTCCTGACATCCTCGCCAACACATTGGAGAACATTTATTATCTATTCTATTTAATCTCACTGGGGTCAAATACCATCTCCAAATTAGCTTATAAAAATTCTCTTTAATTCTTATAGACATATTTTTCAATATTCGCCTATCCCAAATCTTATTCCACTCATCCTTTGATATTTCCTCTTCAAACTCTGTATCCCAAACTATTTTAAGATTTTCTGCTTGCTCTTCTGATTTCTGCAACATTTTATATAACATCTTTGTAAGACCCCTAGCTGATGCATTTCCTTCTACAAGTTCTCTAGACATAACCACCTGCTCAAATGCAGTGAAATCCCTTTCATGCTCATGTCTCCTCTTCCATTTCTTACCCCATTGTACTAATTGAATTAAATTTAACCAAGAAATTCTTCCTGCCCCAACCCTATCAATTATTTGCTGTCTTGTCTCCATTTTTTCCAGCCAATCCATTAAAGTTATCACCTTTTTCTCTCTAAAAATTCGTTCCAAATGTCTAACATTCTCGGGAAAATCTTCCATAACCACCACTGGAGTAAGCGGGGATATACCTGGTAAAAATATTTCCTTATTTCTACCCCAAATTTCTAACATATTTTTTAAAAGGGATTTTCTAATCTTTTTGTCATAATATGTCCTTGTTTTGTAAATAAGAATTTATCCACCCTATTACCCAATTCAAATGCTTCTATTTCCCACCACATAAAATCTTTTCTAACAATAATATCCATGATATATCTAAGTTGATTAGCTATATAATACCATTTTAAATTAGGGAGACCAAGTCCCCCTATTTTTTGAGCTTTATACCATCTATTCTTAGTAATCCTTGATTTTTCCCCCCATTACAATAGCTATTTAACATTACTTGCCACTCTTTAATTTCTTTCTCTGATATCTTATATGGTATCATTCTAAATAAAAAATTAAACTTCGGTAAAATCTTCATTTTAATCAAAGCTATCCTACCAAACCACGATAATCCCAATTTTTTATAATCCTCTATTTGATTTTTAACTTCATCTTTTAGTTTTTTAAAATTACATTCCCCTATTTTATCCAAATCTTTTAATATATCAATACCTAAATATTTAATTATATTTTTATCTTTATATCCACTCCCCTTTGTTTAAATCCCCTTTCCTCCAGTTTACTATAATTAAATGTCATTATCTCCGATTTATCCCAATTAACTTTTAACCCTGTTACTTCTCTAAATTCATCTAAATGTTTCTCTATCCAATCCCAATTTTCTATAGGCCTTTCTAATGTTAACAAGATATCATCTGCAAAAAGGTTTATCTTACATTTGGTCTCTATTCCTATCCCCAGTAATTTCTTCTCCTGTCTTATCGAATTCGCTAACAATTCCATAACTAACACAAATAATACTGGGGAAAGGGGACAACCCTGTCTAGTTCCGCGGCCTAGGCTAATAGTTTCTGTTATTCCATCATTTACAATTACCGACGTGACATTATGAGTATATAATTGGTTAGTAATACCTATAAATTTTTCTCCAAACCCCATAGTTTTTATTAACATCTTTAATGCTGGCCATTCTACACAATCAAAGGCTTTAAAAATATCCAATGCAAGAACCCCCGCTTTCAAATTATTTTTCTTTATTAAATAAATTATATTCAGAACCCTTCTTGTTAAATCTGCCATTTGTCTTCCTTGAATAAACCCACATTGATCTATCCCTATATACTTATTTAGAAAACTATTCATTCTTCTAGCTAAAATTGCTGTCAATAGTTTAGCATCTTGATTAATTAATGATATTGGTCTATAAGAACCTGGTTCTGCTAAATCCTTCCTTGGTTTCGGGATTAAAATGGTCAAGGACTGTTTCCATGACGGGGGGATCTCTCCCCCCTGTAAAATATCATTAAACAACCGTTTTAACTTCGGAATTAACATTTTTTTAAAGACTTTATAATATTCCGCCCCCAGACCATCCAGTCCTGGCGTTTTCCCCTGTTTTAATTTATTTATAGCACTTTCTATTTCAATTTCTGTGAATGGTTGCTCCATTTTCTCTCTATCTTCATCCTGGATTTTTATTTTTAAATTTTTCTCGATATATCTTCTACTCTCAGCTTCCGACCATTTTCCTGCCTTATATAACTCCGTATAATATTCATGAAAATTTTCAATTTATCCTTTACTAGATTATATTCTTTACCCCTCTTATCTTTAATCATCCCCACTAAGCTTTTTTCTTTTTTTTTTGTGCTAATCTAGCCAACATTTTAGAGTTTTTATTACTATTCTCAAAATACTCCCTTTTTGTGTAAATCAAATTCCTTTGTACCCTGTCCAGTTCTTTATTCTCCAATTCTTTCCTTTTACCCTGTAATTCTGCAAAAATCTTTTTATCCCTCTTCTCTAAATACTTCTTTTCCAAATCCCTAATCTCCCCCTCTAGCTTTTGATAAAAAACTTCTTGTTGTTTCCTCAAATTTATTGCCTCTCTCAATCCTATTCCTCTCATTACACTCTTCATTGTATCCCATATTATCGCTTCAGTACATTCTTCTGTTTGATTAAATTCCCAAATTTCCCTCAATTCCTTCTCTATTTTCTCTGTTAAATGTTTATAACGAAAATATTACAATTCAATCTCCATCTTTTCGCTTCTCTATAATCCTTATGTATCTTCAAATCCATGTTAACCAAAGCATGATCTGTAACTTTTATCACTCCTATCTCTGTGCCCAGGACCCTTGAAAACAGTGTCCTGGACACAAAAATAAAATCTATCCTAGAATAATTCTTATTTGCTGATGAGTAAAATGTATATCTTTCCTCATTCCCCTTGACCCCTCTCCAAACATCTAGCAACCCTTCCTTACTAATTAACTTATTCAAGATCGTTAGATTATTTCTCTGATCTTCTCTCGTCGGATTGGATTTGTCTTTTCTTCTATCCAATACCATGTTAAAGTCCCCAGCCATAATAACCCTTTGATTTTGAAAATTACCCATTTCTTTAAACACATGTTGATAAAATTCTCCTTGATTTTGATTGGGAGCATAAACATTAACAATAACATATTCTTCCCCTCCCAAGGTCCCATACATTATAATATATCTACCTGTATCATCCTTTTTCACCTTTAAAACATTAAAACCACAATTCTTTGAAATTATAATTGCTACTCCTCGCGATTTAGATGATCCACATGCTATCTCATATATTCTAGACCACCTCAATTTCAATTCATTGACTCCTTTCCTTGCCTGGTGCGTTTCTTGCAAGAATATAATATCTGCCTTATCCTTCTTTAGAAGTGCTTCTATTCGCCTTCTCTTAGTAACTGAACCTAGCCCCTTAACATTTAAAGTTGAAATTCTTAACTTATAATCCATCTATTAACATCATTTTTTCTTTTTTGGTCCCCAAAAGTGAAAATAATACACAATAACATACCCCTTAACCCACCCCCACATTCATCTAAACTATCCCCCCTGCTTAGCCAGGGCAACTTGCCCCACCCTAAACCTACCCACCTATCCCAGGGGGGGGGAAGGACCCATCACCAGCCCGAACAGCAGCCCCTCATTCCCTCCCGGATAACTTCTTTATAAAACAGGCAGTTTTTTTGTGTGTGTGCGTGTGTGTTTCTTTTTTAAAAAATCACATATTGGAGGATGCCTTAATTTTCAGTCAATAACAAATCCCTGCCAGAAATGCTGGCTGGGGAACGCTGGGAGTTGTAGGACTTTTTTTCTGACTGAACATGCATAGGATTGCACCCTAAGTCTCTCTTGTGCTGATCCTGATCTTTTGGAGCATCCTGCATGGTGAGAAATTGTACTCTCCTCCTCCAAGATCTCTGTAGCATGCTTAGTAGCCAGGGTGCGCTTATTGTGTGTGTGTGCACACAAGTGGAGCTGAACATTGGTCTCATTTCATGCCCCCACTCCTTGATTAAGGAGTCTTACTGAGAGTGTCTTGTTTGAGTTTTCCCAAATTCCTGTCCTGTACCAAATCTGGATAGGTAGGATTGCATAGGATTGCACCTTTAAGGACCTAAAACATGGAGTAGAGATTGTAACAAGCCAACAGGGCCAGACATGGGCATGATTCTGGATTTAAGGCATCTGGATTCCATATTCTGGAAGGACCCCAGAACATTTGGTTCAGCTGACTGGTCCAGAATGTGATCGCCTGATGGTGTCTGCTTGTCCAAAGCTCATTGTGCTAGTGTTATTTATTTATTTATTTCATTTCTATACCGCCCAATAGCCAAAGCTCTCTGGGTGGTTCACAACAATTCATAAAAAACACACAAACCACAATATAATCAAAACAGCATAAAAATTTCAATATGCAAAAATGAAAAACAGAATTTAAAATGATTTGAGCAGCTAAAATGTTTTTTTTTTTTTTTAATACAGTGAGACCAATATAAAAAGCCCCCCATAGGCCATTAAATGCCATTGAATACCTCGGAGAATAGGGCAGTCTTAACCTGGCACCAAAAGGATAACAGAGTTGGGGCCAGGTAGGCCTCAGTGGGGGATATCATTCCATAATTGGGAGGCCACCACTGAGAAGTTCCTTCCCCTTGTTGCCACCTTCTGAGCCTCCCTCACTTGGAGGAAGGCCTCACTGTTCCATCATGGGAGGGCTCATATAATACTGTGGGGAGTGCAAGCTGGAAAAATTCGATTTATGGAATAGGTATAGGAATGACCCAAAAAATACAGGGCGGTTGGAACAAGGCAAAAAGAAGGGGCCAACTAGAAAAGGAAAATCTGCATTGCACCTCCTATATGAAAAAGTGGGGTGCACAGGTATATAATAAAACAGCAACAGGGTTGCCATGGAAAGCTGTGCTCTCTCTATGTAACTTGGGGTTATCGGGAGTAACTATCCTAATTCCGCATATAACCACTGCGGATATGTAAGTCCGTATAAATGTACAATATTATACTGATATGTTGTGTGTGGAAGGGTGGGAACCAAACAACCACAGTCTTGAACTTTTGATAGGTCATGGCTGAAAGGAGGGCAAACAAAGACAGCTCTCGCCATTTACTTTGCCACCCCTTTTATCCTATTTTGCTCCTCAGTTGCTGAACTGAAACGGCCTCCAATTTCATTGCCCCTGAATAGAGTGGAGAAATTGGTGGGAGTGGGGTGGGGTGGGGTGTTAGCTCTCTAAGTCTCTTCTGGTACCTGGAACTTGGTGATATCGTCCAGATTCAGGAGGAAGGAGTAGAAGGAGCTGCAGATACAGTAATACCTTGGATTGCAAGTAACTTGGTTTGAGAGCGTTTTGCAAGACAAGCAAATTTTTAAATATTTATTTAATTTTTTTGACTTCATATACAAGCGACGTCTTGCAATACAAGTACTGTAGTACAGCTTAAATTAAAAATCTCTGTACAAATTTTTTTGGGGGATTTCGTTTTGATATAAGACTGTTTTGGATTACAAGCATGTTTCCGGAACGAATTATGCTCTCAATCCAAGGCATGACTGTAGACCCAGAGGGAGGCTGATGAGAAACATGCCAACCCATATAAGCTTGTTACCTGCCTTTGGATTTATGTTCTTGGGTGCTTTCAGAATTTTGAGTTCAAATTTTATCCTTACGGATTTGGGAAATCTGTCATATTCTGAATCTTTTTTAATGCATTCCCCCCCCCCCAGCACTGCCCCAGCTATTTTATACTTGTAAGCAAGAAATTTAGTGTAGCCAGTGGAGGCTGTTGGCTCCAGTGTCAGTGGGGCAGTGTATCCCCTCCGGGTTGTAGTCTGAACTGTTAAGGAGCTACCCATGGTGCTGAACCTAGCTTGGGGGCAGGGTTCAGCACCATGGAGAGCTCTGTTAAAGTTCAGACTAAAACCCAGAGTGGATACACTCCCCCCACTGACACTGGATCCACCAGTGTCATGTAGCCATGTACCTCCCCCCCCCACTTTAAAAAAAAAAGGTTAGGCTGGATACTAATTACCACTCTGCCTTGACCTGATGACTCTTACCAGCTGGGATCCAAGGAACCACCCTAGCTCTGCAAGCCCAAATGGATTTTGAGCTTGTGTTTCTCAATCTCATCCAACACCCCTCCCCCCCTCCTTATGTTGCATATCAAACCAAGTGAGATTTTAAAGATCAGCACACTCTCTGCTATTCTGTGGGGGAAACAGTCAAGAATCTTACTGAGAATCTTATGTCAGCTCTTGTTTTGTGCTGAAAAAGAAGCTATTTGGATCCTTGCCATGGTATAATACACATACATGTAGTACCACGAGCGGATAAGGCAGAATATAGACCTTTTAGCCAACTTGAAACCCATGTAATTCAAGCATCTTACTCTACAGTTAAATTGAGCTCAAAAGCCAGCTGGTAAGGGGAAAAAATATGTTAGAGTTGTTTTCTACAATATGGCCATATGCACAAGCAAGCTTCATAGACTTTTTTTGAGGGAAGCTTTCTTAACAAACTCCCTCAAGTTTAAAAAGCAAGTGGTGTGTGTGTGTGTGGTTTCAACTGTTTTCTAACAAGAAGCAGCCGTCATTTCTTAAGCTTCTGTCCTCATTCAGTATGCAGCAACAGAAATCAATCAGTTTTATGATGTTGACCCATAGGCCATATCAAAATGGAACAAGCGTAGAAGCAAGAGTCTGGCGTGAAGGACTGAGATCCTATCGGAACCGAATAAACATATAAAAATGCAAATAATTAAAATCAACAAATATCCTTATAATGAGCTACCACATGTTTTGCCAAACAGATTTCAGTCTTTCTGCAGTAAGGATAAAACACATTACTTTCTCAGCAACCAACCTCTCCTCATTTGAAAAGGGAAAAACAAACGGTTTTCTGTCAAAAACTCATTTGCAAGGAAGTGAGAATCCTTCCAGTGAATTCTTTAGGGGTTATAGTTTTATAGAACAATAAGCTGTTTGCTCTTCCACATATTCAGACACAATGGCTATATTAGGATGTCATAATAAACCCTGGTTTATTGTGACAGGAATGAGCCTAGGCTCTCATGCTTCCCTCTCCTCCAGTGCAACCACGAAGAGGAAATCAGAAGTGTTTACTTCCATTTTTGATTAACCACAGGTTATCATTATGTCCAAAAACCTAAGCAGTGATTAATCTTAACTATGGTTTGTTGAAACTAGCCAGCTTCATAACCTATACAGTAGTTTTAAGTTGGCTTGTTTTAAACAAACATAGTTAAGATTAACCACAGTTTGTCAGGTTCAGTTGACACTACAAGCTATAATTACCGTAATCAAAAGCTTCCAGATGCCACACCAGAGCACAGGAGGGGAGGGGAAGAGCATATGAACCCTTGGCTCATTCTCATCATGACATACCATAGTTACTGTGACATCCAAATGTAGCCAATGATTCATGTACTGTGTGGTATGTGTGCAAAATGGAATAGGTTTTATAGTTCTGGAAAATCCCAGTTTCCTTTTTTTTTTTTTTTTAAAGGAACAAGTTCCTAACTCTCTTGGCTGTATTTCTATTTGGAAGGGAGAGTTGCTGATAGGAAAATCACCATTGGCACATTGATGATATCCAATTTTTCATAACACAATTAAAGGGTGGGCAGAGGGAGCACTCACATGTGCTCCGGATTTTCACCACTGTTGGCACCTTGAAAGCATCTATTTCTTTTCTAGACCCTAATTGGGAATTTCTGCCACAGGTTCTCAGATGCAAGGGAATGTGACTTCTGCCAGCAGGCTGTCCCCTAGAAGACATACGTTATCTGCGTCGGACTATGCCAATTCTGATGCAGAGAACTGCAATGCTATTACTAGGCTCTTCTTCTTGGAGGCCAGGAATATTTCAGAGACAGGTAGAGGATAAGCATCTTTGTCTCTGCTTCATTTTCTATGGCTCGGTTCACAGTCTTCCTTTTGAGATGAGGGGATATATGGATGGAGACCGACTCTGCCAAGTTGGATTTTGAAAAAGGAAGGCGGAATCAAACCAGTCCATGATGGCTGGGAAGGCTTTAAGGGCTCCCCAACTGTCACCTCATCAGACAGTAGAAAGGGGGTTGGTGGGGGATATTTTATTTATAAAGTAAATGTTCCATCCCCCCCTCCCCCCCTCTCCCTGCGTTTTATGGCTCCCCTTTTCCGTACCTTTTCTCCAGCTCTGCCACTTAGAGTGACCATGTGTCCCACTTTACAGTTCTCTATTCAAAGGGCTGTCAAGAACAGTCCCCTGTTTGAAAGTGTCCTTTATTTGAGGGGCTGTCCAGTCCAAGTCTGGTTTAAAGATAAAGAACCAAAACAAGGGGAGAACAGGAGGGGCCTTGAACAGGGCCGGCGCTACCACTAGGCCAACTAGGCGGCTGCCTAGGGCGTATGGCTAAAGGGGGCGCAGAAACGCTCCGCTCCTGCTTCGCCTGTGCCCCAGACCCACGCAGACACTCGCCCTCTCCTCCTCCTCCTCCTCCTCCTCCTCCTCCTCCTCCTCCTCCTCCTCCTCCTCCTCCTCCAGGAACGGACGAGGAAGGGAGGGCGCGGGGCCTGCGCTCCACTTTCCGTGACGTGTGTACGGAAGAGGAGGAAGATGGGAGCGAGCAAGCCTGATCTCGTGGCAGCAGCGGCGGCAGCAGTGGCAGGAGCGCGCGAGGCGTCAGGCAGCCGGGGCTCGCTGCGCTTGGCGTGGATCTGGGCACGGAAGCCGAGCAGGAGAGCGGCCAGGCGGGCATGGGGCAGCAGCAGCGCCCATGAAGGCAGCTCCGCGCGGGGCTGCTCGCTTGGCGCCGAATCCCGCTCTGCCTCCTCCGCCTCTTCCACCTCCTCCGGGCAGGCGGGCTTGCCTCTGTCCGCCAGGGCGCAGCTGGAGCGGCTGGTGGCTGCTGATCCGCCGCAGCTTGGTGCCTCTTCTCGCCTTCCTGCCTTCCTTCCTTCCTCCCTTCCCAGGCTGCGGAGGCTGGCGGCAGCAGCAGCAGGAGGAAGCTCGCTCGCTTGGCCGACTCTTCCTCGCTGCCGCTGGGACTGCTGCCGCCGAGGGAGGGAGGGCTCAAGTGGGGGGGGCGCTAAATATTTGAATTTGCCTAGGGCGGCAAACTGCCTTGCACTGGTCCTGGCCTTGAAGCTGCCCAGCCACAGTTAGCACCTGGACAGCAGATTGAGCAGGCAAGCACATACCTAGGTCACCTGGTCACAGTGTTCCCCACTATGGTGAGAGGTCTTGTATTTCTCTAATGCTTCTGATATGGGACTTGATATGCACAAGCCTGTTCCTCTATTTGAGGACAACCAAGGGTGCATAAAGTTGGCACAGACTGAGAGAATAAATTCCCGCACCAAACACATTGATGTGTAGTATCATCTGCTCAGGGACTCACAAGAGCAAGGGACTATTGAGCTCCAGGATTGTCCTGATGATTGCGGATGGGCTAACCAAGCCTCTACCCAGAGATCGTCATCATGAACTTTGGAGAAGATGAGCCTGAGAGTGTGAACCATCTTTTGTCTAGAAGGGGTGTTGGAAAATGGGATGAGATGTCACACTTTGAAGGGAGGGTTTTTTTTTAAAAAAAGATGACTGCCCATTAAAGGGTTAAGGCAGACTCATATAGTCTGGTTGAAGGACAGGGTTCAGGGTTCAGTGGATGAACCACTTGATTGAATCAGGGGAGGGAATGCTGGACATTGCCTAGCAACAGGTTTGAATTCCATTTTAACACTCATCTAACAGACTATTCTAGTGTTAACTGACTTAACTGTGCTTGCTGGTTTAGCAAAAAGGATTGCCCTGTGTGTGTTTTCCTTACCTCAAAGAATTGAATGAGTAACGTTTAAGAAACTGCACTTCTGTAACCTTCACGTTTTAGTACCTGAGTAACCTTATGTTACAGTTGTTTATCAGTTTAAAGAGCATCTACTTACAAACAAGTCCTGTGTGCACGTGTGCTTGTTTGAGAAAAGTCTCCTGCGGCTTTTGCGCTCTGCCATCACTTTCTAAATGTGCATCTATACATATAAAAAAATTAGCACATGCAAATGTTATGCAAATCAGTGCCCTCTTTTGTCTTTTTCTTCTTCTGCCGCCGCTGCTCCTGCTGCTGTGATTCATTTCCTCTTTTTTGGTGATATTTAAGTGGCCGCCCTATCTATGGTATTCTTTTTGAGATGGGGCAACCAAATTCTAAATGTGGTCTCACAACCTGATTTATATAACGGAATTATGATTAAACTTGCTCTTTAATGCTCAGTCACCTTCCTCATCATTCCTAGCATTGAATTTGCCCTTTTCGCTGCTGAAGTGAGGCACACTTGCGTAAATGCATGTAATACATGCCATCCATATAAAACAGTACTGGGGAAGAGCTTCTTATCTCTTTGGGGTATGATCCATCCCTTCTGAGCAGGGCTAGGGTAGCAGAGAGATGTTTCTGTGTGCCAGCCCCACCAAATCGGCCATGGGGTAGCCTAAGCTGGGGCCTTGGAGGGAGCTTGCCTGACTGCTTTGTTCTGGCAGAGCCAAGTGATGCCCCTTTGGCAGTGAAGAAGGGAAATGTCGAATTGGCTCCTTTCTCCTAGCCTGGGAGTAAAGCAGCCCCAGTGGAAACTTCAGGTAACTCTAGCTAGATTTATCCTGTCTGGCTCCCCCTGCTCTGCTCTGCCCAGACCCTCCATGCAGTCCTACCATGGGCAACCAGTGCTTTGCATTAGCCAAAGTTCACAGGGCTTGGCGTGGCCTCTCATGGTTGATATGCAGTATTCTATCAATGCAGCCTCAAACTGCATTAGCTTTTGTCGCAGCTGCACCACACCATTGTGATCAACTACGCTCCTGAGATCATTTCCCCATGTACGACTGTGGTGGCCACTTATGCATCACCCAAAAAGAGGAAATGCATCATCGCCATAAAAGAGGGTACATAAAATGTGCACATGATAACTTAATTCTATAAATGTGCACATTTAGAAAGAATTCTTATAATTTAAACAGAAATGCATTTTCACCATAGCGGGGAAGACCCTGAGCCGGTGACGTGTGTGCTTGACGGTTCAGTCTACTGTCCAGGTGCTCACTGTTGTTGAGCAACTTCTCACTTCTTGTGTTTCTTTAAACTAGACTTCTTGGACAGGAGTCAGGACAGCCTTGGTCTTCTGTCTGGCTGCCCTTCAAATAGAGGACTGTCCTATGTAAAAGAGGATACATAGCCACCCTAGGGATGACTGCCAAGCAAGGCATCCTATACTTGTGGTCACGATGGCATTCCTCTTTTGCCTCTGCGCAGGCCGTGGCAGCAGCTGGAAGCAGTTATGGATAGCACATGCATCTGGTCTCCAGGGCCTCCCCTGTACGAGGGGCAAACAAGCATGTTGCAGCCTCCATCCACACTTTGCCTTCCACCCGCCCAGGGCCGGTGCTACCATTAGGCCAACTAGGCAGCTGCCTAGGGTGCAGGCCTAAAGAGGGCGCCAGAAACGCCTTGAAAAAAAATGCAGCGCTCTCAAGTGGGAAGGGGGGGGCGCTAAATATCTGATCTTGCCTAGGGCACCAAACTGCCTTGCACCGGTCCTGCACCCGCCCCAAACGGAGGTTGGAATGGGCTCCTCGTCATCCTCGACGCTGATTTTTGCCGCTCTCTGACAAAAAGAAAGGAGGGAGTGGAACTGGTTAGAAGCTTTTGAGAATTGCAGCCTGTAGCACACGAGGACAGTATTTAACATGTGTGTCTATATTTAAGCTGGGCCGCATATCTACACCCCCATCCCCCACAAACACATTTTTGTGGGTACATTTGATCCAGGTGAAAAGGGGAGAGCTATTCAGCAACATAGCATCATTCCCAGAGTCCTTCTGTCCTTAGGAATGTGGCTGAGCTGCTAAGGGCAGCCCAAGCTGCCGTTTGAAATACCGAGGAGGCCTGATGGGGTAAACAAAAGAAAGAGCCCTCGGCCAATGTGTTTTTAAAGGTAAGATTCCCCAAGATTCCCCCCCCCTTCAGGGTGACTAGGTGCCCACTTAACAGAGGACAGTCCTCTATTTTAGAGGTCTGGTAGAGGACAGTCCTCTATTTGAAGGGCTGTCCAGATTAAACGGGGTGTAAAGTCAAAGAACCATAAGGAAGGAGAACAGGAGGGGCCTTGAAGTTGTCCATCCACAGTTTGAAACTGGACAGCAGACTGAGCAGGCACACAGGTCACCTAGTCAGTCTTTTCCACGGTGGTGAGATGTTTTGCATTTCTATTTAAATAACAGTTATACTTTCTAAATTTGCACTACAAATTTGCATATGTAAATGATATGCAAATTTGTGGCCACTTTTGTCTTTTTCTTTGGTGAGGCATTTCCTCTTTTTGGGCAATGTGTAAGCATCCACTAATTCTTAGAATTCACCCACCCTGGAAGATCAATCCAATCTTCAGGGTGCATTTCCCCCTCTCATTCCCCTGAAACGAAATACTTCGGCCCGGTACTAGTCTTCTTACTCCCCTCCTAGTTTAGTCAGAATTGAGATGACTGTCCCTGATATAGACAGTGAATTACAATAACCTAAATGAGCAAGTCTGTGGAAGAAGGCTGCTTACATGCAGAGAGTCAAACTAAATATTGATTTATGCCCCCTGCGAGTCAGCGAGAAACTGCAGGATGTTAAGTTGTGATGGAATTTGGTCCAGTCGGGAGTTTCGCAGCCGCTAATCTTGGGAGTATAAAATCATTTCTCAGCTGCTTTTTTCCAGGTGTTTTCTGAATCAAATTATCGTTCTTTCCCTCCAAGGCAAATTGGAATCCTTCTGCAGATTTATCGGCAATGATTTGGGAAGGGTTATTTAGGGTTCTTTGGTGTCCATAAAGTACATAAAATTGACAAGAGGAACTTTGGTTTGCCAAAGAGAAATCCATTTACATAAAGATTTACAATCTCATGTGCAAGTTTTGCAAATAGAAAAATAAAAGGTCTTGAAAACAGGTTCCCGAGGCCTGATTTCTTATTACTATAACTTTTTTCGGAGTGGGGAATCTATGGACTGGACCATATTTCACTACTGTTGGAAAGCTGCAATATTAAAATGGACAGTAAAAGTCAAACAAACAAAATACAAATCTAACAGGGCTCACACACAGTGGATAGCAGGTTCTGATTAGAAAAGAACAGCTGCATTTAGAAAGTTAAACCAAGGAAGAAGCGATACACAATTTCATTGTACCACTCTCATCATGCAGGGCATGCCAGAAGACTAACTCAAGATTAAGGGTGTAATCCTGTGTGTGCTCACATCGGAGCAAGTCCCACTGAATGTAGTGGGATTTACTCCCAGGTATACACCCACAGGATCTGGTTGTACAGCACTTAGGAACTGAAGCCAATGGTTCCAGTTGTCTCTGGAACATAGGGGAAATGTGATGTCCTTCACTTGGCTTATCCCTGGTGCATCCAAAACCTGCACGTCACTTGTGGCCTGACCTGATCTTTCACCTCTTTGCAGGATGCAAAGAAGACTGGGTTGCTCCCATGCCAAACTTTATCTACTTTTGAAGCCAATACATCTTGCAATACATCTTACATCAGGAGCCCATGTGCTGCACTCCTGAGATCCCAGGTTCTGAGATTTGCATGGGAGGCCCTGCTTGTGTGCCCTCCTCTAAGAGTAATTCAGCAGTGACTGGTGGCTCCAATTTCAGTGGGATGGTGTGTCCACTTTGGGTTTCAGTCTGAACTTTCAAGGAGATATCCATGGTCTCCTAGCTGAACCTGTTTTGGGGCTAGGACTCAGCACCATGGACAGCTCCTTAACAGTTCCGTCTAAAGCCGGAGTGGACACCCCACCCCACTGACATCCCGGCTACTTGGCCTCTTGCTGTCACACTCATGCTTATTTCTCACATTTGTGTCCCGTCCTCCCCCCGAGGAGCTCAGCGTCATGAAATGGGACAGAGTTCTTTAATTCTCACAACAATCCTGTGAGGTAGGTTAGGCTTGAAGGTAGTGACTCGCCCAAGGCTACCCGGTAAGCTTCATGGCTCAGCGGGGGCGTGAATCCAGGTCTTCCTGATCCAAGTCCAACACTACCTGTCACACAGCAGTGACTATCATAGGCAGAAGATGCATCCTATATGTGTCCTAAAGGCAGGGAGAAGGGGGAACCTTAGCTCACTGGCAGTGCAGCCATGCATGCAGAAGGGCCCTCTCCAGTTCAGCCTCGAGTCAACGCTTCCTAATGGCAGTTGCCTGAAAGGACCCTTACCAGACACCCTCGGTAGCCACTAGCCACCACCAGCCAAGCAGACAACACTGGGCTAGTCAGACCCAATGGTCTGACTCGGTTCAAAGCAGTTTTTCATACATTAAAATACATTAGAACTTAGAGCATCCTTCCCCAACCTGGGACCAGGGATGGCGTTAAGGGTCGGCATGGTTGGGCACCTGCCAAGGGCCCGCACCCCAACAGGGACCCACTGGCAAGAGCCCCTTGGACCTGCTCCTCCAGTACAACCTGTTTATTCACCTATCTCTTGCTCTGGCCAGGACAATGGTGGTGGTGAGAAGGAGGAGCAGCAGGTGCCACAGCCTACTTGTTGCTCCCTGGCTCTCTACCTGTCAAGCAAGCAAGGGGTAGCAATGATGAGAAAGAGGATGAGGAGCAATGGCAGCTGGTGACAATGGCGGTGAGGAGGCAGACTCACTGAGGGAGGGAGGCCTATTGAGGGTGTCTTGCCCAAGGTCGCTCTAGAATCTGGAGCTGGCACTGCCTTCAGATGCATTGGACTACAACTTTCATCATCTCCAGCCCATGCTGGCTGGGGATGATGGGAGTTGTAGTTAAACACATCTGGAGGATGCTATATTATGGAAGGTGGCCTTAGAGAATGATTTCCCCATATCCTTATTTGATCCCAGGGCCATAGTTTTGGATTAGATGTGCCCCAAAGTGACCTTACTAATACACCATTGTTTTTTCATGTTCGAGGAGGAGCAAACCTGGTATCTTGCGGAGGTGCTGGTTGTGTCCGGTTTTGGAATACGCAGAGAAGCAGGCTACTGGCAGAGGTTGAAGCTCACAGCGGAGTGGGGTCTATTATCATGACCATTGATAAAAGCAGCCAGTACCTCGTAACAGGGGATCTGGTTGGATGGGTGAAGATATGGGACATAGAGGTAAGAGGAAAGACTGATACATTGACCTGGTAGAGGTGAAGCAAACAGAAAAGAAATAAAGCTCCTAGCTCCAAATACTGAGCCTTTAGTTTCACATGAATACTTTAAAAATGCAGTGAAATTGCTCAGGATTTTATTATTTTTTTAAGAGGAAAAAAAGGGCATGTATGTTGCATGCAACTGGTCTCTGGTTCATTCTCCAGCATCTCCAGTTAAATCATGTTGAGTAGCTGGGCTGGGATAGAACTCCTTTTGAGATGTGGAGGGTGGCTGCCAGTCAAAGTAAATGGTATAATGGACTATCCCGGCCTTGTTCAACCTGGTTGCCTCCAGATGTTTTGGACTACAACTCCTAGCATTTCTGACTACTGGCCATGTTAACTGGGTCTGATGGGAGTTGATATTCAAAGCATCTGGAGGGCACCAGGTTGGGGAAGACTAGGCACAAGGAACCAATATCCTGACTCAACGTAAGGCAGCTTCATAACATTCTTTGCAAATTTATAAGTACCCATAAAGATTGGCAGATTTCTCATCATTATACATACTGCGTTTCTTGGGTAATATGGAATTTGCTGCCACTGGTACCCCTATTTTGCGTTATATGAGTAACTATGTCTAATTTGTGAGTGGGGCCCCACCAAGTAGCTCCTCCCCTGACATTACTCATGTCAAATAGCCCCTCCTCTCAGCCTCTGTGCATGCAGCACAAATGTCCACAGGGAGCGGGCCTTCGCATACAACTCTATGCGCAAAGGTTTCTATGCAACCTAGGACCCTGCACTATCGGAATTCCAGTTCATGTAGAAGTCTCTGTGTGTCCAATGGCATACAGAAGACCCTTCTCCCTGCTGACATTTGCACTGTATTTGTCGATGCAAGGGGAAAGGGCTACTCAAGTTCAACGCATGCGACCCTGGCGGTAGAGCTACATAGTGCGGCCCTGGTCACACATTGGACTTAGTTGTGAGCATAATGCCTGGATGGGGGGAATGTGTTGAGATGAGGATCCTCTTCAAAAGGAGATTAGACCAATTCATAGAGGATAGCTATTAGCTATGGACCCTTCATCTTCAGAGGCAGCTTTCCACTGAATATCGACAGGGCAAGGCTGTTGTTGAGGTACCAACAGCCGGGCAAGGCTGCTGTCATCTTTTTATCATCATCATCATCATCATCATCATCATCATCATCATCATCATCATCATATTTGTATTCCACCTTTTTTCCTCCTGCGGTGAATCCAAGGTGGCTTACATAGTTCTCTCCCCCTCTCCCCCTCATCTTCACAACAACCCTGCTGTGAGGTAGGTTAGTCTGAGAGTCAGTGACTGGCCCAAAGTCACCCAGTGGCTTTCATGACCGAGTGGGGACTAGAACCTGGCTCTCCCAAGTCCCAGTCCAACACTCTAACCATTACACCACACAGTGTCTCTTGTTTTTGGGGCTTCCTGGAAGCATCTGGCTGACCACAGATGGAAAAAGGATGCTGGACTAGAGAGACACTTGGTCTGATCGAGCAGGGCTCGTCTTATAAAGGGTGCCACAAACTGGGTGAGTGGGGCTGATTAGCGTGGTGCTGTCCCATTCAATTGCTCCCGCACCGGGGGGTAGACATGTGGGTGTGATTGGCCATGCCCACATGGTTGGGGCATTCACATTTATTTATTTATTTATTATATTTATAACCCCACCTTTTTTCCTGCAAGGAACCCAAGGCGGCTTACATAATCATCCTCCTCCTCTCCATTTTATCCTCACAACAACCCTGTGAGGTAGGTTAGGCTGAGAGTCAGTGACTGGCCCAAAGTCACCCAGTGAGTTTCATGGCCGAGTGGGGAATAGAACCCGGATCTCCCGAGTCCCAGTCCAACACTCTCACCACTACGCCACATGCATGCTGCAGCTCTGGTGCAGTTGTGGGTGTACTGAAGATGGCCATACTGAGAGGCCTTTGGTATATAGGCCAGGCTTCCTCAACTTGTGGGATCCTGTGGGCAGCTGGTTGTCCACTTTGTGAACAGAAAGCTGGACTAGATGGACCCTTGGTCTGATCCAGCAAGGCTCTTCTTATGTTCTTAACTTGGCTCCCTCCAGATGTGTTGGATTACAGATCCCATCATGCACACCCAGCACTGGCAATGCTAGCTGGAGATGATAAAGTCTATAGTCCAACACATCTGGAGGGAGCCAGGTTGAGGCAGGCTGCTTGTGGCTATTCCTCTCTTTCTTCTCTGTGTGATAGATCCGAGCAACTAAATTGGCCATGTGGCTCCTGGTGAAAAACCTATTCCTGCAACCTATCCTTTCCCTCTGATAACGTCAGCCCTTGCTTATTGTCTGCTTTTCTTCAGGAGTACTGTCTTGTTTGGGAAGAAAATGTGGTAACTCAGCAACCCCCTATGATCAGATCATTTCAGGCACATGACGACTGTATCACCTGCCTGGAGACCTGCAGACAAAACAACTGTCTCTTCATCTTGTCATCCTCAACAGACTGCAGCATCGTTCTCGCTGACATTTCTGGCGTTCCATTTGGAATATTTGGACAGGTAGAAACGCCACTTGTTTACCATGGTTTTGACATTATTATTTCCTCCTCATCATCACTGTGCTCATTATCATCATTTAAGAATAAAATGTTGTCAAGGATTCCTGCAGAAATCTTTCTCGAGGGGAAGGAGTATAAAGAATAATCTAATTCATAGTGTGCAGTCTTCCTCCCCCCATCCCACACACACAATTCTCCCTTGCCACAAATACGTAAAGTGACAATTCACAGGGAATTTGGCACATCTCCCCTCTAAATTCGCTGAAGGCAATGTTTGAAATTGCAGGGAGGTAAAAGCTTTCCTCAAAGTGCAGATAACTCAAAGAAATAATTGGATGGGTTGTAATTTGTCTAAATAAAATTGTAAAGCTGAGAGGACTGCATATTCCGAATGTGAGATGTACGCTGATTTAAGCCCCTTGACCTTTTTAATATGCTCGTTGCCTAACTAGAAAGGTACCAGCTCTTAGGACATTAATGTCTAACCTGTATTTTGTGATGAGGGCCTCACACCTTTTGGACTAATTTAGAGTGGTTCTATTTCTGTATTAATGTTCCAAAAAGACATTGTTTCGGAAACCTAGCACCTGGCATAATTTGAAGATTTGACTGGTGCAAAAGGAGGAGTGCGCACCTTCTAGATGAAACAAGAAATATAACAACAACTCACCTTGGTTCTTGGCATCTCCAGAGGGATGTGATTTGGTAATGGCACACTCAGTGTATGTAGCAAGCATTTTGAAATTTGACTTACAGTCAGGAAAAATAACCCTGTGCTTATGTCAGGAGTAACACCACTCCTGGTGGCTTTGTGGCCCGAGAAGCCTAGCCAGCTTTTTAGAAGTTTGGGACAGAAGGGACACACGGCACCACCAGTGCACAGGCATCCCTGCACATTTCTGCCATATATTTACGGCAGGGGTGCGGTACCTCAGGCCTGGGGGCAAAATCTCCAGGGTTCTCTGGATGGCCACATCCTCTTTCCCTCAACCACTGATGGTTTGGTGGTTTCCTGGTTTCTGCATGCTTTCTTCCTATTCTAAAAGGTTGAAATGCCTCTCATAGAGTTAGCTACTGGCAGCAAGAGCTTAAAACTAAAATATGTGTGTGGGGTTTGTTTGGCCGCACCCTTTTGCCTTTGGCCCTGACCCTTTTGCCTTTGGCCTCGCCTACCACTGGAATGTGCCCCCTGAGCACTTCTCCAAATAACGAGCCAGGCTATTGGTCCATTTAACCTGCAGCAGGTTCAACACCCCTGAGTTAAGGCATCCCCCACTGAAGGAAGGAGGGAAGGCAAGAGTCTAGCTAAAGGCTGGCAGTGAAGCAGCAGCCTGGCCCAGAGCAAGAATGTCATCCATGGACAACAGGCAGGAAGAGGAGCTGGGGAGCAGCACCTTTTCTCTCAGGGCACCCTTTCTAGGGGTCTGCTCCAGCAGCTCAAAGCCCCAGTGATGAGTCCCCCTGCTTCTTTGAGACACCTGGAGGTAAGAAGCAATTTGGGTGTACAGCAGGGGTGTGCAACACATGTCCCATGGGCCACATGCACCACCACCCCACACAGTGTGGCCCTAGCTAACCCCCCCATTGCCAAAAAAAAGAAAAAGAAAAGCAAAAAATGGTGGTTTCCAACCAAAATTTTGTGGCAAACCATTTCGGAGGCTTACTAAGGACATGTTTAGGTTGGTTTCAAGCTATATTTGTCCTCAGTAAGCCTCCATAGTGGTTTCAGGCAGGGGTCAGGCACTGAACCTGGAGATGTCAGGGACTGAACCTGAGACCTTTTCCATGCCAACCATGAGATCTACCAATGAGCAATGGCACTTCTGATCATTGTTTGCTGGCTGCCCTGGACATTGACTTTGCCCTGATCTAGTCTACCTCATTGCTCCTGGTCCTTCCAACTGATTGCTGTTGCTTGCAGGCCAAATCCCACAGATGCCCTGACAGCACTGGAAAGATCCATTAATAATAAAAAAATATGTACAGCCTATGCCATTGAGAGCTTCATATATAAAAAATGTAGGATATTTGGATTGTACAGATAATGTAATCAGAAGCCAGTGCTGACTCTAGAGCAGGGGGTCCCCAATCTTTTTGGACCCATGGGTACCTTTGGAAATATGAAAAACTGCTGTGGGCACCACCACAAAATGGCTTCCACAGAGGGTGTGTCTAGTCACGGCTGGCTAGTCAAAAGTGAGCTAAAGAGAAGGGGGAGAAATAGCAAGGCTAGACGCTAGAAAGGGAGAGAAAGAAGAATGCCCTAATGGTTTTTATTTAAAAAAAATGTTTTTGAAGGGGGTTAGGGAGTGGAGAGCTTTGTTGGCACTGTTAGAGGTCCCATGGGCGCCATGGTGCCCGTGGGTGCATGTTATGGACCCCTGCTCTATAGCATTGGCTAGACAACACAGAAATGCACCAGCTCTGTCCTCAGAAGACTCATTACAGGCTATGGAGAGCACACATAAGAGCAAACTAGTGCAGTGGACCACTGCCTAAGGCCTGGCTTCTAATAGAATTTCAGAAATGTATACATTTCTTGGGAAATGCAGGAGATCTTTAAGTTTATGACATATTTCTGTATTTATTTTATTTCTTTCCTAATGTATGAGTTCCCTTCCTGAAAAATGACCTTGCTAAAGGCATGGAAATATCTGATAACCCATTAACAATAACAAGTGAAACCAAAAAATATCAGTCACATTACAGAAGAATGGATCATGTTGGCCTTTCATCACTCAATCTTTTGGCACCCCAAGTTGCCGGGAGCCTCATTTCTGCCCAGCCTGGCATGTGCAAGCTTGTCCTTCACTAGCTTCTGGCTTTTACCTCCTGGAGAGCCACAGTGAGAGCCACAGTGAGTTGCAGAAATGGGCAATCCCATCATTGTTTACATGGTAATTGGATCACCACTTATGGGCAACCTTAGGGAACCTGAAAATGTTCTCTCTCTCTCTCTCTCTCTCTCTCTCTCTCTGTTCTAATTTTGCTTAATATTTTTGCACATTCTTGTATTCACAGTGCAACATGGGAACTGTAGTCTGGGGATAGGGGAAGGAAACATGCTGCTTAGGCAACTATGTGATGCTCCCTTTCATGAGATCGGATCGGATCAGCAGCAGGATTGGATCAGTGAAAAGGAACCTTCACCCCTCCCCACACAGTCATTCATTTTATTATTACATTTATATTCTGCCTTTTTTCCTCTTGCAAGGAACCCAAGGCGGCGAACATACTCCTCCTCCTCCATTTTATCATGCACTTTACTTGTGTACCAGTCCAGCAAAAATCTTGGTTTGGCCAAGGAGGATCATATCACCAAAAATACAAGAGAACCCACAAAGGAGTTTTGAACACCTACATGATAAAGAATCTACCCACTGAAAGGCATACTTGATATGCGTCTGACTGAAACCAACCGGAACTAGTGAACAGGCTTTAAAAAATCCTCATGACATGCCTTGGAAAGAATAGAGCAGGAATTATTCCCGCTCCCCAGATGATCGCATACACCACCAGCCCTTTCATGCATTTTGCTTTTGTAAAGGTTGCCCCATTTATGCCCTGTCCTTGGAGGACAAGCAATTTTCCTGGGTTTCATGATACTGATGGGAGCTGGGGCATTTTTCTGTAAAGTACAAAACAAATGGGCCATAAAAAAAACTCAGGAAGGAATGACAGTTTCTGAGACAGAATAAGGCATTAGTAATCAAGTTCTGACATTCACCAGTAGTAGCAGCCATCCTTGACAGATGAATGCCAACCGGGCAGGTACAAAAGCAGAACATCTCCTTGAAATATGGCTTGTAATTAATTGTGAACTGGTAACACATTTTGGGGGTAGGCTTATGCACTCCACAACAAAAATGAATATTGGGCACAAGAAGTAACGAGTAGCACTCACATTGCAAACCCTCCATTTGTGAGCCTTGTTGGCATTGCAGTATCAGAGCAATTCAGGTTGCGTGAGAAAATTAGAAAAAGTCAGACCACCACCTCTGTAGGGAGTGGAATGCACCCAATGTTGACGAATTGAGAATCAAAAGAGTTTATTGGTGTTGAGAAAAGTGGGGTAAGAAAGAGTGTGTGAAAATACACTGTAGAAGAAGGTTTCTTAAACAATGCATCTAGCCTACTGCTTAGATTACAGGTATAGTATCATCCAGGGTACCATCATTGGGAAACGCAGGTCCTCCGTTAGCTGTCTCAGCGTGTGCTGATCCAAGATAGAGAGACCTGGGATCAACTTGTAAACCAATCTTCCCCAAGCTGGTGCTCCCCAGATGTGTCAGACTACAACTCCCATCATTCCAAGCCAGCATGAACCTAAATTCCCACACAAAGGTGCAGGATGATGTTCAGAACTAGAACTTGGAATGGAGAGTCTGAAAACAAGCTCTTTCCTGGGAGCCTGACTACTCCAAGGAAAATAACAAACACAGACAGAGACAAGGGAACTCAGAGAGAGGAGGCAAGGAAGGGGAACGAGCTGAGAGTGTGAAGGTATAGGTGGCTGTGCTTGACAGGTGACCATGAAAAAACTCAGCACAGTGCTCTAGCCTCCCAGCAACTCATAATAAGTGACACCACTTTCTTTCACACTATGTAGTCATGGCTCCCTAGGATTTTTAGTGGACTGCAACAAGGTCAGCAACCCCAAGATTGGGGTTATAAACCCTGAGCGGGGGAGGCCTGCAAGTGTCTCTGGCTTATTTTGGTTTTTATGCCTCTTGCATACCACTAGGATGAAGGGTGGCTTTAAAATCCTTTTAATAAATAAATAAAGCAATAAACAAATGAATATTGAGCTCACAGTGTGATTGGGATGCACCATGAATGGAAGCTGGTTCAGAAGCCACATCAGGTGTTTCAGCAGAGAGTGAAATGCAATGGGTCTAACTGAGCATACGAGGCAGCAAAGTTCATCCAAGCAAAAAGGGAGAAAGGAGCACTGTCACTGGAATCCTGGGCTAGGTACAAGAGTAGGAGATTAAGAGTGCTAGAAAGAATGTAGGGATGGGTGAGGATTTTGTTTCAGCTTGGTTTTGGTGAGAATTTACCCAAATTCAATGTTCTCCATATTCAGGACAAAAAGCACTTCAAATGTTAATGTGGGAGAAACCAAAATTGGCAGATTTGTCCATCCAGGCCCTGTGGGATTGAATCCTTGTGTACAGGCATCTTTGTGGTGCTGAATTAGGGTTTCCACCTCTTTTTTCTGACAGGCTCCTTATCTTTAACAGCTATATGGTAGGCACATCATGGTCCTCTCCATGCTGGGAATAGCTGCACCTACTGACATTGGCATTGGCAAGTGCCGATGAATGAGAATTTTATTTCATTTCATTTTTGATAAGAAATTGCCAACAGTTGCAACATTCTTCATATTCAGGAGAGAAAGAAGATAGATGTTAAAAATTTGAATGCAGGAGAATGTGAAATTGATAGATTCAGCCTTCCCTAGGACCACGAAGAATGGGCTAAGAACCAAGTGAACCCTGGATGATTCTTGGAGCTGTGGGCAGTGGGTCTCATGATCAAAGAACACGCTGGGTGCCTGAACTCAAGGGCAGTTATAGGCATCAAAGAAAGGGGCAATGACTTTGGGTAGATTCAGAATGAGGTAGAACAAAGGAATCAATAGTTTGACTCTGGGGAATGAAAAGGAACCTCAAGGTGGTTCCTGGCCAAGAATTCAAGCTTAGATGAGTAAGCATTACAAAAGCCATGCTTCTGGGAAACTGTGAGAGGTATTCAGAACAAAAGAGGGCTACAATGAGGGATGCCTAAGTGGTACTGTCACCTGCTGGACCATCTTGTGATGAGGATGCTTCAGGACTGGGCCTTGTTTCCTGGCAAGGTTTTATATTGGTAAATTTAAAGGCACCCTTCCTGGGTTGTATAGCTGGGGTGGTGACTTGGTAGTTAGGAAAGCATTTGCATTTTTCTGTAGTTCCCATGCATGCACTGCAGCAGGGCAGCTCCTTTGATTGCTTGATGGCAGAGGACTCATGGCTTGATTAACTTCAAATTACACAAAAGTCAGTACCAGCCTCAGGAGCCTCTTGCTCCTAGATGCCTTGAGTCTTTTGCCCATGCAGCACTTTTCTCAGATCAACAAAATATATTGGACAAGGTGTTAGGGTGATGCCAACAACAATACAAAATATAAACTACACTTGTATAAGGTTTTACCCTTAAAGGCGGCCTAAAAATAATTTTAAATAAAATAAAACTTTTTAAAATAAATATAAAGCCACTATGGCTGAGGTTCTCAATAACGCTTTGTCCAACTTTCCTGTAAAGTATTGGAAGGCAGGGTGCATCATGGAAGCTCCATCATTTCCTGGCTTTGACCCAATACACATTTCAGATCATAGCACAGCAAAACCAGATGGATCATTACCTTGCCCCCTGAACATTCCGTAGGCTGTGCAGCAAGAAGATTCTAGTCTGGTCTCTGGTGGTGGGCTTGCAGGATCTATTTTGTATTTACCGTATATTAGAATGCTGAGGTCTACCAACCAGAGCCAGACACAAATTGGTGGCTGAGGGTGGGTGGGGCGGCGCTAGAGAATCAATTATCTAATACTTCCCATGAACTATACACTGGGGGATATCTCTATCTCTATCTCATCCATATCCATATCCATATCCATATCTATATGAAGGACCATAGATCAAGGACTCTAACACGACACTCTAAAACTGCCCAGTGGAGCTGAACAAAGAACTGGTCAAAAGCTACCAACTCGTACTCCTGTTTTACAGATGAGGATCACTGAAGGCAATTGCAATAAGCAACTAGCACAAGGGCAGTCATGACAGGCGTTTCTTCTTCTTCTTCTTCTTCTTCTTCTTCTTCTTCTTCTTCTTCTTCTTCTTCTTCTTCTTCTTCTTCTTCTTCTTCTTCTTCTTCTTCTTGTTTTATCCCCTTGCTCTTGTTAAAGTCAGAAATCTTTGGAGATTTACTGCAAACCACCCAGAGATCTACCAGTAGATCCTGATCTACATTCTGCCTGACACTGTCCTAGTCCACTTTAGGGCTGCAAACCTATGCATGTTTAGACAGAAAAAAAGTGCTGGGGAATGCTGGGAATTGTAGAACTTTTTTCTGTCTAAACATGCATAGAATCACGCCCTTAGTCTCCCAAACAGAAGATGGAACACAGAGCTGGGACTCTCTTGCATATCTCATATATAATGTTTGTTTGATATGTACTTTACACTCTGTTCTGTTCTTTAGGAAGGACATTGGAGAATTGGAAATTATGTCCCATCCTTCCCCAGAGGAGAAAACAAGCCCCAAACAAAGGAGGAGAATAACATTAAAAAGGACAAGTCTGTGCCCTCTGTTGAAGATGATCCTCCCCCTAATCCAGTGGAACAAGCTGCACCTGTTACAGAGGATAAAGACGACTCTGTATTCATGTAAGTAATTTCTCTGAAAGCTGATTTACAGCGACATGTTTTGAGAGGGTAGGCTATTAAGAATGAGCCAGAGTATCTAATTATCAGAAGCTTCCTTTCAGAGATAATATTTTAAATAGGACTGGCAAGGAAATGGATTTCTCGTCTTGTCGGAAATCCCGAATCCCTGGACACTATTTTTTTTCTTTTGTCCCAAGTCGGAAAGGTTTGAGGGACAAAAATAATGATGCTGGAAGATTTAGCATGGGAGCGGGAGTGCATTGATCGTCAGGTAAAGAGATGCCCTTTTCTCTGAACTTTTGTTTAGATGAAGATGCTTCCATGGAAGGTATTAATGACTAGTAGATGTTTGCTTCAACAAGCATTGATGTCCGGTGACTACTGGTTGCTGGGCACAACCCCACTGGTTTGGGTGGGGGCTGGGCCAGGGAAGGCAACAGAAATGTACAGTAAGTTTTGCAGCTAGCTGACAAGTAGCAGCCTTTGGAGGTGGCTGTTAGTGGATACTCTTTGCTTTTGGGGGGAATGGATGCTCTGTCTGGCTACATGCTTGCCTGCTCACCCATTCTCAGCTTGTAAATACACAGATAGAACAAGAACACCATAACTGTCCAGTATTCTCTCCCCACAAGAAAGCTGACCCCGTAAAGACGGCTTTTGAAACTTCCTACTGCTTCGGCAAGTGAGGGAATGCAAAACAGTATTTTTGTTTGCCGAGGATGTTTCCATCAGTTCCGTTCCTGGCTGCCTTTAAAGACTAATCAGAAACTGAAATTGGTGTACGATGCAGAGGCCAGATTATTGACTGGTACTAGCCAGTGGGGACTTTACCTTTCCAGTGTTGAAACTGCTCCATTGACTTTCCTATCCATTTTCAGGCCCAATTCAAAGCACTGGTTTTAATCTTTAAAGCTCTGTATGGCTTGGGAGGGAGTGGATCACCTTCTTCCATAGTTATTACAGATTTATCCTGCCCCTCCTCCACCGAGGAATTTGGGGAAGCATGCATGGTCGTCGTCCCCCCCCCACACCACCAGTATATCCTGACAACAGCTCTGTGAGGTAGGTTAAACTATCTTATGGTTACCCAGTGAGCTTTGTGGTGGAGAGGTTTTGAACCCAGATCTCCCGGGTCTTAGTCCAACACAGTAACCACTATGTAGGGTGGCCACTTACAAGTTGCCAAAAAAAGAAGAGGAAATGCATCACCAAAAAAGAGGACCCAGATTTGCATAATTTATAAATGATTATTCTATTTTAAATAGAAGGACAACACATCTCATCATCGTTGGGAAGACTGTGGTCAGGTGACCTGTGTGCTTGACTGCTCCATCTGTTGGCCTGGTGCTGTTGATGGACAACTTCAGGCCCCCTGCTCTAGCCTCTTATGGTCTTCATCTTTAAATTAGACTTGCACTTGATGACCTTTCAAACAGAGGACATGTTCAAACAGGGGACTGTCCTCTGACAGCCCTTCAAATAGAGGGCCATAAAGTGGGACACATGGTCACTCTAAGTAGGTAGCTGGAGAAAAGGTACAGAAAAGGGGAGCCATAAAACGCAGAGAGAGAGAGATGGATAATTTACTTTATGAATAAAATATTCCCCACCAACCCCCTTTCTACTGTCTGATGAGGTGACAGTTGGGGAGACCACAAAGCCTTCCCAGCCATCATGGACTGGTTTGATTCCGCCTTCCTTTTTCAAACTCCCAACTAGGCAGAGTCGGCCTCCATCCATATATCCCCTCATCTCAAAAGGAAGACTGTGAACCGAGTCATAGAAAATGAAGCAGAGACAAAGATGCTTATCCTCTACCTGTCACTGAAATATTCCTGGCCTCCAAGAAGAAGAGCCTAGTAGAGTTGGCATAGTCCGATGCAGATAACATATGTCTTCTAGGGGACAGCCTGCCAGCAGAAGTCACATTCCCTTGCATCTGAGAACCTGTGGCAGAAATTCCCAATTAGGGTCTAGAAAAGAAATAGATGCTTTCAAGGTGCCAACAGTGGTGAAAATCCAGAGCACACGTGAGTGCTGCCTCTGCCCACTCTTGAATTTTGTTATGATTTTGATCTTAAATTGGTGGATTTCCATCTTCTTTGTAAAGTAGAATACATGGTCACCCTACCACTGCACCACACAGAGAACCTGGTTGAGGGCTAAGGTCTGCATCAGAAGCCCTTCTCCATGTGCCCTTGCCTTCAGAGATAACAGGATGGCCACCAGGGGAAGGGCCTTCTTGGTTGTGGCACCCAGCCAATGCAGTACCTTCTCCATAGAGACTCACTTGACATCTTTGTTTTTATATTTCATCCATCAGATCACTTTTAATCTCAACATTTTAGTTGGTCACCGTTGTTCACTGTCTAGTATTTTGTTTTACATGGAATTATTTTATTCTGCTATTTTGTTATTTTATTTCATTTTATTTAAATTTAGTCTGCTGCTTTTATGGTTTTTCTTTTGTTTTTCCTATATGGTTATTACATTGTTGCTTTTGTTTTTTGTTCCCTGCTTTGGGAATTTGTTTTAAATTGGAAAGCTTAAAATATCCAAAATGAATGAATACAATAAAAAGAGTAAGGTTTTTATTTTGGCTCCCAACCTGCACCAGACACACAGCAGCCCAATAAAGATGAAATTTAACATGCGAAGCTTCCTCTGCATGCCAGGAAAAGCTTCATCTGCAGAATTTCTGGTTGCCAGGCTGTTAAAAGCACAAGAGCAGGGCCAGTGGCAACGCTATCTGCAGATATATCTGTGGCAATGTATTGTGTTCTGCTTTAGAGATACAGTTTACGGCTTCCTCATATAATAGCAGCAATATACAAGAATACATTTAATGACAAATTGGTTTAATTTTGCTCTTCCGATGCCTGAGAGGTTAGAGGTGCAAAGCTCTTTGATTCTGAGTGAGCTCATATACCGTATTGCAAAATGTATAAATCTTTCATGGTTCTTTGTAATGTATACTATGCCCAAGCATAAGAACAGTAAAATTATACTTCGGCTAAGTGCTTCCTCAGTTTTAAATAACTTCCTTGATGTAACATAATGAAGCCTTTGTATTATTAAACATTTTAATAACCTTGGGTAAAAGAAATGTACCCTTCACGTACAGACACAGTGCCCAAGGGAATAATTGATGCAACCCCATTCAACATGAGTGTGCTGCCGTTGGGCAGGAAAAGATGCTGACCAAAGCTACAATGCGGGATCTACATAGCACAGCCAGTGTCATAACTGGTGCAACTGGTGTTCTGGTGGTACCTCCCATTTCAGGTAGAGCTGAGCCGAAATTTCTCAGAAGACATTTTTCTTTTTCTCACCCCCTTGGAAAAAGGCCACTTTGCAGAATATTCTCCAACATTTCTCCAAAATTATGTGTGTGGCAGACACAGCATTTCTCCCACAATGCCCTGCAATGATGCTAGTTCCAAGGCACTGAAGAGGGCTGAGCTCCAAAAGGATCTCTCCAAACAGAGAGAATTGTCATTAAAATGGCAAATGGAGTTCAGTGTAGCCAACTGTACAGTGATGCATATTGGGGCAAAAAAATATATCCCAACTTCATGTATACATTGATGGGATCAAAGCTGGTGGTGACTGACCAAGACAGAGATGTCATGGTTATTGTGGATAGCTCCGTGAAAATGTCGACCCAGAGTGCAGCTCCTGTGAAAAAGGCAAATTCCATGTTGGGCATAATTAGAAAAGGAATTGAAAATAAAGCTGCCACTATCATACTGCATATCTGTGGTGCAACCAGACTTGAAATACTGTGTACAGTTCTGGACTTCTGGTCATAGTGTGGAGTTGAAGAACTTGCAGAAAAGGGCAACCAAAATTAGCAAGGGGCTGGAGCAACTCCCCTATGAAAGGAAATATCTGGGACTGTTAAACAGTCTGTTTAGCAGACTGCTTAAACAGGGCATGAGGCAATCTGGAGTAAATCCTGCTCCTGAAACGAGAGCTGTCTTCTCAAAAGTATCTACAGTATTTGTAGGCAGAGAAATTGGGGGATGGGGAACCACTTCACCAAATTTCTCCAAGGGGAGGAGAAATTCTCCCACAGTTTCTCCGGAGTGGGTCTCAGCATCAGCAGTGACAGTAGCACAACTTCTTTCTTTTTTTCCTAAGCCCCTGCAACCCCTGCAGTTGCAATGACAGCAACAGCTGTGTTGCAGGGGAGGCTGGTGACTCCTATGTCAGTGGAGCTCCTCATCCATGGCAGCTTTTATTCTGAGCTTTATAGGAGTTATCCGTGGTGCTGAACTCCAGCCCCAAAATAGGTTCACCACCATGGAGCACCATGGATAGCTCTGATAAAGCTCCGAATAAAAGCTGCCATGGATAAGGAGCCCCACTGACATAGGAGTCACCAGCCTCCCCTGCTGTGTTGGCTGCCTGGCCACCATTTTGCATCATAACAACATAAGAAGAGCTATGCCGAATCAGACAAAAGGCCTATGAGTTCAATGGCACCCTCCAGCTCATGTACCCCAGCAACCGGTATACAGAGGCACACTGCCTCCAATTCTGGAGGTAATATATAGCCATCAGGACTAGTATCCGTTGATAGCCTTATTCTCCATGGATTTGTTTAATTCCCTTTTAAAGCCATCCAAGATGGTGACCATCATTACATCTTGTGGAAGTGAATTCCATAGTTTAACCATGTGATGTGTGAAGAAGTTCTTCCTTTTATCTGTCCTGAATCTCCCACCAATCAGCTACATGGGATGACCCCATTGGGTTCTAGTATTAGGAGAGAGGGAGAAAAATGTCTTCCTATCCACTTTCTCCACACCATGCATAATTTTGTACACCTCTATCATGTCTTTTATACTCACCTTTTTTCTAAGCTAAAAAAGTCCCAAATGTCATAATCTTTCCTTGTATGAAGAGGCCCTAAATATGGTGACTGCAGGTGCGGTTTCAATTGTGCTAAGAAAACAGTGGTAGTTTATAAGTGTGAAAGTGTGAAAATATATACCCTACTATAAATAGATTTCAGATCTTATTATTTTATACAATGTTCTTAGGTGAAAATTAGCTCATGTGTTATATTTTAACTTTATTTAGGTTTAGCTTTGCAGAGAGCATTGTAAGAAAAAATATTAACGCACCATGTTGCAATGTGGTGGAACAAAATTCGCTAGATTTCCACTCATTCATCTATTCAAGCAATTATTTTGTTTCTATTTATAGCTCAGCTGTACGTAGCAGCTGAGAGTGGACATCTGTAACTTTTTTTATTAATCCAAACAGAATTTCCCAGCTGATTTTATGAACCAGCTCTTTAGATAGATAGATAGATAGACAGACAGACAGACAGACAGACTATAACCATGTAAAAAGCTACCACAAGATGTATTGATTGACGGCCACCAATTTGGATGGCTTTAAAAGAGGATTAGACAAATTCATGGAGGATAAGTGGCTACTAGTCATGATGGCTATATATTATCTCCACTATTGGAGGCAGTATGCCTCTGTATTCCAGTTGTTGGGGAACATGACTGGGAGGGTGCTATTGCACCCAGGTCCTACTTGTGGGCTTCCAACAGGCATCTGGTTGGCCACTTGGGAAACAGGATGCTGAACTACATAGGTCTTTGGTCTGATTCAGCATGGCTCTTCTTATGTTTTTAATCTCTACATCAGGATCAAACCACATATTACAGTCATGGTAGCCCACTGGCTCTTTTGTTAATCTGAAAAGCTTCCAGAGCTTTTAGAATTGCTTCTAGGCAATTATTAGTGAAGAGGATGTAAAGGGCAGTGCTCCTCCTCCTCCTCCTCCTCCTCCTCCTCCTCCTCATCATCATCATCATCATCATATTATTATTTACAGTATTTGTATACCGCTCTACATCAAGCAGATTCTGGAGCAGGTGAACAATAAAAAGACAAAAACAGGTAAAAGAAACAAAAACAATACATTGAAAACAAACTAAAGTTACATTGGTAGTTGAAGAACAGGGACGGCTTCCCAGAACAAGGAGGTCTTCAGCAGGCATCGAAAGCAGCACAATGTCAAAGCCAGCCTGACCTCCAGAGGCAGGGAGTTCCACAGAAATGGAGCCACCACACTGAAGGCCCTTCTCCTGGTGGACTCCAATCGGGCCAAAGGTCCATGAGGAACCACCAGGAGCATGCCATCTGATGACCTCAGCGACCAAGCAGGTTGGTATGGGAGGAGGCGCTATCTCAGGTAACCTGGTCCCAAGTTGATTCTGGCTTTGTACACAAGTACCAGAACCTTAAACCTGACCTAGTAGTGAATAGGTAGCCAGTGCAGTTCCTTCAGCAAAGGAGTTGCATACTGAAAAGGGGCAGCTCCCAACAATTGCCGAGCTGCTGCATTCTGCACTAGCTCCAGCTTCCAGGAGCAGCCTCAAGAGCAGCCCCACATAGAGCTCATAGCAGTAATCCAGTCTTGAGGTTACTAGCGCCTGTATCACTGTGGCCAAGCTATGTCCAGGAGAGGCTGTAGCTGGAGAACCAGTTGAAGACAGTAAAAGGCACTCCGAGCCATCACAGTCACTTGGGACTCCAGTGACAATGATGGATCTAGGAGTAGTACCCCCAGACTACAAACCTGATCTTTCAAAGGGAGTGCAACCCCATCCAGAACAGGTAATGAGCCTATCTCCCAGACTCGGGAACCACTCACCCACAGGGCTTCCATCTTGCCAGGATTCAGCCTCAGTTTATTGGTCCTCATCCAGCCCATCACTGAGTTCAGGCACTGGTCCAGTACTTGACCTTAACCTTAACCTTTCCCCCACTTGCTTTTTCCCTGTTTCAAATTGCCCCACCCATGTTTCAGGGTTCTGAAAGTATGTTTTCCTGTTTCAGGGTTCTGAAAGTATGTTTGCAAGGGCAAACACTTGCTTGAATCTTTGCAGGGGGGAAAGCAATTTGGAGCAGGGAAATGGCAGAGGGCAATAAGATGATAAATTGCTTATCTTTTCCTTCTTGGCCTGACTGGATGCATCTTTTCATGCAAATAAAGAGCAGTCTGGCTAGTCTTATATATCCACTGAGTCCTGCGTAGTTTGGCTCTGAGACTCAGGCCCTCAATAGATTTTGAACTGGTGACCTGAGGCAGGGCTGTCATCAAGGGTAGGCATGGTTGGGTACCGGCCAGGGACCCAGAACTGAGCAGGGGCCCACTGACAAGAGCCCCTGGAGTTGCTTCTCCTCTTCACTGGCATGGTACACCTACCTCTCACTCTGGCACAGATAACATTGATGGTGAGGAGGAGGAGCAGCAGATGCCACTGCCTACTGGTTGACTGGACTGTTGGCAAGCTAGCGGCCGGTAGCAACAATGAGAGAGAGGATGGATGAGAAGCAATAGCAGCTGGTGATGATGGTGCTGAGAAGGTAGACTCACTAAGGGTGGGGGCCCATTGAGGGTGTCGTGCCCAAGGTCCCTCACAGAAACCTGAAGTTGGCTCTGACCTTGTTGCAAAAACTTTCTGCTGTAGTGTTTAGGCTGATATTTTGTTGCAAAAACATGCTAGATCCTAATGTACCCAGTTCAAATCATGCACATTAGGAAGGAGAGAAAGACTGGCAGTGGTCCAACATTGTTTATTCTCGAGAACTGGAGATACAGGAGTATTATGACTGCTAAGCTGCATCTCAACATGGAGGCTGAAAGCTTATCAATTTATACAGTATCTTCTGACGCAATCCCACGCATGCGCCGTACTAACAGAAACTTCTAGCTGGGAATGGAAAAATACAGTAGAGAGAGAAACAGAAATCTTAAACATGCATTCTAAGCGACTGGGACAGAGCTTAGTCAGGTCATGCTAACTCCTTCAGTCCCCTTTCACCCACTGTCTTTAGCTAGCTCAAGGAAAGAAGATAAGACAGCAGCAGCTAGGGATGTACTTTGGGCCCTACTTGGACCCGAAGTTCTCTGTGGCTCGGACCTCCGCGGTGGCGGCGGCCCGATCTCACTCTTCAGAGCGGCGCGGAGCGTTCTCCGCACCACTCGAGCCGCTGCCGCCGGAGGACCCCCTGCCCCCCGCTGCCACTGCTGCAGGACCCCCCCGTCGCCCCTGCCGCCATCCTACCTGGTCCTGCGCGCTGCTGCCACCTCCTCCACCGCCTCCGGCTCCGCCACTGCTCCGTCGCGTCCTCCATCCAGGCTGGACCCTGCCCACACTCAGTTTTGCCACCAAAAACAGGGCGCGGGGGTCCAGCGTGACGGAGCAGGGTCCCGTCGCGTCACTTCCGCTGCACCGGAAGTGATGCGACGGGACCAGCGGACAACGAGCGGAGAGCCTGCAGGTAAATCCCGCGTGGGTGGCTGAGAGCCTGCGCGGACATGAGCAGGCCCAGTTCGGGCCTTGCTCCTGTCCGACGGGCTGCTCGGCCACATCCCTAGCAGCAGCATTCCTGTCTCTGTTTCATATCACCCTAAACACTATAGCAGAAAGTTACAGAGAGAAGCATTTCATTACTTTTAACTCATTAGTTACTGAATTTTTACAACAACCTGAGGGATGTTAGGTAGGTAGTGTGTCTCCACCTAGCTCTGGCCAAAGGAGGGAACTACAGGGAGATTAGCCAAGGAAGCCTTCTGTTTCTATTCCAATGATAGCCAGAGTAGCACAGAGGATACTTCTTCAACTCTATGATTTCTGGCTCAGACTTCTATCCAGGCTGGATTATTGGCTGTGTGTGTTATTGTAACACACTCCAAATGGGGCTGTTTTTGAAAAGCATCTAGAAATCTCATCTGGTTCCAAGCATAGTAGTCAGACTCTTATCTGCAGCGTTTGATCATATTGATAGGCAGACTACAATAGCAGCAGCAGCAGTCACCCAAGAAACACATGCACACACAGGACTTGTTTCTAAGTAGATGCTTTTAAAGTTAATAAAAGTAACATAAGATTTCTTAGGTACTAATAAAAGCTTGATGGTTACAGATTTCTGGTAAGTGCAGTTTCTTATATGTTACTCATACTGTGAGGTAAGAAAAACCACAGAACATGTCTCCTTGCTAAGCCCTAGCAAGCGTAAATTAAGTCAGTTAACTGTAGAATGTCCTGACAGGGAGTGATAGAATGGAATTCTAACCTGTTGCTAGGCAATGTCCAGAATTCCCTCCCCTGATTCAATCAAGTGGTTTGCTCCACTGAACCCTGCTCCCTGACTTCTCAGAGAAGCTTGGTTTCTGCCTTTGCCCTTTAACTAGACTATAATGGTCTATCCTAACCCTTTACTGGGCAGTCAACTTAAAAAACCCTTCCTGCAGAGTTGACATCTTCTTGTTGTATATTCCAGCACATATCACCCTGGTCTATTCCATCTGCACTGGTTATTAATCTGCTTCTGAACTCAGTGCAAAATGCTGGTTTTAAATTGGCTGGGATCAGGACATCTCAAGAGCCAACTACATTATGAATATGCTTGCTTGCTTTGTGAGTCATCTGACACTCTGTAGATTGTCAGTGTAAACATTCCATTTGGCTTCTAATCCTAACACTCTATTACAGTAATACCTTGGATCGCAAGTAACTTGGTTTGAGAGCGTTTTGCAAGACAAGCAAATTTTTAAATATTTATTTAATTTTTTTTAACTTGTTATACAAGCGACGTCTTGCAATACAAGTACTGTAGTACGGCTTAAATTAAAAATCTCTACAAATTTTTTTGGGGGGGATTTCGTTTTGATATAAGAGTGTTTTGGATTACACTGGAGCACGTTTCCGGAACGAATTATGCTCTCAATCCAAGGCATGACTGTATCTTGTTAACTGTTCATAGTGGTTGTCCCCCACTGTCTGACATTTGGTGGGTGGTAATGCAACACAGGGCCTTTTCAACTGCACTGCCTAGGTCAGGGGTAGGCAACTGTCTTGGGCCATGGGCACATTTGGCAATCTGAAAAACAGTGCTGAGCACCACCACAAAATGGCTGCCATGGGGAAGCATGGTAAAGGGCAGGCAACCTGCCCAAAAGGCTGAGTACAAGGCAGAGGTGGGGTCTGAGCTCCAACATACTGAACAGCTCCTTTGAACCCAAAGTTTTCAGCAGCAACAGAAACCCATTTCACAGGAATCCCAGCTGCTAAGAAAATGTGTGGATTAAAAATAAGTGGGAGGGGTAGGGCACCTAGCTGGACACCAAGAAAAGTGTCCAGCAGCGCATTGGTGTCTCCAGGCACCATGTTGCCTACCTCTGGCCTAGAGTGTGGACCAGGGAGACTTGTTTGTCTACCTCCGTGTGCACCTTTCAGCAAATAGCTAAAATCTTTCTCTCCAAAAGAGCGGCTGGCTTGATTTAATTGCTCCCCGTGATTGTTTTTATTTATTTATTTATTACATTTATCAATCGCCCATCTGGCCGGTCACCCGGCCACCCTTAATTTGTGTTAAACTTTGCAACTGTGAGCTGAGGCCTGTGACTAAAAGGTGGGATATAAATATCTCAAGAAACAAACAAACAAACAAACTGGCAGGCCTGTTCTTGCTGGTTACAGACTGGCTTCCTCTGCCTCCATAGGAACACAGGGTGCTGCCTTCTACTGAGTCAGACCATTGGTCCACCTAGCCCAGTATTGTCAGCACAGTGGCTCTCCGGGGTTTCAGGCAGGAGTTTTTGTGTGCCCTACCTGGAGATGCTGGGGATTGAACCGGGGACTTTGGCATGCAAAGCATCTAAGCTACCACGGAGCTACAGCCCTTCCCTTCACAGGAGCAGAGGCTGGCACTCTGCAACTTTCTTAAAGAACTTCTCAGATACACTTTGGCCAACCAATAATTAAAGAATTTGTAGCTGATTAAGGAAATGTTCTGTGTTAACCAATTGATTACATTTAAATAAATATGTACATTACCAAAACCTCAATGTTGGCAAGTTGTTTTTTTGGAATACCAAAGAATGTATAGGATAACATTACAATTTAATAAACGACAGCTACCACTCATTCTCAGAAACAGAAATAATCTTTAATATTGTTTTCCTTTCATCTATTTTCCTTATACTATCATTTGTTTTATTCCTTAAGTGCTTTTGGATCATTATGGGTTATTGAGTTATTGTACTATCTATCTATCTATCTATCTATCTGAGCTATTGTAAAATGTGGATACCTTTTTTAAAATTAAAAAATCACCAAAGCCAAAAAGAAGCAGATGCATCCTTAAGTTCTGACCTATCAATTAAAAGCTGTCCCACATATTAATCAACAAAAGATTTAGAACACAACCTTATGGGTTGTGCTCTTGTTAGATGGAGGGCTACAACCTTGGAGCCCCCCCCCCATCGATCCAAGGCCCTGCTGATGAGAGCCAGGCATGGTGGGAGGAGGATGAAGGTTTTTACAGCCTTCCATTCCTCTGGTTACGTGATTTACTTCTACATGGACCTCTGAGCCCACCAACAGACCTACCTTCAAGTGGGCAGGATGGGTGTAACAGAGAGGCTTGTGGATCCGGCAGATCCACAAATTCCTCTCCCCTCCTAACCTCTGGAATGCCCCCTTTCCCTCTTCTCAGTCCTCTTGTGAGGTTGCTGTTGAGAGGGGCAGGGGTGGAAGAATCTGCCCCCAAGGTTGTACCTGTGTCTATGGCCTCGGGAGTGGGAAACTGCACCATCCTATGGCTCCCACATATGGCTCCGCAGATGGCATCTGAGGAGCCGTAGGATTGCCCTGTTAGTTGTTGGGCAGCACAATCCAATGTGGCTGCCTGTAACCCTCCAAACACAGAGGATTATGGGCATCCTATCGAGGGCGGGAGGAGCACAGAGGCAAAGGTCGCCTCCGTGCTTCTCCCACCCTGCAAAAGACTTAGATGGCCAATTTTGGCTTGCGAGGAGGAGAGGCTGAGGTGCCGCCAGGATAGATCATATCCCAGTTGAGCCTCACTCCTCCCCTCTCCCCCCCCCCCAGAATGACCACCCAATGCTGGCTGCAAGTTTGGTCTTCTGGCCTTGGAGCCGCAGCTGGTGTGGTTCTTACCACACCAGCTGTGAGGGTGGAGGGAGGGCGCTCCAAATTTGGAGTCCCAGCTCCGACCTCTGAACTCATTTCCAAGGTTGAAGCTGGGACTCCGAATTTTCCTATGGCTGTCTAGACTCTGTCTAGCGACCATAGGATGGCACCCTAAACAACTAATTAAGACTGCAATCCTATACACATTTATCTGAGTCATGCCCATTTTGTTTCCTGATCTCTGTCCACCTAGGGTGAATATATGGGATGACACAATATTGGGTAAAAGTTACAGAGAGAGAAAAATACAGAAAGGTAGAAGATGTGCCCTCTTCAACAGAATTGCTGGGATAAAGCCAACAGGTATGTAATTTATTTAACAAATTCAGCAACATTTGGAGTTTGGACTTTATTGTGCTGATGCAAAGTTCCACGTGTGCCCTGGTGCATACATAGCGCTCTTGGGTGTGTTGCTGTCCTCATTCATTTCAGTGGAAGCAGCCAACTTGTGGCCTTAAAAGAATGCACGAGCAAATCCATTGATATTATTGGGGAAGGTATGGCAGGGTTGGAACTTTGTGGGTGCATGGGATGTCCCACACCAGGCTGGGATCCAAAGGCACTCATGTATATGGCAGACTACTGATGATTCGCTTCTAACAGTAGCTCCTTGCACCTCATAGAATGCCATTCCTGACATTCCCTTGATCTTATAGTTTTGGGGGATGGCACAGACAGGAGGAAATAGCTGAAAAGCCCCTAAACAGGTGTGATAGAGATGGAGGGACAAATTGGCTTGTTTCACATTTTCATATGAACTGACCGAATTAGCACATCCTGATCTGTGAACTGGAATGGAATTATCCTCCCCCCCCCCCAGCACATCTATAAATGTTGTGATGCAGTTCTCCAGTCAGAAAATGCATACAAACATGCATACATTTGGGGAAATAGTGTACAAGAAAGGCATATCTTCCGGGAAACTGCTTGCAAAATTGTGTATATTGGGGAAAATGTGTACAAAAGGCATACACATTTTTGTACAGGTGAAAATGCATATGAATTTTTGTGTGGACTCTAAATAAAATATATATTCACAAATGTATGCAGAAATGGGATTGAATAAATTTGTGCTTGAAAAAATGCAAATATTATGGAAAGTGAAACAGACAGTTTCGTCCATCCCTGGTGTGTGTGGTAAACTTCTGTGGCTTGTTGAATTTCAGCCCAGGGTTAGATCACAGGATCAAGGCAGAGAATTTTCTTGATGGGAAACCTGAGTGAAAAGAATTACATTTAGCTTCCATAAGTGACAGATTTTGCCTAGTTTGCTTGAAAAACTTTTAATTAAAATTAAGATTTCTTTTCTTTTCTTTTTTTTAATGCTGAAGATTGTGAGCTTTCTTTGGCCAAACTGATTATAAATTGCCAATGTCTCCCTGCATATGTATCTGTGTTTATCCAGCTCTCTGAATATTTCTTAGCTGCACAAGTGGCACAGTATGATTAGGCACGAAAAATTAGCTTTGCTTCCATTGCAATTGTGCTGATATGTGAAATTATTTTCTGCATTTGGAATAATCCTTTGGTTTGAAAAGTTGTATTTAGGTCATTAAAGATTGAAGCCCTGAAGGAGACGACAGATATAACGAGCTCGATATTCTTGTGCACCCTGAACAAATACTTTGGGGAAAAGTCAGGGAGAAGGGTTCTGAAGATTTAAAGCTGCCTACCCTTTCGGCAAGTAAGTAGAGCTTCATTATATTCTCATACTCTAGCTCTTGCTACAGAGGGGCAAAAATGAAGGTCACTAGCTTCTCTCTTTAAAGGTGGTAAAGGTAGCAGGAAACTCTAGAATTTATCACTCGGCCACTGACCAAGTGGACCTAGAAAGACTGGAAGTAACAACACTGGGATTGACAAGAATCATGTGATCCAAATTTGTAAACAAGATTTGCCTTCTTAAAATTGTTACGTGCCATGATCAAATGGTGAGGACACTTTCAGAAACCCCATTCGGGTGTTCAGTCCTCACAGGTTTACTATTGCATGAGAGGAAGAGTATGGCCATATTTGCAGTCCCTACACCCTACATTTTGTCCCTGTCCCTCACCCCTCTACCCTTCACATGTTAGGAGCGGGAGGTCTGAAGCAGGGAGCTTAGAATCATAGAATCGTAGAGTTGGAAGGGGCCTATAAGGCCATTGAGTCCAACACCCTGCTCAATGCAGAACAGATGTGGGCAGCCCAGGCAGTCACCCATCCAAGCACTGACCCGGCTCATACCTGCTCAGCTTCAGCATGTGGCCTGCCTTATGTGCTCTCGATGCCACCTGCAGGCCACTTGCTTGATCATTCAGGGTACTAAAGGTGTAGAGCCAGCTCTGCACCTCAAACCTTCCCCCTCCAACACGTAGATAGAAGGGGTGCAACCAGCAGGGGTGAGGGACAGGGCCTGTGAGTGCAGTCATGCTTACTGCCTCACACAGTGGTAAATGTATGAGGATTGATGGTCTGAATAGGGAGACAGCAGGAGTGAGGAACTCATGGTCTGTGACCCGTGTCAGGCAGCTTTATTCAGGCCTAATTGTTGTGGAGGAGATGGGGGGGGGTCACAGCTGGGGAGGAAAGGGTCACTTTTTGCTCCCTGTAAATTGTGACACCCCACCTGAAAAGTTCCCCCATGTGGCAATTAGGTTTGGGAAAACCTCCCACTGGAGCCAATGGGAGGCCTTTTTGGAAAGTGGATTGCTGCCCAGGGTGGCCATTCTCTTTTGGGGTGGGGGGAGAGTCCCAGTTAGGGAGGGAAAGGTTAAACCTCTCTCCCTACTCCTGTGTTAAAGAAAACCCATACGTGAGATCTGCTGCCTGAGGGACCATAAGATACGCTGGAAGCCCTGCTTTGCCGGTGTACAGTGAGATATGCCGCTGCTGTAATAGATATGCCAGTGGAATGGCCTCACCACGTATTCATGGAAGCTTCTTACTGTGAGCATTAATGTGAGCAATTTGCACTCAGAGCAAGATGGGTGCATGAATCATCTCACCGTGTGATACTGTGTAGATGTCACGTCATGTCTTCATTAAATGGCAACTGCACTGGAACTCTCTGCCAATATTCAGCCACAGTGGCTCATCTGCTAGCAATACAGTAATACCTTGGATTGCAAGTAACTTGGTTTGAGAGCGTTTTGCAAGACAAGCAAATTTTAAAATATTTATTTAATTTTTTTTACCCCTTGATATACAAGCGACGTCTTGCAATACAAGTACTGTAGTAAGGCTTAAATTTAAAATCTCTGTACAAATTTTTTTGGGGGGATTTCATTTTGATATAAGAGTGTTTTGGATTACAAGCATGTTTCCAGAATGAATTATGCTCTCAATCCAAGGCATGACTGTACGTGGGTATAAAGCATCTTGTTTTGTACAATAGGGTTGGAGATGTGGGCAACAAAGATGGTCAGGGGTGTGGAAAACCAGTCCTCTGAGGGCTGGGTATGTTTAGCCTGGAGAAGAGAAGGTTGAGGGGGGACATGGTAGCACTCTTCAAAGACCTAAAGGACCATCACATGGAAGAGGGCAAAGACTTTTTCTTTGCTGTCCCAGAGTGGAGGACTAGATCTAATGGGCTTAAGTAACAGGAGGGTGGATTTCAGTTGAACATGAGACTTTTTTATTTTTACAAGAGCATTTTGACAATGGAACCAACTCTGTAGGGTGTAATGTGCTGTCCCTTGCTGGAGGTCCTCAAGCAGAGACTGGACATGCTCTGGGGGATGTTTGAGTTTTGAATTCCCTGCATCAAGCAGGAGGCTGAACTACATTACAAGCTCTTGAGGCTATCCTGTTCTCTTGTGCTTTTATTGGTTTATTTGAGATCCCTTTAATGTTTTTTTAGCTGCTGTTTTACGTCCTGCACTCATTTTGTGATTTTACGGCTGCTTGATATTGTTTTATTGTTTTCGCTGTTGTTGAGGCTGCTTGAAGCAAAAGATGGGATAGAATTGTATAAATAAGTCATAACATTGTTGCTACCTTTTAAAATTGGATAGTAGTCCAGCCATTCACCGTATCCGTGTGGCAAGACTAGTGAAGCATCCAAGGGCTTACAGCCTCTGCCTTCTTCCTTTAAACCAGTGCTGTGGATCTGGGCTTTGGGAAAAGGCACACTCCTCTGTCACCATGACCTTTTCTTCTTAGAAACGGTAGCTCCCCCCCCCCCCTTCGTGCTCAAATGTCTTTATGCCAAGGAAAATTTCCCACCCGGTATCCAAATAACACAAGGCTTGATGATGATGATTATGTAGATTGCAGCATGGTAACAGAAGCCATGTAAGTCATCAGTGATTCATCCTCCCTGTGAAATTGACTCATCATTTTGGGATGTTGTGTGGTTTCTTATGAGAAACTAGGGGCAAATTCCATCCATAAGAAGTTTTCTATTGATCAAGGGTGGTCACATGTCCTTTACAGAGGACAGTTTTCTATTTCAAAGCATCGTCTATTTCAGTGTTCTCCAACCTTGGGTCCCCAGATGTTTTTGGCCTACAACTCCCAGCATGCCCCAGCCAGCTATGCTGGCTGGGGCATGTTGGGAGTTGTAGGCCAAAAACATCTGGGGACCCAAGGTTGGAGAACACTGGACTATTTGAAGGGCTCTCCAGTCCAGGTCTGGTCTAAAAATAAAGAACTCTAAGAAGGGAGAGCACGGGCCTTGAAGTTGCCCATCAGCTGTGAGCGCCCACCCAGACAACAGACCGAGAAGGCACGCAGGCCACTTGGTCAGTCCCCCACCCCACTACCGTTTGATGTACTGAATTTCTTTTTATTTATTTTCTTTTATTTATTACATTTCTGTACTGCCCCATAGCTGAAGCTCTCTGGGCATTTAAGTTATAGTACTTATAGTACTTCTTCTTTCTAAATTTGTATCCATACATATAAATTAGCAAATTTTTATTCAAACTGGTGTCCCCTTTTGTCCTCTTTTTTGGTTATGCACTTCTTCTTTTTTGGCAATGCGTAAGCAGCCACCCGATGGACAAAGCTTCCGCAATATGAGCAGTCCGTATACATTATGAACAAGGATGTTTCTTCAGGGACGGGGGGGGTGGGGGTGAACAAGGCGACAACCTTCTACTCCAAATTCTGGGGGTGGCAAACAATCCCCTGAAGGTGATGGCACCAGTGGTGTCTGTGTGGTGGTGGTGGTGGTGGCGGTGGCGGCGGCGGCAGTGGCAACACTCCGGGTCCTCCTAGCTGGCGCCAAGAGATACAGCTGCATGGCCTTTTGCTGCTGGAAGGATTGTGCATGGAATGATGGGCCAATGTCTAGCTCCCCTGACAGCCAAATAGCAGGGGTTTTTTTCTCTTATGTGTTGCGGGGGATTCGACTGAGATAATGCTTTGTGTGAGAAAATCCTGTCCCAATGCCACCTCCCAGGTCCAATTTACCGTTGGACTCAGAAGTGCTTTTAAGCTTTAAAAAAAAAAAAAAAAAAAAAACCCTATGGGAGAGACAACTCACAGATCTCCCACCATCTTGTCTAGTTTGGCCCTTAAATAAGTGGGCATCTGTTGATAAACAGGACTAGTCCTGTTGTACGGACTCTACTCTGGGTGTAATATCAGACTAGGGAACGATGAGATGTTAGCAAAAAAGTAAAATAATGTTATGGGTTTCCTATCAGATTTCTGTGAATGGGGCAGTACTTGGCCAGGGTCTTGGACTTGGCAAAGGAGTGTCGATAGCCCATGATGTTCCAGTGATGAATTTCCATGGGAACAAAATGTTAAAGGATTTTCCTTAAGCTTAATGAATGGCTAAAAATACCCGAAGGGAACGTGCCTTTTTCTCCCCGACCCCCTCCTGGCTGGAGAAGTTGTAATCTAGGAGCCTCTGTATGGAAAGAACAAGAGACTACAGTTTGAGGCAGAGGGTGCTTCCAGGTGGAGGGTTGCTAATGCTACCAATTAGAAGGTAGTGTGCAAGTATTCCATCTTTTTCTCCTTAACAGATTCTCTGTGCTAAGAAAAAAGTTGGAAGAAGCAGTGGGAAAACCCCAAGAGGGTTATGAATGGAAGACAACCTCATCTGGATCCCCCATAGATTTCCATGAATAAGGCAGGATGATGGTGTGATGAAAGCCTCATCTGGAAGCACCCAGAGAATATGAGATGTAATGGTGGCATCCAGCAGCAATTTGTGGGTTAATTAACCCATGGATTGCAGGGACGAGGGATGTGCATGGGCCGCTTCCTGTGTCCAGGAACAACCCTTGACTGCCACATTTGAAGGTTGTTACTGTGATGTCCGAACCCAGGAACCTGAGGTTGCTCATGGGTTAAACAATCCCATGTTAAGCCAAGAACAAGCCATGGACATGGTGTACATCCCTGCAATTTGTGGGTCAATTAACTCACAAATTGCCACCAGAAGCTGCCATTGCAGGGCCTAAGAGAGAGACAGAGAACTGATTTTGGGTTCTGTTAAGCTAACAGCATTTTGGAGCTTTGCCTGCTCTCTCTGGAAATCTTGTATGAACAATGGACTTTGGCTGTCTGCTGGAGTGTTAAATCTGTGCTTCCACCTGTGCTCACCCTGCATATTTGTATATAAACTCAAAAATTACAAAATGCCACAAACCTCCAATGATCTCTTTCTAAAGGAAACCAAATCTGGGTAAGCACTGTGCCCATGGAACTTCTCACAACACCGAGAAGTGGGTAACAATAAAAGATCAATTTCCATTGAGTTCTTGGGCAGGATTTCTTTTTCCACATAGTCAACTCAGAATGGATTGCCTTTATGACTGTAATGTCTTTGCCAAAGACCTTCCAAGATCCCTCATAGACCGCCAGTGTGAATGGAACTGGTGTAACAGAAAGGCTATTTTCATATCTCAGCATCAGCACTTTCTGACTTGATGCAGGAAAAAGCATCTTCAAGCTTGATAACAAGAAGCAACTGAGAATTAGATGGAAAGCCCCCTGGGAAACAAAAAGAGAATTAAATGGGAGCTTATGCTGATGATTCAGCACAGTCCAATGACAGTCCCTACGTGGCTTCTAGAAGCAATTAAAAAATTAAAATATAATCCTTTTGGAAGCCGGATCAATTCCCAAAGAACTTTCTTGGCTAGCCAGGTGTATGATCTCAGTTGGCAAAATGCTGATTTCCCCCGCTGTCGTTAATCTTGCTAGATTGTTGGATCTCTCCCTTTCCCCCAGGAGCTCTGGATAGAAAATGTTATTATTAAATTTATATGAAGCACTTCAGAATTTTCTCATTAATCCTCCTGAACCTCCATTTTGGAGGTTGGAGAAGAGACAAAACTAGGTAAGCTTTCATGTTAACTCTTTCAGTTAAGGAGTTTGCTTCCGTTAAAAGCTCCAGAGGGATCTCATTTAGGCAAGAAGGGTGATCCTAAGCCTGCATAGTGATAAAAATTAGTTTGGATTGAAGGGCCTTCCTTTACATGTCAGACTGTGATGTATTTTGCATCTTCCCTCTCCCTGTTTAAAATGGATGTGGGTATATGCAGTATTCAAGTGGCAAAGTCAGCTGTTTTGCTACTTCAAAAGAATGGGCCTTGGTTTTGTAAAGGGCTAGCTTGAGTGTTTCCAGGGCTTCTGCGAAGTGCAGTAAATCTCTGTGGGTCCTGTCTAGAGAGACGTATTGCCCTCCTTCCATCTGTGGGTGATTCAGTTGAAAGGGGAAGCATTCAGGAGGTAGAGGGTGGGGCAGCAGGAACATCTTTTTATAGATTTAGGTGGCAATTCTACACATGTTTAGATAGCAAAAAGGTCCTACAACTCCCAGCATTCCCCAGTCATGGTGGTTGGGGAATGCTGGGAGTTGTAGGACATTTTTTCCCCTGTCTAAAGATAAAGAGGATTTCACCCTTATTGATTTTAGACTGGCTTTTTGGAAGTTTTCCTAAGGAATAATCATCATTCCTTCTATTTCCCATCTTCAGCCAAGAGTGCCATTGCATATGTAGCCAAAATGGCACCATCCACACTCTGGAGTGAGATATCAGCAGGCTTGGTAGAATCTCATAATTTTCAGGCTTAGGGACATCCATCCCCCCCCCCCCAAATCTGATGAAGATTGAGTGTGTTCAGTGGTCAAAGAATCATTGACTGACTGTTGGGGAGTGGGGGTGGAAAACTGGCTGGGAGGGGGAACGGAATGGAGTGCTGAACAGGGGGCTGAAGTGGGTGCACTGTAACCTGTCCCTCCCACTTGTCTATTATCTTTTGAGATGTTGATATAATATGGAGTAGAAATAGGTAAAGAGATAAATCTAACATGTGAATGTGGGAGAAAACTCATCCGCTCCCCAAATGCACTTTACCCCTCTGGGAGTGATTGGCAAACATTCACTTCAATGGGAGAAATGGGCAGTGCAATCCTATGGCTGCTAGACAGTACCTAGATGGCCATAGGATTTTTCAGAGACCCCACTACGAGGTTGGAAAATTGCTCTGACCTTGTTGCTGAGTCTCAGAGCTCGGAGCCTCCTCCCCTGCTCACAGCTGGTGCAGAGAAAACAGCATTGGCTGCATCTCTGAGGTCGGAAGAGTGACCTCAGAGACAGGGTTGTGTGGGCGGGGAGCAGAGGAGACAGGTGCCTCCAAAATAGGAAGTATCCTGGTGGTGCCTCAGCCTCCTCTGAGGCACCTCGGCTAGATGGCCGAAATCAGCCATCTAGCTGAGTTGCAGGGCAGGAGGTGCATGGAGGTGACCTTCACTTCCGTGTTCCTCCCGCCCTCCATAGGATGCCCATAATCCTCTGAGTTCAGAGGGCTACAGACATCCCAATTGGATTGGGCCCTGAATGGGTGCTCTTGTAGACACCATTGGGAGTGGGTGCTCAACCTCTGCTGTTGATGATTGCTGCCATTAAGAATCAAGCCTGCCTCTTTATTTGCACGGCCCCATCCTTTTCTTGGACACAGGCTTGGCACAATAGGACCAAATGATGGCAAGTGGCTTTTGTATATATGTTACTTTTTATATACACATGACAGCATGGCATAGTGGTTAGGGTGTTGGATTGGGACTGGGGAGATGCAGGTTCTAGTCCTCACTCGGCCATGAAACTCACTGGGTGACTTTGGGCCAGTCACTGACTCCCAGTCTAACCTACCTCACAGGGATGTTGTGAGGATAAAACGGAGAAGAAGAGGAGGAATAGGTAAGCTGCCTTGGGTTCCTTGCCAGAAAAAGGCAGGATATAAATATAATAAATAAATAAATAAATAAATAAATATGCTAGTTGGATGATTTACCAGTAAATGGGCTTTGTTTTGTATTGTGTTTTTTCCTTTTACTAACTTTCATATCCATCATGGTCTTTCAAAAAACACGCACACCAAAAACACAAAGATGCCCTACTGTAATGAGGATGATTTTTGTTTTATTTTTTTGGTCCTGTAGGCCTGAAAGCTGCATTTGATGAAAAGAACTTATTCCCCAAAGAAATTCTGGACCGTGAAAAAAAATCAAGGCAGCTGCGTGAGGAGATATGCCACAATGGCAGGGTTATAAATGAGAGAAATCAAGGGAAGTTGAAAGGAAAATGAGTTGGGCTTGGCTTCAAAAGGAAGGTAGGTACGACAGATACTACCGGGTGGTGTGATGAGGCAGACTTTGGTCCAAAGGCCCATTGAGGAACAGGCAGGGGAGCAGGGAAAAGCATTCAGAAAAGAGCTGCTGAGATGATAAAGGGGTCAAGAAGAGAAATCCTATGAGGAAAGGCTAAAAGGGACTGGGGAGGTTTAGCTTTCCCAGATAAAAGACAGTAAAGGCCGCAGCCCACTTTGGCACTAGCCCCTTTGAAATTATTGGGAGCTGCACAAAGAGTGTTTCATAGATTTCATAGATCATAGCGTTGGAAGGAGCCTATACAAGGCCATTGAGTCCAACCCCCTGCTCAATGCAGGAAACTAGAGGAGGGGTCTCCCATCCAAGTCATAACCAGGCCTGACCCTGCTTAGCTTTCCACACTCAGACAAGCTGAGCAAGCGTAAGCCACGGGGCTTGCATAGAAGGAGGGGCAGGGGAAAGCTGCGGTTGGTCAATCAGCTATCAGAAAGAAGAGAGATAATAACTTCACCTTTTCCAGGAGAGAGCAAGCAGCAATAACTTTAAAATGCAGGGAGGTAGACATAGGGTGCATACAGATTTTTGTGCATGGAATTTTGGGGAAAGATGGGTGTGTGTTTGTGTGGGGAAGATTTAACGCCTCCCTTCCTGGATCACTATGGTCCCAATCTGAATCAGGGACCTAGCGGGATGGGCAAACGAGCAATGTTTGAGATTGCTAGGATTCTCCAAACATCATCTTGCTGCCCAATTAATTCCCATTCACGTTTGTGATTGCTGCTCACTTTGCACAAAGGGGAGATGTGCACAATAGAGAAGCAATAGAACAGGAGATTGGCGCAGATCTCCCAAAATATGTGCAGATCTCCCAAAATATGTGCAAATTTCCTCCATAGACTAAAGTGGGGCTGATTCAGTCTACTGAGGAAATTTGCGCAAATCAAACTGGGAATCAGAAACAAGGCGAATACGAGCCTGTGTTCTACAATTTGTGAAAATTTTCAGCAGACACATGCTCACATGCATGTTCAGGGCTTCAAATGAGGGATACTTGCATGTTTTGTGAGCGAAAACAAAAATCTTATACATCCCTAAAAATGCGAGACTACTGGAGGTTTAGTTTGGCCCTGACTTGGTATAAGGTATCTTCTCAGGTTCCTAACACATTCAACATGTCTCTGCCACTGTATAATGCCGTGAAAGATTTGTAGTGGTGAATAAACTGTGTCTCTTGTGGAAGCTTGTTCACCATTACTGATATGCTTGTGGAGGAACCCATAAGGAGCTTCCAAGGAACCCTGAAATTTCCCGAATATAGTTTGAAAGCCACACTGTTAAATATCAGGAAGAACTATTTGAGTCCTCCTTTGTGCTGTTCGTGTGCATGTGCAAATATTGTTAATGTGATTTTTTTTTAAAAAAGTACATTCTGGCATTGCAGATTTTATGTTTGCATTGCAGATCATGGGAAATGCAAACATTAATTTCAGCCTCAGCTGTGAAAATGCCCTTCGAGATGTTCAGCAATGGAAAAAGAAGCAAATATTTATTTTATTTATTTTCCACATTTGATCATGCCTATTTATAGAAAGACTGTTCAAGGTAGCATAGCTGGCAATTAAAACAATGTCTTCTGCAACTAGGGTTGCCACCTGAATAGCTCAAAAATAAGGAATACATTGTGACGCCATTAGAAAATGACATATTATGTGGGTCAGAACAAAGGTGCTTTATTAGAGTGTAACCACCCAAAAGGGAACAAACTAAATTCTTTATTAATTTGAAAAGGGACACTATACTTCAGTACTAAATAAGAAACTGTTCCTTGAAATGAGGACTGGTGGCAATCCTATATAAATCAGTATAAGAATCCATAAATTAAGGTAAAATAACAGTAAAATCAGTGATGGTATAAAAGCAGCAGCAGTCAGAGAAAGCATTTTAAGAAGCATTTTAAAAGGGAAGATTGTGAAATGCCGTTCCTTGGTTTTTAGAAAATGGAATGAAGGGGTTCAGATTCAGAATATACAAACTCCCCGCAGTTCAGAACTTTATACCCCATTACAAGCTGGACCCAAACCTGCTAGGGAGGGTAGCCATGTGTCCTCTTTTACAGAGGACAGTCCTTTATTTGAAGGGTTGCCAGGGGACTATTTTGAAGGCATCCTCTAATTCAGGGCTCTCCAACCTTGAATCCCCAAATGTTGGTGGCCTACAGCTCCCAGGATACCCAGCCAGCATGGCTAATGGCAAGGGATTCTGGGAGCTGTAGTCCAGCAACATCTGGGGACCCAAGGTTGGAGAGCCCTGCTCTAATTGAAGTGCAGTCCAAATCCGGTTGAAAGATAAAGAACCATCAGAGGGAAAAGCTGGGGCTTGAAACTGCCCATCAACAGCACCTGGACAGCAGACTGAATAGGCACACAGCTCATTTGGTCACAGTCTTCCACACTATGGTGTGATGTACTGTATTTCTATTTAAATTATAATCATTATTTCTGCATTTGCATTTATACCTATAAATTAGCATGTGCAAATTTTTATGCAAATCGGTGTCCTCTTTGTGGGTGATTCATAAGCGGCCACCCTACTCTCCACATCCAGGCCTAGCTTTCAATATGCCAGCCACTCATTCCTTTACAAGTGAACCTAGCCTTGTGATGGATGCAGAAAATGATGACAGTATATGATGCTTACCCAAGCCTTACAAGCCATTCCTTAACTGGCTTGAATGAGCATCATTTTCTGTCAGGCTACATTGGACTTGTGGTCTTCTATACCTCCTGGCCCAATAGATGGAATTGGGAGGCAAGGAGAATCCAGGCCAGGTTAAGGGCAGGTCTGCAAGACCTCTCCTGCATCCAATGAGCAGTCCCCACGCTTGTCTTCCCTTTTTGCAAGGATACATTTGCTTAGAATGGGGAGGAACTGGCAGAGACAGCAGGTGTGGTCTCCCCCACATATGGATATAATTAAAAAATAATAATTAAAAATTCAGTCAAGTAACTAGCCAGGTCCTCAGAATTAATTCTTTGAAGGCGCAATCCTATGCAAGTTTTGAGCTATGCTGGCTGGGGCATGCTGGGAGTTGTCGGACTTTTTTCTGTCTAAACTTGCATAGGATGATTGAGCCCTTACTTCATCAGTTGAGGGAAACCAAGGAACTCTTCTAATGCTTCACTTTATATTTCTTTGATGGGAACATATGTCTGAGATGTGTTAAGTGTACACCTAAAATTGTATAGTGAATACAACAAGTAGTTGTTTGAAAATCCATGTGTCATATAATACACTTGCCAGGGAGACCAGGATTGGCTGCAGACCCCTTTTGTGTATACTTGATAACAAATCCAGATTTGCTGCCATGTAATGTGTGAAATGGCTTTTTGGGTTGAAAAGATTGCGCTCAAAATCCTCCTCTCCTTTCTAAACTGTTTAGCATATGATACAGGCTAATATTTAATTCATCCCACTTTTAAATTACTCAACCTGGGGATTGTAAGAAATTGTTTCACCACCTGCATACTTTGAACCTGAATTACTCTATATGACAAAGTATTTTCCCCTCTTGACAACAAATGAATGCATTACAGGAAAATTAAAAAACAGCCACCACCAAATGCGATTTTCTTGTACCTTTGCAAAAGCCCTGGGAATTTGCTTCATTTTCCAACTGACAACAACACCAAGACTAATTCTGCCAAAGCATTTGGCTTTATATGTTTCTCAAGACTCCTGAGCTACTTTATGCAAGTAATCACAATGCATTTAGATCTAATCAGATGTGAACTGCTGCCTCTAATTTTTTTTAGCTGTCACTTAAACACCCATCTTTCCTTTCCCAACGAGCTGTAAAACATTGCTCGATAAGTAAAATATTCAAACAGAGACTATGAGAAAGGCACATGCACTCCTGTATATATCAAATAGACTGAGCTATTTGATATATGTATTTATTTATTCCTAAGGGCTGTGCCTGCAATCCAGCAACTCTAGTACACTAGCGGAGCTCTGTAAAAGCCTAGGGCTTTTGGACTAGGGTTCCCCCAACCATAAAACCTCCCACACATTCCCATCTTGGATTCCTCCTGTACCTTTAACAGCATCTTGATGTTTAGAAACCAGCAAGTGAAGCTTTCTTGGTATGGAGATGAAAAAGATTGCTTGATAATTGCCATGGATCAAACTGCTGTGAAGATCCTAGTGAAGGTTCAAAAGTTGGCAACCCTTTTGAGGGGCCTGGAAACATCCACACGGCAAATAAGTGCCCTCATCTGAGTTTAGGACAATGGGTTTGTAGGACAGGCAGCAGCTCAGTGGTAGAGCACCTGCTTTGCATGCAGAAGGTCACAGGTTCAATCTCTGGCAAGAGTCACGAGTCCTATTTTTCCCCACTTATGTTCTTTTATTACTTACAAAAATAGAACAACAACTCTATAGGAGGTAATATAAATATTAAAAGTATAAAAACGAATCACACTGTACACCCCATGTCCCTCATTCTCGATTTTAAGTCCCACTGCTTCAAAACATAGGGAGCAACACTTTGTCCCTAAGCAGGCAGGTTTTGAAGAATACCTCCCCTTCCCCTTCTCTAAGGGTGCAGTCCTATGCATCTTTAGACAGACAAAGGTCCGACAACTCCCGGCATTCCCCCAGTAGAATGCTGGCAGTTGTAGGACTTTTCCCCCTGTCAAAACATGCATAGGATTGCACCCTAAGACAGCAATCCTATGGTCCCTGGGAGAGTGTCCTAGAGACCATAGCATTGCTCAGAAAACCCATCTGAGGTCAGAGACAGCACTCCGACCTTGGAAGGGGGAGTTGGAGATCTGACGCCGGACCCTGCCCCCTTGCAGACAGCACAGAGAGAACTGTGCCAGCTGCCTCTCTGAGGTTGGAAAAGCGACCTCGGAGGAGGAGGGAAAGGGTGCATTCCGGTGGGTGGGCAGGGGAGGAGACCAGAAAGGCCAAGATACGAGATGTCCTGAGCCTCCTCCAGCCTCCCCCCCCCAAAGCACTCTCAGTAGACAGACTGAAAAGCCCATCTAGGGAAAATCGCTGAGGACAGGGAGGCCAACATCCCCTCCACTGCTCCTCCTGCCCTGCCGGCTTCAGCCCGGCAGGGCGCATGCATCTCAGAAGCTCCCAGTTCGGAGGCTTCCAAGCAACGAGGGAGCAATCGATAGTCTCCTTTTTAATTTTTCTTGGTTCATCATGGCACCCATTCACTTCCACGACGTACGCCAACTTCCACTTGTATGAATGTGTGAATATCAACCATATGAATTGAGGTTGATGTGGTACACGATACAGCCCCGGTTCTGGAAAACAACAGACTCCCAGGTTGAGCCCTGGCACAACTTACGTCTGGGGGCGAGAAGGATGGAGAGCTTGTCTATAACACAAGAAAGCAGCAGAGAAGAGTTGTGAAGGAAATAACCCATTTTGCCTTGGGAAGAGCTGCTGGGAGGAAAGTGGTGGTGGTGGTGGGGAAACAAGGGATGGGTTGTTGTGTGGAAGGGGACAACATGCATGGATTCTGTGGTTGTCATTTGCTGGCAGCTGAGGTGGGGTCGGTGATTACTTCCTAAAGAAAGAGCGGCTGGAGCTTTAATCAGTGTGGAAGATATGCTATTGCTCTCTAAGCCCTGCTTTTTACTTCTAAGTGTGTGAGGAGAGGGTAGGTTTCGGTTGCTCAGTGATGAGGGAAAACCACTCTGCATATGCTTAGACGCATTGTATGATTACTTACCTTATTTCTGCTTAAGAATTCTCTGCCATGAACTCACTGGTTAGCCACTTCTTGCTGTGACTTATCTCATCTGTAAAAGAGGGCTAATTTCCTCTGTGAGTGCAGAATTCCTTAACCATACAGCTTTTTTTTATTTCAACATGTGGGTGCATTTTAACATATCAGAAGGTAAAGGCAATGAATCAGAACTTTTATCTGATAAAATAACCCAATGCAAAAATAAATAAATAAAAAGATAAATGGTTAGGTGTCTTATACAGCCCCATCCAATGTGGGTGCCCGTAACCCTACGAACTCAGAGGATTACGGGCATCCAATGGAAGGCGGGAGGAGCACAGTGGCTAGGATTGCCTCCGGGCTCCCCTCGCCCTCCAAAACACTTAGACAGCCGATTTCAGCCATCTAAATGTTTCTCCCCTCCTCACAAGGAGGAGAGGCCGAGGCACCGCTTGGATCCCGCAGAGGATGGTGGTGCTGCACTCCTCTCAGGGACGCCCCTCCCCCCATGCTGGCTCCAAAGACGGTCTTCCGTCTTCGGAGCCCAGCCAGTGCAGAAAGAATCGCACCGCTGCAAGGCACTCCGACCTATCCTATGGCAGGAGGCCACAGGATTGCACCCATAAGTGCTGTAAATTGTGGATGTATCGTTGTTGTATCGTTTTAGATGTGTTCTAAACTGTGGATGCATTTTAGTACAGTATTTGTTGTAACTTTTGATACGTGTTTCTAGATTTTAGGAGTGTTTTAAACCATCAATGTTTTGCAGTGATCTTTTAATTACAGCCCCTGAGGAAGGAAAGTCCTTTCCGAAACGTGTTGGGCATTGTAAAATATGTTGGACTTGCTTTGTAGCCTGTGGCTTGCCTCACCTGCTTTTGTCATCTGGAGCCATCTGTGAGACCCCGCCTTCTGCCTGTGGAATACTTGTCTCTGGATTGTGTTGGCCTGCCACTGGCTGCAAACCATGCTGTCAAACTTTGACTCTAGCCCCGCCCATTCATTCACAGGAGTGTGTTCCTATTTTCATCTGCACTGTTGGAGGGTACACTGGGCATATTAGACTAGCCAGCGTGACCTCGTCCCTGCTCCTAAGGGTACATTGCTTGCTTCTTGCACAATCACAGGGCATTCTGTGATCTCTTCAAAAGAACTTCATTACATCCAATAAATAATACATTTTAATAGTCTCTTCTCCAGTACATTGATGTTACATCTTGTTATGGTCTAATATATTACATTACAATACCTTTTTTTAAATATAACATTCTTGCTTTTGTTTCACAAATGGATGGAAATTGCTAAGCCGGATTTCTTTCTCCTCCTCTCTGCTCCCAATTCTTTAAAGTCAACAGAAGAATGAACTATAAATAAATTCTGCCATGGATGTATATTTTTTTAACCATTCTCATTTCCACCCCTTTCATATCTGAATGCATCCTGATAAATTTATATAGTTTTACTCTACCTACTGCATGCTAATTTTGGTCCATGTGTGCTCGAAATCGGATCCAAACCACCAGGCTATAGCCAGCCTTTGTTACTAGTGGGGTTGTCTCATTTCTAGGTGGAACTTCAGGGAAGTTAATCAGAGGCAGTGTTAGGGAGCAGACACTAGGGCTGGAGCCCCAAATCTCAGGGAGACCCTCTGCACCACCACCCTGCTGTCCATGGGCACTTGCTGAAATACAGGGGCCCTGATGATCTCTGTCGCATCTGATCCCCCTGGATTAGCTGGCTTTTTGCTTCACCTTCTGCTGCCCCCTTCCACTTGAATCCTTCTGCCTGAGGTTTTTTTCTGAAATCAAATGCCCTCTTCTCCCCTGTCCATACATCCTGTTTCACAAATAGGGGTGTACGTATTTATTTATTTATTTATTTATTTATTTATTATATTTATACCCTGCCTTTTTTCCTGCAAGGAACCCAAGGCGGCTTACATAATCCTCCTCCTCTCCATTTTATCCTCACAACAGCCCTGTGAGGTAGGTTAGGCTGAGAGTCAGTGATTGGCCAAAGTCACCCAGTGAGTTTCATGGCTGAGCAGGGACTAGATCCCGGATCTCCCGAGTCCCAGTCCAACACCCTAACCACTATGCCACACACACACACACACACACACACAAATTAGAATATGCAAATTTGTGCATATTTTTTGTCCTGTGGGCCTGAGCCCCAGATCTTTTCAGTACCTAGCACCGCCCCTAAAATTAACTGAAAACTGGTGATTTCATTTCCTCATAACCAAGAGAAACTTCTATAACCCTGTTGATCTCCTCACAGCCACACCAGAAGAGGAGGTGTCAGGAAGAGCTCATGAGCAGGACCGGTGCAGGGCAGTTTGGCGCCCTAGGCTAAATTATATTTAGCGCCCCCCTCTCGTGCCGTGGGGGGGGGCTCCGGAAAGCAGCCCTGCTCTGCAACCTCCCGCCGCCGCCACCGGACCCCCCCGCACGCTGCCGCTGCCGCCCCCCACCTACCTTCCCACGCCTCCTCCAAAAAGGGACTCCCGCGCTCTGTTTTTGGCCGGGGGAAACCAGAGCAACAGGGCTGTTTAAGCCCTGTTGCCCTGGTTCCTCCCGCCCCAAACAGAGCGCGGTGGGGCTCCGGAAAAGCGCGGAGAAGGTAGGTGTCGGGGGGGAGGCGGCGCGGAGGAGAGGCGAAGCGAGGCGAGGTGGGGGGGGAGGCGGCACGGGGGGGAGGCGGCGCAGAGGCGAAGTGAGGCGAGGTGGGGGGAGGCGGCGCAGAGGCAAGGCGAGGCGAGGTGGGAGGCGGCGCAGAGGCGAGGCGAGGCGAGGTGGGAGGCGGCGCAGAGGCGAGGCAAGGTGGGGGGGAGGCGCCCAGGCTCGGCCCCACCACTACTCCGGGCGCAATCCCCTGCACTGACCTGGCTTCTCGGTGAGGCGGGCGGGGGCAGGGCAGGAGCGCACCGGCAGCGAAGAGGAGCGCAGCGTTCTGCGCCCTCTTCCGCTACGCGCCCTAGGCAATAGCCTAGTTGGCCTAGCGGTAGCGCCGGCCCTGCTCATGAGCCCAAGACTCACTGCCGCTCATTTTCATCACCTCATCAAAAATGGATAGGTTAAATAAGAACAGTTAAATTCAGATGACTTTACCAACTAATGAGGAACATTTTCCTTAAATTAAAAAAAAACCTTCTTTAAGGCACAATCTTATGCATGTTTAGTCAGAAAAACATCCTACAACTCTCAGCATGCCGCTGCCAGCATGGCTGGCTGGGGAAGGCTGGGAGTTGTAGGACGTTTTTCTGTCTCTAAATCCATAGGATTGCACCCTAAATTACCCTAAACTGTAGATGTGTATGCCTCCCTTGCCCCTTCTTATTCATTTACTGGCTCCAGTATGGAGAGCCAGTGTGGTGTAGTGGTGAGAGTGTTGGACTGGGACTCAGCAGATCTGAGTTCTAGTCCGCACTTGGCCATGAAGCTCACTGGGTGACTTTCCACCAGTCGCTGACTTTCAGCCTAACCTACCTCACAGGGCTGTTGTGAGGATAAAATGGAGAGGAGTAGGACTGTATAAGCTGCCTTGGGTTCCTTGCAAGAGGGAAAAAAAAAGCAGGATATAAATGTAATGAACAAACAAACAAACCTGGTTCTCATTTAGCCAGAGGTCCTCATGATATCCAAACCAGGAAACTCTGTTTTTCCTGGTTAAATTTCCTCGTTAAATTTCCCAATGTCCTAAATGATTGTGCCCTAGAACAGTTTGTCATGGAACTGACCAGAGGGGAAGCAATCCTAGATTTAATCGCAAGTGGTGTGTCCCAGGACCTAGTATGAGATGTAAATTGGCTATATGCTTCCTCCAGTATCAGAGGCAGTATGCCTATGTACTCCAGTTGCTGGGGAACATGGGCGGGAAGGTGCTATTGCACTCGTGTCCTGCTTGTGTGATCCGGTGGGCAGCTGGTTGGCCACTGTGTGAACAGAATGCTGGATTAGATGGATCCTCAGTCTGATCCAGCATGGCTCTTCTTATGGTTGGTTAACAAACCACAAGAATGAGCTAGGATCAGATCAGCTTATTATCCTGGTTTGTTAACAGGTATTAAGCCACAGGTCCCTGGTTCAGATGAAACAGACATCTGGTTCAGTGGAAGCCAAGAGCTCCACACTGAAGCATGCATGCTAGCATAGGAGGGGATTATAAGGAGCATGTGACTGTGGTTTAAGAAGTGGTGGATGATTATCCAGATGTTCTCATAATACCTTGAGGGGTTCTTTTTCGGAATGACTTAAGTATAAGAGTGGTAGTGATCTTGAAAAATCCACCCTGCACAAGGAAACATCTTTGGTGGGCTGTCAGGTGGGTGGAGTTAAGAGCCTGGCTTAACTTGTCTTTAAGGGTGTTTTGCCATAAGGCAAAATTTTTCTTCTTTAGGAAACCATAACCTGTTTTAATGGCCTTTCAGTTTGAGGGTTTAAAGATACTGTTTTATGATCTTTCTACTTTTTGGATTGCTGTTAGTTTAGTTGAGACTGTAATTTATTTATTATATTTATATCCCTCCCTTTTCCTGCAAGGAAGCCAAGGTGGTTTACATAATCCTCCTCCTCCTCTCCATTTTATCCTCACAACAACCCTATGAGGTAGGTTAGGCTGAGAATCAGTGAAAGGCCCAAAGTCACCCAGTGAGCTTCATGGCCGAGCAGGGGACTAGAACCCGGATCTCTCGAGTCCCAGTCCAACACTCTCACCACTATGTCACACTGGATCTTTTATTTATTACATTGATATTCCACTGTTCCTCCAAGGATTTCAAAACTTTGTATTCTTATGTAGTTTTTATTGACTGCTTTTACTCTGTCATTTTCTTTTTGATATTGGTATTTTATTGTTTTATGTTGTAAGCCACCTTGAACGCTTTGGGGTGGTGGTGGTGGAAAAGTATAGAAAATGTAAAAATCAATATACATTAAAAAACCAGGGTATCTTTCTCATAAGTGAAACAAAGAATGTTCAAATCTTCATTTTGTCCAAATTTCTTCATTAACTCAACATTTATTTCTGTTATTCTAGAGAGATTTTTGCATGGCATCGATGGAGACTGGGGGAAAAATGGTTTTAGCAACAGTTTTTAAAAGCAGGGGACCACTGGGAGCTTTAATATCTGGATTCAGAAGGATAGGCAAGCACATTTTTGTCTTACAATCAGAATATCAATTGCATCCCTTTTCTTACATTTATTATGGATTATAGGATCTATTTCTGAGATACAGAAATGACTCTGAAGATTTGATCCACCAGCATGTCTGTACGAAGGATGTCAACACTGCAGGCATGAATGCACAATTATGCCTGCCTGTCATGTAGTTGTGACTTGCTTATGTACTTGAGAAAAAGCACACAAAAGTCAGGAACCACTTTTAAAAATGTCTTAATAGAAATTCAATGAAGATATTTATGCATTTCCTCCCCTGCCTGCCATGTAATAAATATTTAATCATTCTTAAAACAAAGACCCAGAACTTTGAAGTTATTGTTCTTCTATGCAGCTGAATGCACAAGGGCACAAACTGAGCAGGGGTGTGTTGTTGTGCATGTTGCTCCCTCCCCTAGTGTACCCTTGCACACTGCTCCCACTGCACTCTCGAACTTTGTGCACTGAGCGCAAACGTCTCAAAGGAGATTCTAAGCGTATTCAGCAGAATGTCCTTAGAATCACCCTTCAGACCTTGGTGCTAAACGCTCAAAGGTTGGGAGTGGGGTGGACAGGCCCAGCACATGTGAGGAGGTTGGGACAAGGCCCACCCATAGGACCTATACCAGTGGTCCCCAGTACAGCATCTCCAATGGTGCCCCAAAAGCTCTTCACTCCCTGAGCCCTCAAAAAATGTTTTTTAATTTAAAAAATTTTAAAAAAAATGTTAGAGTGCCATGTTCTCCTTCCTCTTCATGAACCTGCTGCTGATCAGCTGTCCAGCAGGCAGGAATGAGAAAGAGCAAGGCTAGGGGCTAGGAAGAGAAAGAAGAAGGCTAGGGACAGGGAAGGAAGAGAATTAGCATGAAAAGGGGTTGGGGGAGAGAAAATAGGAAGGGTAGAGACTGGGAGTGGGGAGAAACAGCAAGATAAAGGGGGTGAGTGGGAGAGAAAGAGCAAGGCTAGGGGGTAGAAAAGAAGAGAAAGAAGAAGGCTGGGACAGGGAAGGGAGAGAAATAGCGAGGAAGGGGTTGGGGGAGAGAAATAAGAAGGCTAGAGGCTGGGAGTGGGGAGAAATAGCAAAGTTAAAGGGGTGAGTGTGAGAGAAAGAGCAAGGCTAGAGGCTAGGAATGGAGAGAAAGAAGAAGCTAGGGATGGGGAAGGGAGAGAAATAGCAAGGAAAGGGGTTGGGTGAGAGAAAGAGTGAGGCTAGAGGCTGGGATTGGAGAGAGAGAGAGAGAGAGAGAGAGAGAGAGCAAAGGGGAAAGGGCTGTGTGGACAGAAGAAGATTAGGCAGCCCAGGAAGCAACTCTTTCCATTTCCCCCTCCCTTCCACCCTCTTGCCTCACTATTTCCGCGACCCCTCTTGACTAGCCATTCTTCCACAGCAGCCATTATGTGACTAGCCACATTCTCCAGGGGAGCCATTTTGTGGTGGCACCCAGAGCAGCTTCTTGAATTCCGAAATGTATCCTTGGGTCCAGAAAGGTTTGGGGACCCCTGCCCGATGCTGTTTCTGCCTTCCTGTATTCAGCCAGAATGCCGATTGCATGCGGCTGATTTCACATGATTGTTCCTCCTAGCTCAACACAGTTTTCAGAGATCTTTCCAGGACAGTCTGAATTTGATGACTGGTGATTTCCAAACTTCTTACGCTCAAGGAACCATTTTTGCACTGATCTGTATGTTGAGGAACCCCTGTGCATCTCCCATGGGATTCCTGGGTGTTGCAGGGGTCAGTGAGTTCTGAAATGCATTCTAACTGCTTACTTATTTCTTTAAAATATTTATACTAAGTGTTTTGGCCCCTGTAAGGAGCGCTCTGCCCAAGGTGACTAACCACATACATTAAAAAAACAACACTCGGATTAGAGAGTCAAACCATAAATAAAAGCATACATCAAATGAGCAAAGAAGGGCAAAGTATTGACTCAGACTAAAGGCCTGGCATACCAATAAAGCATAGCTATAGCTTAGAGTGTAGCTGAGAAGAGTATACAGGAATGTACCTAACATTGCCCAAGTGGCTGTGCACTGATGCGATGATTTTTTTTTTTAAAGAAATAAGATCAATTTATGAAATCTTGGTTATCCATTCTCCCACCCCCAGTCACATAACAATACATTCAATCAAATCATCTCAACACATAGTCATACATCAGGCATTATTAAATTAGTTCTGCAAATTTAATAAATGGTAACCAATTTGCCCTAGAATTATTGACTTTTTACCTGTTTACTTTTCTCTTTACATATGAAATAAGGTTAGCCATTGCTGCAAAATCCCATAGCTTTTCTGTCCATTCTTTTAAATCTGCAAGTTTAGGCAGCCTCCAATATTTTGCATACACTAACCTAGCAGCTGTCCTCATATAACCAGTCAGTTCATAATGCTCTTTACATATATAACCTTTTAAATAAGCCAAAAGCAAAAGGAGTGGATTCAATTATATAATGTAGCCTAATATTGTTGCTATAAGTTCTATCTTTCCCCCTTTTTGGTTCTTTTTTTGCACACGGGCATGTCCACCACATATGATAAAAGTAACCTTGACTTTTGAAACATTTCCAATGCTGTTACCTTTGCAATAGCAGAAATTCAAAATATGGATTGCAAATGTAGTTTAGCCAAGTATCAGATCCCACATTTCAGGAAAACTTGTCAGCCAATACTTTGTCTTGTTGTGGAACCCTAGCTAACAATTTGAGGAACTGTAGCATTCCCATGCCTGTAGTGATGTTGGTGTTGAAAGAGATTTATAATCCATGTGCTAGTGTAGCCTGGCCTTCCACACACAGTAGCAGAGTAAATCTCCCACACAGCAGGTGGCCATATACTCATTGCAGAAAAAGAGGAAATTTATCACCATAAAAGAGGACAAAAGAGGACACACTGGTGTTCCACTGGCAGAGGCGGTGCTAGGTACCAAAAACATCAAGGGCTCAGGTCCACAGGACAATAATAATAATAATAATTTTTTAAAATGCACAAATGTGCATATACTCTAAAGTCTCTCTCTGTGTGTGTCTTTAAAGGACCCTGTCTCCTAAGGACACCCCTATTTGTAAAATGGGATGTATGGGCAGGGTTGAGGAGGGCATTTGATTTCAGAAAAAAACCTCAGGCAGAAGGATCCAAGGGGGGCGGGGGTGCAGCAGGAGGTAAAGCACATGTGGGCAAAAAGCCAGCTGATCCAGGGGGATCAGATGCAGCAGAGATAATTTCAGTAAGTGCCCATGGGCAGCAGGGTGGTGGGGCAGATGGCCTCCCAGAGATTCGGGGCTCCAAATGAAAGATTCGGGGCTCCAGCCCTAGTAGGCTGCCCCCTAATACTGTCTGCCTCTGTCCACTGGTGTTCCGTTCCAAGGACTGGAAGATCAGGGCAGAAAGCCCCTGCCTTTTGTGACTCCACTTTTACCTACTGTTTGTAGGCTTCTAAAAGGCTTCGGGCCACGATTTAGCTAATGCTGCAGGGAATCAGATAGGAATCAGACCCAATACCAGCACAGGCCATGCTCGGGCAAATGCCAGGACCACCACTTAAAACATTTTGATGGGGCCCATTGCTGACAGGAGCACTTGGCTTTAGTCACTAAGGTTTAGTAGACAGATTTGCCAGGACAGCAACCTTTTTCATTTCTGCACAATGCAATGCCATGACGTGCACTCCGTGGGCATTGCATTGTGGGGGAATTAAAATATATCTGCTATGCTGGCAAGTCCTGTGGCATGGACCTGACAGTGCCACCACTGGGCTGTTTATCAGGCAGCCTTGGGTCCACTTCCAGCTGCCTGATAAACCCAGCACCATTGAGAGGGACCTAATGGCATCGCATGGGGAAGACCATTGAAGGCACTTTGCCCAGGGCCTCCTGAAACTGGTCCTGAAGTTGGGGTAGACCTGCATTTCATGAAGGCCCCCTACCTTTACCCCAATGCTTCTAGAAGCGACTCTTTTCAATAGAAATAGATTCCAGCACTAAACTCTGGCTCAAACAATGCTCCAAGGACTCTGGGTTTTATTCCTAACTTCTCCGCCGCACCGCCACATCTCTGCCTATTTCTAAAATGGATCTGCGAGCCTGCGAGGATATTTGCTATTAAACCATTTTGCTAGCAGAGCTCTAGGTGACCAAGTCGACCATTTATTACCGGGCGTCCATTTGGGGAGCAATTCATATAAATAACTTTTTCAGCCAATGACACCCCTGATAAGCAACAACAAATTGGAAAGGGTTCTGCGGCTTCTCCCTGAAGGTCCACAGTCCTTCCTATTCAGCTGGAACACGTAAAATGGCCTGCCATTAAAGCCTCTTGCAAAACCAAGGCAGCTTGGTTTATCTAATAGTGCCACAGACAAGAGGCCTTTCATAACACATTTGGTGACCACCTGTTATGTGTCTGCCTCATTAATCAAGCTGCTTTTCCTGATAAATGTTGCTGTGCAAACGCCCTTGGCCTTCTAGTTGCTCTTCGCATTACATGACAGTCTACGTCGGGTGCCCAGGCTCACGGCGAATAGCTGAATGGTGAATATTATGTTGTTGCTTTCCAGGTACGTACCTTTTATATGCACTGATAAAGCCACAAAAAGCTGGCGGGGGAAAAGCAGACGCATTAGTGGCAGACATTAGCACAAAGCTAGTTGAACTGTAAAAACCAAAATTTCGTCTTGGTGTCACTTTTTCTTTCTTTCTTTCGTGGTTATGAGGTGCTTTTCCCGTGGAGCTTCCTAGGGATGGGAGAACAAGCAATTTTAGTGTTTGCACAGATTGTCCAAATGTCACCTTGATGCTCATCTTGCCTCATTTCCCATGTTCATTTGCACTCTTTTTTTTTATTTCATTTGAATTGAGAAAGTGCACATTTTGATGGGGAAAATTCACATTAAAAAAAAAAATTGTACTGAAAATGCACACTTCCCCCCATAGAGGAAATTGTGAAAATGCACATTATTTTGATGTGAACACAAATTCAGGCATGTGTGAGCATTGTTGGAGAACATGCTCTCCGGCTCACATTTGTGTTCGGGGTTACAAACAGGTCTTGTTTGCATGATTTGTGAACACAAACAAAGTTCTGGTACATCCCTGGCTGCTTCTTTGTTCTTGGTACTAAACTGACAACAAGACAGTGATCGTAGTTCTGTCGAGTACACATGAGTCCAGTTCTAAATAAGTGATGAAGTTGTTCTAGTTCATGCTGAAATGTCCTGCATTTGGCAGCTCTGCCGGAGGCATCTACATGGGTTTCCTTGTGCTGAAATGCAAAGGAGCAAATGCAGACTCTTCTGAAGAAGGAACTAAATGACTTCAGTCATCCAGGACAATGCATTCATGGAGAGAATAGGGCAGCCAGGACAGAAGAGGACAAGGCTCCAGCGCCTTTAATACTTGTGTAGAAGAGAGAATTTCAGCAGGAAGAGCTTGTCATGTAAGCTACGCCTGCCTGAAGTTTCCTCTTCTTTTATGGCTCCACTCATTGAAGGTGCCTTTGCCTGGTATTTGGGGCCCCACCTCCCCACACATGTCAGCTCACCCCATTCAGCAGTGTCCCTCAACCCTCTGTGTTCAGGGGTCTGGAAGGACTACTGTGGGGTGGATGGGATGGGGAAATCCTCTTCTGCCAGCCCAGTTGCACTCACCTAAATCTGGATCCAATCCTCTGTGTATCCAACTGGAATCGACCCCAATTTCAGGGATGGGGCGTATACTGTATGGCCAACCAGATGTTGGTGGACTGCAACTCCCATCATCCCTCACCATTGGCTATGTTGGCTAGGGCTGATGGAAGTTGCAAGTCCAATAACATCTGGAGGGCCACACATCCCCCACCCTTGCCCTACTGAAACGAATTGAACTTACTTCTGAGTAAACAAGTCTAGAAACATGTTGCACAGAGTTCCACTCCTCTGGACCAGGCAACCCTCTCTGTGTGGACTAATTGTTTTTGCAAAGAGGGCTAATTGCTTTTGCAAAGAATTGTGACGGTGACCTGCAATCTGTACAGCACTGAATTAATGTTTTTGCAAACCACCCAGCTTTGGCTATTGGGCAGTGTAGAAATGTAATAAGTACCTACCTAATTAAATACATAAATGTTACTTACAGCCAAACTATATGTTATTTTATTCATGCTTCTTTACAAGCCTGCTTAAGTGCAGGGGTCCCCAACATGGCACCTGTGGTTGCTATGGCACCCACGGGGACCTCCAAGGGTGCCCACAAAGCTCTCCACTCCCTGCCCCCTTCAAGACAAAATTTAAAATAAAAACCTTGGAAAATGTTAGGGCAGTCTTCCTTCTCTTCCTTTCTAGCCTCGTTATTTCTATCCCCTCACCTCTTTAGCTCACTGTTTCCCACCCCTCTCTTAGCCTCCAGCCTTGCTCTTTCTCTGCCCCCTTGCCTTGCTTCCCCCCCCCCGTCTCTCCCAGCCTCTATCCTCATGTTAGGACAGATAATCTTGGGTGTGAGATTCCCTTACAGAAGAGAGACTAACCCCACACCCTCATGAAAGGTTTGGGATCTTTGGCTGTGGTAAAGATGCGCGCACTAAACATAGACTTGACAAACTAACACTAAACTGAGACACAACACATTCAGAAGGAAACAAGAGTCGTTTATTTAAGTAGAAATATAGCGCAGGCACAGTGTCTTAGTTCCTGATCTTTTAATGTTTTACACAGTAATTCAGGCAGCAAAATATATTTATTTATTTTATTTATTTATTTATTATATTTATTATACCCTGCCTTTTTCCCTGCAAGGAACCCAAGGCGGCTTACATAATTCTCTTTATCCTCACAACAACCCTGTGAGGTAGGTTAGGCTGAGAGTCAGTGACTGGCCCAAAGTCACCCAGTGAGTTTCATGGCTGAGCGGGGACTAGAACCCGGATCTCCCGAGTCCCAGTCCAACACTCTCACCACTACGCCACACTGGCTCTCATATGTGGTGGACATGTAATAAAGCTAAAAAAAAAATTGGATACAAATTCATTCACTAATTCAATTTTTTTTTTTAAAGATTAACATTCAATTGAAACCAGAGGCTTTTCTCTTGGGAATAATGGATAGTCAGTTGGAAAGAAGCTTGATAGAAAGGATCCCTGTGTCCTTGGTGGCCTATAGACAGCCGGGGGGGGGGGGAGGAAGTTCCCCCAGCCCACACTGGCAAGGAAAAGAAAGACTGAGGAAAGAATCCATAGCTTCCTGTCTTGTCGTTGGCCCCACACTGACGGGGTCCTGCATGGCAGAGGAGAGCAAGAGGTGCACACCGCGTTCCTGCTTGCTGACTTCTAGGCTAACTTGAGGTCTTATACTTTTCCTCTGAATCTCTTGCTACATGGGAAGGGCAAGGGCTGTTCTTGTCTCCCTGATGGTCTTAATCACCACTTAATCGCTCTGTCCTTTGTGAGCCTACTCCTTGATGGGTGTCATAGGAAAACCTTTTGTGGGTTCTCCTTGCTTGAAGAGCTTAAGTGTCTGGTTGAATCTCCCTATGGGGGTGGGGGTGGGGGAAGCCATCCTTTTGCAGGGCTATCTTTAGGTTCTTTTCAGGAAAGTCCCTCCTCCGGTGCCTTTAGGCCAGGGCTCGCCAACCTTGGGTCCCCAGATGTTGCCGGCCTACAGCTCCCAGCATACCCAGCCGGCATGGCTAATGGCAAGGGATTCTGGGAGCTGTAGGCCAGCAACATCTGGGGACCCAAGGTTGGAGAGCCCTGCTTTAGGCCATGAGTGCTAATCAGTGCAAGACTCTCATCCTCTGCCCATTCGTGCTTCCTAGATCTCAAGTCTGAATTTATCTGCAACAATATATTGTTGTGAGCTATCCCTGTTGTAATGCAAAATATTTTGGGATGTCCAGGTCTTGAATGGGCAATTAAGACCCAATATCTTATACAATACCTGGTCCTAACTAGAGATGAAAACTTCTAGAATTGGTTTGTTGATTTGGATCAACACAGCTGCCTCCATTTTTGGATTTTCCTTGAGGTAGTGGCAATGGGGACTGTTACAATAAGGGTAAAAGGGAGAGGAAGAGGAGGACTATGTAAGCCGCCTTGGGTTCCTTTCAGGAAAAAAGGCGGGGTATAAATATAATAAATAAATAAATAAATAAATACAATGAGCTCCTGCACTTCCAAATTTACCACTACACCACTGCCCCCAATCAGCTTGTCCTACTCCAGCCTTCCCCAACCTGGTGCCCTCTGGATGTGTTGGACTAAAACTCCCATAAACTCCTGTATGATAGGAGTTGTAGTGCAACACGTACGGTGGGCACCAAGTTGGGGGAAGCTGATTTACTCTAAAACACAGGTTATGCTGGGATGCTGGCTTCCCATTAGTGATGCAACAAGCGTCTCTGCGGCTGCATCCATTAATCCCCACGGAACCATTCATGGCCGGTGGTGAAACTGCACTGCTGCTCAGTAATGCCAGGAACTCCAGCATCATAATTTCCGTCAGCGGAAAGGCAAATTAAGTTAGGCCAAGCGTGTTTTAAATGAGCATTCAAGATATGAAGATGTTTCAATCAGCCACCTAGGAGTCTGCATTAGTTCTGTCTTTTAAATTAATTTATGGATGTGAGAAAGACATTGGAAAAAAAGGACATAAGGGAGATGAACGTTTATGTTGTCACAGAAACATGGCAATGACTGAAGGGAGGCCTGCTGTTCCTTTGGATGTTGATATTGCCTGGTGGATAGAATCTTACAGTCCAATTCTAGACATGTTTACCCCAAAGCAAATCACACTAAGGGTAATAATACCATAGTATCCAATAATGGTATTATTCCACAAACTCAAATAGCGCTGGTTGAGCTCCACTGAGTCTTTCCATTGCACTAGCATAATGTGCAACTGGTTGCACAACAGCTTGCATAAGCATAATGCACAACCCCGTTTGTGCAAACATAATTGTATTCTCCTCTTGTACATAGTTAGAAACCTAGTTTCCACTACTGCGATGTCATTTGCACTAACACAATGACACAGTTGGATACTGCCCAAAGTTCAGAAGGATGTACTTGGTCACAAGAGATAATTCAGGATTGCAGCCTTCAATTTTGCTCTGTCATTCAGTGCTCAAAACGCAGTTGTGGACTTGCACGGTGGCCTTAGGCCAATTTTCCGGTCCTTTCAATTTAAGGCCACCCAAGTTTACCCACAAAATAAGTGGGATTGAACGAGAATATGAATAGATAAGGAACTAGGAAACTCCCTCCTTCCCCACCTTGTGTTTCTCTCCAAATACACCACTTTCCCACTGATACGGGGTGGGGTGGGGGGGTTGGGTTGGACCTTAATGTTATTGGGTGGAGCATATCATAAGAACAATTAGCTCCTCCCACCAATTGAATGGCTTCTGTCAGAGGAATGAGGAGGGGACAATTCCCGCGTGTCCTTAAAATCTGCCCTGTGGTGGGTGGGTAGAAGAACCTCCACAGCAGAGTGGAGAGGGTGCGGTGGGCTGCAAGAAGAGGAGAGGAGGGGGAAAGTCCCATTGTATGAGTGGGAGTTTGTTTGTACAACACTGGATTTCATCCATAAGAAGAGTCCTGTTGGATCAGACCACAGGCCTATCTAATCCAGAACCCTGATTCATTGAGCCACCACAATCCCAAGATCTCCTTTCTGATCAGCTCCACCAGCTCAGCCCCCATGAATAGCAGTGCTGGCTCCAGGTTTTGGAGGGCCCTTGGGCAAGACACCCTCAATGGGCCCTCCTCCCTCAGTGAATCTACCTTTATACCCCCGTTATCACCAGCTGCTATTGCACCTCATCCTCTTTCTCATCCTTGCATCCACTGCTTTCTGGACAGGCAGAGAGCCAGCGAACAAGCAAACAGTGGCATCTACCGCTTCTCTTCTCACCACCACCACCATTGTCTGGGCCAGAGAAAGAAGCAGGTGTACAAGCATGTTGCAATGGTGAAGAGGAGGGGCAACTCCATTCACTCTTGTCAGTGGCCCCCGCTGGGGTGTGGGCCCTCAGCAAGTTCCTAACCATGCCTACCCTTGATGCCAACCCTGATCAGTGGATATGTGAAGTTTGGATCTTTGGGCCCAACATGCATCACTTTACACTTACTTACCTAGAACCTACATGACCTGTAGTCGCTAGAACACTACAGTAAGTGACTTCCTCCTTCAAGGTAGCAAAATGGCTGGCCAGAGAAGTATGTACAGTCCCTACCTCCAATTTACAAGGAAGAGTGCTCATTGTGAGAATAAATGTGAAAATGGAGGAGGCCATGTAGATTTAGGAGCAGTGGAAAGAGGAAGACATATGGGGACATGTAACTGGAATAGAAATGGAGGGGATAGAATCTATCCCCTATCCAGGGTCTACGGCTAGGGCAATTGATATCTATACTATGAAAATGGCGATCATTCACCTAAGGTTATTTCAGAGACGAATTCATTAAGGATATCAGAGCACATTGCGTAGGAAAGGTGTACAGAAAATTCATACAGTGGCACTTAAGCCATTTGACTATGTATTATTCAAGTCACTTTCCATTAATTCAACAGCACAAGGAGCTACCGAATTCCCTGTGGTACAATGGGAAGAGCTTTATCTCTTAGCCTTCTCCTTGCCGCTCTTGGGATTTGCCTAACCAAAAGCCAGACCTCCAAACCAATGACTGATGGCACCACACGCTTTGCAGTGGATTTGTACCGAGTTCTTTCCCTATCCCAGAAAAGTGAAAACATTCTCTGTTCCCCTCTGGGAGCTTCCTTGGTTCTCGGAATGGTAAATCTAGGAGCAAAGGGCAAAGCACGTCATGAGCTCAGGCAACTTTTGAACCTGCAAGGAAATGATGGTGAGTATCTGTGTGACTTACAGTCATCTGCACTTTGTATAATGATCTGGCCAGTAATCATGGTGGGATGCAAAATGATGAATACCTACTTATTTTTTTAAAAAATATTTTTTTCTTGAAATCATATTCAGGGTGATTCATAACAATACCAAAAAGCAACAGTAAAACACAATGAAATGATTTCTTTAAAAAGACAAAAGTGGATGGGGCAAGCATCAAAACTGCCAAAAATCCACATAAAACAGTATTAAAAGCAGTAAGAACTAACAGTGCAATCCAATGCATTGCTCAGAAGTAAATCTCATTAACATCAATGGGGCTTGCCCCAAGGTAAGTGTGTATAAGATTTCAGTCTAGGGCTGAAATGCTAGCATTCCAATGGTGGGTGGGGCTGAGGCAAAAGGGGCGGGGCTAAACATTTCAAACATTTTTGCTTGAAGCTCTTACTGCCAGTAACTAAGCTTTAGGGGGAGGCATTTCAACCCTTAGAATGAGGAAAAACTGCACAAAAGCTAGAAAACTGACCAAACAATCAGTGGTTGGGGAAGGGGGTGTGGCCATCTGAGGAATCCTGGAGGGCCAGATTGGACCCTAGAGGCCTGAGGTTCTGCATCCCTGCTCTCAAGGAAAGCTGGTGACCCCTATTTTGGTGGGGCTCCTTATCTGGTGCAGGTTTTGCAGCTTTTATTTGGAGCTTTATGGGAGCTATCCACGGTGCTGAACTCCACCCCCAAAATAGGTTCACCACCATGGAGCACCATGGATAGCTCCTATAAAGCTCAGAATAAAAGCTGCAATGGATAAGGAGCCCCACTGACGCAAGAGTCACCAGCCTCCACTGCCTGCTCTAGGGTCTCCAAGTCTCTGAAAAGCTATCATCTCTTTACACAGCTTTAAAACAAAGAAGCATATGGGATGCATTTCATGCTGAAGAATATCTGTCTAAGCAAGTGGGACCTGCAACAAAATGTTGTAGTGTGGAGTGTTTCTGGTCAAGGTTCCAGCCAGCAGTCATGTCTTCTTTCAGGATATTCCATTCCATTCCCCTTTCTCCTGGTTTTCCACCCTCCCTTCCTACGGTCCACCAGCTTTCAGCATGCTCGGTTCTCATTAGGCTCTTTTGGCATCCCTCCCCCTTTAGGGCTCTTTCCCTAAAGAGTTCTTTTTTGTGTACTACTGCAAACCTTGGGATTCCCCCAATCCTGCTGACACTTCCTCCTTGTCCACGGATGGTACTGTTTTGGCTACGTAAGGATCCAAACTCAAAGAATGAAGTACATTCTTAGACCATAGGGTTCCATTTTATCGTCTGCTCGCTTTGGACCTTATCTATTTCTGCGCAGCAAGTGCTAAGCGAGAGTTTGTTCAGTCAGCAGAGAACATGGATTTTACAGACGCTTTTGAGGGTGTTTGTTTTACTGAGAGCAACTTGCTCAGTGGGGAGCTGAAACCTCCTGTCTGTTGGCAACGTGATATTTTGGTTTCTTTATGTTGTGCAAAAAGCAAAAACAAAAAACCCACCCGAACCGTGCTTTCTATGCAGCTAAGAGAGGTGATAATTGAAGGCTGCCTTCAACGGCAGAGTCTGAAAAATGTAATAAATTGACATAATTGCTTATATTTCAAATGCAATTTAGACAAAATGCAATCTACAAATCAAACCCAGTGTGCACAGAACACATTTGACATAGCTTACTATATATACTGTGCTATTTTGAAATATTTGGCACATGATTTTTTTTTTTTTAATCCAAACAAACCAGAAAGACAGATGAGGGTCTTTACAGCACATTTTTAGACCCTTTATGGATGATGTAAATCTATCTATTCAAGCAGATGATTGCCTACTATTATGCTTCAATTTTTCCCCCTTCAGAAAATGCATTAGGAAAGAGACCCTCTTTTCTCTATACTTCACCAAATCCCTTGCCGTCAATCAAGGAAGGTCTTTGGAATGTTTGTGCGGAACATGCAATCACAGGTTCCAGTCATGCTGTACAACATGACTGGGGAGTGGGTCCTTCACACAATCAAGCATTTTCATGGAATGCCCAGTTCATTATTGGCATAATAGAGTGGATGAGTATATTGCTTCTCCATCTTATATAGAACCAGTAGGTTGTGTGAACTGGAATAATATAATATCTCATAATACCAGGGCTTCCCAGGTATAATGATAAGTCACGAAACCATCGCTGATAGCAGGAATGTTGGAGAGTCTTTGGTCTCGAGTCACGAGTCGAGTCACGAGTCTTTGGACCCAAGTCTCGAGTCCGAGTCCAAGTCCTTGGTCCAAAATGGTGACTCACGAGTCCCGAGTCACGAGTCACTCCCAAAGCTGACTCCAGCGAGTCCCTATTAAATCAATGGGGGGGGGGGGTTCCCAACAAAATAAGGCTACTTCAGATGTGTGGCTTAAATAAATTCTAGGCACAATTGTGCCATTTTATCTCAAAACTCTGCCACTGATTTTGACAAGAACAGACCAGGCAGACAAACCCAAAATAACCAGACAGGCAGAGGAGGCAGGGAACCCCAAACAGGCAGGCAGAGGCAGCCAAACCCAAAATGTCTGAAAGGTTGCATTAGGAAAATGATTTTAAAAAAATAAACTTGGATTGTTACTGCAACTAGGTCCAGACAGCACCTGCAGGTGGCATCAAGCAGAGACGTTGACGAGTCCTTGGTCTCGAGTCCCGAGTCGAGTCTTGAGTCCCATTAAAAATATTGGGACTCGAGTGCGACTCGAGTCCGAGCGGGGACTCAGTCCGACTCACGAGTCGAGTCCTCGAGTCGAGTCCCATCCCTGGCTGATAGCCAATTCTTTTCCCCCAGGGTGCTTCCAGATGAGGCTTTTATTGTGCAATCACACCACCTTGTTCACAGACTATTGGGTAGGTGTGTCTAGATGATACCTCCTTCAACTTGTATCCGTCCAGTGCTTTCCCACCACTTCTTGCAAAAAAATTTCTTCCAGAAAAAATATGTTGAAGAAGAAAAGACAGAATAGCTGCACAATGAATGCCTTTTGATCATTAGCACTAGGAGCTATCTCTCTGGAAGCCTCCTCCATTTCTTCATGTATGGCCACAATATATATCCCAATGCTCTTCACACAGGCCTAAAAATTTAAATAGGATACTATACATCTCAACATAGTGGGGAAGACTGTGACCAGGTGATGCTGACCATGCTAGTTGGGGTATGATGGGAGCTGTAGTCCAACACATCTGGAGGGCATCAGGTTGGAGAAGACCTGTATAGATACAAATTTAGAATTAAGTGCTATGATTTATCTAGAAATACAATACATTTCTTACCATAGTGAGAGAAGACTGTGACCAGATGACCTGTGATGGGCCCCTGCTCTCCCTTCATAGGTGCTTTAGATTTATTGTGGACTTGGATAGGACAGCCTTCAAATAGAGGAGTATGTTTTGACAGTTGTTCAAACACACGGCCACCCTCTATCCACTCTGCAAGTATTCAGTCTCCTCCTTGCTAATAAAAAGTTGGTAGATGGCTTCACTAGTACATTAATTGACTAGGAGAAAAACTCAAATACAAAATCCATCAGTTGTGGGTTTAAAAGGTACCTGTCCTCAGAAAGATGTGTATGTCTGTCTCATATTAAACATAGTGAATGAAAGCCTTTCAAGAAAGAAGGATAAGGATAGATAAATCACACAGACATTGACAATTTAAAAAATAAAAATCTCTTCTGTATTTTCTGAAATGCTAGTTCTGAAACTCAGGGCAGAGAGATGCTTTGAAAATGAACCTTCTGGGTCATCGCTATGGCACTCAGATACTTCAGCTCTCTTTTACATTCAACAGATCTTGTGTTCTCTTGATTCAAGTCGATTTTAATCCTTGCTGGAGCTAGTCCCAGGACTCTCTATCACTTTGGAAATCCAATATCTGACTCGCTGGATAGCTTCATAAAGTGATTTTAAATGAAGTGGATTGTGAAATAATGTGTTCATTGGCCTTGATCCTGTGCTGCTGTGGAAGCTCAAATTTGGGGCCTGGGTGTTCAAGGGATCTCTGATGCCCAATTCTGGTGCCCATCATATCAGTGCCCATTCTGACCTTTGCTGCCTTGGGTTTCTCTTGCGTCATACTGTCCTATAGTTCCTATCACCATCTACCCAGTACCGGTGCAGGGCAGTTTGGCGCCCTAGGCAAAGTTATATTTAGCACCCCCCCTCTCGTGCGGGGGGGGGCCTCCGGAGCAAAGCAGCCGAGAAATGCCTGCTTGCCCAGCGCCCCCCCCGCCCTCCTCCTCCTCCTCCTCCTCCTCCTCCTCCTCCTCCTCCTCCAGCAGCCGCTTTCCCCGCTGCGCAGGAAGCGTCCGGGGCGATGACCAAGGCAAGACATCATAATCTCCTGCTGAGACTGACATACAGCAACAGCAGCAGCAGAAACAAAAAAGCCAGGAAATCAGCTGTGGGCTCACATGCCAGCCGCCCGGCCAATGGCGCGCTGGCTTTTTTGTTTTGATACATTCCATTCGATTCTTAAAGGGGCACGGTCCTTGTTGAGGAAAGACCCTTCACCCCACCACCACCGGTGTGTGTGTTTCTTGCTTGCAGGCATCTTCGGACCAGTCGCCGCCGCCACACGCGCTCCTGACCCGGCCTAGCTCCAGGCGCCAAGGAAAGCCGAGCGCAACCCCAAGCCTGCCTGGCACCCACAATCCCCCTGCACTGACCTGGTGGTGCCTTTGTCGGCGAGGCGGCCAGGCGGGGCAGGAGCGCGCCGGCGGCGAGGAAGAGTCGGCCGGAAGGAGCGCAGCGTTTCTGCGACCTCTTCAGCCATGCGCCCTAGGCAGCCGCCTAGTTTGCCTAGCGGTAGCGCCGGCCCTGCATCTACCCTACATTTTAAACAATGCATCTGCATGGGTGTGCTGTTGTCCTTTGTTAGGTGGAACAGTCAAGATGGCCAGTTGATATTTCATCCAATGGGACCAGTGCTTAGACACAGTGGTGGGCTGGATGAGGGCCGCTAAGATGAATCTGAATCCTGATAAGATGAATTCACTGTGGGTAAGTGGTTCTCGGGTCTGGGAATTAAGAAGTTTACCTTTTCTGGTAAACCTGTTCTCCCCCTGAAAGAACAGGTATGCAGTTTTGGGGTGCTCCTAGATTCATCCTTGTCATTAGAAGCCCAAGGGACTTCTGTAGCATGGAGTGCCTTTTACCAACTTCATCTGGTACATCAACTGCACCCATTCCTGCACAGGGATAGCTTAACCACTATGATCCATGCATCGGTAATGTGGGGCTGCCCTTGAGGTTGGTTTGGAAGATGCAGCTAGTGCAGAATGCTCCAGTGAGGCTTGCCATGCTCATGTAACAGCTGTGCTGAAAAAGCTGTACTGGCTGCCAGTTTGCTACCAAGCAATGTTTAAGGTAATATTTTTGACATATAAAGCCCTAAATAACTTAGGACCAGGTTGCCTGAAAGATCACCTTCTCCTATATAGACTGTTAGACCACTGTGATCTTCCGGGGAGGTCTTGCTGTCTGTGCCACACCCTGCATAGTCCCATCCGAGAGCAATATGGCAGCAGGCCTTCTCTGTGGTGGCACCCTCCCCCTCTGCGGTACGTCAGGCACCAACAATCATGTGTTTTTGATTAAGATTAAAAACTTACCGATTTACCCTGGCTTTTCCCAACCCTTAACTTGTCTAAATATTGTTGTGCTTTTATAATGATGTATTATTTTATAATTTGCTGTAAACCGCTCTGGAATTTTTTAAAAATGGGAAGCGGTATATAAATGTTCTAAAACAACAAACAAACAAACAACCAAACAATAGAATTTATTGAATTAGTCAGAAGACCATATCAAAAAGAACAAGGTAAAATACATTTAAAATTCCATGTAATCGTAAACATGGAACCACACCATATTAAAAGAGATAGCTGGGCATCTCTCTCCATGCTTTTTGAATGAGATACCCACCAAGGCTTGCAGATGGTGACACACCCCTCCGGTAGAGGGGGAAGAGCAAGTTTATTTATTTTTTATAAATGAATTAATGACAGTTATTTAGGGCAGAATCCTATGACTGCTAGACCGAATCTAGACAGCCGTAGGAGAAGTTGGAAACTCAGCTCCAACTTTGGAAACGCACTCTGAGGTTGGAGCTGGGAGTCCGAATTCGGAGCGCTCTCCCCTCGCAGCTGACATGGAAAGAGCTGCGCTGGCTGCAGCTCCGTCCGAGGTCATAAGACCGACCTTGGAGCCAGAGTTCTGCAGGTGTTCTGGGGGGGGGGGCAGGGAGGAGTCAGGCTCCACCTGCATAGGTAGTATTCTGGTGACACCTCAGCTTCCCCTCCTTGTGCTCTGGGGCAAAAGACTTAGATGGCTGAAATCAGCCATCTAAGTCTTTTGCAGGGTAGGAGGAGCGCGGAGGTGACCTTCACCTCCGCACTCCTTCCACCCTCCATAGGATGTCCATAATCCTCCAAGTTGGGAGAGTTACAGGCAGCCGCACTGGGTTGCATTGTTATTATATTTACATCCAGTCTTTCCTCTAAGGCGCTCAAGGGAGCATACATGGTTAGCCCTCTCCACCTTTTATCCTCACACAAGAATCCTGTTGCTTAGGTTAGGCTGATAGAATGTGTGTTACCAAAGGATACCCAGTGAGCATCACGGCTGAGTGGAAATTTAAACTTGGGTCTCCTCATTCCTAGTATGACACTCTAACTACTGCACCACACACTGTTTTCCGTGTTTGTGTGTGAGGGGGGGAAGGGGGAATGTACTGCAAGTTGGAAGGTGAAGCACCTTTAGATGTAGGGCCCGGTGCAAAAGAGGACAAGGTTCCTGGACCTTTAATAGTTGTGCAGAAGAGGGAATTTCAACAGGACTAGCTTGCATTAAAGGTGCAGAATCCCTGTCCTCTTTTGCACCTGGCCATGGGGTTGAGGTCAGCTGTGGGGTCGAGGTCTAGCTGTCATGTAGGAGTGCCTTGTTGCCTCCACTTATGTTCCATTGCGTATTTTCAAATAAATCATATATTACTAAGGCTCTTTAAGGCTGCAATCCCACGCACACTTACTTGGGTGTAATTCCTATTGAACACAGTGGGACATACATCTGAGTAAACATGCATAGGATTTTGCACTTCAAATCTCCACTACTTTCTCATCTAAAGCAAATGAACCCTGCTAGTACTGCTCCAATAGCACTTCCCTGGGAACTATCAACCACTTGGGGAAGTGTTGAGCACCGCATATAATAGCATGCAACATGGTTTTGAGGGTGCTGGCTACGGTGAGTTGGTTAAGACTCAGCTGCTTCTCTTCCCCTTTCCTTGGGGCCTGTCAATTCCACAGGCTTTCCCCTGAATTTCAAAGCTCCTGTGCGTACAGGTACTTCAAGGCTCAGAGAACAGGAATTCTTCAAAGGAGACATTTATGAACTTGGTAATATGGGAGAAAGTTCAGGTCCTCTCACTAAATGTGAAAGGGCTAAATTCTGCAATAAAAAAGAAGGAAACTTTCAGCACTATTAAGAAGAGAAAATGCTGATGCATCTACAATAATGAAATGGTTCCAGAGGATATGGTCAATAGCTTTTATGTCTAAGTTGATGCATTTTATTAGCGTGCACCAAGGTAGACAGCAAAGTAGCATACTGGTTAAAAATTGGACTTTTTTTCATTATGTAGTAGGGTGATAAATACCTTGATGATGTTAACCCATATGCTAGATTCTGAAAAATGGAATGAAATTTTTATTAGTATTAAAAATGTGCTGTGCATGGATGCATAGCATTGTTATGGGCTATGCTGTCTTGCTACTCAGAGTTCTCCTTTAGCTCCAGTATGGCCAGGCAACCAGTCTCAAGTGTTGCAAGCAGATTACAAAAAAGTGAACTTGGGCGCTGCTTGTGGCTTAGCAGATGACTTTCGAATACTGCCGCTCTCATCTGCTTAGCCTGTACCTACGGCCGAGCTTTGGATATGGCTAATTAATTACACTGATATCCCTTTCTCCAAAGGGCTCAAAGAAACATACGTGGTTTTCCCACTCTTCATTTATCCTCATGGCAACCCTGGGAGATAGGTTAGACTGAGAGATAACTTGACTGGCCCAAGGTCACCCCTGTGATCTTCATGGCTCAGTGAGGATTTGAACCTGGGTCTTCCTAACAATAGTCCAACACTCTGTGCCACTGCACTGTGCTGGATCTAAAATCAACAGGCAGCCAAATCCAGCTGGGGATATATCACCCACCTGCCAGGGTGCACAGAACATTAGATTATATAAAGAGTTGTAGACTCCAGAACAACAGGGCCCAAGGGACACTGAGATAGGGGGGCAATGACTAGTAGTAGCTAGGTTGGGAGCTGTGTGTCTGTCTCTCTTTGATCAGTGCAATCAGCAATTTGGACCTATGCAGGTCTTATTTAAAGCTCCATATGTCCATCCATCATGCAATCCACACATCCATACCCTCAGCCTCTCCAAGCAAGTCATGCAAAGCACTCCAGTCCTGCTGTTTTCTACAGCAATCCTCTCCCTACATCAGGGGCGGGAAGCTTGTGCTCTTTCAGATGTGTTGAACTACAGCTCCCATCAGGACCGGTGCAGGGTAGTTTGGCCCCCTTGGCGAAATAAAATTTGCGCCCCCCCTCTTGTGCCGTGGGGGGGGCTCCGGAGCAAAGCAGCCCTGCTCTGCAAAAACCCCTGCGCCGCCGCTGCCACCCCCACACCCCACCCACCTACCTACCTACCTTCCCCCCGCCCTGGCTGCCTCCGCCTCCGAGGAGGAAGTGACGCGACGGGACCCCCGCGCTCTGTTTTTTGCCGGGGAAACCAGGGCAACAGGGTTCCTCCCAACAAAACAACGCGGGCGGGGCTCGGAAGCGACCCGAAGAAGTTAGGGGGTGGGCGGCGCGGGGCGAGGCGTGGCGGGGTGGGGGGAGGCGCAGCGGCGGGGGCGGGCGGGGAGGCGCGGGCAGCGGCGGCGGGCGGGAGAGTGCGCGGCGGCTTTGGCGGGCGGGCGGGAGGGAGGCCCGGCGGGTGCGGCGCCAGCGAAGAGGAGTGCAGCGTTTCTGCGCCCTCTTCAGCCACGCGCCCTAGGCAACCGCCTAGTTTGCCTAGAGCGGTAGCGCTGGCCCTGGCTCCCATCATGCCAGACCGCTGGCCAGGGAGTTTAAATCCAACAACAGTTGGAGGGCCACATCCTTACTTGTCAGCCAAGGTTAGCAGAGGCAGTGGGAGTTTGCTTCAGCCCACTGAAGGGCTGAAAAGGGCTTCAGATGATTATGAAAGGCCCCTTGCTCAGTGCTGTGTGGAGAGCCAAGGAAGCAATCTTAGCCTGCATTAATAGAACCATAGTTTCCAAGCCACAAGAAGTAATAGCTCCACTTCATTCTGCACTAGTCAGACCTCATCTGGAGCACTGTGTCCAGTTCTGGACACTGAAAGAAAGATGTCCAAATTGGAACAGGTTTAAAAGGAGGGCGATGAAGATGGTCAGAGATATGGAGAACAATTCCTATGAGGAAAAGTTGAATAACTGAGTATATTTAGCCTGGAGAAGAGATGGGCTAGTGAGGGATATGATTGCACTCTTCAAATACCATCCCTAACACAAAGAAGAAGAAAAAGCTTCCAGTGACACCATTGAATTTCAGGGGGAAACCTGTGTGTGTGTGTGTTGGGGGAACTACATATTAATCCTCCTCTCCCAGGCTGTGGTAGTCCTGATCCAAATTGGGGCAGTGTGCTCTTACACTAGATAAATTAAATAGATAACTGTGTCATTAATGAAATGAAGGAGTATGCAAAGCTTTGGTGCTGCGGGTACATTTGGCAATGTGAGAAACTGTCCTTGATACCAGCACAAAATAGCTGTCACAGGAGGCATGGCAAAGGACCAGTAATGTGCCCAAAAGACTGAGTACAAAGCAGAGGTGAGGTCTGATCCCCAATACACTAAACCACTCCTTTGAACCCACAGTTTTCAGCACCAGCAGAAACCCATTTCACATCAATACCAGCAGCTGGCAAGAAAATGTGGTTGAAAAAGTGGGAGGGGCAAGGCACCTGGTGGGTGCCAAGAAAGGTGCCCAGGGCCACATTGGTGCTCATGGGCCCCACGTTGCCTACCCTTGGTGTAACATGAGGTTTGGCTTATAGCCAGAGAGAGAAGAGAAGACTGAGGGTGGTCATGATAGCACTCTTCAAATACCTGAAGGGCCATCACATGGAAGAGGGCAAAGACTTGCTCTGTGCTGCCCTAGAAGGCAGGATGAGATCTAATGGGCTTCACAGGAGGGTGGATTTTGGTTGAATGTCAGGAGAAACATCCTACCAGCAAGAGAGGTTTGACAATGGAATCAATTATCTAGAGGGGAGGTGGGTCCTCTCTTGATGGAGGTCTTTCTGTATGCACAGGCAGTTCACTCTTCCATAGGGGATGCTCTAGCTCTGGATTTCATGCATTAAGCAGGGGGTGGAGCAGATGGCCTGGAAGGTCCCCTCTGATTCTATGATTCTACTCTGACTAGCAGTGGCTCTCCAGGGTCTCAGGTAGAGAGGTCTTTCCCATCAACTGCTGCCTGATATTTTTAGCGGAGATGCCAGGGATTGAATTTGGGGCCTTCTGCATGTGAGGCATGTGCTCTAACCACTGAGCTGTGATCCCTTTCCGTAGCTTCTACTAGGAACAGAACTTTTGTGGCTCCAGACCTTGAACAGCCCACCTATGTCCTACCATGGTCTCACTGTAGAGTTGTGAAAGCTCTTTTAGGCTGCAATCCTAACTTCTTGCAGTACCTGAGAACCCGAAAATTACTCTTCTCTAAATAGCAAAGGGCACCTACATAGCACTTTGCAGCATGGATGGCTGAGTGGCAGCCTGTAGGCCATATTTAAACCACAGGATGATTTCTCTGGTCCCTATGAAATTATGTGAACCTACTGGCTGCTTCATCCGGTAAATCCTTAAAGAATATCCCTGGCTGCAGCAGAGGTTGATGTGCTGTCATCATATTTGGCCAGCACTATCAATAGCTCCTGCCATGGGAGATGAGCTGTCATTCAGTAGTAGACGGTAGGCCGTATCCCCTGCATGCAGAAGGCCAGCTTTCCCCAACCTGGTGCCTTCCAGATATGTTGGTCTGCAACTCCCATAATTCCCATTGGCCAAGCTGGCTGGTGTATGATGGCAGTTGTAGTCCAACACATCTGGAAGGCACTAGCTTGGGGACGGCTGGTCTATACATACAAATTTGCATGTACAAATCTTATTCAAATCTGTGTTCTCTGTTTTGGCAATGCACTAGTAGACCATATGCCCTGCATGCAGAAGACCAGATATGTTGGCCTACAACTCCCATCATTCCCAGTCAGCCTACGTATTGGCCGGGAATGATGGCTGGGAATGATGGGAGTGGTGGTCCAACACATCTGGAATGTGCCAGACTGGGGAAGGCTGCAGAAGATGACTGGCCATGCTGACTGGGGTATGATGGCTAGGTTGTGGCCCGGTGGCCCCATACATCTGGAGGGCACAAAAGGCTGGCCTATATATACAGCTTAGCATGTACAAATGCTATTCAAATCCGTGTCTTCTTTTTCCGGTGATGCACTTCCTCATTTTTGGCAGTGTGTATGTGGTGCTCTCCTCCTGGGCAGGGCTGGGCTTTCTCGGGCTCAAGTTCAAACTGGACCACATACTCTTATTGCTCCAATGTCATCCAGATCACTTGGCAACACTCCTTTCCATGACTGTGTTGGGCTATTATACACACCCTCCTCTTTAGCAGACATCAGCAATTACCTTAGGAGTGAGCCTAAACCCCAGGACATTACAGTCTTATCGAGGCTGTATAGTCATTGTGCCTGTCACATTTAACAGCAAGCCCGGCTCTCCGGAGAAGTTCTTCTGCCATTCACATTCTTCTTTGTTTTCTCCAAACAGAATGGCATTTATGTCGTATTTCCGAAACCAGTGAATGCTACAGCTCTTCTTCGTCTTTGTAGCAGACTTACCTTAGAGAGCATCTGAAACTTCGGGGGGGGGGGGATTATAGAAGCATGTCTGTATTGGATAACTACCCTATTACACAGCTGGTTTGTGTTCTTCAAATGAAGATGTTAACTCTTAACACTTATTTTCTTCAGGTGAAGCCTTCCTGCCACTCAGGACACTGCTCACTGTCACCTCAGAAGGAAAGACATTTACATTTAATCTTGCCAATGCCCTCTACCTTCAGGAAGGATTCATGGTGAAAGAACAGTATCTCCATAGCAACAAGGATTTTTTTCAGACGGCTGTAAAGCTGGTGAATTTCCAAGATACGGAAGCTTCCGCAGAGGCCATAAGTACTTGGGTAGAAAACAAAACAGATGGTAAAAAAAAAAAAGAGAGATTGAGAGAAAGAAAACCCAACTCTCTCTGCAGCTCCTTCACTTTTGTTTGCTTCACAGCACTGGCTGTTTAGACCTTGTGGCTTCTTCAAGGCTCAGGTTTGGGGACTAAAGGTTCATGTGCATGAGTAAATACAAAAAAGGTGCTGGGAAATTCTGTGTGCCCCAATACAATGTAAGAGTGCCCAGATTATAGGGCTGATCATAAAGTGCCTTCCCTGCCCTTGCAGGGCCATTCTCAGGCTGTGAGCTTACGGAGGAACTTTCTACACATTCAGGGCAAGGGTGAGCTGGAGAATTGCTTATGAATTTTGGAAGGGGGGTGTTATTTTTTTCCCCTGTGAGGTATATTAGCAGCCAGAAACTTCTCCTTTTAAAATCCTCTCTCCTTCTTGCTTAAGCAGTTGTTTCCACCACTTTCCTGTGGTTGGGGCAACCTTCCTCCTTCTGCCTGGGGCTATCTCGCCCCACGATGCATCTGAGGGAGGAAGCAAGAAAGAATGGTCCCTTCCTTCCTCAGATGCATTGTGGGGTGAGGTCCTTCCTTCTTCCCTCAGAAGCATTGTGGGGTGAGATGGTTCTGGATGGATAGAAGGTCATCCCAGTTGTGGAAAAGTGGAAGGAAAACAGGGGTAGGTGGGTTGTAAAGCATGGTAGGCATCCCTGTAACCTGCAGATGATGTTGTACTACAGCTCCCACAATCCCTGGCCATTGGCCATGCTGAGTGGGGCTGATGGGAGTTGTAGTCCGAAAACATCTGGAGGGCACCATGTTGCCTACTCCAGTGGTAAAGGGCGGAGAAGCTACTTAGGGTGCAATCTTATACATGTTTAGATAGAAAGACGTCCTACAATTCCCAGAATGCCCCAGCCAGGATGCCTGCCTGGAGGGATGATGGGAGTTGTAGAATTTTTTTTCTGTCTAAATGTGCATAGGAGTGCGCCTTTTGTGTCCTTCTTTCCTTCCTTCCTTCCTTCCTTCCTCAGATGCCTGTTGTGGGAAGATGTGCCTGGATGGATGCGGATCACTCCAGCCATGAGACAACAGTTTAAAGAACGGTGTGATTCGTTTTACTCATGTCTACTGTATGCTGCTCCGGCATCCATGAGGAAACAGGGCAGTTTAAATTTTTTAAAATAAATAATCAAAAATTATAAGGACAGGAGGAAGTTTAAAATGTAGACACCTCAGACTGTTACTGAACCTTACTGCTAAAAAAAAAAAGTAGGCCCCCGTGCCTGAAAAAGTGCCTCTCAAATGTATCAGAACTATCTAAATTCCACTTTCTTTCTCCAGCCCTTTTAGTCTCCCCACCACTCCTACAACTGGACAGAGAAGGCCAGTCTGAAAATGTTCAGCATAGCCCTACTAGATTCCCCCCCCCCCCTTGAAAAGATATTTTGGCCCCATTTCCCCTCTGAACACCATGAAGCGATGAAATGTTGCCAGTCTTATGGCAATATTTTTAAATGCCCTCAAAATTCCTATGGATGTTTCAAGAGGCAACACCCTCCAAATTGGCCTCACATTTCTCTTCAAGCAAAACTGAATGGCAACTTTGGTTTTCACCCCCCCTTTTTTTTATGGGCAGAGGCTCTATGCCTATCAGCTGCACGAGGACAGAAAGTCAACAGGTAAAGCTTTGACCTCTATAGAGATACTGTCAAACCACATGATTTCAGAACAGCTGTTTTGAAATTTGAGATTGATCCCATTTGATCTCTGTATTCCTTGATGTTGTCCCATTGTTGTTTCTAAACTGCTGATTGGGAGGGGCTGTAGCTCAGTGGTGGAGCACCTGCTTTGCATGTAGAAGGTCCCAGGTTCAATCCCCAGGATCTTCAGATAGGGGGGCTGGGAAAGAATCCTGCCGGAGAGCAGCTACCAGTCAATACTGGGCTAGGTGGACCAATGGTCTGATCTGGTATAGGGCAGGGCAGCTTGCTATCTTCCCAATTTAAAAACACACGTACAACTTCACAGCAATGGCAGTGCAATACTTTCAGGTGTGAACTGACTGTAGCACTGTTGTCTTGCCTGGGGAGGGAGGAGGAGCTGATGACAGAGCTGGTGTATAATCACACCTCCCCAGCTCCACTCTACAGATCCAGCACCAGGTGTGAGCACCGCCCAGCAAAGCGCCACCTGTTAGGGCCAAATGACACATTCTGTGCATTGCATAGGCAGGGCCGGCGCTACTACTAGGCCAACTAGGCGCATGGCTAAAGGGGCGCAGACCCACGCAGACACTCACCCTTCTCCTCCTCCTCCTCCAGGAACGGAGCGCGGCCTGCGCTCCGCTTTCCGCGACGTGTGTACGGAAGAGGAGGAAGAATACGGGAGCAAGCAAGCTTGATTTCCCGGCGGCAGCAGCGGCGGCAGGAGTGCGCGAGGCGTCAGGCAGCCGGGGCTCGCTGCGCTTGGCGCGGATCTGGGCAAGGAAGCCGAGGAGAGTGGCCGGGCGGGCATGGGGCTGCAGCAGCCATGCCTGTGAAGGCAGCTCCGCGCGGGGCCGCTCGCTTGGCGCCGAATCCCGAATGCCGCTCCGCCTCTTCCGGGCTCCCCCTCCCTCCCCCCGTTCCTCCAGGCAGAATCCAATGGGGCACCACAGGAGCAACAAGCCCCCTCTCCCTCCCTGCCATGACGCAGAGCTGTTTTTGGCTCACCGCAGCTTTTTTGTCACTTTAAATTTTTTGTGGGGGGGAGATTGCTGTTTCGGCAGCCAAGACCTTGTATAGCTACTGCCAGGTAGAGTAGCTCGCCTCTGTCCGCCAGGGCGCAGCTGGAGCAGCTGGTGGCTGCTGATCCGCCTCAGCTTGGCGCCTCTTCTCGCCTTCCTTCCTCCATTCCCGGGCTGCGGAGGCTGGCGGCAGCAGCAGCAGCAGCAGCAGCAGGAGGAAGCTCGCTCGCTGGGCCGACTCTTCCTCGCCGCCGCCAGGACTGCCGCCACCGAGGGAGGGAGGGCTCAAGTGGGAAAATATTTTATTTTGCCTAGGGCGCCAAACTGCCTTGCACCGGTCCTGTGCATAGGTGTAGCTGAGACTTTCGGGGTGCAATCCTATGGATGTTTAGGCAGAAAAAAAAGTCCTACAATCCCCAGCAATCCCCAGCCTGCATGGCTCAGCCACTGCCAACAGGTAAGCCTGAAGGCAGGAGTGAATAGCATGAACACTGGAGGACTCTACTGGGTAGCTGGCCCCTACCTCTGCTTGGGCTTAAGGTGATGTCTCTTGCTGAGGAATTATTTATTCCTCACTGACTGGGGTCAGACAACATGATAACCCACATTTCAGCAACAACCTACTGTTCAACGACAACCCATACTCAACCCTATGAGTGTGGGTTATCTTGTTGTCTGAACCCAGTCATTACAAAAGCAGTAATGAAACTGACAACCCCCTCCTCCATCTCAGACAAGGTTTCATCCATTTCACCTTGCTTCTCCAGGCCTGCTACAGAGGTGGGGTTTGCCTTGTCATTTTTCACCCCCCAAAAATATTATAGTGGACTCTACCACTTCTGTGAAAACACAACCTTTTAAAGAGGGAGAAGCCCCCCCACCCTTTTATAGCACAGCAGCAGCAATGGCGGAGGCAGGAAATGAAGTGAATGTCAGTGGAGATAGGGAGGCAGAGGGTGAGTTTCCCTTCCAAACTGCTCCCTGCTGCTTTGTACAGGGTCAATATAATGAGCAATCATCCTTGAGCAGAGTTAGTGCTAGGACAGCATCAGCCAAAAAGGGGGGGGGGGAGTGTTTTTGTTATTGTCTGGAAGCACCTGAGAAAAGCTACACGCCTATTGATTTTCTGTCTCTTGCATACATCTGAGAAGCACAAGGCCTGTGTCCATTAAAACTTCTGGCAATCCTAGATGTTCACCTCATCCCCCACTGCAAGAAATGTTAAATAATTTCTTCATTCTTTTGTCTTTTTTCTACTGGAAAGCTTTGTCCTTTTTCCTTGCTGGTAACTGTGGTTCCAGAGATCTACTTTTTCCAAGTATAAAGAAGACTGATGTTTAATCTGCCAAAAACAAATGCTCCATTTCTCACATTTCCTGTAAATCATTACTAAAATATACTAGAGAAATGAGTTCATGTGCTTGGCTACCTGTGTCAATACAATGCTGCAGCGCTTCAGCGTCAAGCTGGCAACAGAACTGAGTAATGTGATGTTACCCCAGAGTTCCAAGCAGAGGATCTGGTTAAAGGTCAATGGCGCAACACTGGCTGAGAGCCAACTGTGCTGACTCCTCTAGTTAGTGAAATCAATGAGTTGAAATTTCACATCAGTTTCATGTTACCCAAATCCCAGAATTATGGCACTCTGCCCTAAATCCCTCCTTCTCTCCCCCCCCCCAACTTCATCTCAAGTTGAGTAGTAAAGTTAGGTATTATATTAACAGTTGGCTTGCCAACTTTTCAATCATGTTTTTGTAGCTATGCCTTAACAGCAACTTGATCTGCAGCAGTTGGCAGGGGACAACAGTTTCTCTCTGTGCCATGCAAAGCTTTACTTGCTCATTCCTGCTGATCAAACCACTGTCAAAAGGTGCAGTTGCAGGGGCAGGCTGAAAATTTGGCAACCGCTAGGTTCCCTCACCAAAGCATTACAGTAGCACCATTACACTCTTATCTTGGGGTCCTCCCACAGCAGCACTGCTGTAATGTTTAAAGCAAGGGTGGGCAGAAAGTGGATTTCCAGATGTTTTGGACTACAACTCCCAGCACTCCTCACCATAGACCATGCTGGCAGGAGCTTCTGGGAGTTAAAAAATAATAATCTGGTGATCTACCTTCTGCCCTCCCCTGGTTTAAAGGGTATCTTTTATTAACAGTCTGATTCTACCAATATTTTACCCACAGAAGTCCAGTGCTATTAAATTCTGTGAGACTTGCCGCATTATCCCAAGTAAGTCTCCCTGTATTCAATGGGGCTTAGTCTCAAGAAAGTTATGCATAGGATTGCCACCTTATGGCCTGATCCTAAATGTGTTTTCTCAGAGCTGAACAGGCCTGTGGCTTATGCTGGCTCAGCTTGTCTGAGCGTGGAAAGCTAAGCAGGGTCAGGCCTGGTTATTACTTGGATGGGAGACCCCTCCTCTAGTTTCCTGCATTGAGGAGGGGGTTGGACTCGATAGCCTTGTCGGCTCTTTCCAACTCTATGATCTATGAAAATAAGTCCCATGAAATTCAGCAGGACTGACTTCCTACTAAGTATGCTTGGGGTTGCCCCATAGTTTGATGACAATACATTCAGTAGGTGCTTCTTGCCTCTGCAAAATTGTGGTTGTTCAACAGGCGCTCAATGACAGGTGCACAAACAGGTTTATGGACCTGTCTGCACGTGGACCACTCTTTGAGATAGTAGCCATACATACAAGAGGATGCTGCAAAGGGGAATCACCACCCCTCCCCTGCCTGCATTCAGCATCCCAGGTTGTGCACACTTCACCTGCATTGTGTGTACACCACTAAACAGATGATCAGTGGTGTCACCTGTAATTTTGAATTTTGGTGGCAGCAGTAAATATAGCAGACACTTGGGAAGAGAGACAGGGAGGAGATGTGGGTGTGTTGCTTTTAGCAGCAGGCAAGCATACTCTAGAACAATTAGTATCCACCTGAGTGTGGATTTCAAACTTGGTCTCCCAAGGACCAAAGCCAACCCTTTATGCTACACCACACTAGTTCTCATGATGGTGTTTCTTAGGAGGCAATTTATTTTTTATTTTTGCACTGTTGCCTCACCTTAACCAAATGTATGGAAACAGATGGACACATTGTCAATCTCATTCTACATAGGTAAGATAAGAAATCTCGTTGCGAGTGATGATCTTGGTCCCCTGACTAGACTTTTGCTGGTGAATGCCCTTTTCTTCAAAGGGAACTGGAAGCAAGCATTCAAAGCAGAGGACACCAGTCTGATGGCTTTCACAAAGAGCGATGGTTCCATAACCAAGATACCGATGATGCATCTTCAGCTCACAACGAAGCTTGGTAATTCAAACATTCCATCCTGGTCATGCGTGGAAGCGTTCATACGTTAATACTTTTAATGCTGGAGGAGCAGCTGCTGTGTTGGTCTTGTGAATGTCATGTAAAATCCAAAATAATAGCAACAAACCTTTACAGAAGAATTTAGAGCAACTGTGTTCACCAGGAAGCAAGATAATGCTCCTTTAATAATAATTTTTATTATTTACTGGCTGGGGCATGCTGGGAGCTGTAGGACTTTTCCCCTGTCTAAAAATGCATAGGATTTCACCCTAAAAAATTCGGTGCCAATTATTTCTTTTATGTATTAATTTAAAACACACACACAGAGTGTCCTCCATCCTATCAGAATTTCAGGGTCATGTACAAGCAATGATATTATGTTATATATTACTGCCACCTAGAAGGTGACACAGGTGGATTTACAATCCAGGAGTCCAGAGCATAGTTTGCATGACATATCCTATGGAAACCCCTCCCCGTTATTTCACTTTGCTGCAGGATCTATTCCCCCTGCTGCGGTATTCAATTACGCTGCAATAGCCTGTCTTCCAACGATTGAAAAGCCAAGCTGGTATTAGTTCTTTTGACAGAAAACAAAGTGAGTCCTGTTGGCCCATAAGAAAAATGCCAAAATTCACCGTCAGACAATACATTTATTAGGACCAACCCAAAATGCACAAAACTGTGGGCTAGTTTGGTGGAGTCGTTTTAGGAGGATACACATATTTCAGTGGATTATACTCTACTAGGTGTTATGCTGGTGGTTTCAAATTACATCTAGGGCTGTTGGGACAAAGAATCTCTGCCTACCAAGGAGTGTTTGTGTTTTACAAAACCGAGTAATGCCTGAATTTTATGTTTTCAAATACAGGGGAATCAACCATTTTGTGATTCTTTGTCCAAACAGTCCTAGCTGTAACCTGAAACCTGCATGATCCCTATTAGAGTGTAATCCATTAAGTCTACACCTCCTTCTACACTCCACCTTTAGACTCTGATGGTGCAGATTTTATGACTTCAACATCAAGCAGGGTAGGCTGGTGACTCCTATTTCAGTGGGGCTCCTTTTCCATTGCAGGTTTTTCAGCTTTTATTTGGAGCTTCATATGGGCTATCCAAGGTCCTGAACCCCATCCCCAACATATTTATTTATTTATTATATTTATACCCCGCCTTTTTTCCTGAAAGGAACCCAAGGCGGCTTACATAATCCTCCTCCTCCTCTCCATTTTATCCTCACAACAACCCTGTAAGGTAGGTTAGGCTGAGAGTCAGTGACTGGCCCAAAGTCACCAAGTGAGTTTCATGGCCGAGCGGGGACTAGAACCCGGATCACACGAGTCCCAGTCCAGCACTCTAACCACTACGCCACATAGGTTCACCACCATGGATAGCTCCTAGGAAGCTCCAAATAAAAGCTGCAAAAAGGCATGGCCAAAAAACAAGGATAGTGATTTGCATGAAAATCTGCATGTGCTGATTTATATGTACAGATGCACATTTAGAAATCATTATTACAATTTAAATAGAAATGCCATGCATCCCAGCATCTTGTGGAATCCTGTGACCAGGTGACCTGTCTGCCTGCCTTTTCATGTGCTGTTCAGGTGCTAACTGTTGATGGGCAACAGTTCTTACAGTTCTTTATTTTAAAACTGGAACTAGACAGGACAACCCTTCAAACTGAGGACACATTGAAATAGAGAACAGTCCTTTGGCAGCCTTTTAAATAGAGCAGTGTTCTCCAACCTTGGGTCCCCAGATGTTTTTGGCCTACAACTCCCAGCATGCCCCAGCCAGCTATGCCGGCTGGGGCATGCTGGGAGTTGTAGGCCAAAAACATCTGAGAACCCAAGGTTGGAGAACACTGAAATAGAGGATTGTCCTCTCTAATAGAAGACACATGGCCACCCTATCTTCCCTGTTTATCCCTGCTTCCTCTTCCCTTCCCTTCCCCTGTTGTTTCTCCTGTGTCAAATTTTAGATTGTAAGCTCCTTGTAGCTTGTCTGTTTATCCCCCAGTAAAGCATGACATACCAACCCTGGTGCTAAATAAACAGCAAGTAAATAAATAATTGTCCCACGAAAGGTTAGCAACCGTTCAAAATCCACGTCAGCTGCTGCAGAGTGTGAAACGGCAAACTGTTCTTGCATAGTGGTGCCTTAGTGTTCAAGTGCATGCACCTTAGTGACATGTGGACAAGAGACATGATGCATCTACCTCCCCCACTCAGAAATTTAAGTGCGGAGTGAACGGAAACCTGGAGAACAAGAATTCTGGCACCCTGGACTATCTCCAGATTTGCATGGGACAATGGTATGGGTAACCCCACCAGGCCTGTAGGTCTCCTCAGTTGCGATGCTGGTCCCTGGCTCTTCTCTCATCCCCTCTCCCCTGTCCTATAAATGTCCACAGTAGGACAGGAGAGGAGGAAACAGTGGTGGTAATGCTGGCTGCACGGTTGGAAGAATGGTTGGGCAGCTTGCGGCAGTCTGGCACCACTTCTTTGCCACTGCTCCCTTCTGCTCCTCAACCACCTCAGCAACTGCCTCTCTGTGCCTCCTAGCAGTTCTGGGACCGCTTGCATCTCCCAATAACAAAAAAAAAATGTTAAAAGCCCCTCAAAGGCAATAGGAATAGGGACATGTGCCAGATAAAAGGGACCCGGTCAGTGAATGGGAACAGTTGGAGGTTATGCAGATACAGGAGTTATACACTACAGAAATACAGAACTTTTCTGCTCAGACATGGGCCTGTAACTGACTTTGCCTCCAGACTGGCTCTCTCACAGTGCAATCCGATGCCTGTCTGCTCAGAAGGGAGGGGCCTTAGCTCAGTGGGAAGTACATCCAAGGCTGCAATCCTATACACACTTATCTGGGAGCAAGTGAACTCAATGGGACTCACTTAGGAACATCGGACATTGCTCTGCATGCTTTGTATGCAGAAGGTCCCAGGTCCGATCCCCGGCATCTCCAGGTAGGGCTGGAAAAACTCCTGCCTGAAACCCTGGAGAGCCGCTGCTGCCGGTCAGCGTCGACAATAGCAGGCTTGGATGGACCAGTGGTCTGACTCGGTATAAAGCAACTTCCTATGTCCCTAAGTAAGTCCCACTGAGTTCACTTACTCCCAGGTAGGTGTGATAGGATTGCAGCCTTACGGATCTGCCTGAGGGCTCTATCCAACCCTGAGCCCATCTTTGTCAGGATTTGCACTTCAGGTCCTCACGAGCTTATCTGCCCAGGGGCCCCCCAGCTACCCTTGTCACAGTCACTTATACTGGATATTCCCTGTGGCAAGTGACACTTTTCTTCCTTCCCTGTTTTAAGCTTCCTTTCTTAGTCTTGTTTTTCATTTAATCTCTTTTAATCGTCACCCCCCCCATGGTGAACCCCAGCGCTGGAGCATTCCTATAAAAATGTCATTTTAAACGTATTTTATTTTGTATTCCCTCCCCCCACCCCTAAAATACAGATGGCTTTAAAGAGAAATGGTAAAACGCATCCACGGTGCTTTTGTCAAAATAGTAGAGCCACAACGACGACATTCCAATTAAATCATCTGTTCTAGTACATGACAAATAGTTTCCAAGTGTCAAGATCTTAGCTCGTTATTTCTTTCTCTGTGTGTCTCCCTTCTCTGAATTTAACCTGATGTATTAAAATAATAATGTACAGAGCATATCAAACTCTCTTCCCCCCCCCCCAAATGAAGGAGCCATGGATTTCAATTTACTAGCCAGCTCACTCCTAACTTAAAAGGCTATGGCAGGGGTAGGCAACGTGATGCCTGCAGGCACCAATGCACCCCTGGCCAGCTTTCTTCGTTTCCTTTTATTTCACATTTTGTTACTGGGAGTTGGGATTGCTGTGAAAGGGGTTACTGTCGGTGCTGAAAGTGGTGGGTTCAATGGAGTGGTTTAGTGTGTTGGAGCTCAGACCCCACCTCTACCTTGTACTCAGTCTTTGGGGATGGTTGCTTGTCCTTTGCCGCACCTCCCACAGCAGCCATTTTGTGGTGATGCCCAGGACAGTTTCTCAAATTACTGGACGTGCCCACAAGCCGAAAAGGTTGCCTACCCCTGCACGAGGGAATCTTGAACCAGGGACACTGGCAACAGTAGGAGCCAGTTGCCCATTCCTTCAATCGCTGCACCACTGTGTAGCTTGTCAAAGAAGGCAGCTGCTGGCTTTCTCTGCACCGTGCTTCAGTGCCACCACTGCAGATGGCCACAGGGTGGTGGTATCGCAGCCAATTCAGCAGGGGTTAGGTGACACAAGGAACAGATAAGTTTCCACCTGGTCCTATTAAAGCGGCTGACTCTGGCTTGGCTTTGGTTATTCAGGTTTGTTATTCAGTAAGGGGGCTCAGGTTTCCACTCTCTCCTGGCCCCCAGTCCACCAGATTGGGCCAATAGCAGCAAGGCTATTCCTCCCCTCCCCACTAGGAGGACAAAAGGGGATGCTGATTTGCATGTGCTAATTTATATGTATAGATGCAAATTTAGAAATACTTATGATTTAAATGGAAATGCAGTACACATAGTCTGGAATACTGTGACTAGGGGACTTGTGTGCCTTGCTTGGTCTGCTGTCCAGGTGCTGTGGATGATGGGCAACTTCAAGGCCCTTTTGCTCTTCCGATGGTTCTTTATACCAGACTTGGATGGGAGAGCCCTTCAAACAGAGGACGCTTTCGAAATGGAGGACAGTCCTCTGGCTGCCCTTCAAATAGAGCAGGGCTCTCCAACCTTGGGTCCCCAGATGTCGCTGGACTACAGCTCCCAGAATCCCTTGCCATTAGCCATGCTGGCTGGGTATGCTGGGAGCTGTAGGCCAGCAACATCTGGGGACCCAAGGTTGGAGAGCCCTGAAATAGAGGACTGCAAATGAGGACATATGATATGCAAATGGAATATCACATTGTTACCATGCAACTCCATTACAGTTCACTAATTGGGTCTTTTTACTTCTATCCCCTTTTTAAGGCCACTTTTCTGACCATAACGTGAGTTACCAAGTTTTGGAGCTACCGTACAAAGGAGAGGAATTCAGCTTTGTTCTAATCCTTCCTGCAGAAGATGTGGCTATAGAAGCGGTAGAAAAACTCATTACAGCTGAGCTGATGAAAGACTGGTTTGCTGGGATGGAAGAGGCAGACGAGGTAGAAATCAGCCTTCCAAGGTGTGTAATGAACTCCATGGTGGTCTGGGCCTTCTCATTATCCCTTTTGATCTTAAATCCTACTTGTGGGAGAGTTCAAGAATTAAGACACTGAAAAGGGCAAACTGATTTACTGACTGGGGAACTTTGCAGTTATTTAAGCTAATGGCAGTTTATGCTTAGTAATTTCTCCAGTGTGTGTAAGAGAAATGAGGGCCTGGCTGCATTAGAGCTAATTTTGTATCAGAGGTACAAAAGTTCTGTGCCAAGATGTATTGTGAATAGGGTGGCCCCTGATGCATTGCCAAAGAAGAAGAAGAAATGCATCACCCAAAAAGCCCACCTGCTGGAGCCCCAACTGATGCTTTGGCTGGGGACTGGTGTTAAAATAGACACGTTTTGGTCCCACAAAATGAGAAACGTGCTCTGACTGTCCCTAGTCACTCTCCCCCTCTCTTTCATACATATCACCTTCCCTATTTAGGGTGCCATCCTATGCATGATTAGACAGAAAGAAGTCCTACAGCTCCCAGCATTCTCCAGTTACCCATGCTGGCTGGGGAATCCTGGGAGTTGTAGGACTTTTTTCCTGTCTAAACATTCATAGGATGACACCCTTAGTTTTTTGCAAATGCTTTTTCAAAATGTTAGTGTGAGTCATAAAAAAAAGTTGCCATTCATCAGATTTCAGCCCCCTCTCTCCCAATTTTCTAGCAAAAACATGTGTGCATTTTCTTTTGGCTTTCAATCCCCCCCCCTTACAACTAGATTTGTGTAAAATTCTGGTAAGTAAAAACAAACAAACAAACAAACAAACATCCACAAGTCCATGGAATCCGTGTGACTCGGGATTCGGGAAAAGCCAATCCACCGCAGAATCCGTGGGTTGGATTCATAGAAATCCAAACTCATTTGAATTGCGGATTTCTCCAATGTCCCTGCTCCTATTAGGGGGTGAGGAGAATATACTGCAACATTTTGTTGCAGGTCTCAATTGTTCCTTCTAGTTCGAACTCAAGTAGTTGAGTGCTGACAGGACTGGAGCCCAAGCACAGCCACTGAGAAATGAGAGGGCAGGAGAGGGGGTGTCAGCATGCTCGGGTGAACCCTGAAGTATGATGTCATTTATTTATTAATTATATTTATATCCTGCCTTTTTTTTCCTGCAAGGAACCCAAGGCAGCTTACATAAAACTCTTCTTCTTCCTCCTCCTCTCCATTGTTATCCTCAACAACCCTGTGAGGTAGGTTAGGCTCAGAGTCAGTGACTGGTCCAAAGTCACCCAGTGAGCTTCGTGGCTGAGTTGGGACTAGAACCCAGATCTCCTGAGTCCCAGTCCAACACTCTAACCACTATGAAACACTGTCTCTTGTTGGTGGTGTTATTGTTAATAATCATACATCACTAACCAAGAGAAATAACTATGCTCAGTGGCTTTCAGGATCTGTGGAATATAAGCTACCAGTTGCAAAAGCAAAAAAATAGAAAACTGGTGGGTTGGGGGTATAATTTGGTTTGCTTGAGCCCCTTATGGCCGATATTACCCTGGACAAAGGCATAGCTGGATGGCTGGCTTGAACCCTGAATAGGGACACTGCAAGCTCTTGTTGTAGGTCCCACTCATTCTATAATACATGCAGCCGGCTCTGCTGTGAGTTGTAAACATTCTCCTGCAGAATAAATTAAGAGCAGATGGAGAAAGGATCTTCAGCAGTATGTAAAGGTTGAGGGAGTGGGGAGCTTAGATAGTGATCATTGCTGTGAAAACAGGGGTGTTCCAACAATACAAGAGCATTTGTATTTTCAACCGTGAAATGTTGGAGGGGGAGGGAGTCTGGACATATAGAACAAATGAGGCAGTCCCTTTCCACTGACCGATTCATCTTTAAGAGGTGGGGAAGCAGGAACCAAGGGCAGGCGAGTGAAAGAAATCATCTCAGATCTAACTGAAAATATAAGCAGAAGAACCAAACGTGGGTCTATAACAATCTAATCTAACCACTCTTATATTACAGCCAAGGCAATTTAAATTCCTCACAATACGTCTAATGAAACTGACAAAATGTGGCTGTCATCGCCATCATATACCATCTCTAAAGAAATAATCCAAGTATAGAAAATCTGCTTTACATAATTGAAACTGCCAAAACCAAACTTCATTAAAATGCCATAAAATCTCTGTAGACAAACATGGATATATTTCCCCCAAGAATTAACATGGCAGTTCTTATCTTTCATCTTGGCAAAACATTAAAGCTCATGAAGGGTACTATCTATATGAGCCCCAACAGAGCGAAAAAGAGAGTCATTACTTGTCATTGCACCTGAAATGGGTAATCGCCGCAAAATACACACACACACACAGGTACAACCTTAGAAAAGCCAACCCAAAATATAAGCCCCTCCCCCTCCAAAACACACGCACACACGCACGTGCGCGCAATGGGGGCAGTCTCCAAACCTGCTGGTCAGGTAGTGGGGAACCCACCTCTACCACAGTGGGGAGCTAGCGGTTCTGAAAGCAACCCGAAACAAGCAAAAATGCTTGTTTCTGGAATGGATCAGGTCAGCGGAGTTTGCAGACGGACACTCTGCTGACCTGTCCTGTTCTGGAAATGAGTGGAGATTGCTTTTTACATTGTTTCCGGGGACTGCTTTTAGAGCCGCTAACTATCTGTTGCACATGTGGTGGTTCCTGTTTGCTCAACAGATCAAGTGGGAGTGCAGCAGCAATATTGGACACAGCCTTAATGTCTCTCACCATTAAGCGCACAATCCTATGCATGTTTACACAGAAAAAAGGGCCTACAACTCCCAGCGTGCCCCACCCCAGCCAGCATGGCTGGCCAGCAGGGCATGCTGGGAGTTGTAGGACTTTTTCCTGTCTAAACATGCATAGAATTGCACCTTACGACTGTGTTTTGGGTGATGTCTGGATCCCTCTTTAGCAATTAGTTTTTCCAGACAGCTATTTGGATGGGTGAAATGGAATTGGGGAGAGGCAAGGCTCACGCTATCCCCTTTCCTCAAAGGCCTACTGCAAAATCCCATCGCTACAGATGCTGTAGCAATCTTTTGCATCTGTGGTTGGCAAGTGGAGACCAGTGCTATGCTGAAAATCTCTTCTGCTTTTTTTTTACCCATTCTCATTCTGTTTCAGTGTTCTCCAACCTTGGGTCCCCAGATGTTTTTGGCCTACAACTCCCAGCATGCCCCAGCCAGCTACCAAGGTTGGAGAACACTGTTCTATCTGATGGAAAAGAAATTGCATCTGAAAATGTTTTCAAAGGAGAACATGTCGGTGAAATTTTTGTGGGCGTGGCATGGGTTTCTTGTGCTTATCTTAGCCGAGGTAGCTGAGGGGTGTGTGGGAATGTCATGCCCTTCATGTGAGACAGGGGTATTCATCCCAAGGGTCACATTCAATTTCAGAGAAACTCTTGGGGGGGCACATTGCAGTGGTGGGAAGGGCCAAAGGCAAAAGAGGGTGGGGCCAAAATGCCAGCATATTTCAGAGTAGAGCTCTTCCTACCAGTAACTAAGTGTTAGGAGAGGCATTCCAACATTTAGAATGGCGAGAAACCCATCCCAAAGCCAGGAAACCACCGGTTGGTTGCGGAAAGGGGAAGGGGCCAGGAGAAGGTAGAGACCATCTAGTTGTGAGCCCTGCAAGACCTGGTCCCTGCTTGTCTGGCTCGTTTCCAGTATCAGAGGCAGTATGCCCATGTACTCCAGTTGCTGGGGAACATGGGTGGGAAGGAGCTGTTGCACTCATGTCCTGCTTCTGGGATCCCGTGGGCAGCTGGCCGGCCACTGTGACCGGATCCACGCCTCAGGTTTACATTACTGTATCGCTGCCATGACTTGCGGCGGGGCACATGGCGCACACACTTTTCAGTGCCGGTCGCGCTAATCCTGCGTAATCATTCTTCGCTTCTTCTGGAATTTCCCAGACTAGGTTTTTATCACTTTTTCCCAGTTATTGTGGTTCACACTGTCACAGTACATGGCCGCCAGTGTGTGCTAAACTTGCACTGCAGTTGCCTATCCGAGGTGTGGCCATGAAAGTGTTGTCCCTGGGGTTAGCCAATAGTTTTCGAGGGGCGGGGGGAAAGCGACGTCCCATGAGTCTGGTGGGGAAGAGAGGTGTCTGCCATTTGTTGTTGTGCGGTGGTTCGTCCTATTCCCCGGAAGCTTCTTAATTTTTTTGGGGGGGGTTGTAAATGTAGTTGCGCATCTCCACACCTCCAAGGAGGCTGCTTTGGGGGATTGCATGTCAGTGTGTGTTGTTGTTTTTTAACCAAGTTCACTGCTGCGAATGTGTGCACCTCCGCATAAGTGGCGGACCAGAAACGAAGCACCCCTGCTTCTGAAATGGCCATTTCCCCTGCGTGTGAAAGGCAGTACCCCCAGGATAACTGCCATGGAGTTTGAGAGGGGACAGGAGCAGGAGGCTCCCCCCTTTTTAAACAGCCACGTTCACCCCTTCACCCCGTTGCCCAAAGAGCAGGGAGCTGTAAATTAGCCAGAAGGCATTTCTGCTCAGAAGTAAATCACATTCTCTCCAATGCCCTTACTCCCAAGTTTATCACATTGCTTTAACAGGAGCATTGTGCTCTGAAAACTCAGAATGGGAGGAACACTTCTTTGGGAAATTGCATTTGGGTGGAGGGGTGATCCTGCTGACTTCACTCCGACCCTGTGGGAGGGTGGCACCAGCACCAGCACCCTTCTTCTTTGTGAGGGGCCGGAAGAGCTTTTTTCCTTTCTTTTTTAAAAGATTGCTCCTGCGCTTGTTCACACCTGCGCAGAGACAACAAAGCAAAATAATAATATATTTTTTAAAAACCCTGTTTAAGGCAACACCCAGCAGTTCTATTGCTATGGAGTTATGTGTGGGGTGGCAAACCGGGATGACTGCAGTACATTTAACACAGTGTTCTCCAACCTTGGGTCCCCAGATGTTTTTGGCCTACAACTCCCAGCATGCCCCAGCCAGCAGAGAGTGCGCCTTGTGAGGAGTGACTGCGGAATGTGAATATAGCAGTACCGTTCTGCTAACTTGGCGATATACAGTGTAATGTGGATTCCCCCCTGTGTGAATAAAATGCTGGATTAGATAAACCCTTGGTCTGATCTAGCATGGCTCTTCTTATGTCCTTACACCTGGCCTGGGAGGGTGGGCCTCTGATTGACTCTAGGCCCAGCTACAAAAGCTGCTGCCTCCTGTGGTTATTTTTGCTGTTTGGACTTGTTTATTTCTCCTTTGTTTGACCTTAGTATAGTTATTACTGAATTGTTTAATCGTACTGTATATTTATTAATGTGAGATGTTCTATGTGTATGATTATTTAAACCTTGTTATGATTTGTAACAATTATCTGGAAATATTATCAAGAAGAGCTGGTGTAGCGTAATAGTTAAGAGTGTTGGACTGGGACTTGGGAGATCCGGGTTCTAGTCCCCACTTAGCCATGAAGCTAACTGTGTGACTTTGAGCCAGTCATGGCCAGCTCTCAGCCTAACCCACCTTGCAAGGTTGTTGTGAGGACAACATGGAGAGGAGGAGGGGGAGGATTAGGTAAGCCACCTTGCAGGAAAAAAGGCAGGATATAAATATAATAAATAAATAAAATAAGTAATTTTTTTATTCCGTTGCGTAAATTTTCTTGATATTGTTGTAAGCCACTTTGAGCATGATTTTACCATGGAAAAGTGACATACAAATAAGATGATGATGATGATGATTATGATGATAAGGGGCATGGCCACATGGAGAATCCGAGAGGGCCAGATTGGAGCCCCAGGTGGGCTGGATTTGGTTCGCGAGCCTGAGGTTCTGTACCCCTAATATAAGAATTGGCTTCTCGACACAACCAAAATATCAGCAGTCCTGGCCTTCTGGATAATGACAAACAAGGTGTATGTGGATCCATGATTTCTACAACTCAAATTCTGCTCAGTCAGTCATGGAAATTGCTGCTTGCTCTGTCCGTGCACACCTTTTCACACATTATAATGGCTACGCACAACCCGCTCCATGCACTGAGAGGATATGCAGAGGGGGCCGTGCAGGCTAGCTCCACCCACCATTGGAATCGTTTGCCACTTCCCCTGATTAATGTCTGATGGACATTTATGAGAATGAGTTCTCTCTCTGTTGGTGCAGATGTCTAATCAGGATGCCTCCTTGAGTGCAGTAGTGTTCATCAGGAGAGGCAGATGCAACGTGGGGGTCTGGTATTGGGTGGAGTTAGCCTGCTCAGCCCTGAGAACCTCTCTGCACACTCATTGAATGCAGGGGAGGCTGGTGACTCCTGTTTCAGTGGGGCTCCTCATCCATTGCAGGTTTTACTTAGAGTTTTATAGGATCCATCCATGGTGCTGAAATCCATCCCCCAAATAGGTTCACCACCATGGAGCACCATGGATAGTCCCTGTCAAGCTCCAAATAAAAGCTGCAATGGACAAGGAGCCCCACCGAAATAAGAGTCACCAGCCTCCACTGCTTGAATGCACAGAAGGGTTTGTGTGAACCCTCTTATTTACCCACATGCATGTGTGCCCGGAGAGAGTCAGGACTGCTGGTGTGCCACAGCAAACCTCTGATATGGAGTTATGAACCAGGCCTATGCTGAAATCATTCCCATTGAAATGAATGGAACCCAAAAAAAGTGCTTAACTTTGGTTAGGTTCTTACAGTTTCTTGTAGAATCCACCTTCTCTCTCTATATATATATATTCACTTCCTACAGGTTTAAAGTAGAGCAAACGGTGGACTTGGAAGAAACTCTCCAGCATCTCAACGTTACTGAGATATTTAAAAATGGATGTGACCTTTCTGGAATAACAGGTGCTTTGATTTATTATGCTCATATTGCTATTGTGAAAATTTTATCTCTGTTTTTATTCCTTATTGCCTGCTGTTATAAGAGTGCTGGGTTTGTGTTCTGCATCAGAATCCTCACTTACCTTACCCTGGACTTCAAGTGAAGAGATAAGAAGGAACTGCATTCAGAACAAAATTACCGGTACCAGAGAAATTTTGTCTCAAGTGAAATTCGAAGCAAATTTGGGGTCTTTTTTCAGGTGAAACATCTGAGGGATTCTGAATGAAGCCAGAAGGAGCCTGATAGAACTAGTTAAATTTCTCAGTAACGTTCACACCCCTAGATTTTTACCGGAGTTCACTCAGGATGAAATTCAGTTTCTCTTCAGGAAAAACATCTTAGGACTTTTCAAGGAAACAAGTGTAGCATAAGAAATAAAATGATAGCAAAGTTAGTCAGCCATGAAGCTCACTGATGACTTCCAGCCAGTCACTTTCTCTCAGGGCCAAACTAGATGTGATGCTAAATGCATCACATGTTGCTGTACCTTTTAAAAAAAAAAAACACCAGTGCATAGTAGGTGAGACCCTCCCTGCAATTTTATCATCCTTTTAAAACCCTTTTCTGCCCCCACCATGACACTGAGGCAAATTGTGTGTGTGTGTGTGTGTGTGTTCGGACCTGGCAGGGAAGGAAAAGGTTAACACACCCTCCTCATCCACTGAAGTCCTGATGGAAATCCTCCCCCCATGCCTGCTATTATGGTTTGCTTGGTTTGAAATGACAGAACAGGAAGTGATGTGTTTGGTGTCACATATAGTTTGGTCCTCAGCCCAACCAACCTTACAGGGCTGTTTTAATGATAAAATGGGAAGGGGAAGTAACTCTGTGTAGCTACTCTAAGCTCCTTGGAAGAATTGCTGGAGAATAATGATGTAATATAATGGGCCAGTCACTATCTGTCAGGGCCAGACGACACATGACACTAAATAGTTGCTTGCTGCTGCTTTAAAAAATAAATAAAAAAGCAGGTGCAGGGGGGTGATTTCTGTTGGGACCATGGTGCATTGTAAGGGTTTTTTTAACTGTTTCTTGCCCTGCTACAGACAAAAATCCCCCCATCCTGCCATTAACCCCTGAAGGGAAGTTAGTGTTATATTCTAATGTAAAAACAGTATCAATAAAACTAGTGAGGGGTGTTTCACACTTCCCTAGTACAGATATGGGCCTAAAATGGGAGTCCAACTATTCTCAGTCCAACTATTCTGGTGGAAAACTGCAGATGCGAGGCTTTTCCTGTGGGTGTCATGTGCTAAAAGCGTTTGTCAGAAAAGATCTAGTGAGTCACCACATGATCCTGAAAACTGCATTGAACTGGGATCTGGTGATGCGCTGCAATGTGGACCCAGGCAGAAGGGCTCACATCACAAGCCTTGATCCATGTACCCACAAGGGACAGTATCCAACTGTGTCAATCCACTAGTGCAAATACACTGCGCTAGTGTAAAATGGGTTCTGAACTGTGCAGAAGAGGAGAATCCAACTAAAGTTATGTTGGCACAACTGGTTGCACATCACGCTCGCACAACTGGTTGTGTGAACATAATGTGCAAACACGTGCACAACAGAAAGATTCGGCAGAGCTCCACTTACACTGTTTGAGTTTGCAGAATGAGACCATGGATACTGCCGAAGAAGTCCACTCCTGCTGATTTTAACCTTAAGAGGATGTGATCCTCTTTCTGTCAGTTTTAACCCAAACATTAACTGTTGTGTGATGAAGTGGAGAAGGATGAAGAATATCCCTGGTTTCAACAATACATGTGTGTCCTCCCCCCCCCCCCCGCCTGCTGTAGGGTATTTTATAGGAAGGAAGGAATATAATCATTGCAGATTTGTCACATGTGGGCTTTTTATAATTCATTTCTTATATCAGATGCTGCTGATGCGCACATTTCTAAGGCCATTCAAAAAGTCTGCATTGAAATAAATGAAGATGGTAGTGAAGCTGCAGCATCTACTGGTAAGGCCATGCCAGACTTCTTATTTAGGCAAATGCTGATCACCTTGTAATATTGTATTTCAATATTTTTAAATAAGTATTTTATTTAATGCAGGATAAGACTATCAAGGTAGGGATGTGCACGGAGCTCGATTGAGGGGTGGAAGTCTGGCGAACTCGCCGGGCTTGACCTGCCGAGCTCCGCTCACCCTACCTTTGATGGCGCGTGAGTGACAGCAGAGCCCCGTGTGTGCGAGATGGGAGATTAAAAATCCTGTTCAGTGTGTAGAGGCCCATAACTCCACACACAGAAATCCAGATCTTTCTCCCCCTCTCTCTGCGCAGCGTGCAGCGTTTCGGATGCAATCAGCCAGCCAGCTTTCCAGCATGTAATCCGACTCCAGCAGCCAGCTCCCCCGTTTGCAGATAGCAAGGAAAAAACTCTGTAACTCCACAGGTCTATTCTACCTGTTTATTTACTTAGCAAAGTAATGTTCTACAGAGTACCTACATTTCCTAGTTACAGTCCATGTGCAGAGTACAATGCATAGCAAGCATTTATTCCAGTGGAGCAAGTTGAGCTTTACCCCACCTCAGCAAAGATGTTACATTGTTGCATAAGTCCAGCAAGCAATAGTCAGAAGAAAAGAGTGAAGAGAGAGAACAGTCCTGCTCCTCTCTAAAATGGCTTCAGACAGACAACAAGTTAATACGTCACCAGAACATACAAACCATGTGACCAGCTCATATTGTTCTCACACTTTAGTAACCCCTGCGAAAACACGAGATTCTAGAGAGACATAATAAACCTGTTTACCCGCCATTCTGTCCCTTCCATGTGTAAGCAATGTGCTCCAGCTTGTGAATGTGATACATATCACAACAACCTTTTCCCCAGCTCAACTCACGTTCTCACGAGCCGAGCCGGGGAAAGCGACTTCCGGGTTCCAGCACTATGTTGTTTACGTAGAAAATGGCCTAATTTGCACAAATTACAGCCTAATTTGTGCAAATTAGGCCATAATTTGCACAAATTAGGCCATTTTCTATGTAAACAAAATAGCGCAGAAGACTGGCAAGCACCTCAGCTGGCACTTGTTCTCGGTTCAGCTCGCGTGCCATGAGGCGAGTGCCGGGCAGGTCGCCCATCCCTACTAGTCATGATGGCTATATATTACCTCCGGTATCAGTGTCAGTATTCCTCTGCATGCCAGTTGATGGGAAACACTACCAGAAAGGTATTACTGGGCTCATGTCCTGCTAGTGGGCTTCCCATGGGGATCTGGTTGGCCAATATGTAAACAGAATGCTGGATTAGATAGGCCTTTGGTCTGATCCAGCAGGGCTCTTTTTAATTTCTTAACTGATGCTTGCTGTCAACAGCTGGCTATCATGGGTTGTACTTTTTCATTGTGTACATATGGAGAATGTCACAAAGATTCATTCTGGGACAGTGAGGAACAATCGTGATATCAAATGGAAATTTTGGCTTTGGAAACACGCAAACAATTTCCCTTGGGTAGGAAATAGTATTTATTTTCTTTTGTTCTTAAAAGCAGGCTATTTCACTGTCAGTGTAGAGCCTGCTTTTCTTAAAAGTTTTAAGCAATTTTCAGCAAAACCCTAAATTCATCAAATATAGTAAGGAACAAAAATTGGAAAATTCATATCATTTTTTGCTGCAAATTCCTGGAGAGCCAGGTTTTAACTTGGCAGCGGAAGGACCAAAGTGCTGGGGATTGATGGCCCTCCCTAGGGAGGGCAAACCATAAGGTTGGTGCCATAGATGAAAAGACCTTGCTCCTAGCAGACACCCACTGAATGGGTGTGTCTCCATATGCATCTCCAAGAGAGGGTGGGTTCATTCCTGTTGGCTCTACATCCCAATGTTTATGTGCTCTGTTGCACAGTAGAACCTCCGCTTAGCTAGGGATGGGGGAGAAATTCATTTTGTTTCTAATTTTGCTCTTTCAAACCAATACGTGAACCAAAACTCAGTTATCCTTCGAAATTCACATTCCTCCGAATTTTCCAATGGAGTTCTCCAATAAAAAAAATGTGAACAAAAATTTGTATATTTGGGGAAAGTACACAGAAAAATGTGTATATTATTGAAAATAATGTACAGAAGCAAGGAAAATTGCTTGCCAAAATTGTGTATAATAGGCAAAACTGCATACAAAATGCATATATTAGGAGACATGTGCACCAAAATGCGCATACAGATTTTCATGTGAACCTTTAAAAAAAAACCTCAACGTTTGGGACAAATCAATTTTAAGATTGGAAAAAAAGAGAAACGGAGAGAACACAAAATTTAGAGATTTGTCCATCCCTAGTTTGTACACATGATTAGGGACCCTGCTGTGTGCATGGTTCTGAATCATGTGTCAAGACATACAACATGTACAGATGCTGGCTCTTTCAAACCTGTAAAATGGAAGGGGAAACTCACCCCAATAATTTAAGAAATAATCCTCATTTGAGAAGAGATGCTCATTGATATTATTTCTTTAGCCCTCTGTTTCTCCTTGGCCGACTGATAATTTAGGCAGAACACATTTGCCCCAAAGTGCGAGGTTCTAAAAAAGTCAAGACCCAGAGGAGTCATTTGTTAATGACTTCAATAATTAATGACTTTGTACCCATCCAGACACATTGGAATACATTTAGTTCTTCTCAGTAGTCTGGAGCAATGTAAAATATGTCACTTGAATTTCTATGATCTTAAGGCGGCAGTCTTATTCATGCTCCTTTTGGCGCAAGCCCCACTGAATACAGTAACACTTACTTCAAAGAACCCATGCAGAAGACTTGGGGGGGCAGTATCCAATACTGCCTGCATGCTAGTGGGACCTCCCACTTGTCCCAATGTGAACCTAGTGGTTCCTGAAGCAATCAGAAACAAGCCGAAATGTTCGTTTCTGAAAGGGTGCAGATCAGAAGAGCTCACAGAAGGGAGCTTCGCTGACCAGCACAGTTCCAGAAACAGTTTCTGCTCATTTCTGGGCTTACTTCAAGAAGCGCTACTTCTCCATTGCACAAGTGGTGGGTCCCGCTTGTGCAATGGAACCAGCAGAGGTGGAGCAGCCCCATTGGATACTACCCCAAGCTCTTACTCAATGCAGATGCAGTCCATTGGAATGTCTTCTGCAGAAACCACACCATATATCCCAGGGATAGGCAATATGGTGCCCTCCAGATGGTGCCCCATAAGCCCAAGCCAGTTTGGCCAATGGTGGTGGATTATGGGAGCTGTAGTTCAAAACATCTGGAGCACACCAGAGTGCCTATTCCTAACAGTGATTTCAATTCTCTGAGCGCTGGTCAATTCTCTGAGCGCTGGTCCTTGGGGTCTTTGGCGGGAAGTGACCTTCCCCCCCCCTCCAGCCAATTTTCAGCAGGTTTTTTTTTTTTTGTGCTCCCTATACAAGCCTATGGAGCAATTCCTCATAGGCTTGTACAGGGCCTAGGGTGTTTCCAGATGAAGGGCTCCTAATGCTGCCCACTAAAAGGCATTCTGCAGCTATTCCATCTTTTTCACTTTAACAATTTTTTCTGCAGTAAGAAAAAAAATATGGAAAAAGTGGTGGGAGAACATGGGAGGGTTACGAATAGAAGATGATGACATCTCACCCCAGCTCCAGATTTTTGAGGGTCATTGGGCAAGACACCCTCAATGGCCCTTCAGTGAGTCTACCTTCTCTTACCACCATTGTCACCCAGCTGCTCTTGCTCCTCCTCCTCTTTCTCATCATGGCTACCCCTTGCTCGCTTGACAGGCAGAGAGCCCGTGAACAAGTAGGAGTGGCATCTGCTGCTGCTCCTTCTCGCCACCAGAGTAAGCAGCAGGTGAACAAGCAGGTTGCCATGGTGAAGTGCAGGAGTGCGTCCAGGGGGCTCTTACCAGTGGATCCCTGCTGGGGTGCAGGCCCTCAGCAGGAGCTGAGCCATGCCTACCTTTGATGCTGGCTCTGTCTTCTCCCCCTGTAAGATTCTCTGAATGAGGTAGGGTGGTGGCGTAACTGAAAAGCCTCATGTGGAAGCACCCCTGGTTTGTGGCGTGTGAGGTGTTGCTGACCATTCTTGTATTGCATATACAAGTGACATGAGGAGTGGAGCAATTTATAGAATCGCATTACAAATTGTTACCTGCGCTTAGCAAATGTGTTAATGGGAAACTGAGCAGACACTCAGTGAAATCCACCAGTATTGTGCCTTTATAAAAAAAAAAAAAGCAGGCAGATTTTTAAAACACTCTTATTAAGCAGATTTTGTCATTTACACATCCCATTTTGAACTTTCAGTTTGATAAATGCCTGCAGGGGAGGTAATAACTATAGTTAAAAGTGAATATCTTCACAAATATGTCCTTCAAACGAGTTTCAAAATGGAGAGACATATCTTGAGATTTCAGCTTCTCTAGCAGGTTATTATGCTCAATGCATCTCTAGCAGGTTATTATGCTTGATCGCTTTTGCTAAATCCCTAAAGAACATACCATATTATAAAACAACGGTGTGGTGTATAAGAATTTCTCAGTAATGGCTCAATTGCCTTTTGATGATTTGTAACTAAAGGGTGGGGGAAGACTGGAGTAACTCATTTTCCGTTTGCTAAGAGCTCACTTGGAACTGTAGGTGATCTGAAAAATGAAAGGCATTTAAGAGGATTTAGCATCCGTTTCTCTACTGCTTTGTATTTTGGATGCTGAAATGATAATACAGGGTGATTTAATCTAATACAAGAAATCTTCTTTGTTAAGAAAAAGTATAAAGAGTATATTGCTAATATATGACAAATCCAGCTACCTTATTACATCATCATCAACATCCCCTTTGGCCATGAAACTGATGTACAGCCACTATGTGGCCGCTGAATGAAGCCGAGTATAAAATATGTTTGCTGCTAGACCATCCCATAAGCTGGTTGGATGGATGGAAGCTTTGCAAACAGTATAAGCAAGTATTTTATTTCATTTCATTATTCATTATATTTTTAATCTGCCCAATAATCAGTGTTCTCTGGGTAAAGTAACTTCCATATAGCAGCTTAAAGAGCGATCCTGTGGCCCCCTAGACAGTGTCTAGGGGGCCATAGGATTCTTTGAATTCCCAAATGCAAGGTTGGAAAAGGGTTCTGACCTCGGAGCTGGGGATCTTGCTCGGATCCCACTCCCCACCCCTGCAGCCAGTGTGGAAAGAACTGTGCTGCCTGCTTCTCTGATAAAAGCAACCTCAGAGAAGGGGTAAAGGGGGCATTCTGGGGGGCAGGGAGGGGAGGAGACTGAGTCCGCCAGGGTATGATGTATCCTGGTAGTGCTCCAGACTCCTTCCTTCCTTATCCGAAGCACCGCAGCTGGAGAGCCGAAATTGGCTGTGTAGCTAACTTGCGGGGTGGGAGGAGCACAGAGGCAAAGATCACCTCTGTGCACCTCCCGCCCTGCATAGGATGCCCATAATCCTCTGTGTTTGGAGGGTTCCGGGCATGGAATACGCCCTTAGTCCATTCTTACACTTTTTTTAATATGGCCACCATTGCCCTTACTTGACTGCACCTTTTTTGGCCATTTTGTATTGTTGGTATTAACCATGTATTGGCCACATGTCAAAGATGTTGTCTATCTGGTTGTTTGTTATGTTTTAGACGAGGGACATTCCCTCATACATTCTTTTATCATCGTCGTCGTCGTCGTCGTCATCATCATCCCATTTTTATTGCATTTTCCAAAAGAAAAATACATGCAGAAAAAACCACATAAAACATATTACGGTAATACTAATACATAAACCCACCCCAATCCCTCCTCCAACTTAATCCGTATTAAATTATCCTATTTCATTTCTTCATAAACTTCTTTTTTAAGAATCCCACAATTTTCTATATGCTTCCTTCAGCGTTAATCTATTTGAATCTTTTTTCAAATAATCTATGTACTTTCGCCAGTCCTTCTTAAAAATATCTTTTTTCTTTATTCCTAATTCTCTTATACATTTTGAAAACTGTTTCCCCCTCACATTGACCATTTACCTCTCAAGCATCTGTCTTTTGAAGAGCAAGTCCTTTTTATCTATGCAAAGTCCCTGATATCCTCCATGTACTTCCATTCTCCTGCATTTGCTTGAAACCTGTATGCAATGGCTGCTGTACACAAATCATTACCATGCCATCAAAAGTGGTTCATGTGCACATTCATCATTGGATGACTACAGCATCATGTGATAAGCTGAACATACGAATGGGTTACCACAGATATTGCATGACAGGTAGAACATAGTTTGCTTTTGATCTGTATTTGCTTTTTTCCTCTGCCCTTCCCATCCCCTTTTTCTTTTGTGTTGTGTATTTTAGGTTGTAAGCTGCCCTTAGGTCAGGGAATATCTTCTTTTTTTAAAATTGATCTGTAAATTTGTAAAAATCTGTAAAACTGATCTAGGAGTCCTTTTGCCTGAAGAGTGGTGTGAAAATGTGATATATAAATATTCATAGATTTATTGTTTATTTTATTTTATTTTTATTATATTTATACCCCACCTTTTTTCCTGCAAGGAACTCAAGGCTTACATAATCCTCCTCCTCCTCTCCATTTTATCCCACAACAACCCTGTGAGGTAGGTTAGGCTGAGAGTAGGTTAGGCTGACTGGCCCAAAGTCACCCAGTGAGTTTCATGGCCGAGCGGGGACTAGAACCCGGATCTCCCGAGTCCCAGTCCAACACTCTCACCACTACACCACACTATGCCACACTGGATCATAGGGCTGGAAGGGGCCTACAAGGTCATCGAGTCCAACCCCCTGCTCAATACAGGAAATTGGAGGAGGGGTCTCCCATCCAAGTAATAACCAGGCCTGACCCTGCTTAGCTTTCCACACTCAGACAAGCTGAGCCAGCAGTGAGCCACAGGCATATCAGCTCACATAATGCTTTTCAAGGGAGTAACCTTCTCCACTCAGCGGCCACTCAAATGCAGAAATCAGGCAAAGTCCATATGAACCAACCCTTAAAATCTTTACTCAGCAGCTGATTTCTCTGCCTATATCCAGTAGGAGGGACAGAGTATGTTAGAAACAGGGGGATACAGAATATATGGTCCTGACTAGGCCTTGGCTTCTGTGTGGTGCACCCAGCTACTGGTAGACAGTGGTGCAGCTAGGTAACTTTAGACCCTGGACTCAGTGTGCTTTAGATGGGCATGTCTATTACTTCAGTTGTGAAGCACATGGCTAACACTTCTCTTCTCAACCTCCATTCCTCAGCCTCCATTTTATGTTTTACAACTGCTTCTACATTCTACATTCCTGACATAGAATAACAACAAAACTCTTTGGCAACCCTGATTTAAAATAATAATACTAATACTCGGAACAGGTGTCATTTTTTGCATTTTAAACTCACTTAAATCATAGCGCCAACATAACTACAGGAATAATATGGAGTTTGCTTCTGCTGTCCTGATGCCCTCATCACCTCCCACTCTCTGGATGGTCATTCGGCAGCTGGCTGGGGAATGCTGGGGGTTGTAGAATTTTTTTCTGTCCAAACATGCATAGGATCGCACCTTAAATAGATAAAATAAAAGAGGGTACATTAAAATTGGTTCAAAAGTGGTACCTGACACCGGTGAAGTTGGCAAAAATAAATAAGAATTTATCACCTTTGTGCTGGAGAGCATGTGAAAATAATGGAACACAAATGCATATGTGGTGGGAATGTAGGAAGGTAAACAATAAACATGTTCTTGTATAAGATATTTAAAGAAATAGAAAAAAATTACTGAGCAGGAGACATGTAAAACACCAGAGTTAGCTTTATTGAATATGTTTGTGAATAAGAATAGAGAGATAAGAGAGAAAACGTTAATTGGTTTTTTGTTGACAGCCGCAAGGCAATTAATAGCAAACAATTGGAAGACAACTTGGATGCTGACAATATATATGTAGAAAAAGAAAATTTGGAATATAGCAGTTAATGAAAAGTTGACACAAAAATTAAGAATGTATAGAAGAATAAAGAAAAAAAGATATTTTTAAAGAGGACTGGTGAAAGTACATAGATTATATGAAAAAAGATTTGACTAGATTAACGCTGATGGAAGCGTATAGAAAATTGTGGGATTCTTGAAAAAAAAGTTTATAAAGAAATGAAACAGGATAATTTAATACGAATTAAGTTGTTGGAGGGATGGGGGTATGTATTAGTATTAATATGTTTTATGTGGTTTTTTTCCACGTGTATTTTTCTTTTGGAAAATGTAATAATAACAACAATAACAATAATAATAAAGCAGGCATAGGATTGTGCCCTTCAGGCTCTCCTGCCTTTTCCAGGCAGCTCACCACAGCTTAAGAAATATAGCTTGTTTCAAAGCTGTCCTTATCTATAAAATACACAGCCCGAGCTCCATAAAATTCTATGGGACACATAAAATTTCACAGCTCAGTTGGGTTCATAAGTCCAAGACTGAACTGCACATCTTCCCAAGTTTTGCATTCCTCGGTTATTCTCTGTGCTCATGGACACATCGCCAGCCTTTGTGTTGATCGGATATGAAGCCCTGATTTTACCTTCGATTTCCCAGTCTCCCCTGCTCCCCATATCAGATGGGTGCTCAAGATGTGTCGCTTCTCCTAATACACTGTAACAAAAATCACCCCCTTCCTTTGTGCCCCCTAAGCTAAGACTAAGACTCCAGTTCATCTGGTCAGCTTCCTACCATGACTACATTAAGGATTCTTCTTCTCTCCTTAAATCCCTCCATTTACCATTGCGTCCATCCAGCACAAACTCCTTCAAAGCTCTCTATGGCATTGCCCAGCCCCAAGTACCCAAAAGATTCGGGGGGGGGGGCAGGCCCATAGGACAGCAATCTGAAAATTTAGAAAGAATTACTAGGATTTATTTAAATTTCACAGAAGGCAAAGTCAGCCAATTAATTTCCTATCTGAAGCACACCAGATAAAACAAACTCTTCAATTAATTTGCACCCCCCAGGTCATCCTAAATTAGTAGTTCCTCTTCCATTACAAAATGCAGGGGGGGGGGAGAGGCTGGTAAGGGTTTTTTTAAATGAGCCCTTTCAACCCTGTCCCAATGCAATTAATCTTTTTCAATGGGATTTTTGGGGGTGTTGCAGTATGTGAAGAAGAGGATGCTTAATGCTTCCTTCCCAGATGTGATCCCCCTTGAGAATTTCCCCTTGTATGGCAACTGACCTGAGCAAAAACCCTTTCATTGGCACCAATGGACACTCAGGGCTCTGGGTAAAAGATCTGGGGCACTGCTAAATAGATTTGGGGCCGGAGCCCCTTGGGTCCACTGCCTAGCAATGCTCCTGCCCAGACCCATCTTCCAGTCCTTATTTCATGAAATAGTCTTACACAATGGGACTTAAAAGTGCTTCATTTTGGTTGGATCATAGACCTATGGCTTGTGGCAGGGTTGGGCAACTTGTGGCCCTCCAGTGCTTTGGCGTACAGCTCCCATCAGCCCTAGCTAACATAGCCAATGGTGAGGGATGATGGGAGTTTCAGGCCAAAATGTCTAGAGGGCCGCAAGTTGCCCACCCCTGACATATAATCTATGAAATGTTTATTGCTAAAATACAAGGGGGGGGAGGGGTTGAGGCATGCCATTAGCATCCTACATTCTGTTTCTTCTCAGTTGGAAAACTGCCATGTTTGGGAGAATATTTGACTAATATACAGTCACAGGGCCAAACTGATCCTGCATTGGCCTGAGCTTTACAGTGCATAGTTTACTCAGAAGTAAATCTCACTGTGTTCAGTGAGGCTTACTCCTGTGTAAGTGTGCACAGGACTGCAGCCAGGCAGTTTTGCTCTGAACTAAGTTGTGCTGATTTCAGTGGGACTGGACCCTCCAGGAAACATACAAAGGGTTGCAGCCTTAGAATGTGAATGCACTATTGGCAGTTATGATCTGAGGCAAGGGGGAGCAGATGATTTGGGCTTTGTGTTTTCCTAGAAAGGTGTATCTGGCAGTCCTGGTGGCTATGTATTACCTCCAGTATTGGGGGCACTATGCTTCTGTATGCCAGTACCTGGGAACATGAGCAGGGGGGTGCTGTTGCACTCATGTCCTGCTTATGGACTTCCCATGAGCATCTGGTTGGCAACTGTGTGAACAGAATGCTGGACTAGATAGGCCTTCCCAGCATGGCTCTTCCAGCTTAGCCTAGCAGTTCCATCAAGTTAACATATGAAGTTGCCGTATACCGAATCAGGCCATCGCTCCATCTAACCCAGTACTATCTACTCTGGCTGGCATTGACTCTCCAGGGTCTCAGCAGGGCTCTTTCCTGTCACCTGCTACCTGATCATTTTCACTGGAGAATCCCAGAGACTGAACCTGGGAGTCCTTCTCTATGCAACGCATGTGCTCTACAACGGAGCTTACAGCCCCTTGCTCACAGAAACTGTGTTTGTTTGTTTTCCCGACTATATCTTGCAGGCATGCATATGGCGGTCATCATGAGCATGTCGCACCATCGGTTTGTGGCTAACCGACCGTTCCTGTTTATCCTGAAACATAACTCTACAGGTGAGTGGAGAAGCAATATATTTGTTAAGAGAGGAAATGAAGACAATGGCAGATCCCAACAGAAATATTGAATTTACATATTTGGATTGAAGTCATATCTTCTAATATTGTTGTTGTTGTTGCATTTATTACATTTATATCCCATCTTTTTTTCCACTTGCAAGGAGCCCAAGGCAGCTTACATGGATCCTCCTCCTCTCCATTTTATCCTCACAATAACAACCCTGTGAGGTAGGTTAGGTTGAGAATCAGTGACTGGCACAAAGTCAACCAGTGAGCTTCATGGCCGAGTGGGGATTAGAACCCAGATCTCCCAAGTCCCAGTCCAACACTCTAATCACTACACCACACTGGCTCTCAATGTTGTTCAGACAGCAAATTTGCATGTGGGACAAGGGCTTGGAGAGAGTGTGGCCATGGAGCAGAGGGGTCTAAGGTCAAATTCTCCATGCAGACTGAGAATCCACAGACTCTTGTCATGATGAAAAGCAGCCTTCCCCACAGTGGTTCCTCGAGAGGTGTTGGACTACAGCTCCCATCATTCACAGCCATTGGCCATGTTGCCTGGGAATGATGGGAGTTGCAGTCCAACACCTCTCGAGGACACCACGTTGGGAAAGGCTGGTGCAAAGCATCCTAGAGCACATCTTCGGTGCATGGGCATGATCAAAGTGCGCATGTGTCTTTGTTCTGTGCATCGCATCACAAGCTCAGAAATGTGTGGACTTCGACCACAGATTGTGTTTGGGTCCATGCTGAAGGGGAACACCTTATTTATGAGCAGCAGCATCCCTAGTATGTGAGCAGCTGCACATGCATAGTGTTTCCTCTCAGATGTCCACACATCCACAAGACATGGACATTGGGGGTGGGGATAGACCAGCCACACAATATTGGGGTGGGGCCAGAGGTGTGGTCCTATTCCCTCTGTGCATGATTTCCTTATACATGAGTAACATGTGCATATAGTCTACCATGAGAGGTAGAAAGGAAATACAAGAGATAAATCCAGGGGAGGCTGGTGACGCCTATTTCAGTGGGGCTCCTCATCCATTGCAGGTTTTGCTTGGAGGTTTATAGGAGCTATCCATGGTGCTGAACTCCATCCCCCAAATAGATTTACCACTGTGGAGCACCATGGATAGCTCCTATCAAGCTCCAAATAGAGGCTTCAATGGATAAGGAGACTAGTGGTGGGCGATTCTCCTACCACCCGACTCGCGGTGTGCTTGGCGAGTGCTACCGCCGCACCTGCCAAGCTGGGCCGAGAACGAGCACTAGCCGAGATGCTTCCCAGGACGTCTGAGTTTTATTTATTTTATTTATGATAATGATGATGACAATCATCATCATCATCATCATCATCATCATCATCATCATCATCATCATATCCCACAAATATTGTAATGTAATATAATTTTTACATGCTACACTCCATGATAAGTGCTGTCATTGGCCTATGGGGCAGCCATCATTCTCCCAGCACCCAAGAGTGTCCCCCAGGGAACAACATCATATCATGGGGCATTGTGTCCCAAATTACAAAGGGGAATGCAGGCCGGTTTGCTAAGGACAGCCAAGATGCCGCATCAAGTAGCGACAAAGCTTTTTTTTTTTCCCTGCTAAAAAAGGAAAGAAAAATGCCTTGACCATCTCATCTTTAAAAGTAAATCCTACCCCTTGCAAGTTCTTAGAATTTGCCCAGCCACCTATAGTCACCCAATATCCCCCCTCCACAGGGGACAAATGGGAGACAATATTCAGTCCAGCCTCACCGAAAGCGCATATTAAGGGTGCAATCCTATGCTTGTTTAGACAGAAATAAGTCCTACAACTCTCAGGATGCCCCAGGCAGCATGGCTGGCTGGGGAATGCTGGGAGTTGTGGAACTTTTTTTTGTCTAAACGTGCATAGGATTGCACCTTAAAACATATTTGACACAGGTACACAGCAGAGGGAATTTCTGACTGGCTGTGGATTTCTATGGTATGTACCGTGTGTGTGTGTGTGTGTGTGTGTGTGTGTGTAAAACCTCCACACTTATCAATATGAAGAGAGATGAGAAAGATAAACTAGAAGATATGATACTCTAAACATAAACTGCAACCATATGGCTACCATTGGCATATCTGTAGGAGAAAATAGGGGAGAAAATCCTTCCCCCCCCCCTTCCTTTTTATTGGCTCTATAACATTTCACAACTTGTGGGGGGAAATCTGCATTACTGTTTTATGCTTTCTGCTAAAATCAAACTGTCTAAAGTAACCTGCTGCTTTAAATTGAGGATTAGAGATGAGTGGCAGCTCATTTCCAGGAAATAATAGTGACTGCAATAAAGAAAGGAAATTACTGTTATTTTAAGCAATTACACAATCAGTATTTTTGTTACAGCAGCTCCTACACTGAATTACTGATAATATGTCATAATGGTAGACAAGCTTTATTGAAGCTGTCAATAACCTTCCACTAACAGAATTGGAGCCTTGGGAATTAAGGGTATGTCTATACATCAGTGTTCTCCAACCTTGGGTCCCCAGATGTTTTGGCCTACAACTCCCAGCATGCCCCAGCCAGTGTTGCTGGCTGGGCATGCTGGGAGTTGTAGGCCAAAAACATCTGGGGACCCAAGGTTGGAGAACACTGGTCTATATCCTAAACCTTCATGAAGAACTGAAATTTATATAGAATTCCTCCTTCCAAACTACCCTGGATTCCCAAGTGTGAGTTTGTGCATGGCAGGTGGGGGTGACTCTGGATCCAGATTTGTATTTTCCTGCCAAAAATTGTCTCCTGAAGCTATTTGCATTTGCTGCAGTTATGCAGTCTGTAACTCCCCTCTCTTCTAAGTTACTGAGAATTTTTACAGGGGGTACCCTTGATCCCCCTCATATATTCATCCAACACATGAGGGGGGGGGTCACAGGACCATGTGAGCTAGCCCTTCCCCTAGCCTCCAATGCAGCCATGTGTTCGGTGAGCATGCAAAGCAGCCTACGCATGCACCGACATAGGCGCATAAAGTATCTCTAAGCAAGGGCGATCCCTGATCAGCCCAGGATTGCCACTTGTGTAGAGGTCCTCTACAGAAAAACATCAGTACACCCATAGGGCACCAAATGCTGCCCCGCAACCCCCGTGTGCATTGGTTAAACATGTAAGGAAGGTTGTGTGTACCTTCTTTACCTCTTGCTACATTAGTAAAACGGGCTTGTTGTATGCAAGAAACATGGAGGAGGGAGGGGGCAGGAGTGAATCCCTCATGGAGGCCATACCCCTGGTCTGGATCCAGATTTGTACCTTATTCTGCACACACTCACTGCTGCCAACTGTTGCCACCCTTCAGTAATTGCCAGTACCCACTAGGCAAAGGTGGTGTTAGGGGGTGACCCACAAGGACTGGAACTTCAAATCTTTCATTTGGAGACCCGAATCTCTGGAAGGCCATCTGCCCCACCACCTTGCTGTCCATGGGCACTTGCTGAAATAAAGGGACGGGGCCCTGATGATCTGTGTTGCCTCTGATCCCCCTGGATGAGCTGGCTTTTGGCCCACATATGCTTCAGCTCCTGCTGCCCCCCCCCCCCGAATCTTTCTGTCTGATGACATTTTTTTCTGGAATCAAATGCCCTCCTCTCCCCTGTCCATACATCCCTTTTTACAAATAGGGGTGTCCTTAGGAGACAGGGTCCTTTAGAGTATATGTAAATTAGCATATGCAAATTTGTGCATTTTTTGTCATATGGGCCTGAGCCCCAGATCTTTTTGGTACCTAGCTAGCACCGTCCCTGCCACTAGGACTGGAAGCTCCTCTTTTTTTCTGGTTAGAAAAGAAGAACGGGGTGATCAACAGGGGTCCTTTCAAACCTAAAATAATTCATAAATGTTTGTATAAATTATGGGTGGGCAATGAGTCAAAAAGTGAGTCAAAAATGCCATTTGATGAATGTAACTGCAGCCCTCCCTGACTCTTTCATATGGAAGAAAACTGAAGTGTCCCTTGACAACTGCTGGGGAGTCATGCAAAAGGCCTGCCACTTAAGGAATTGCACCTGAAACAAAGTAAACAGCCTCTAATAATACAGACAAATTCCTCGAGACATGCGCACACAGCAGTCCCCCCAGGTTCACTTTGTGGATGGCTGAGCTGTCCATAAATAAAACATAGCTTGCGGGACAGTGGGGTGAGGGAACTGAGGCAAGATAGAAGCAAGTTCTGTGTCAACTTGTCACATCACAAGGCTTTTCCACGGTACTTTGAAGGCATGGACTTGAATGGAGAGAAGGTGGTACTTTGCCACATTTGGTATAGTTGAGAGGGATGGATACTGTAGATTAAAAAAAAAAAAAGAACAAAAAATGTTGAAGACAACAGGCTTGGTAGTCAGGTAATTGAAACCTTACTCTAGGTCAATAGATCTCAAATAGGTCTGCTAAACAGTGCACGTCCTGAAGTACTGTGAATGGCCACTGTTTATAATGTAGTCGTCACTGTACTTTCTGCCTTTCATTTCCCTCTGCCTGTCATGGTCTAGGACCCTGTCTGAAGGAGGTCACATTGCCATTCTTGGATTCTGAGGACTCTAGCCATGCCCCAGTGACTACCATGTCATCACAGCCTAAGGCTGCTGAAACAGACCAGGTCCGTTTAAGGGAGAAGGCCTCAGTCAATTGGACGGTGGGGCTAACCAGTCTAACGGAAGCCATAACCATACATGCCTCAGTCACAATCTGCTGCTTGTTGGAGCAATGTACAGGCAAGCTGTCTGGCTTTCATAGATAGAGTTGAAAGGGGCCTACAAGGCCATCAAGTCCAACCATCTGCTCAATGCAGGAAACTAGAGGAGGGGTCTCCCATCCAAGAGCCAGTGTGGCATAGTGGTGAGAGTGTTGGACTGGGACTCGGGAGATCCGGATTCTAGTCCCCGCTCGGCCATAAAACTCACTGGGTGACTTTGGGCCAGTCACTGACTCTCAGCCTAACCTACCTCACAAGGTTGTTGTGACGATAAAATGGAGAGGAGGAGGAGGAGGATTATGTAAGCCACCTTGGGTACCTTGCAGGGAAAAAGGCGGGGCATAAATATAGCAAATAAATAAATAAATAAATAAATAATAACCAGGCCTGACCCTGCTTAGCCTTCCACACTCAGACAAACTGAGCCAGCGTGAGCCACAGGCCCCCAGCATCATTTGGAGCTCTCCGTGGTGCTGTTCTATTCTTGTTCCTCCCTCTCTGGGAAATCTGAGCCCTGCTTGGTCAGAATCCAGCTGAACCTGACTTGCTCCAGGTCCTGTATTGGATACGCTGTAATCCAGACCTCACTAGGCCTTCAGTGTGACAAATCTCACTGGCTGTACACACACACACACACACACACACACCATGTGCATATAAACCTGCAGCTCAGGAAAACACTTCATGCATTTGATGACATGGACTCCATTTCATGCAAGCATATGCCACAATAAGTTTGTTAGACTTTTAGGTGCCACAAGACTCCATTTTTTTCCCCTTTAATTCAGAATACTGCAACTTTGTGGTAGACAAGTGATCCACTTACAGCAGAAAACAACAGTAATCAAAGCCTTCATGCTAAAACACAACAATAACATGATCTTTGCTGAAATTCCTTTGAGATTCTGACCCAGCAGCTTCATGGACAATCTGAGAGAGGATTTTTAAAATTATTATTTCAGAGTGAGGAGACCTGTAAATATATTCCCATGTGTGAGGAAAAAATAATGTCCAGGGATTGTTAGCAGTGGTATCTTTTAAGAGGTACTGTCAGAAATCTTTTGCAACCAGCCCTAATGCTGTAATAGCTCTTGAGGGATGAACAGAATTTGCTTTACTAGAGAATCTTAACTGTCTTTGCTAGCTAAATTTTTGAGCGTATACACAAGACAAAGGCTGCTGACAGGGTTGCTACTTCTTTCTTTTTTTACTAGTGCTGCTCCTGTGCTCTTAACAGGAGCCTGACACACAGGAAATAGGAAGATAAAGCACCACTTATTTGATCTGAGTACCAGGAAAGGCTTCACTTAAGCTTGCCAACTGGCAGGTATTTTATGTATCCATGCAGTATTTTGGCTTCTGTTTTTGTATTAGATCTTTTGTTGAATAAACCAGGTATTTTGTTCTGGGAAATTGATTTTTTTTAAAATCCACTCCCCATCCACCCCGATCCATTAGACTTCTCTCCCAGGTGAGTCCAAACCTGCCAGGTTCCAATCCTTGACTCACCAGGCTCCTGTCCCAGACCCTCCCAAACCCCCAAACCTTTATTTATTTATTATATTTTTAAATCGCCCATCTGGGCGGCCACCCGGCCACCCTGGGCGATGTACAATCATTAAAATACAACAAAATACAATAAAGCACAATTAAACTACATTAAAACATAATTAAAATACCATTAAAAATATAAGTTTTTTTTTTTTAAAAAAAAACCCCTAACCCACCCCATATTCCCGCCTGAAAAGCCATGATTTTAAAGCCCGGTGGAAGTTCATCAAGGAGGGGGCATGACGAAGGTCACTGGGGAGGGAGTTCCATAACTTGGGGGCCACCAGAGAAGGCCCTCTTCCTAGTCCCCACCAGCCTAGCTGCTCTGGCTGATGAGACAAGGAGAAGGCCGTCCATGGCAGAGCAGACCTTGTTGCGCGGCCTACTTGGTGTTGCTGGAGGTGCTCCTTGAGATAAGCTGGACCGGAGCCGTATAGAGTTTTAAAGGTCAAAACCAACAGCTTGAATTCGGCCCGGCAAGCAACTGGTAGCCAGTGCAACTCCTTCAGCACTGGTGTGATGTGGTCTTGCCGGCGGCTGCCTTTAACCAGGCGAGCCACCGCGTTCTGTACCAGCTGTAGCTTCCGAACTGTCTTCCAGGGTAAACCCACGTAGAGTGCATTACAGTAGTCTAGGCTTTGCCCAGTAGTTTTTGCCCTATTCCTGTCTCTGTCCTTTAACTGTGTTTTTTAAAAACCTCAAGTTAGCAATCCCAGCGTCACTTGCTGTGTTTGTACTGTTAAGGCACAATCCCATGCATGTTTAGACAGAAGAAGGTTTAAATTTTAGGGATGTAACTGCTCGGCTCAGGGGGGCGTAGTGGGCTGAAATCGGCCCCACTCACCCCCCCGAGGCTCGTGGGCCTTACCGGGTCCTGGGCCCACTTGCCTTTCCACGACAAGCCGCCCGTGCCCGTTGCAACGGTCCCGTTGTGTCACTTCCGGCCGCAACAGGACCCTGCGCTGCATCTTTTCCGTAGAAACCAGGGCAACAGGGCTTTAAACGGCCCTTTTAAGCCCTGTTGCCCTGGTTTCTACAGAAAAGACACAGCGTGGGGTCCCATCGTGCCGGCACAGGGTCCCGTTGCGGCGAGTGAGGGCGGCTCGAGCGGCGCAGAGAATCGCTCTGTGCCGCTGAGAATTGAGCGGTGGGGGGGGCAGTGCGGAGAGGTGAGGCGCCCCCCCAAGGTACATGATTCATCATTACTACAATTCCCAGCATGTGGCTGGGGCATGCTGGGAGTTGTAAGCCTTTTTCTGTGTAAAGATGCATAGGATTGTGCCTTTAGAGGCATATGAGTGGTAGGGGTGGGCGATCCTCCCAGCACTCGACTTGCAGTGCATGAGACAAGCTGAGCATGAACACCAGCTGAGGCACTCACCGGACTTCCGGGTCCCTGGAGCTATGTTGTTTACGTAGAAAATGGTGTAAGATACGTTAAAAACGGCCACGATTTGTGCAAGTTATGCAAATCGTGGCCGTTTTTAACGTATCTTACGTCATTTTCTAGGTAAACAATGTAGTGCACGGACTTCCACCCCCACCCCCCCATGTGTGCTCTGCACACATCCCTTTGAGTGGGGCCAGTTTAAAAAAAATAAAGTGACAGCAGTAGTTGACAGTCATTTTCAGTTTTGGGGTCCTGTTCTCTGCATGTTTATCCCCTCATCCAACAACCCTAATTATACACAAATGTGTTTTGGGTTCATTTTACTACCCCAAGCCATTTTCTATGAATCCTGGGGTGGTAAAATGCTCCACAATCTCAAGTGTGTCTGTGGTGTTGTAAGAAGTGTGTTTTCGACTTAAAACATAAGAAATATTATAAAAGTATCATAAACGGTCATGGTAAATATTTAGCTGAAACTTAATTATCACTAAACTCTACCTTTTTGGGGTACAATCCGCCCCGTGCACTTAGGTCCTCTGGGAGGAATTTACTCCAGTCAGCCAAGACTAGGCTGGCAAGTACTACCCAGAGGACCTTCTCTTCTGCTGCTCCCAGACTGTGGAATGGCCTGTCGGAGGGGACTCGTCAACTAGATAGTCTCTTGGCTTTTAAAAAGGCCATAAGACTGACCTCTTCCAACAGGCCTACCCAGTGGAACTTTAGGAGTTTTTAGGATACTTTTAAAGGTTTTAAAGAATATTTTAATAATGTTTACTATGTTTTTAACTAGTTATGTATTTTGTATTTATGGTTGTTCCCTGCCTCGATCTAAGTGGAGAGGTGGGTAAGAAATAATAATAATAATAATAATAATAATAATAATAATAATAATAATATGATGATGATGATGTGGGGTGTTTTTCTAACCCCTTAAGAAATCTATCTCTGTTTCCCCAATGAAATCCCATGACTTGTGCCAACCTACTGACACCAAGAGTACTTAAACCTGCTTCCCTAGACCAGTTTTCTTTGGAAAAATTTCCATGGGACATTTTAACACCCCAGTACATTGCTTGTTGTTTAGGGCATAAAGACGCCCCCATGGCAAAATCAATAGATTCTTGGGATATTTTATGCCCCAGGTATATTTTTGTTTCCAGAAAGAAAATGGTAAGTGGTAAGAGGCCGAAATTTGGGGACATTGTACAGGTAACAGTACCCAACAATGTACTTCTGCAGTGTAAGTTCTGCAATGTAAAGTGCATTTGGGGTAAGTTTGTCACTCTGGCTGATTGGAGGAGGGTTTTAATGAATACACAAAAAATGAGGAGTGACAAGCTTTCCCCTGCCATCTCTGCATTCAAATGATTGCCTGCAATGATCCCATGCGCATACACTTGTGATCGAGAACCTTGAAAAAGCAGGGTTTCCAATTGCGTGGAGCACTGCCTTTGTGTATATTCTTGGCTATGCTTAGGCTTGTTGCAAAAGTGTGTTTGAATGCATGTATGGTGGCGACCACATAGCATCACCACATGGCATATTTGTCAGGACCACCACTAACTCTAGTCATGAACTCCTTTAATTTTTCTCTGGAGTCTCATAAATGGATCTGGCTGTGCCTCCGGGTCTGTCGGTGCCGTGCCACCATTCCAAATTTCCCACAATGCCCCAGAGCAACATGATGTCACCCTAGGGTACTATGGGAAATTTCAGTGGTGGATCCAGCAGACCCAGCCGTACAGCACACCCTGATCAGAATGCTTATGCTGCTACCTACTGCCAGGGCTGGGTCCCTGTCCTACATCTGTGGTCCGCTAAGGCAGGGCCCATCAGAAGGCAACATAATGAGGGTTCCCCTCAAATATGGAGCTGGTTCTGCTGGGGTGGTGGAGCATTCTACCCCACACACTGTACACATGTTCATTGCACATACTGAGCCAGTTCGCACGACACAAAAGGGGTTAATAAACCATGGTGGCTTGTTAACCACTCTCATGCATGCCGGTTGCATGCCAGCTGATTTCCCGAATTACCCTCACCAGTTGTGGGTTGTTGTGACATCCAAACCCGGTGAGGGTGGGTGGCTCGGGTGGTTAACAAACCACCAAGCAGCCCTACCACAGACTGTTAACCAGCCCAGCCACCAACCCTTGCAGGTTTGGATGCCATGACAACCCGCACCTGACGAGGATAATTAGGGAGATGAACTGGCACCTGACGCGGCCTTGTGCAGTGATGGTTAACGAGCCACCATGGCTTATTAACTACCCTCATGTTGTGCAAACCTGGTCATTGAGGGCAGGACCTAATGGCTGAAAAGGATTAATATCTATGGAAGGAATAAAAATGAGGAGTGAGAATTGCATACAGTTCATAGTACAAAAGAATCTACCTTAATAAGCCTATTTGCTCAAATCCCCTGTGAGGATTCTCAGGTTGTTTTGAGATGAGGCCTTAACTTGCTTCAAGTCCAGTTTGTATTACTTGGGTTAACCAGCAGCTGAAGTGAACTGGAAATCAGGAGTTGGAGCCCTTAAATTAGTCAGGGGCAATCAATGAGCTCTAAGTAATAAAACAATTACTGTAGCACAGCCATTGACCTGGACATAAATTTATTTTTTATGTTTTAGGATATGATTTCTTACTCTAGAGTGGAAGAGAATTTATTATAATTCTGAAGGATGTCACCTGAATGTCAGTTATTCCAAAATGTTTCTTTTATATAATTAGCTTATGTGGCAAGAAAAGTTGTGGACGTATTAAAACTGAAAATGGTTTCATTATCTTACACCACAATCCTAAGCATATTTACTCAGAAGTAAGTTCCATGTAACTCTATAGGACTTGCTCCCAAATAAGTGTGCATAGAATTACAGCCTTATTCTTCTCTTTTGGGACAATACAAACTTAGCCGGGAGTAAGTCCCATTGAACTCAATGGACTTACCTCTGGGTAGACCCATATGGGATTGCACTGCACATTCATGAGGGTGCCATTTACCTTGCTCCATGCTAGCCAAACTGGTGTTTTAGAGTAGGTTTTTGTTTTTGTTTGTTTGCTTTTTGATTCATTGGTTATGTTTTTTTTAGTGTGCAATTTTAATATTGTGAGTCTAATCATTCTTATTTGGCAGTCGGTCCCATTGGATTCTGTGGGACTTGCTTCTGAGAAATTTGCAATGGATTTCGCTATTCATGTGCATATTATTTGTTCACTTATGTGTATTGCACTATCTGCATACATGGCTCCTTACAAAGAACAAGTTTGACAGGTTCCTATGCCAAGGAGCATACAATCTAAAAATAGACACAAGAGAAACCAGAGCAGAAGGAAAGGAAATGGAGGCAGGGATAAATGAGGGAGAAATACGTGGTCATTTCAGTTACAGGTACTTTGGTTTACTTACAATTTGACGCTGGGAGTAGGGGGTTGTTCCATATGATCATGGCATATGATTACTGCATGCAAATAAGCAACGTGTGTGTGTGTGTGTGTGTGTTGTGTGTGTGTGTAATCCAGATCTAGGCCCCCCTCCTCGCCCCCACAGCAGCCCCTCCAACCCCCAGAAAATACTATACAGATGGTCAAGGACCCCGCCTCTATCTAGACGGAGAGGCGGGTAAGAATATATATATATATATATATATATATATAATAATAATTATTATTATTATTCTGAAAGGGGTGAGCTGTGGTGTGTTGGGGGGGGGGAGAGGGGAATCCCTGAAAAAAAGGTGGAGGCACCTTCCTTGAGCGGAGCCCTTCCACAAATGGGAAGCAAGTCCTGGATCCAACCCATGGGCAGTCGCCACCCTCTGTGAGTACCGAAATGGATACAAGAATGAGCCATGAGCAACAGATAGTATCAGACTTACTAGGGACAGAGTCTTAGGCATGCGATACTCTCTCAGCACTAATCCTTCCATCTGACTGTGATCTCCATGTGGAGGGTGTTGTTGTTGTTGTTGTTGCAACAACTAGTAAGAGAGTGATCCTATGGCCCCTAGACAGTGTCCAGAGGGCCAGAGGATACTTCGGATTGAGGTCAGAAACAAGCTCCAAACTTGGAGCTGGTGAAATTGATCCATGTTCAGATCGCCGTCCCCCGCCGCACAGCTGGGGTGGAAAGAACTTTGACAGCTGCTTCTCCGAGGTCATAAGAGTGACCTCGGAGTAGGGGTGAAGAGGGCATTCTGGGGGGCATGGAGGGGAGGAGACTGGATCCACCAGGATACGATGTATACTGGCAGCGCTCCAGCCTCCTTCCCTCCCCGTCCAAAGCATCGTAGCCAGATGGCCAGAATCAGCCGTCTAGCTGATTTGCAGGGCAGGAGGAGTGGGAAGGTGAAGATTGCATAGAATGCCTGTACTCCTCTGAGTTCTGAGGCCTATGGGCATCCCCACTGGATTGCGCCCTAAAAGAATGCATGCACAGTGCATTGAGCCTATAGGAAGAGTGCTACATAAATACCCATGATTAATTATCAATATTTTGAAATCCCATATTCTAACAAACTTTCTCTTCCTTGTTCTTAGGATCCATTGTATTTATGGGGAAGTTTGCCAATCCTGACATCCAGGTCAAAAAGAGAAGAGATATGGACTCCCTTTGAGAATAATAAGAATCACCCTAATGGCAAATGGACACGTGCTTCCGGGGGCAGCAGGAATGAAGTCTGCTTTCTCCAATACAGCTGTCTGCTGATCTTTCTTTCTGTCCTAGTATATAAAGGATGTGCAGATTTCAGAAGAAACCATGGTGTGTGTCCTGTTTGTTTTTATCCTGACCGTAAATGATTTTGTGTACTCCGCACATAAAATCCCAACTCCCAGTCGTTATAATAAGAGGTTGCTAAAATGGTTATATGAAAGGAAAGATGGGCACGCCAAGAAGTAACTATACAAGATATATTGTTTCTGCTCTTGCCAATCTGAAACATGCAGGAAAAAACAATTCTCATGCATTTCTTACAGCGAAGTTCTCATGGTAATGCTCAAAACACAAGCTTTCCATTTTTATTGTACTTTGACAGTTATTGCTTTTCTGCCTACGTGCTACTATGCTTTGCTAGCAAATGGGGGAATGCAACTCATCTGCACTGAAGACAAATACAAAAAGGATTTTTTTTAAAAAAAGATGGTACTGCTCATATTTCTGCACCAAAAAACAGCAATGTATATTTTGATTCTGAATCCCTGTTAGACAGCCTCCCTTTTCTCTACATCTAGGATCACCTCATCCCATCTTCCAGTTTGATCAGCTCTGAAAAGAGTTTCCAGTGCCCATGTGAGCAAGGCCAGCTCCAGACTTGATGGGGCCCTGGTCAAGGTGCCCTCTGACCCCTCCAGTGCCCCTCTCCCCAAATAAGTTTATAAGGGCAGAGGAGTGAGTGGTGAGGACAGTTGGCTCTGGGAGGCACTGGGAAAGCTGCGTTCACTGCCAAAATAAGAAGCACCAGTTGAGGGATCTGCAGCTGCCATCACCATCTTCATTTATTCAAAATGCCTTTGAGCCCCAACGTGGTGTATGCTGATGGTGCGACACAGAACCCCAGGCCCTAAAATACATTTAATTTTGTTTTTAAAGCAATGCCAGCATCAGCCTCACTGGGTCTTCTGGAACCCAGTATTTGCCCCATGAGTCTGCCCTACTGCCTGCCAGTAACCCAACCCCCCCCTTTCTCTCTGTCTATGCATGTGGCCACTGTTTCTGCTCTGATAAACCAGGGGTGGACAACTGCAGGAGGTGAGGGGGCCATTTTCACCCCCACAGGCCACACCACCCATGGGTGCAGCAAAATTTAATTTAATTATATTAAATCAAAAATGGCATCCATAGCTGCTACGGAGCATGGAGACAGTCAAAACTGGCTTGCAAACAAGCTAATTTTGATCCTTTAGGCACTCCGTAGCCACTAGAGATGCCATTTCCCCTCCTATATTTTTAACTGAATTTGGCAAGGGTGGCTGGGTCCGCATGTGGTCTGTCTGTGGGCCACATGTTGCCCACCCCTGTGATAAACTATTACTTTCTTTGCTAATACTAAACTGCTGTGGTATCTACTAAATCAAATGTAATTGATTTGACTGATGATTGCATAGTTCATGCAATCATGAACTATGATCACAAAGTTTACATATTTTAGGATTGTAGTCTCAATGGGCAAAAATTATAGGATTGTACACATGACCACCACACCTCCTGCCCCAGCCCTCACACATTTGCCCATCGCATGCAGGCAGGGGTAGAGCTGGATCAGTATTCAGTATAACAAGCTATCCAGTTTTAAAAGAACACTTTTCTTTGTAGCTGGTAATCTGTTAACACAACCAAGTTCAAAACAGGCATGATCCCAAACTGTGCACAAATTGTTCTCCAAAGAGCTCAGGTCATCAGAAGTCCAAACAAATATGGCCTGCTGTTTTGAGGGGGGGTTTGACTTCTTAAAATGCTGTGCTCTGCTACTCTGCAGCTTCTCTCATTTTGGCATGACATGGCAGTTGCTAAACAATGGAAGGGTGGTTTTTTTGTATTTTTTTTAAACAGGCATGCAAGTTGTGGTTATCAGCATTTTTTGCACATAATCTGCTAAAGAGTCATCAGCAGCAATAAAGTGGACACTGTGATTTGAGCAACAGTGCATAGTCTGCAGTTCTGTGCACTTCCCTAATTATTGTATGTATACATAAAATCCCAAAATCTTGGAGAAGTAGAACCGTGTCTGTGCTATCCTTTACCCTGAATCAGCAGTAACTACTGCAAGCAGTTTCCATTAAGATTTTCTTTTTATTAATGTTTCATTGTGGAGAGCCCTCATTCTTTGGAGCATGCTAACAAGGGAAATGTATTTACACTATATTCTCTTTATTTAAAAATACGTGGGCCTCACTTGCTGCATGTAAATGGCTAAGGTTCTTCTACAATACATAGAAAGCTGAAATCTTGGACAGAGAGTCCAAGACTATCAGATTGCTATCAAAAGTTTGACCATGGGACATTTTTACATCTCTTCCAGGAAATCAGAAACATGGAGTATCTCCCAAAATGGCTAAGGTTCTACTACGTAATAGGGCCCCAGAACCACATGTGGCCCATGATCGAATTTCAAAAGCCCCCTGCAAGCAGCCAGCTCAAGCCTCTGGCAAAAGTGATCTGTCACTCCCAGTAGAAGCTGGTGGCGTCAGTAGGGCTGTGTATCCGCTCTGGATTTTACTGCTGAACTTTTGAGGAGGTATCCATGGTGCCGATCCCTGTCCTCAAAATAGGTTTGGCACCATGGATAGCTTCTTAAAAGTTTGGAGTAAAGTCCTGGAGTGGATACACAGCCCTCCTGACATTGGCGCCACCAGCCTCCACTGGTCACTCCCCTGGCAGCCCACTGGGCTGAGAGGAAGGGAGAAAAAGAAGGGGCGGCTGCACCCAGTGCAGGAGAGCTCAGTTCGCGACACATTTACATACAGATGGTTTTCCCCAAGCACCCTCAATGGTTTGTCAAGCACCCTCAATCGCCCTTCCAAGCACCCTTGATGGGCTATGGGCAAGGTGGCGCCGAAAGCTCCGCGCCCCCTCCCACCTGGCCAGACCGGTTCATCCTGTCAGCGGAGGGAGGGGTCGGGGAATCGAGAGGGGGGACAAGCGAGGGGGTAAAAGAAGCAACCAAGGCTTCTGGAGGTTGTTGGAAGCAAGGTGCCAAGGAGCACGAAACGGGTCATCGGTTCAGGCCAGCCCAGATGTTCAACCCCCAAGCGGAGCGCCTGGGTACAGTTCCGTAAGTTCGTTCAAACTGCTAGTTTTAGACTAGGCAGGTTCCTCAATCAATGTTAGCTCAGAATAGCGTAGACTCTTTATTACTTTATAGTTCTGATTGTGTGTAACAAAAATTCTCTTTCTTGTTAATTTCACTTCCCTAATCTCCTCTTCAATTTGTGCGTTTACTACTGCCAATAAACTTGCTTTTGCATTTGACTGAAGCCGAAGCATAGTTTCACTTTGACTCGGTGCTACATTCTAGTGTTCGTGACCCAAGCTGAACCGGGGGATCACAAGCGGGAGCTCTGAACTGTCAAAATAGCTGCGTAGCTCCTGATCTTGCAGGAAAGGACCAGCGGCAGTCCTTCACACTTCTGATGTTTTTTTATCTTTAAACCAGACTTGGAGAGGACAACCCTTCAAACAGAAGATGCCTTCAAAACAGAGGACAGTCCCCCTGGCAGCCCTTCAAATAGAGGACTGTCCTCTGTAAAAGAGGACACATGGCTACCCTACACAATTTTACCCATCAGGGAGCTGCCATAATGGAGAAAGAAACTCCCCACCTAATTGTCTCCTGTCTTACAGCTGTCAAAGGTACAGGTCAAGAGAGGAGCCGGCAACCTTAGCTGGGACTAGTGTTGGCAGCTTCGATAGAGGGGCAGGCCTGTGTGCCTTTAATAGTTGTGTAGAAGGAACATTTAGTGGGTGCAGCTCATTCACCTGTGGAGCAGGTAGAGGAGAGGTGGGGAGGGAGGAGGGGGAAGTTACGCCTGCTCAAATGCTCTTTTCAACCAGAGTTTCAGGCTAAATGCACTGGATCCTTGTACTGAAGCTGGCAATCCCCAGAGGGTTTAGGAGGTGGGAAGGATGGGAATAGGGTGCCAGATGCAAAGGAGTGCAGGGCTCCTGCACCTCTCCAATTGTGCAGAAGAGGGAATTTCAGCTGGGGTAGCTTGTCATGCAAGCAACACCTGCTGAAACTCCCTCTTCTGTGCAACTCTTTAAGGTGCAGGAGCCCTATCCTCTTTTGCATCAGGCCACTCTAAATGGAAGTGTAAAAAAAATAATAATTGCCCAGGGTACTGAACTGATGTCCAGTTCCTCAGAGCAGTCCAAATGCAGGAGCTAGAAGCCGTTGCAATTTTGCTTACATTTTAATAGATAAGGCAGCATTTTCACGCTGGCAAAGATAAATTCATCACAGTCTGCCTACTACTTAACAGATGAGTTAAGAATAGGAATGTGCTGATACAGGTTTTCCAAGAAGCACTCTAAAGCTATTTTAGCCCCCTCCCCCTACCTAAAAAAACTGGAATGTAGTTTTTTCCAACACTCATTAATCACGGCAGCTGAATGTGTAAAGGTTTAAAAGTTCAGACAAGCCTCGTGAAGTTTGGTTACTATGCTTCATAGGACATCTTCCCTAGTTCCCAGACCTCTTCGGTGTGCATAAAAAGGCTCTCTCTCATGACATTTAGCATTTTCTCTATATTTCAAAGAAAGCACCATTGGCTTAGCCTGTGAGTTTCTCTTCTACCACTTACTACATTGAGGCACGATCCTTTCCAAGCGCAATACACCTTGCTTACACTCGCCACCTTTAGCTTGTGTAGGAATGCGGGACTAGCGGGTGTGTTCCCTGTTCCAGGAGTCTGTTTGCTTCCACTGAGCTCTGCTTGTATATTTGTAAGCAAGCTGATATTTGAAGGACTACCACAGCTCTGCTGAATTCTCTCTTCCCCCAAGAAAGTAAACCTTCTAGTGCTACCCATGGACCTCTCCCCACACTTGGGGAAGTGCTGGAGCATGAAACAGGAGCCAGTGTGGCATAGTGGTGAGAGTGTTGGACTGGGGACTTGGGAGATCTGGGTTCTATTCCCCGCTCAGCCATGAAACTCACTGGGTGACTTTGGGCCAGTCACCGACTCTCAGCCTAACCTACCTCACAGGGTTGTTGTGAGGATAAAATGGAGAGGAGGAGGAGGATTATGTAAGCCGCCTTGGGTTCCTTGCAGGAAAAAGGCGGGGTATAAATATAATAATAAAATAAATAAAATAAAACAGTATTCTTGCCAGTTTCCTATCCTCACAGGTGCAACATGAAACATCACTCACTGCATTAATTGGGACCATCACGTAATGTGTTTCCACCTGGTTTGTATGTGGTCTGTACATTTCCGCCAGCCATTGGCAACAATGGGCTGTAGAGATAATTTTGATATTTTGTTAGCCACTTTGAGCGACACATTTCTTACCGGGGGAAAGCAGGATACACATTTTTAATAAATAAATAAATAAATAAATAAAGTGGTCCAGGGTCGTGCTTACCTATATACATAAACTCTGTGTGCACGTTGTGTGACCATACTTGATAGCTGAGTGATGTTGGAACATCTGAATGTGCCATCATTTCCTCTAATAGCAAACTCAAATGACGAGTGCTGAGAGAAATGGAGCCAAAAGAAAGCCACTGAAAAACAAGAGGGAGGTTCCAAGATCCATGAGTTTTGCAGAAGTATTCTCTCCCCCCCCACAATTTAAAAAAAAAAAAAAAAATCCTTAGCAGGCACCCTCCCCCAAAAACAGCCCAATGAGGACTGAAAATTCTCAGTAGCAACGGGATGTTGCATGTCAGTTGGGAAAGAAAAACGGAAAACTGGGGAGGTGGGCTGGAATGACTTGTTGGAGGAGGGTATAGTCAGTTGGCTAGAGCCCTGAGTAAGAACATCCCTATTCGATGTTGCAGGGCTGGTGTCAAGCGTGCGTGTTTGGTGTGTGTGACAGGGATGGGGACTCAGACTCGAGGACTCGACTCGTGAGTCGGACTGAGTCCCCCCTCTGACTCGACTCGGACTCGAGTCCCAATATTTTTAATGGGACTCGAGACTCGACTCGAGACTCGACCGAGACCAAGGACTCGTCAACATCCCTGCTTGATGCCACCTGCAGGTGCTGTCTGGACCTAGTTGCAGTAACAATCCAAGTTTATTTTTTAAAATCATTTTCCTAATGCACCTTTCAGACATTTTGGGTTTGGCTGCCTCTGCCAGCCTGCCTGGGGGTTCCCTGCCTCCTCTGCCTGCCTGGTCTCTTCTTAACCAGTTCCACAGTTTGAATTGTCCAAGACAAAGGCCGCTGCCTGCCTGCTTTGGGGTTCCCTGCCTCCTCTGCCTGTCTGGTTATTTTGGGTTTGTCTGCCTGGTCTGTTCTTGTCAAAATCAGTGGCAGAGTTTTGAGATAAAAAGGCACACTTGTGCCTAGAATTTATTTAAGCCACACATCTGAAGTAGCCTTATTTTGTTGGGAACCCCCCCCCCCCATTGATTTAATAGGGACTCGTGGAGTCAGCTTTGGGAGTGACTCAGGACTCGGGACTCGTGAGTCACCATTTTGGACCAAGGACTTGGACTCGTGACTCGAGACTCGGGTCCAAAGACTTGTGACTCGACTCGTGACTCGAGACCAAGGACTCTCCAACATCCCTGGTGTGTGAATATACATATCTATGCAAGGATGGGCACCTGCCAAGGGCTGGCACTCCAGCAGTGGCCCACCACCGACCACAACCCCCTGGGCTTGCTCCTCCTTTTCACCATGGCAACCTGCTTGTTCACCTGCCTCTCACTCTGGCTCAGCAATGGTGGTGAGGAGGAGCAGCAGAAGAGGCCACTGCCTACTTGCTCTCTGTCAAGCAAGCAAGTGGTAGCAATGATGAGAAACAGGAGGAGGAGGAGGAGGAGCAAGAGCTGCTGGTGACAATTGCAGCGAGAAGGTATTGATTGATTGAATTTCTAGATTGCCCATCTAGCCAGTAGCCCGCTACTCTGGGCGATGTACAATATAAAATGAAACGAAACAGAATAAAATACACTTAAAACAGTATAACATTTTAAAATCCTAACCCATCCCATATTCCTGCCTGAAAAGCCATGTTTTTAATGAACGGCAGAAGCTCATCAAAGAGGGGGCATGGTGGAGGTCACTGGGGAGAGAGTTCCACAGTTTGGGGGCCACCACAGAAAAGGACCTCTTCCTAGTCCCCACCAGCCTGACTGACCTGGCTGATGGGACAAGGAGAAGGCCATCCATGGCAGATCTTGTTGAGCGGACTACTTGACGTTGCTGGAGAATCATTGAGGGATGGGTCTTGCCTAAGGGCCCTCAAAAACCTGGAACCAGCGCTCAGATGTTGCAATATTTTGCAACATGTTGTTGCAGGTCAAAGCCAAATTCTCTACTCACCGTGCCCCATAAATTGTCCAGAGCTTTGTGAATTAAAATGGATATTCAAAGATTCTAGTTTCCTTAATTCCAGAACACTGTCATTTTATTATAATGTTAAGATTAAACAAGTCCCTCTAAATATCCCTCCATATCTCTCTCCTGACAGATATATAGTCTCATAATGTGACTGCATTGCACAGATGCCATTTTTGCAGAGCACGATGTGTTCCTAATAGCCGACTGCAGTGATTATATTCATAACCTTGGCCCCATTTCGCCACAGTTGCCAAACGGAACATCCTAAAAAGCACTCAAAGTCAAAGCCACGTGTGCCCTGCCGTTCTGTCCCTTGCACGAGAGCCAATGCAAGGTGTCTCTCTCCTGATCTTGAAAATCCAGTACTGCCTTGGTGCTGAGACCATTGCTCCTTGCTTTCTGTGACAGCAAGTGTCACTAGCATTATATACATTCCAACCTGTGGCGTGGGGGTGGGGTGGGAAGTTACCAGTGGTGTTGTGGAGTCAGGGCTTGCAGGGTTGAAGCACCAGGACTTTTTGTTCAGCAGGGACATAGATTCATAGATCATAGAGTTGGAAGGAGCCTACAAGGCTATCGAGTCCAACCCCCTGCTCAATGCAGGAAACTAGAGGAGGGGTCTCCCAGCCAAGTAATAACCAGGCCTGACCCTGCTTAGCTTTCCACACTCAGACAAGCTGAGCCAATGTGAGCCATCTTCCACCCTTCTCAGGCTGCCCTGTTCCCTCTGAGCTTAGCTGCAATGCTCACAGTCAATGGGGGAGGAATGGATCCTCCCTGGAACGATACATTGTTGTGAGCTATCTTTGTTGTAATGCAACGTATTTTGGGATATCTTGGTCTTGAATGGGCAATTAAGACCCTTTAGCTTTACAAAAAAAAAGACCTGTTCCTGATGGAAATGAAACTGCTAGAACGGATATTTTTTAAAAAATATATCTAAAATAAAGGGTGGCTTCGCATGACATGGGAAGTCCTCTGTAGCTTATAAGCCACCTCGTGCGGAGATTTAGCCTGCCATCCCCGATGTGCCACCGCCTCAACAGATGATCGGGCACAGCGGGGATCCTGAGCCTCCTCCTATGCCCTCCTTCCCCCTCAGTCCTTCCGTGGGTATCCCAGGGGACCCCGCCGTGGGAGCAGTGAGGTTCCTCCCCATCCCGGCCACCACTTGTTATAAGCCCAGGAGGCTTAGCGTGTCATGTGAACCCAGTCAAAGTGTTTCCCCCAAAGTGGTGCCAGGGAAAGAAACTCCTGGAAAGTATTGAGCTGGTCTTATGCTGTTTGGGGAGAGGTTGTGTCTCTTTCTTACCCTTCCTTATGCAAGCTTAGGTTTCTCCAGCCATAGTCTAAGATGCCAAGCACTACTCCGCCCTTTGCCAGATCACTATCTATGACTGTCAGATGATCCTAATGCTATGAACTGCTACCATTCAGGGTGGGGTGGGGGGGAGGTGCATATGTATGTACACACAGGAGAGAGACAAAACACACAGACATAGATGAACACAGTTGCCTGCGTTTTTTACTCTCCTTAAAGATGAGAGTCTATGTGGACTCTGCAGTTCAAAATTTTCCATTACACCTCTGTATGCTTCTGATTCCAAGAGGAGAGAGAACTTCCTAGGAGAGGCCCCTTGGGCTACAGAGGTCTCTCCAGCAAGAGAGGAGAATGACCATCAGCTCTTCGGTATCTTTATTGTGACCACCTCGACACATGGTTTGGGCAGTCATGCGCAGTTGTTTCCCGGATGGAGTGCCTCATGTGACTCGGGCCTAACGCTCTCATTAGATTGTGCTACAAATGCATGATCAGCAGGGATCATGCTTTCTGTACTGTTTACATGGATATGCAAGGAAATAAATAGGAAGTAAATATGAATAGGTTTCCACTGTGTGTGAAGTTGATCATGACCCCCATACCACATCCCTCCTAGAGTTAAGTAAAGTGCTTTTGTATGACTTGGATCAGGTGTGAGCAAACTGAGGCCCTAGGACTACCCGTGGCCATCTGCATCATTTCATGTGGGTCTTCAGCCTCATTTCAAAAGCCATTGGCCTGCATTATTCTGACTTCTGCCCACTGGGCAGAAAGGAAGAGCGAGAGAGGGAAAAGGGGATGGCAGAAAGAGAGCGAGAAAGAGGATGGGGTGACCCACTAACTGGCTTCAGACAACACGATAACCTACACTCAAGGGTTGAGTATGGGTTGAGTGTGGGTTGTTGTTGTTGAACTGTGGGTTGTTGTTGAAATGTGGGTTACCGTGTTGTCTGAACCCAGCTGCGCTAACAAGCCAAGAGAACAACAACAAGCCAAGAGAACAACAACAAACCATGCTGAGCAACCCACAGTTTGCAACCCAAACTGTGTTGGGTTGCAAACTGTGGGTTGCTCAGCATGGTTTGTTGTGTTGGCTGGGTTAAGACAACACAATAACCCATTTTTCTGCAACAACCCACACTCTACCCACACTCAATCCTTGAGTGTGGGTTACCATGTTGTCTGAACCCAGTCAACTGACTTTTGGCTCTGGCTCTGCCCAGCATTGGCTTTGGCCCCATCTACTGTTGACATTCAGCTCCCAAGAGATTACTTACAAAGAAATGCAGCCATTGACAGAAATATTTGCCCATCCCTGATTTAGATGGTACATTACTAATAAGGCTGCCACTGAAAATGGTAGAAACATGTTTAATGCTTCCTTCCACCCCATAATGTCTAGTGAAATTGTCCTGACTTCATGACAATGTTGAATTACTACATTTATATATCACATTTTTCCTCTTGCAAGAACCTAATGCAGCTTACATGGTCCTCCTCCTCTCCATTTTATCCTCACTGCAACCCTGTGAAGGTAAGTTAGATTGAGAGTCAGTGACCTGGTCCAAAGTCACCCAGTGAGCTTCAAGGCTGAGTGCAGACTAGAACCCAGATCTCCTGAGTGCCAGTCCAGCACTCTAACCCCTACACCACACTGCCTCTCAGTGTGTGTTTCCTTGCCTCTATTCAACATCATTTGCTGCTGCTGCTTGCAGGAGTGGGAAAATCCACAATCAGTTGACATCAGGACACAAGCAGATCTTAAATAGGGGAATGAAATGTGCCACCAGCATTTTTTGGCATGGACGTGTAATGTAGCGCCTGGATTCTTCCATAGAAGGGACAAAGGGGCAACATCCAGTACAGCTGGACTGTGGGTTGCTGCTGGGCCAATCCAGGATGTGTCCTTGTGCCAGTTTTGGGGACCCAGCAGCACCTGGGATCATGAGCTGCTGTACCAGCACAGCAGTTTAGAAGGTCAGCTCATTAATCTAACTTCCTGGAGGGGGAAAGACATCAGCGAAGGGCACTATTGTTTTAAAGTGTTCCCTGCTTTCCTTTTCTTTCTGTATCTCTCTATAATATCCTCACTAAAGCCATCCTACCGCCAGGCTAGATAATAATGGTGGCCAAGCAGCGTCATGCATCAGGATTGGGCTATCACCAAATCCCTATAAACTAGGGGGTGAGGTGATTTAAAACTCTGGTGGGCAGATTTCAGGTTTGCAGATTCTACTTTACTAGAATCCAGAGATTCACCAACTGGAGCCTGGTGCAAAAGGCATATACTTAGAATTAAAGAATTCTGAGTCCAGGAATTTGATTAGAGTACCAGAACTGGATGCAGCTCACAGAGGGCTAAACTATACAGTATGTTAAATGTGTAGCTGAGCCTAAAAAGGGTTTTGTTTTTTTTTAACTTCAGTATAAGCTGGCCGGGCCTTGATCTAGATCAGGACCATCATGCGCCTTCCCCCCCAACTGCTTCCCCCTTCCCTGAATTTGCTCCCCACACCTGTGGGGGCAAAAGAAAAAAAAAATCCATTGGCACCAATAGTTTTTTTCTTTTTCCATTAGCTGCCATGATGGGGGGCAGGAAGCAGCTTGGTGGGAAGCTTTAACCCACCCATGTGTGGTGGTCCCAATCTGGATCAGAGGCCCATGCACTTTTGTTAAAGTAAAATAAAGAAAAGAAAAGAGTTAGGAAAAGCTACACACTACACACTTAATGTAGTGAGCAGTTTAGCCTGGAGAGAGATGGGGGTGTTGCTGAATCTTTTCCTTGCCCATGCTTTCCATCTCAAACCAAATTTTGGCTGGATATAATGTCCACCAGGAAAAAAACAGTTGGGGAGAAGTGGTATTGGGGGTGGGGAGCGAGGGCTGGTTCCGCACTCCCCCCTCATCCAATGCTGTTTTCTTTACGTTGTTCCATCCCCCTTTATAGGACTTGAAGCTGCCCATCAGCGCTTAGCACCTGGACAGCAGACTGAGCAGGCACACAGGAGGTCATGGGCTGCACAGTCCATGCTGGCTCAGCTTGCCTGAGCGTGGAAAGCTAAGCAGGGTCAGGCCTGGTGATTACTTGGATGGGAGACCCCCTCCTCTAGTTTCCTGCATTGAGCAGGGGGTTGGACTCGATAGCCTTGTAGGCTCCTTCCAACTCTATGATCTATGAAAATATGAGCATCCTATGGGCATCCTATGCATGGCAGGAGGAGTGAGGAAGAGGCAAAGATCGCCTCCGCGCTCCTCCCACCATGCAAAACACTTTGATGGCCAATGCCAGCTGTCTAAATGTGGCACCTCGGAGCGCAAGGAGAGGAGGCTGAAACGCCGCCCGGATACTGCATATGCTGGCGGAGCCTTTCTCCTCCCTGCCCCTCCCCCTCCCCACCCCCAAAAGCCCATCTCCAAGGTCAGTCTTGCAACCTCGGAGCCATCGCCGGCATGGTTCTTTCTGTGCCAGCTGCAAGGGCAGGGTGGGTGGGTGCTCCGAGCTCGGAGTCCCAGCTCTGACCTGGGAGCATGTTTCTGAGGTCAGAGCTGGGACTCCGAATTATCCTATGGCCATCTAGACTCTGTCTAGCTGGCCATAGGATTGCGCCCCTAGTCGGTCTTCTTCTCCACTACGGTGACATGTACTGTATTTCTATTCCAGTTAGAGTTATTATTACGCCAGTGTGGCGTAGTGGTGAGAGTGTTGGACTGGGACTCAGGAGATCCGGGTTCTAGTCCCCACTCGGCCATGAAACTCACTGGGTGACTTTGGGCCAGTCACCGACTCCCAGCCTAACCTACCTCACAGGGTTGTTGTGGGGATAAAAATGGAGAGGAGGAGGAGGATTATGTAAGCCAGCCTTGGGTTCCTTGCAGGGAAAAAGGTGGGGTATAAATATAATATAAATAAATAAATAAATAAATAAATAAATGCATACTCAGTGTTGTTGTTACTTGTCCTAAAGATTGTCCTAATAATGTTGTGAAATTTTGCTTGAAATCTAATTTATATTCATGTGCATACATGAATTAACTCTTTTTATATATTTTACACTATTTAAGAAATGCTAAGTATATGATCCAATCAAAGTTACGCACTTTTCTTTTGTTCCATCCGTCAAAATAAAAGAGACAGGATCATGTGCTTAAATCTCCCCTTGAAATCTTTGGCTCTTAAAAATTCTTAACTCTGGCTGGATTGTGCCTCCACATTGAAAAACACTAATTCAAGCACAGAGATGAATACAATTAGATGAATAAGTTGCAATGAAAAGTTAATGACACTATATATTAGTTTATTAATTTTGAGGATCTCTGAAAGAAAGTCTGCAATCACAGTTTAAGACGCCCCAGCATGATTTTATGTCAAGAGGAGAGCAGCACAAAAGTGATTGCATATGAGGCCAGGAGAACTGGAACCACTGCTTATACATTTCATTCTTTAGTCACTGTTTCTAAATACATTTCTGTTTAATAGACATGGCATAATATATATATATCACCTACCATTGCAACTACATTTCTGGAGTTGCCTCTAGAAATACCACTGGGAGATTTTAAAATCAAATTATACTAAGCAGTGGTTCCCATCCTTGGATGTCCAGATGTTGTTGGACTACAACTCCCATTACCACAGCCATTGGCCATGCTGGCTGGGCATGATGGGAGTTGTAGTCTGACATCTGGGAACCCAAGGTTAGGAATCACTGTGCCAAAGTAACAAGAGGTTGACTCTGATCCATATACTATGCACTCTTTGTTATTGTCAGAGCCCTTAACCCTTAACATTTTGAGCGCTGAGTGCAGTGGCAATATTCCTGCTTGCAAGAATTGGTAACCAAGCATAGGGAGCAAATGGATTTCTAATTTCCAAATAAACATAGATATGGAAGATCCACGCACACACATAGTACTTGTGGCTATGTGAATGGTTGAGCTTGGTCTTGGGTTGATGTCTTGATGTCTTGCATCTACCTTCTTTCCCCTCTTCTTGGTACATGGTGTAGGGTGCAATCCTATGCCTGTTTAGACAGAAAAAAGGCCTATGACTCCCAGCATGCCCCAGCCAGACTGCGTCGTTAGTGATATTGAGCACATCTCAGCAAGAAGTTCTTCTGCTCAAGCTACAGTGAAATAAAAGGGAACCGCGTCAGAGTGCAGCTAGGGCGACACACACATCGCCAAAAAGAGAGAGAGAAAATACATGACCAAATAATATAGTGGGGGCAGGTTTGCATAACATTTGCATACGCTAATTTATATCTGCAGATGCAAGTTTAAAAAAAACAACACATTACGATAATTTAAATAGAAATACAATGCATCTCACCATAACGGAGAAGACTGTGACCAGATGACCTGTGTGCCTGCTCCATCGGCTGGCCAGGTACTAACTGCGGATGGGCAGCTTCAAGGCTCCCAGGCTCTCCCTTCTTATGGTTCTTTGTCTTTAAACTTCGAATTACAGCCCTTCAAACAGGTTCTGTAAAGTAGGACACAGTTGGCCACCCTAACTACAGCTCCCATTCAAGTCAATGGAGCGTGCACAGACCTTCCCGCCGGATTTTGCCCTTGTTCTTTCCAAAGTGCCACGGAGGTAACACTGGTGTATATATATATTTTTCATGTCAGGAATGCATCTCTAAAATGAATTAAGCTGTCCATATCTTACAAGAAGTCTGACATATGGAAGTGAAACTCCACGTTCTGCACCGGGGAATGGGAATGTGTATACATGGCTGAACAAAGCTCAGCACAGCAGACTCCCAGTCCTGCTGTTATACTGACTAACCCCCCCCAAAAAAACCTCCCCACAGGAGCCTCCCAACGTACAAGCCAGGTAGAAAATAAACATCAAACACCAGCATTTAACAGTGCATGCACAGGTAACTATCATGCAGGGAGCTTCAAGGACAGCTTAGAAAATTATGTCTCCCAAAGTTGAAGAGCCATGCCACTGAGGAAGCAAATGGTGGTTTAATATGCGCAGCAGATCCATTTAAAAAGACCATTCGTGTTGACTTTGACCAGCATGAAATGGCTGTGTGAACCAGGGCTCTGTTGGCTGGTTGCAGCAGGTCAAGTAAGTGTCACCACCAGTTGCTGGCTTGGTGGCTTAACTGCTCATTTCCAGAGCAGCTTTCAGAGGCTGACTTGCATCACTGCTTGAACATATCATTTCCCAGATTGCTGTCTGCCAGCATTCATGCCCGCACCACTCAATTATTTGAGCAGCTGCCTAAAGTGAAGAAAAGGATCGTGGCAGCAGAAGCTTCTGAAATTCTCCTCTCCCTTGCACAGTAATATCTGACCCATTCCATTGCTGAGCTTATATTCATTTGAACAAAATGTAATAAATTAATGGGGGAAATGAAAGACTCGGGTGATTCTTCTGTGTGCTTTGGAGCGGGGCAGGAGTGGGAAATTGGATGTATCCTATCAGTTTATTGATTCCTGCAAGACGCATGGAGTTGGTGTTTTGGCTCCCACCAGATTGCACAGAAGATCTTAATGACTACAGGACCAATATGAGTGGAGAGGTTTGCACCATAGCAGGGACAACATTAGCCAGGCCCAGGGTTTTTCTCCAGCCCCACATTTTTACTCTTCCATAGCTGCATGTGGATTTACAGCCAGATCTATGCATCTTTACTCAGAAATAAGTCTAAGTTCAAATGAGTAACTGCACATAGGATTGCAACCTTGTTTCCAAAATAGCATTTGCATGTGGAATTTCCTTGTTGCCCCCTCGAGCAGGAATGGGCAATTTGTGGCCCGCCAGATGTTGGACTGCAACTCCTATCAGCCCTAGCCAGTATAGCCACTGGTGTGGGGTGAGTGGAGTTGCATCCAACAACATCTGGAGGACCACAAGTTCCCAAATCCTGCCCTAGATTTAATTTTGCATCATTCCTTCAAAAGGGTTGCAGGAGTGTGACGTATATAAGACAGCAACAAAGATTCTTACAAACCCTTCTCGTTTTATGCAAGGGGTTTTTCTAGCACTTGTAACACATTGCCTTAAAAAGAGTTTTCTAAAATATGCTTCGTATGAAAGTGTCCTCTGAAAAAGCAGAGTATCCCCTGTTCTTCGTGAACGTGCTAGCCACAAAAGCAGATCTTGGAAGAAGCTCTGAGTCCTGTAAAATGTGGAATGCTTATAACTTATAGCACAACTCCACCAAATGGATTGTAGCTGAATTTCAGGTCTTCTCTTCTTTTGCTGAATGCGCATGTTCAAATGCAAAAAAAGTAAATCGGGGAACGGTCAGCATAATTAGTCTTTAGTCCTTCAAATGGGAGAAAAAACTGTATTCATATTAATCAGAGGCAGAGCACAAGTTGTTTGCCAGGAATAGAAAAGAAGGGCAGGCGGGAGATAGGGAAGGTGACCCATCCCCTAACACAGTGCTAGGTTAAAGTAGAAACTAGATTTCCAGATGCTTTGAGCCAACTCCCAGAAGCCCCCACCAGCATGGCCCATGGCCAGGAATGCTGGGAGCTGAAATCCAAAACATCCGGAGATACCGTATTTTTCCGTCTATAAGACGCCCCCATGTATAAGACGCCCCCCCACTGGGCAGTTTCGCAACCGTGCGGTTCTCTCCTCGGCTTACTTCCGTGTATAAGACGACCCTCAATTTTTAGTCTAACAATTTTAGGAAAAAGTATAGTCTTATACATGGAAAAATACTGTATACTTTCTGCCCCCACCTCCCCACCCCCACTAGCATCCAGTTGCACTGCCTGCACATGTGCTCATGTGCAGGCATAAACGGGAAACAGGGCTATCGGAATCCTCCATGTGTGGGTACTGTACCTACAGTGCTGGTGAATTCTGCCCAATGTTAAGAAAAACTGTCAGTTATCTGTGCCATTCAGCATTATGCATAAGGGATAAATACACTTGTTAAAGATTTGGGTGGCAAGCCTGCACCCTTACGTGTAGGAGTTTTGCTAGTGATAACAATAAGAGCAGGATTGCACCCCTGATTAAAAAGAATGAACCGTTTCTTACCTTCTGGAATGGCAACCCTTCTGTAAAGACCTGATTTCTCCCCAATCTACTGAAATGATAAATAATATGGTCTGCTGGCAAAGTTAGCAAGCCTAACCTTGCAGCAAATAACATTTTGAAGAGAGGCTAATTTAGAGATGAATGTCTTTACCATACAGTTTAGCTGTCAGTGTCAGTTCATTAAATGGCCTGAAGCTGTAACTTATTGGTAGGAGTGCACACAGATTTACTTTGCTGTGGCTGCAGTGTAGATCACGGATTATGCCTTCTCGTAGTTGTGCATAGGTTTTTCCGCCTCTTTTTCTAGCCTTGTTCCTGTATCATTTGTACAAAGACATTTAAGGAGCAATCCTATGCAAGTTTAGACAGAAAAAAGACCTACAACTTCCAGCGTGCCCCAGCAGCTGGTTGGGGCCTGCTGGGAGTTGTAGGCCTTTTTACTGTCTAAAGTTGCATAGGATTGCACCTTTAGCCAGTGAAGCTTTTCATGATTTTGAGCTTAGTGGTGGAGGAAGCTTTTCTCTATCTGTTTAATTCTGTCAGGGCAGAAGAGCAAAGACCAGAAAAAAACATGGTAGTCCTAGAATTGGCAGTTTCTAGAAGTAGGGTTGCCAAATGGCCAGAAACTCCCCGCAGCTTGGCCTGCTATAATGCATGTAATAGCAGAAGCATATGCAGGAATTAGCAACTGCATGCAAATAAATATCATCATCATATGCTAATCAATGTGCAGCGTCAGTTTCTGGGCTGCAACCTGGCAACCTACCTGGACATGAATTGTATTTGTATAAGGATATTGAGGCTATGCAGTTAAAGATCTCTTGCCTTTCACTGAACAGCTCCATGGATCTTTGAAGGAACGCAAAGAAGTTAACAGCACAAGTCTGAATATGTCTACTTGGAAGCAAGCCTCGTTTTGCTCAATGGAACTTGCTCTAGGGTAAGTGGGTGTAGGATTGCAGCCTAAGCCTTGTTGTTGTTGTTGCAGCAGAAATGCCCTGAGAAATCTGACTGGTTCCAGTTGTTAAGAGTGTGGGACTTCACCCATCACTGCTACAATCCATGGGAGTTTGCACGCTGTGCTGTCCCCACTTTCAACCTCAGGAACTGTATGAATAACCTGTAATGCATCAGGCTCTCTTTGCATGACTGGGAACCCCTCTTCCTGTCTGCTTCCACTCTGCCCCAAACCAATATCACTCTCAAAGCTCTCACAATCCTGTAGGCACCTATTGACTCACATGCCTGATCTAGGTAAGGGAGGAGGAGAGAATTTCCTGTGTGATCCAATTCATTGATTCTTTCTTTCTTTCTTTCTTCTTCCTCCTTCCTCCTTCCTTTCATTTCCCTTCCTTTCTTTCCAGGCTTCTCCCTCCACTTCCAACCACACCTTCATTCCTAGCATAGCATTCATGTCCTTCTCATTTGTGCATTGGGTGTGGAATACTATCATGCTTGTTGTTATTAAGGCTAATGTCTGGGGAAAACTGTAGTCAAAGTTGGCAAACAGGGCTGGCCCAAGACATTTTGCTGCCTGAGGTGAAGGACATGATGGGGCCCCCTCCCTGGTCCACGTTGTACAGAAGCTAACTGGACTGCAAGTTGAATACAGTAATACCTTGGATTGCAAGTAACTTGGTTTGAGAGCATTTTGCAAGACAAGCAAATTTTTAAATATTTATTTAATTTTTTTTGACTTGATATACAAGGCAATACAAGTACTGTAGTACGGCTTAAATTAAAAATCTCTGTACAATTTTTTTGGGGGGATTTCGTTTTGATATAAGAGTGTTTTGGATTACAAGCACGTTTCCGGAACGAATTATGCTCTCAATCCAAGGCATGACTGTATTACTTCAACACTAGCAAAGGGATAGCATCCTCCATCACACCTGAGGCCGCAGGTTAGTTGGAGGGGCAGAAAAGTTGTGTGGCATACACAGCTCGAGGGAGCTCATGAGGAACAGCCAGGAAGGCTGCCTCTGCTGCACACCAGCATCTGCCACCCAAGACGGTCGCCTCACCCTGCTTAATGATTGTGCTAGCCTTAGTGTCAGCTTCATGTGGAAAGGGTTACTGAAGGGAAAAAGTTTGAAAACCACTGTTACAAGATGTTTGCAAGGACCATCCAGTTTGAAATCCTCTTCTTCTGATATTATTATTCCTTCAATGTGAAAGGAGCTTTTCAGAGTACAAGAAGAGAGATCCCTGCCCCAAGGAGATTACAGTCTAAAATCTGACACCGGGGAAAAGAACAGAGGAAGAGGAGGCAGTGAGTAAACAGGGAAAGAAGGTGCGATTATTTTAGTTTCATGTATTTAGACTCAGGGTGCAATGCTATCATGGTTACAGAAAAAAGTCCTACAACTCCCAGCATTCCTCAGTTAGCCATGCTGGCCGAGGAAAGCTGAGAGTTGTAGCACTTTTTTCTGTCTAAACATGCATAGGATTGCACACTTCCATGTTTAGTTGCAGCAGGAAATGGCAACGAGGGGATTCTGCCAAAGGGAACATATACTTTCCATTTCCATTTGTATATGTTTCATTCTTTCATCTGTTTGTTCTGTCCACAATGAAGACATTGAATACCATCAGATCAAGGTCAGAGCTCAGCCTCTGTATCACATGATTGGATAACTGTTCGCAATTTGCTCTTGAGCAATTTATTTATTTACTTCCCGGCACATTTTTTTAGGCACCTTCATTTCCACTTTATGTTATTCCTAGTCCACATGTCTCAAGTGTTCTTAAGGATTTGATGTGAAACTGCGTCTGAAACCTCGCCGAGTTCTATTGTATATTTTCAAGATATATTCTATCAACGTTTGTTCCAGATTACGCAAGGATGCAGTTCTCATGCTTCAGCCTATATTGATTGTACAGTTAAGAGGTTGGCAAATCACTTGGTGAATGAAAAAGTATCCAGCTGCCCCTATGCATTCAGCCAAGTAATTACGAGACACAAAATGAATGAGCTGAACAGACTTTTGATCAGACCAGTATCTGTTCATGAAAGCTAATCTAAACAACCAACCCACTCAAGAGTTAGGGATTTCGAGATACAATACTTTCCTTCATGGGGAATGGAGAGAGGATAAGGACATACAAAGTGAATTATATTAGAATTAAGGCTAGTATGGGTGGCTTGTATGCCATCTTAGGTCTCGTTTACACAGACAGGGGTGGAGGATTTCAGGTTTGGTTTACACAGAGAGGGGTGGGGAACCCCAGCTCTGGTTTACATAGCCAGGGGTGGGGAACCTCAGGCCCAGGGAGCCAAATGTGGCCCTTTTGGGATCTCAGTCCAATCCACTGGGATTCTCCAGATGGCGCCACCCCCTTCCCCCAAACCACCGGTCATTTGGCAGTTTTCCAGCTTTTGTGCAGTCCCCCCCCCACGTTCCAACAGGGATGGGGACTCGGACTCGAGGACTCGACTCGTGAGTCGGACTGAGTCCCCCCTCTGACTCGACTCGAGTCCCAATATTTTTAATGGGACTCGAGACTCGAGACCAAGGACTCTTCAACATCCCTGGGCTGTGCCAGAAGGAGTGGAGAGGAGCGTGATTGCCGGCGAAGAGCACATGGAAGCGAGGTGTGCCGCTGCTCGGCCACTATGGACGGCTACCAGGAGTGCAGTCCCAACAGTGTGTCAAGATTTATTTTGATTGATGTGTTGCGTACTTGGGAGAGGCAGAAGAAGGACCTGAGATTACTCTGTGTGGCTGCTCTGAGTGTGAAGTAGCCTTATTTTGTTGGGAAACCCCCCCATTGATTTTAATAGGGACTCGTGGAGTCAGCTTTGGGAGTGACTCATGACTCGTGAGTCACCATTTTGGACCAAGGACTCGGACTCGAGACTTGGGTCCAAAGACTCGTGACTCGACTCATGACTCGAGACCAAGGACTCTTCAACATCCCTGTGTTCCAAATGCCTAAGGCTTAGCTAAGGGCAGTAAGAGCTTTAAACCACAACCTGTTAGTATTTTTTTTAAAAATTGCCTTGCCCCTTTTGCCTTTGGCCCAGCCCACCACTGGACTGCAGCCCCGAAAGCTTCTCGGAAATGGACCTCCTTGTGACGACATGACCCCTTACACTTTAGGACCAGTCACATAAACCCTTCTCAGGCTAAGCACCAACACTTAAAAACCTGAGGGGAGGGTCAAATAATCCAACTAACCTAACTCCCAAACTCCAAGACACAAATAATCCAACTAACCTAACTCCCAAACTCTCCCCACACTCCAAACACTCTTCCATAACACACTAACTGCCAACTCGACTAACTCCTGACATCCCTCAAACACTCCTTATATACTCCTCCCACCCACCCTTTCCAAGACATCAAACCACACCCACTCAGTTCAACATTCTAGAAGACACACTAAACATACTAATGCAGACATACACCGGGGAACTGAATTGTGGGGTTACGCCCCCCATTCCAAAGCGCCAGAGTTGGATAAGGCAGTTAGTGTGTTATGGGAGAGTGTCTTGTCAGGAGTTTTAAGAGGAATCAGTGATTGTATGAGGAGTGAGAGTATTTGGAGTTATAGGGACTTAGGTTAATTATAAAGTGTTTGGTGTAGGCAGGTTTATTTTCTGGAACTAAGATTTTGAGAATTAAAATAAACTTATCTTTATTTTGTTTGCTACCCAAATCCTACGTGTCAGCTTGGCGCTATTAACCTGCTTTACTGTTAAATCTACATGCACACCTTTGTATCCACAGCATCATAAATTTGAGCAAGATCCTTAACAGCCAGTATTAATCTTTTCCCTCATTAGTAGCGGAAAGGTTTCATTTTACCCTCCCCTCAGGTTTTTAAGTGTTGGTGCTTAGCCTGAGAAGGGTTGATGCACCTGGTCCTAAAGTGTAAGGGGCCATGTCGTGGCAGGGGGGGAAGGAGGCCAGGATGGCGTTGGTCTCCTCCCCTCCCGCCTCCCGGAACACCCCCCCCCAAGCCCTCCGAGGCCGCTCTTGCAACCTCAGAGAAGCAGCTGGCACGGTTCTTTCTGCACTGCACTGGCTGAGAGGTGGGGGAGAGGGATCCAAGTGCGGGTCCCCAGCTGCGATTTTCCGACCTCATAGCTGGGAATCTGAAAAAATCCTACAGCCGTCTAGACGCTGTCTAGTGGCCAAAGGATCACTCTGTTAATTAATAAAGAAATGCCCATTCCAAGATTTGTGCGCTGGCTGTGGTTACCCGATGGTGGCGTGAAAATGCAGTCCTCACACACCCGAAAATAGATTGTTTTTTTTAGTTCAGGTGTAGAGCTATGTTAGTTTGTGCTTGCTTATTTAAAATAATAAAATACCTACTATCTTACTGTGCAGAAAGTAGTGCCAATAATACTTATCTCTGTTTATTTCATTTATTTCTTGCCCTCCATTCCAGTGTACAGTTCTCACAACAACCCTGTGAGCTAGGACAGGCTGAGAGGGCTACTAGCCCAAGATTACCTAGTGAACTCCATAGCCATGTTTTTGGAAACAGCAGGCCACTTAATCCAATATATGATATATGAAAGCCAGGTATATGATACTGTATATGAGAGCAAGTGTTGTGTAGTGGTTACAGCATCAGACTAGGACTCGGGAGATCTGGGTTCTAGTCCCCGCTTGGCCATGAAGCTCACTGGGTGACTTTGGGCCAGTCACTGCCTCTCAGCCTCACCTACCTCACAGTGTTGTTGTGAAGATACAATGGGGAGGAGGAAGATCATGTAAGCCGCCTTGAGTTTCTTGCAAGGAAAAGGGCAGGATATAAATGTAATAATAAATAATAAATATCAATGTTACTGCTGCAATCCTACGCATACAGATTTAGGAGCAAGTCCCCCTAAACTCAGGAAGACACTGACATCTGAGTAAACCTGCCTAGAACTGGGTTACACAATTAAGGGTGCACAATCCTATGCATGGTTAGACAGAAAAAAAAAGTCCGACAATTCCCAGCATGCCCGAAGCATAATGGCTGGTTAAGGCATGCTGGGAGTTGTAGGATCCCCCCCCCCCCGTCTAACTGTACGTAGGATTGGGCTCTAAGCCTCTGCAAACGATGAGATTCAACGGCTTGCACCCAGTGTTAGTCCTACTTAGTGAAGACCCACAGAAATTAATGGGAGTTAGGTTAAGACTAACAGCGGATACCGAAGCTAGAATAAACGACCCCCTCAAGAGCGCAACTGATCGTTCTCTCTCTCAGTCGCTCTTTTCCCCTCCGCCCCCCCCCGCGCTCCTAACATGGAACCGTCCTAGCACCACCCCGCTTCGCCTGTCTCGGTGGAAGGCGCCACGGCGGCCCGTTGCCATGGGGACGGCGAGGCCGACTCCTCCGTCGCTGTCCCGCGCTGGAAGGGAGTGGTTCGAGGCGGCAGAAGGAGCCGGCCGGCAGGGTGGGCACCTCTCCTTCCTCCCCCCTCTCCAGGTTCCCGCTCTGTCTCGAGTCGGTGAGCGGGCGGGCAGTGTGCGGAGGAGTCGCCAGGTCTTGAGGGGGAACTGCTGGGCGGACGAGGGGAGGGGAGGAAGCTGCTGCCTTTGCGTGCGTGCGTGGGCGTGCGTGCGTGCGTGCGTGGGGGGGGGAAGGAAGGGGTTAAATTAATGGGGTCGTGGTTAAAAGGATTATTAATTTATTATATTTATATCCTGCCTTTCCCCCTCTTGCAAGGAAGCCATGGTCCTCCATTTTATCCTGACAACAGCCCTGTGAGGTAGGTTAGGCTGAGAGACAGTGACTGGCCCAAAGTCACCCAGTGAGCTTCATGGCTGAGTGGGGACTAGAACCTGGATCTCCGGAGTCCCAGTCCAACACTAACCACTAAGCCACACTGGCTCTCAATGTGTGTTTCCCTGCCTCTATTCAACATCATATGCTGCTGTTGCTGCTTGCAGGGGTGGGAAAATGCACAATCTGTTGACATCTGGACATGAGCAGATCTTAAACGGGGGAACCTGCATTTTGCAGCATGGTGTTCAATGTAACGCCTGGTTTCTTCCATAGAATCCCAGTCCAGCACTCTTAACCACTACCCTGGCTCTCTTACTGGGTATTGAGAAGGTGAAGCTTCCCTTTGCTTTAGGCCGATAAATAATGGACAAAGCTTTGCTTGCTTTATTTCTGTAATTTCTCTTCTATTAAAGGCACAGGAGCAGGTCCAGTGTGTTGTTTTTGTTTTAAAGACGGCAACCCTAAAGGCAATATATTGTTTGTATGGCTGGGTGTTACTGGGTTGCTACCTTCTTCTCTCCTCTCAACCAGATTTGACTCTTTGTATGTAATGGTTGCAAGCTAGATAGAATTCCAATGGGTGAAACTTTCTTTTTCACTTCTTTCTATCTCCATGCCAGAAAAGACTTTTCCTGTTGAATTTCTGCCTGCAATGCAGGTGTAAAGATAACAGCTGCCTTGAGCAAAGCGAGATTGGAAGCAAGGTGGGGATTAGGTTCCTGCACGGATGAAAAAGTACCCTTAATAGTGGCTCAGGTAGATACTTGCTGTGGGGATATACGCTAAGCTTTAGGGTTGCAAACAGCAAAGCAAACAGGCAGCTGGCTTAGATCAGGTCTGGCTATTTGTCCATCTAGCCCAGTGTTCTACCTTGGGTCCCCAGATGTTTTTGGCCTATAACTCCCAGCATGCCCCAGCCAGCTATGCATCTGGGGACGGGCAGCATGATCTCAGGCAGAAGTCTTTTCCAAACCCTGCTATCTGATCCTTTTAACTGGAAATACCAGAAATTGACCCTGGGATCTTCTGCTTGCAACCCATGTGCTTAGCCACTGAACTATGATCGCTCTTAATTTGCATATGTATTAAAATTATAGCTTGGCCTGTCCTGAATGCTTAAGATGGGTACAGTACACTGTATATGAAGAGTTGTGATCCTCTTCCTATACAGAGCATCTGGATAAAAGAATGCCTTGTAAGAGAACACTCCAGTTTTGTAGAATGAAACCAGTTTTTAATAATTAAAACCCTTCTACTCTAGGCAGTGACTTTCCTGCCATGAACAATTCTGGTTCCTTTCATGACCACTTCCCAAATTGGTCTTCTGAGCTGCAATTCTGTGTGTCCTTCCTTGAGAGAAAACACAGTTGAACTTAGCTCAGTGCATAGTCATTGGCTATGGGGGAAGAGACATTAAAATGGCAAACACAGTTCAGTGTAAGTGAGTGTAAAGTGATGTACATTGGAGCACAAAATCCTAACTTCTGGCTGCTGTGCAAAAGGTAATTCCATGTTGGGGATAATTAGGAAATGAATAAAAAATAAAACTGCCAATATCATAATGCCTTTATACAAATCTATGGTGTGACTACACTGGGAATGCTGTGTACAGTTCTGCTCCTCAAAAGGAATATTGTGGCGCTGGAAGAGATGCAGAAAGGGCAACCAAAATAATCAAGGGGCTGGTGCAACTCCCCTATGAGGAAAGGTACAATGTTTGGGGCTTTTTAGCTTAGAAAAAAGGTGAGTAAGGGGTGGGGAACATGATACAGGTGTAGAAAATTATGCATGGTGTGGCGAAATTGGATAATTGGATTGGATAAGTCCCGTCCCCCCCCATAATACTAGAACCAGGGTGAAGCTGAATGGTGGGAGATTCAGGACAAATAAAGCACTTCTTTACACAGTGTGTAGTCAAAACTATGGAATTCTCTACCTCAGGATGTAATGATGGACACCAACTTGGGTGGCTTTAAAAGGGAATTGGACAAATTTCCAGTACCGACAGCAGTATGCCTCTCAATACCAGTTGCTGGGGATACCTGGAAAGCCCACTAAGGGAGCAATTCTATGGCCTCTAGACATTGTTTGAGGGGCCATAGGATACTGGGGATTCCCCCCTCAGAGACAGCACTCTGATCTCGGAAGTGGGAGTCAGAGATCCAACCCCCCCTTCCCCTGTACCCTTGCACCTGGCCCTTAACTGTGCTGGCTATACTCCGAGGTCGGGAAAAGCGACCTCAGAGATGGGGGAAAGGAGGTGTATTGGTGGATGGGGAGGAGACCGGAGAGGCCAGGATACGAGCTATCCTGAGGCCTCTCAAGCCTCCTTCCCTCCCCCTCTGAAGCACCATTGCTAGACAGGGAAAAAAGCCCATCTAGCAAAAAACGCAGGGCAGGAGGATAGGGAGGTGACGATCACCTCCACTGTTCCTCCTGCCCTGCATTGGATGATCAGAAGCCTCCAAGTTCAGGGGCTTCCAGTCATCAAGGGTGCAATCGATAGGATTGCACCCTAAAGCTCTGATATGTTTTGTGTTTAAGGGATGCCTAGCCTATCCATATTACAGTACTTAGGGAGTAGCTGAATTCTTTTTATCCTCAGTACAAATTGGGAAGAACTCTCTTTTGGTTCTTCTGTAATTTCATTTGTGTTCTTACTACGTATTAACTAATACTCACTTTTACTGGTTTTGTTGTATTAATTTTTATTGTTCTGTGGCTGCAATAAAGTATCATAGTTGGGGAGCGTGAGTGGGAGGGTACTGTACTGTATGTTTGTGTTCTGCTTGTGGGCTTCCTATAGATAGCTGGTTGGCTACTGTGGTAGCAGAATGCTGGACTAGATAAGCCTTTGGTTAGATCAACCAGGATCTGCTTGTGTTTCCTGGTCACAGGATGAACATATAAAACTGTTTTGTTGAGTCATGCCACTGGTTGATCTAGCCTTGTATTGGCCAACCTGCCTGGCAGTGGCTCTCCAAGGGTCTTCTCAGCCTTTTTACATCTGATTCTTTTTGGCAGGATGTATTGGGAATTGGACTTGAAACTCTATGCATGCAAGTCTTGTGTTCCACCACAGAGCTATGGCCCCTCCCCAGTCGCTACCACCTGCCACTGTGGTGTCTAAAATTGCCACATGACGGGAAGGGCTTATTGACACTTGTCTGCAAGAAAAGCATAGGTACGTGAGGCTAATCCTATGGTTACTTCATAAAATATTTCCATGCGAACTTAAGATTCTACTACAGGCCTTCCTATCCTGTATTCCTGTTCTGCCCTATTGTGTACTTTCGCAGCATCTTAACCAACACTGCTCTGGACTTAAGGTTGCCCCTGTTTTTTGTTTTGTTTTTAAGGAATCCTGAACTTGTGCCTTTAGCAGGAACATGATCTGCAGACATTAGCAGGTGATAATAATTATCCCCATTTCAAGTGTTGATGATTTATTTATTTTGCTGAACAAGCTGCTGTAAAAGTGCAGGAGTAGATCAGATTGTTTCAGCTGGCGACCCTATATGTGTCCCAGCATCTCAACCAAATTGCTTTTATCTGCTACTGCCCAACTGCTTTGAGCTTGCCTCTCAGTTGTAGTGTTCGGACTACTAACAGCAGTTTCTTTTAAACCCTTTCGTGATGGCCAACTTCTGCTGTGGATGGAACCTCCCCACTCAGGCCGTTGGGGAGCCTGAGTCCACCCCCCTGACCATGATATCATTCATGGTCTCTCCCCACCCCTACCCCCATCAGGTTGAAGAACTTGGAGATGTCCCTTCCAGCATGAAAGGAGAAGTCGTCTCAGAGTTGCTTGGGGAACAATGGTTGCTAAATCACAGCGAGTGCTTGAGAGACTTGTATGCTGCTTCCATTCTGGTACAGATAGGGGAGGAGTTTGGAAGAAAATAGATTGGAAGAATAAGGACATAAGTTTGTGGTCCAGATGTGGGCTGTCAGTTGACCATCAATGCAGTATTACATTGTTATACCAACAAATGGCTGAATCTTATAAAATACCCACTGCATGAACATGCTCCAGATCTTGTTCTTTCCCCAGTGAGATCTGACAAACCCCTTTCTTTTTGTTTTTAAATGTGTCTTGAAAATGTTTTTATTCCAGAAGCCTTCTTATGATTCATTTCCTGCAAATGCTGACATAGATTTCATAGATCATAGAGTTAGAAGGAGCCTACAAGGCTATGGAGTCCAACCCCCTGCTCAATGCAGGAAACTAGAGGAGGGGTCTCCCATCCAAGTAATAACCAGGCTTGACCCTGCTTATATTTATTGCTTTTATAATTTTAATTGTTAGCCACTTTGTGAAAAACATATTTTTAAAAGGCAGAAAATAAATATGTAAATAAATGTGCATTCAAGACTTTTGGTTCTGCAAATATACTAGAGTATTATTTATTTTATTTTTAAATATCCTGCTTTTCTTAAGTAATTCAATGTGGCTTACAACCAAACTCAATAAAAGCAACAAACAATTACTCAATAAAATCAAAATTACACATCAGCAAAGACAGAGAAATCAAATCGTGAAATGATAAGGCTGGTGCTACCACTGAAGAGGCCCTGTACCTAGTAGACCACTGCCAGATGAAGCAGGCCCTGTGAAAATGAGAGAAATGTGTATGACATCTTGATATCATGACCTCTTATTGTATGATACATCTATAATTATTCTGATTACTATAAGTAGCACACTTTTAATGTAGCTGGTTAAGGGCACAATTCTATAGCAGGTAGACGCTGCCTGGCCAGCCATAGGAAAAGTCGGGAGTCCCAGCTCTGACCTCGGAAAAGTGCTCTGAGGTCAGAGCTGGGACTTCAACTTCGAAGCATCCTCCCTCTTCCTTCGCAAGCGGCCCGGTCCTTCTGTGCTAGCTGTAGTTCCAAAGATGGAAGACCGACTTTGGAGCCGGCAGCGGGGTGGTGGGGAGGGGAGGAGTGGAGTGGAGCAAGCCCCCACCGGGATAGGAATCCTGTTGGTGTCTCAGCCCCTTCTTTTTGCGAGCAGGGATAAAACACTTAGAAGGTTGAAATTGGCTGTCTTAAGTATTTTGGAGGGCAAGGGAAGCGCTGGAGGCAATCCTTGCTTCCGTGCTCCTCCTGCCTTCCATTGCATGCCCCTAATCCTCCGAGTTTGGAGGGTTACGGGCAGCCACATTGGATGGTGCTGCCCATTCATTTTACAACCTCTTTATTTGTTTTAAGTATTAGCTTTTGGTATTGTACATTTAGGGTAGACTGTCTCTACCTTTCATGAGTGTGATTAACAAAATGATACTTAATAGCATAGTTGATGCTTTATCAAACCCTAAAAGCGCCCCCCCCCCCCATTCTAGAAGAGTAAACATGTTAGGTCTGATGCAGCAAAAAACAAACCAGAATCGTGCAACATCTTAAAGACAAAGAGCCTTGTATGTTATAAAGAACATCTATTGCGTTAGCATGTATGCAATTACAAAAGCAAGCACAGTTATTGGGACATGAACTTTCATAAGCCAGATACTACATTCATCAAATGTAGTTGGGCTTCCTCCTGAGTAAACATGCATTGAATTGGACTATATGGTTGTGATTCTATGCACACTTGCTTGGGAGAAGATCCACTGAATATATTGGGATTTATATCCAAGTAAATATGCTTAGGATCAGGCTGCACCTTATTTGCTATAGAGCACGGTATTGTCTGGTTTTCCTAAATGCCTTTCACCTTCCATATTTTAAAAAGTATATTTTTAAATACAGTTAAAATATATACAAACAAAACAAATTTTCAAAGTAAGAGAAAACATGCAGACATGCGCACACTGAGCATCCTGTTAATTTTATAACCATACCAATACATAAATTCAGCCATTCTCTTATTTATACAGCCAATAAAGAATTCCACAAACAATGGTATCCCATTTGATTGACCAGACAGTCTATTTCAAATTAAGGAAAAAAAGAGGCGTAGGTACAGTATTAGCAGCCTGATCAGGGCTGATGGCACAGCCCCTTTCCCACTGCCTTCTCCTTTCTCCACCCCCCCATTCCCTATTTTAGTATAGTTGGAATTGGTAATAATAGGTTATGATACTGTCTTGATTTATAGCACTTTTTTCTCCCTAAACAGGTTTCAAGCCTTCATGATTTGAAAGATTGCTATAACTTTTTTCTGAATTGGCAATCATGAACGTGAGTGACTTTGTGGTACTCCCTGGTTCAAAAACTGGAGTGTCTGTAAAATTGAAAGCAAAGTAAGTTCATTTCCTGCTAATTGTCTCTGAAGTGTTCTGATAATCTGTTGGCTTTTTATATGCATCATTAAATGCAAGCTATTTATTACTACTAAGACTGCAATCCTAGAATCACTTGCTTGAAGTTAGTTCTGTTGAAACAAATGGGACTTGCCTCCAAGTAAATGTGTTTAGAATTGCGGTACCACTAACATCTGTGTTGATGCTTTCTAATGTCTCTTTTCTGTTTCTTTCTTGTGTTGATAGCCTGATCCTAACAAATTACTTTAGCTAGAACAGGGGTAGGCAACCTTTTTGGGCCCGTGGACACATTTGACATTTTGGAAAAGTGTCTAGGCAACACCACAAATGCTGTCGGGGTAAAGATTTGGGACTGCCCCCTCTTCTCTGGATTCTCACTTTTTTTCTGCTCCCTCCCCATAACCATTCTTTTGCAGGGGACTTTTGTCTCCACCTCTGTTAAAGTCAATGGAGCAAAAATAGAGGTGAGGTAAAGGGTGCCCTGCTGAAAAATGGCTTGAGAGGTGGGAAGGCCCACCCCCTACCAAGAAACCTGCTGCCCTAAGCGGCTTTGTGGGCACATGGGGGGTGGTCTTGCTGAGTGTTAGTGCGCTTGTTGGTGCTGTGTTGCCAACCCCCTGAGCTATAATGATAGAATCATAGAATCATAGAAAAGTAGAGTTGGAAGGGGCCTACAAGGCCATCGAGTCCAACCCCCTGCTCAATGCAGGAATCTAGGTCAAAGCATCTCTGACAGATGTCTGTCCAGCTGCACCTTGAATGCCTCCAGAGTGGGAGAGCCCACGACCTCCCTAGGTAGTTGATTCCATTGTTTTATTGCTCTGACAGTCAGGAAATTTTTCCTGATGTTTAGGTGGAATCTAGGTTCCTGTAACTTGAACCCATTATTCCGTGTCCTGCAAACTGGGATGAACGAGAAGAGATCTTTGCCCTCCTCTGTGTGACATCCCTTCAAATACTGGAAGAGTGCGATCATATCTCCCCTCAGTCTCCTCTTCTGAAGGCTAAACATGCCCAGTTCTTTCAGTCTCTCCTCATAGGGCCTTGTTTCCAGTCCCTTTATCATCCTTGTTGCCCTCCTCTGAACCCTCTCCAGTTTGTCTATGTCCTTGTTAAAGTGAGGTGCCCAGAACTGGACGCAGTACTCAAGATGAGGCCTAACCAGTGCCGGGTAAAGGGGAATTATCACTTCCCGCGATTTGGAAGCTATACTTCTATTAATACAGCCCAAAATTGCATTTGCCTTCTTTGCAGCCACATCGCATTGCTGGCTCATATTCAGTTTGTGATCTACCACAATTCCAAGATCCTTCTCACTTGTAGTATTGTTGAGCCAAGTGTCCCCCATTCTGTAACTCTGCATTTGGTTTCCTCTCCCTAGGTGCAGCACTTGGCATTTATCCCTATTAAATTTCATTCTGTTGTTTTCGGCCCAGCGCTCCAGCCTATCGAGGTCACTTTGAATTTTGTTTCTGTCTTCCAGAGTATTAGCTGTTCCACCCAACTTTGTGTCATCTGCAAATTTGATAAGCATTCCCTGTACCTCCTGATCCAAGTCATTAATAAAAATGTTGAAGAGCACCGGGCCCAGGACCGAGCCCTGTGGTACCCCGCTCGTTACCTCTCCCCAGTTTGAGAAGGAACCATTGATAAGCACTCTTTGAGTCCGATTCTGTAGCCAATTGTGGATCCACCTGATAGTTGTTCCATCTAGCCCACTCTTAGCTAGCTTACTAATCAGGATATCATGAGGCACTTTGTCGAAAGCTTTGCTGAAGTCCAGATATATAATGTCCACAGCATTCCCACAGTCCACAAGGGAGGTTACCCGATCAAAAAATGAGATCAGATTAGTCTGACAGGATTTGTTCTTGACAAATCCATGCTGGCTTCTAGTAATCACTGCATTGTTTTCAAGGTGCTTGCAGACTGACTTCTTTATAATCTGCTCCAAAATCTTCCCGGGGATTGATGTCAGACTGACTGGCCTATAGTTCCCAGGTTCCTCCTTCTTGCCCTTTTTGAAGATGGGAACAACATTTGCCCTCTTCCAGTCGTCTGGCACTTCACCTGTCCTCCATGATTTCTCAAAGATAATAGACAGTGGTTCTGAGAGTTCTTCTGCCAGTTCCTTTATTACTCTAGGATGCAGCTCATCAGGCCCTGGAGATTTAAACTCGTTCAGAGTAATCAGGTGCTCCTTGACCATTTGCCTATCAATCTCAAGCTGCAATCCTGCCCCTTCAGTCTGCACTTCAGGTTTGCCAGGGGGGTCATAGACCCTCTTTTGGGAGAAGACCGAGCCGAAGTAGGAATTGAACACTTCTGCCTTTTCTTTGTCTTCTGTTATCAATTTGCCATCCTCATTGCGTAGTTGAACCACCAGTTCTTTCTTCTGTCTTTTACTGTGCATGTATCTGAAGAAAACTTTTTTGTTGCTTTTAGCATTCCTCGCTAACCTTAGCTCATTCTCAGCTTTAGCCTTCCTGACACTATTCCTGCAGTTCTGTGCTACCTGCCTGTACTCTTCCCCTGTAGCCTGTCCTTCCTTCCACTTCCTATACGTGTCCTTTTTTGTTTTCAGGTCATCTTTGAGTTTATTGTGAAGCCACATTGGCTTCTTCTGTTGCCCTCTGCCTTTTTTCCTTGTGGGAATTGTTTGCAATTGTGCCTTTAAAATTTCCTTTTTTTAAAACTCCCACCCCTCCTGGGCTCCCTTTCTCGTGAGAGTCACTTGCCATGGGATCTTACTAATCATTGTCCTGAGTTTGTTAAAATTGGCTTTCCTAAAATCCAGGGTACGTGTTTGGCTACACTCAGCTTTTGCTTCTGTTAGAATCAAGAACTCAAGTATAACATGGTCACTTTCCCCCAGAGTTCCCGAAACTGCCACTTTATCCACTAACTCGTCTCTGTTGGTTAGAATCAGGTCAAGGATAGCCGATCCTCTAGTTCCTTCCTCCACTTTCTGTAGGAGGAAGTTATCAGCAGCACAGCTCAGGAATTTCTTGGAGGGGCCATGTTTGGCTGAATAAGTCTCCCAACAGATATCAGGGAAATTGAAGTCTCCCATTACTACCACATCGTGCCTCCTTGAAACAATGGCAATTTGCTTTTCAAAAGTTCCATCCTCGTCTTCTCCTTGATTGGGTGGTCGGTAGTAGACTCCAACCGCCATGTTCGTTTTATTCTTTGCCCCCTTTATTTTAACCCAGATGCTCTCAATGGGGCTGCCAAGCTCCTCTTCCCGTATCTCTGTGCAGAGATACGTATTTTTAACATACAGTGCAACTCCACCTCCCTTTCTGTTGCTTCTGTTCCTTTTGAACAAGTTATACCCTTCAATTGCTGTATTCCAGTCATGGGAGTCATCCCACCAGGTTTCAGTTATCCCTATCAAGTTGTATTTGCCCTCATGTATCAAGAGTTTAATATCAAGATATTAAAAAATCATCTCCGTTTTGTTGGTGCCAGACTGCAATTGTATGGTCCAGTCCCAAAATGTAAACATGCCTATCGCTGTACCATCCTGATAGGGTATTGCAAGTCTTTACATGGAAGAAGGAAAATACAATTTACTGCCAAATTTAGTTTTTAAACTTTATGTCTTCAGAAGTGTACGAGAGCTACAGTTGGAGAAGGTTCAGCTGGAATTTGAAAATGAGGAGATTGAGAGGAAACTGCAGCAACTGCAATCAAACATGAGCAGAGAAAAACAAGAAAGAGAGTGGGTGAAATTCTATTAATTTAAGTTAATTTTTTAAACTTTTGGGAGCTATTTGTGGATAAACCATCCGTGGGTAGAGTTGTGTTCCCTCAGAGTTCTTTCACTGTTTGTTATTTAAGTTTGTACTCCATTTTTATGCATTCGACACCCAAAATGGCTGAGAACACTGTGCAATGATATGCATAGAAAAACATCCTCCTCCACATATTAAAATATATAATGATACCTACATTTAGAAATCAGAGCAAATAAAAACTATCTGCTGAAATGAAAGAGCGGTCAGTTAAAATTAGAAAACACAGCAATCTTGAAATTAGGGTTGTGTGCAAAGGGCCTCTTGAAATTCTCCACCCTATCTGTGGGCAGAGAAATTGGGGTGGCGGGGGGGGGACAATTTTACTGAATTTCTCCAGGGGAGGGAGAAATTCTCCACCGGTACCTCACAGGTACGTCCCATCTGACACAAACATATCTTGCCCTGTTTACCCATGCCTCCCCTTCCCCTGTTGGTTCTTCTTTGTTGAATTTTGGATTGTAAGCCCTTCAGGGCAGGGACCTGTCTTCTTGTACTCTATAAAGTCCCATGCACACAGATGGTGCTATGTAAATGAAATAATGATAATAATGCATATCTTTTTTAAAAAGTAATACAATTAAGGAACAGAAACAGTGTAAAGTTGCATTCACAAAGTTGTTTTGACATAAGAATAATTGTGTGCATAACAGTATTTATGATCACCCACTTTCCTGTGGTTTGTTTATATTCCAGTAGGCTGTGAATGGATGCCAGTTTTCCATAAATAAGTTCATGGCCATCCTCATAAGTTCTCCCCATCCTCACTTGGATAATAGCTGTAAGCTTGCACATTACTGTTATGTGCCAAAAATCTTCATGCTCCACTCTCCAACAGATGGTTTCTTACTGTTTTTCCATTTTTTAAATTTTTTATACTAGTGGCTGACAGCAGGTTTCCTCCTAACACTTACGCGCACTCCCCAAGGGTGCTGTATGTTCAGTTGGAAGGTGTCTTAGTTGAAACTTTAATAGCCACTCATATGGCCTAACAGGCAAAGCTGATTTTACACTGAAAAGTGGCTTGCCAGTTTGTCTGTGCAAGCAACTGCAGTAGAAGTTTCAGGATACCTCCAGCTACATATATGATTCTGCCCAATGTCAGCACATTGGGAACTTTTGTAGAATTGCAGCCTTTGTCTTTTTTCTTCATTGGGTTTCTGTTATCAGAATTCAATTTCAAATACCCTCTCACCCACTGAACTACACTTTGCATTCTTGTAGAGCACTTCATTGTTCCGCAAAAGGTTGTTATCTTTTAATAGAATCTCAATCCTGTATGAGTTTTAAGTGCATGTGCATGCATTTACAAAAACACAAGGAAGTTGTAATTGTTCTGTATTTGATAGAATCCATTTAGGAAGTCAAAATGTTATGCAGACAAAGCACAACTCCGAATATCTGTAACTCTTTTCACTTCAGTTCCAAGAGCCACTTTATTAACCTCTCTGTATCTGTTTCCCTTTCTCAGTAATGTGAATAATAATGCTAACTTTCCTTCCTGGGAAGAGCTTTGTAAGGGTGCAGTCATTAGTGTTCTTCTGCTGCACTTAACAAGATATATAGTTCTATTTAAGCTTTAAGTGTTGCTAATTGCCTTGGATCATAGCCATTAATTTCTGCATCCTTTTCTCAGAGCATTTAACACTGGATTCTAGACTTGAGAAACTGGGTGGTTAGGGTCTCTCTTTTAAAAACGTGATGGCTCTTCAATTTCTAGTTTATAATAATTTGTTCTGCTGTTTGCTTGCAAAGAAGTAAAATGGTACTGGACCTGGAAGCAATTATACCATTTGCCTAGAATGGGGTTTTCCTCTGCATGTTGACGGTGCCCTGAATGTTGGAAAATGCTACGTTTTATGGATCCTATAACCTGATGCAAACCTTTGACAGCTTGTTTAATAAACTGCAAGCCCCACCTGAGAGGCTAACAGGGAAGCTCTCCTCCCTAACCACTTGGGATATTGCAGTTTTATTCCAGACCAGGAGTCTGACATGAGCCCTCTTAATATGTTATGTTTGCTGCAGCTGTTTCAGCTAGTCTTTGGCTCCACTGCAATAGTATTAGGTAAGAGCCCACTTCACATGTTAACTGTGCATACACTGAACACATAGATGGTGGGTGATGGCAAGCTGTGCCCCTCACACATGGGAACATAGGAAACTGCCTTACACTGAGTCAGACCCTTGATTGATATATCTAGCCCAGTGTTGTCAACAGTGACCAGCAGTGGCTTTCCAAGGATTCAGGCAGGAATTTTTCCAGCCCTACCTGGAGATGCCAAGAATTGAAACTGGGACCTTCTGCATGCAAAGCAGGAACTCACCGAGCCACGATCCTTGAAAGGCAATTCTGCAACATGCATCCACGTGTACAAGCATGCACATGTGACTGGCACCCTGCTTTTGCAGGGTTCCTAAGTGTGTAACCCTGCCTGCACGCGTCCACTTGTATGCATGGATGCACATTGCAGGGAAGCCTTTCAGTACATGGGGAAGGGTGTGTGTGTGTGGAGCGTCGTCGTCGTCGTCGTCGTCGTCGTCGTCATCATCATCATCATCATCAGGAGGAAATTCTAAAGGAAGATTGTGTAGACTCTAGCGATGGGTCCGTAAGTGACTGTGGAGGCCAATTCTAGATCCACACAGCTTCCCACAGTGAGGACACAGGTTACCAGATGGAAGATGGTCCTGTGAAGGATTCGTTTGGCGTGCTTTTCGCTTAGCACATTTCTCCCTTTCACCTTGCACTCGGGCTTCTTCAAAGTCCATGGAACCTTTGTGAAAGGCCAACCTCCATTTAGATCGTTCATGTGCCAGAGCTTCCCAGTTTTCGATGCTTATATTGCATTTTTTTAGATTAGCCTTATGAACATCTTTAAACCTCTTATATTGACCACCGATATTCCGTTTTCCATCCTTGAGTTGGGAATAAAATAACTGCTTTGGGAGACGGCAGTCAGGCATTCGAACAACATGACCGGTCCACTGAAGTTGGCGTTGAAGGATCATTTTTTCAACGCTAGTAGTCTTTGCTTCTTCCAGTACACTGACATTTGTTCGCCTATCTTCCCAAGTAATTTGCAGGATTTTCCGAAGGCAACATTGATGAAATCTTTCAAGGAGGTGGAAGTGACGTTTATAGATAGTCCATGTTTCGCAGGCATACAATAAAGTTGGCAATACGATGGCTTCATAAACCAGTGTTTTGGTCTTCTTACAAATATCCCGATCCCTCAAACACTCTATGTTTCATTCGAGAAAATGCGGCACTTGCGGAGCTCAGACGATGCTGGATTTCACTGTCGATGTTAGCTGTAACAGAAAGATAGCTGCCAAGATAGAGAAAATGATCGACATTTTCCAGTATTGTCCCACCAAGCTGGATAGATGGCATCACCAAAGGGTTAGCTTGCACTTGCTGATGAGGCACTTTAGTTTTTTTGATGTTAAGTGAGAGACCAAGTTTTTCGTATGCTTCTGCAAAAGCATTTAGGATAGTTTGGAGATCATCCTCTGAATGTGCGGAGGCCACATTATCATCAGCATACTGAAGTTCCACAACGGAGGTTGTAATTACCTTACTGTTTGCTTTCAGCCTGCTGAGATTAAAAAGCTTTCCATCTGTTCGATATATAATTCCCACACCAGTGGGAAGTTTCCCCTCGACAAGATGTAAAATCATGGCGATGAAAATAGCAAATAATGTTGGGGCGATAACACATCCCTGTTTAACACCTGATCCCACTTTAAATGGAGCACCATGAGAGCCGTTGTTGTCCAAAACCGTTGCCGTCATGTTGTCATGGAGAAGTCGCAGGATATTCACAAATTTATTGGGGCATCCAGTTTTCGTAAGGATAGTCCAGAGAGCTGTATGGTCTACAGTATCAAAGGCCTTAGCCAGATCAATAAATGCCATATAAAGGGGTTGATTTTGCTCCCGGCATTTTTCTTGGAGCTGACGTGCAGTAAAAATCATGTCTACTGTCCCTCTAGAGGGGCGGAAACTATATTGAGTTTCAGGGAGGGTCTCTTCTGAAATAGATAGAAGACGGTTTGCGAGAATCCTAGCAAATATTTTACCTGCGGTAGCTAAGAGAGAAATGCCCCGATAGTTTCCACAGTCTGTTCTATCACCCTTCTTAAAGAGGGTGATAATTATGGCATCCCTGAAGTCTTCCGGGATCTCTTCTCTTATCCAGATTTTTTCGATGAGTTTATGAAGATGTTGTACAAGTTCGGGGGGGGCCTTCTTTAAAGATTTCAGCAGGAATCCCATCTGGTCCACTAGCTTTGTTGTTCTTCATTTGATTAATGGCTTTTTTACTTCATCCAGAGTGGGGAGTATTGCAAGTTCCTCTCTAATTTGTTTTTGCGGGATTTGCGAGAAAATCTCTTTATCCACCTTAGATTTACGATTTAAAAGGTCATAATAATGCTCTTTCCAACGCAGTGCAATAGTCTCTTTGTCTTTTAAGAGTTTGGTGCCATCTTTTGATTGTAAAGGGTTTGTACCATAGGTTTTTGGTCCATAAATGGCCCTTGTGGCCTTAAAAAAGCCCCGTGCATCATGAGATTCTGCAAGTTGTTGAATTTCTTCAGCTTTCTTTTTCCACCAAGTGTTATTAAGTTCTCTTGTTCTTCTTTGGACCTATGCTAGCCTTTGCGCTAGCATAGATTTTTTTCTTGGCAGTGCAGTTAATATCATTTTGCCATATTTGGAAGGCTTTCCTTTTTGGTCAATTATATATTGACCAAGTAAGTGCCTGCCATCCATGCGTTCAGTGTAGGCCTGGTTAATATATGAAGAGTGCTCTTATCTCTTGCTGTTGTAGCGGGACCAAAGACTTAAAGTATAGTACTTACAGTCTTACAAAGCCAGCCCCACTGTGGCCTTGCTCTCACAAACAGCAGATGAGCTAGCAGATGACTGAACCACTTTGGACTGCTAGTGGTGCTCATATGATTGAATGCTCCTCCATACCGAAAAAAGAAAACTAAATGTCAAAGAGAAGGGTTCTAGCGTAACTGTCTCCCTGATATGTTAGTTTTCTATGTGTAGGGTTGTCCCCCCATAGGGGAATGTTCTGTCACGTGAGCTTTCACCACAGGTCTGAAGTGGTACAATTGAGAAATGGATTTACCTCCCTCATGTACTGTTTGTAAAAACTGGGCCCCTGTCTTGGGAGCTACCTGCAGGTTACCCATAAATGCCCATAGCAGAATCCTGATCCCTTTTTGTTTTCAAAGAAGTGCAGCTTATTTATTATTTATTTATTACATTGGAGCCTGGAATTGGTGGGTGGGGAGAGGGCTAAGCAGCTGCCTGCCATTTCTCTACTCTATATTCCCCCATCCTTTCTGAAGACATGCTTCATTCATTCATTATATTTATACCCCACCTTTTTTCCTGCAAGGAACCCAAGGTGGCTTACATAATTCTCCTCCTCCTCCTTGTCCTCCTCCTCTCCATTTTAAAAATTGCTTGCATGCATTATGTTGTTAGCTCCTCACTTACTGTTATGTACAGGTAGAAATAATAACAGAGAGGATTCCATTCCATGCAGTGTCGCATCTGTGGACCTTGGCAGCAGGACTTGCCCTTCCTCCCCTTCAGATCTCTTCTCCTCTAAATCTGGGACAGATTTGTGGGGGGCTGCAGCGGGGAGGGGGAATCCATTCTGTCACTGCTATCTATTCCGCTGATGGACATAGTTGGATACAACCTTTAGTATTTATGTAGTGCAGGGGTGGTAACTTGAGGCCTTCCAAATGTCCTTGGACTGCAACTCCCATCAGTCCTAGTCAGCATAGCCAATGGTTAGTGATGATGGGGGTTGCAGTCGAACAACATCTGGAAGGGCACAAGTTGCCCACCGCCAATATAGTACTTCAAGTTGTCAAAGTGCTTCATATGCATTATCGACCTGTAATCCTTATAGCAGTGTTCTCCAACCTTGGGTCCCCAGATGTTTTTGGCCTACAACTCTCAGCATGCCCCAGCCAGCGTAGCTGGCTGGGGCATGCTGGGAGTTGTAGGCCAAAAACATCTGGGGACCCAAGGTTGGAGAACACTGCCTTATAGGAATCCTGTAAGGCAAGTCATTATCTTCCATACTGCAGATAGCGGGACTGAGGCTGAGAGAGCGTGGCTTGCCTAAGGCCACACATTCCCCAGGTCTAAGCTAGCTGGTGCAAGGACGTAATGGTATCAACTTCCCTAGTGTCCCTAATAATGAGTCTTGAGCTAGCAACAGGCCCACTTCCTCCGATCCTTTCCCAAATAGCTGCAAATTGATGAATGCACTCCCCTTCAAACCAATATTGGGAGTTACTGCCAAATCCTGTGCTCGGATCTTACTTGATATCCACCAGACAGTTACAAACTCCGCGGTTTATTCCTTGTTCTGCTCTTCCTCTATTTTTAAAAGCTTGTTGTTGTAAAAATATTGCCAGCAGGAGGGGCAAGGAGACCAGTAAAATGTCTGTCTTTTGTATAAATGCAGGTAAAAATGTATTTTTTAAATTTTTTATAGACGAGTAAATGGATATCGCTGGAAGTCAGGTCATGTTGGCCTGGGCACACAGCCCCAACTGTTGTCACAAAACAAAGAAAATGTTGGGAAGGTAAGATGGTTATATAACTCTGAAAATCCATTACTTGAAATGTTTCCCCATCTCTCTTGTGCACCCTTAAAAAAAACATAGTTGGATGATACATTTTTTCCCCCGTGGAGAAGTTTGTTTTGAGTCAAAATTGGAGAAACAGCCTAAGAATGACCCAGAATGAGAAGAAAAAAGTTAGTATAGCTAATAATAAATTTTTAAAAAATGATTTTTTAAAAAATCATATCTAAGTTTTGATCAAGTCCAAAGTTTTGATCAATCTAAGTGAATTCTTCCTTTCTTTAACCAGGTTTCTTCAGGCAAAGTAAAATTGAGAGTACTCAAAGAACAAGTTCAAGGTAATACAAGATTAATGTTGGAAAACTGTAGTCATCAAGATATAATGAAAACTGGAACTATTAGTTCAAGTTGTGCTTTTGGGGAACTTTTGAGTAGCAGCATGAATTCTGGTTAAAACGTTTTTGCGAATGTAGGAGGAAATAAAGAGTCGAGACAAGTTGTTGGGGCTTAACTGGGCCACATTTATTTACCGTACATTCAATTATCTGCAGAGGGATGGAGTATGGGTTATCCTAATCCAGCCCCTCTGGCCGGTAGCGCTGTACATTGGGCAAAGCATCCAAAATTGGAAGGTGGCGCTGCCTATCGCCACCCCCCACCCCCACCCCCATTTTACACTTTACAGTGTTGGGACACCTTTGTTACTTCGCCTCCTCTTGGAGTCTCAAGACAACAAGCTTGGCGATGAACAAAGGCCTCACAGGCGATCCTGATCCCCTGGCAGACCGAGTCTAATGACCCAGCAATGTGAGGCCTCTGGAATTCGCCTGTCACCCAAACTGTGCCAGGGATGCTCACCGAACCCTATCAGTTCCCTAACCCGCACTTACCCGCCTACTGGCCAAATGTGACCGAATTGAATCACAATATACAAGGAGTGCACACAACCCCCTAATCCTGCAACAGCGTGGAGTAGGTGAAACACACACACCTCCCTAGGCCAATTGAATTTGAGAGATGAGCCAAAATTCCTACTCGGCCCGCTAACAGGTGACCAGATGAGCCCACACTGTATACAGGGAAGGAGGGAGGGAGCTGCGTGAAGGACAAAGAGGTTGTGGGTGGGGCTGCCAGGCCTAATATCGGCCCCAGCAGCCCCGCCCAGCTACCTGATGTGGCACCTGAATCCTCAGGTAAGTCTCTCCTCTCCTCCTCATTCTTCTATGCCCGCAAAATTCTCCCCGCCCACAGCTACACGTGTTCCGGGGGAAGGGCCAAGTTGGGGTGTTAACAAACAGGAGTTAAAAAACAACACAAACAAACTGTCTAACAAATAGTATTAACCCAAATTACAGCATTGTAAAACTGAGATATTGGCCATCTAGGTCGGTCTTCTTATTCCAGCGTTAATTCATGCTCTAACTAGGACATCGGTGCTCTGAATCCATATGTGCACCATGATTTGCCAAATGATTCCACAGTAACAACTGTCCTTCCCACCATCAGTGCTACGTACAGTAATACCTTGGATTACAAGTAACTTGGTTTGAGAGCGTTTTGCAAGACAAGCAAAATTTTTAATATTTATTTAATTTTTTTTTACTTGATATACAAGCGTCGTCTTGCAATACAAGTACTGTAGTACAGCTTAAATTAAAAATCTCTGTACAAATTTTTTTTGAGGGATTTCATTTTGATATAAGAGTGTTTTGGATTACAAGCACCATTCCGGAACGAATTATGCTCTCAATCCAAGGCATGACTGTACTAATCCATGCTTCTTGCAGTCTGAGTTTTTTAAAAAAACAAAACAACTCTGCTACATTTTGCAGCTCCAGAGCCAGCGAAACAGCCCCTTGCACGTAAAGTAGCAAATGATGCAGCCACTGAAAAGCCTAAAGTTAAGGGAAAGGCATGTGGCCAGTGTGAGACAAAGACTGCATTACTGGTAAGTAGGTGGATCACAGAAAGAATAGTCATAAAGACTGATCTCTTCCGGCAGGCCTATCCAGTGGAATTTTAGGATGCTTTTAAGATGTTTTAAAGATGTTTTAAGATGTTTTATAATGTTTTTAAGTTGTTTTAAGATGTTTTAACATTATGTGTTGTGTTTTGATTAGTTTATGTATTTTATATTTTTCTTGTTCCCCGCCTCGATCTAGACGGAGAGGCGGGTAAGAAATAATTTTATTATTATTATTATTATTAGTCATATTCTGACTCTGGGCAGAAAGATTTAAGGATGTTTGAGTGGAAAGACAGCAAGAAACTCAACCATGTGTCAGAAGTTCAAGACTGGTTATTCAGCATCAGCATGCTCTCTAAAGTCATTTAAATATTACCATCCTGAAGATTTTTTGTGTCTACAAAGGATTGCAAGTGACCATGTATTGGGTTTTCTTAATTTTTTTTTTTTTTAGAATATCTAAAATTGAGTATATTGGTGTTTGAACAATTATTGCTATAACTGGCAAAATTGAACAAAATATTAAGAGAGAAATGGTTGCTGGAAATATTGTTTGGTGTATCATTGTTCATGAAAATGTCCTATGAAATCCGAGCTAAAGAATAGTACATGTTGCATTCCAGAGTACCTCCTTTATAACAAGGATATTGTCTTCTACAGGATAAAGTTGAAAGTATTCCTTACCCATGCAAATTGAGGTTTTGGAAATCAGTGCTATGGAACAGTTGCCCCATCTTGAGAACTTCTCAGACAAATAGCATATCTGATAAGCTAGAATGCTGGTGATTTCAGCATGAAATTACATGGGCGAATACCTAATACAGTCTCACCCCCAACCCCACCATATTATCCATACTCTACTTCATTAGCGTCTGTCTGCTGTATTACTTCCTTAATACCAGTGGAGGGTCTCCTAGGCTGTGAATATGGAATGCTGTGTGCTATGCCTCCTTCCATTTCTGTCTCTGTTCTGTCTACTTGCTCAGCCTCTTGTCAACAGATCAGACAGGGATCATTCACAGCTACTTTTCAACTGTGTTCTTTCAACACTTTCTATCAAGTAGTTCAAAACCTTCACTGCACTGTAAGGCATAAATGTTCCCAAAGAGTCTGAGAGCTACCTTCCTTGTGCTCTTAATCTTATCATGCGAGCCTTTAAATTTTAGCTCACAGTCTTTGAAAACCATTTATGTCTAGAAGTTTAAAACCAATGAAAGATGATAAGCCATCCCAGCTATCTTTGATTTCACAATGGAACTTCGTTATCCTTACAAGAGAGTGCCTCCCAGCTTGACATTGACTCAGCTGCTCTTATGTCACAGCACTTGATGTCATCAGTACACATGTACCACACAGCCGGCTGATTGGGGGTAATGTGTGTGTGTTGGGGGGCTTTACTTCTAAATTCCAACATTCATTGGTGACTCTTGTAAAGTAAATGACAATGGTCATGCACCAAGGACTTTGGAGTGACACTGACACCTTTGTGTTGTAGTTCAGTTAGTGAGTGATCTCAGAGCTTTTTGCTGGAAAAAGGCAGGCTTCTCTACCTGCTTATAAAAGAGAGAGAAGTTCCAGAGATGAGAAAAGCAGGAGACCATGGCAGTAATATGTGCCTTGCCCTCTTGATTTATGTGGTCTTTTTAAAAGAAAAAATCTGTAGAATAAGTGACTCACCAGCTGTATTTTCATAGCTCTTTGATTCTCTTGAATTCTTATTAGGTACTCTTAGGATCTTTCCAGATGGTTTAAAAAGCAGCAACCAAACAAACCGGATTTTTTCTTTTATCGCTGTACTTGCTGTATCCTGATTCAGTGCCAAGTATCATCCCTGTGTACAGTGCACAGCTGAGTACAATGGCTTAGAAACATTAAAGAAAAGCCAATGAATGTTATTAAAAGGATTTTTATCCAGGAAGTCAAACCAAACCTGAACCCAAAACTGGAACGAACTTTTTTTCCTGAACTGAAACAGAACCGGAACCATTATCTGAAAGTCTCTGTTGAATTTGAACTAGAACAGAACCAGAAAAAAATCCACCAGGTTAACAGTTCAGAATACACATTCACCCAAACAACATAACATCTGATGTGATACACTCACTGGCTCCACCAGAATCAGAATGAGCACATACAATTAAGCCAATATCTGGAAGGATTCATATATCATTGAGTTTGTACTGGGCCTGGGAAGCATTAGGGATTGAGCTGGAGGTTTCCTTCCCCTTTGTGACAGGTTTTGTCAACATACAAGTTACAGCATGGAAGGAATGGACATACAGCATGTATGTGTGTGAGGTGATGGAAACTGTTCATGGCACTAGCGTGAATGTAGAATCATCAGTTGACTCTAATCTACATATTGCACACACACACAAGGATGATAATGCTTTGGAATCACTCCTTAAGTCAAGAGAGAACTTGAAGCAGCTAGAGTCACAGTCTTCTGGTACCCAGTTGATCCATTTCTGGACTAATTTCTGGATGAGCCATGATGTAACAGTTAAATTATAAAAAAAAGACACAAGTGTTTTGAAATACTTGGAGACTCAGAAAATATCTAAATGTGAGCTGTACCAATTTGCTCAGGTAGCCTTGTCAATGCCATCAACTCAATTAAACATTGAACGGGCTTTTTTGAGTTTAAACTTTGTATCATCACCACAAAGATGCAGTCTGTAAGAGGCAATTTTGGAGGATGTTAGTGAGACTGGACAGAAATTACAGAAAGGTGTAATACTGACTACAAAACAACAATGCAAGTCAAGCATGTTGGAAATAAAATGCACCTATATCAACTTAAGATCCATCTGTTTTTTTTCTTTATTTCCCTAGTTTTATTAAGTCAGTTGAAATATGATCTTGAAATCAACTAATCACTGTGACAGTTCTGAAATTACAAATCCTTCCCTTTAAAATTAATGTAGTGGTTTCTTCACTTATTACATGTATCTCTAATAGTGCAATTAAAATGAAACAGTACAAATAAAATAAACATTTATTTGTTAAGTACTTAGATTTATTTTTTCATGCATGTTTCATAGTAGTTACTGCTGACACTTAGGCTGCAGTCCTAAACTCACTTAACTGGAAGTAAGCCATAGTGGACAGTATGCAATACTGCCGATGCGCTCCAGCTCGATCTGTTGCACAAACTGGCCCACTGCTTGCATCAAAGAAAGCTGACGGTTCAAAAAGCAACCCTAGAAACAAGCAGAAATGCTTGTTTCCAGAGCAGGACAGTTCAGCAGAGCTTCCTTTTTAAAGCTCTGCTGACCTGTCCTGTTCTGGAACTGAGCATTTCTGCTTGTTTCCGGGGTTGCTTTTAGAACTGCTGGCTCCCTGTGGCATTAGCAGTGGGTCCCGCTGGAATCCAGGCAGGCTTGGATACTGCCTATTGAATTTAATGGGACTTACCTCTGAGTAGACATGTATGGGATTGCACTGTTAGCTATAATTATTTTAGATCTTTTAGCTTGCTTCTATGCCACTGTACAAATTATCATTATAAATAATGTGCTTGATATTTAAATGTTCTCATGAGAACCAGAACGGAACAGCTTGGTTATGACATTATTCAGTAGCTGTGAGTGATACTGTAACAACAACATTCAACATAATGCTCACTATTACAGCTAACATGCTAGATGTGGCTAAAAAACCCATTTTATCAGCTATAAAAGATTTCCTTAAACCTATATGTTACCATGAAGGAAGACATCTGGAACCCCTTGCAACAAATGTGTAAGAAGTACACATTTATTGTGCTACATAAACTGCCTAGAGAGACCCCTTAAAATACACTGTAATGTTTATGATACTTTAGATCAATGAAGTAAACTTTTAATCCCAAGTGTTTTTTTGTTAAGAAAATTTATTTGCCATAAGCTTCCTCCAGGTGGATACAGACAGTGGAGTGATAACCTTTTCATGGAGACACTTGTCTTAATTGGGATGATGCTGTAATTAATGTGATAGGATGATCGAATACCAGTTTGCAAATTTAAATCCCACTTACATGTCATTTTCTTTCCTCAGTTTTTAACTTTTCATTATGAGGTAAGAGAGTGAGAAGCCATGTACCAAACTTAGGCCAAAATCCTATACAGGCTGATCTGGGAAATTAGGCCTGTGGAACTCAGGCTTGCTTTTAAGTAGACTTATATAGGATTGTACTGTTAATTTGCTCTTAAGTCTTCATTTTCTTTTTTGCAAGGTGTGCTTCGAGTGTGGAGAAGACTACTGTCCAGCCTGCTTTGCCAAAGTGCACCAGAAGGGGGCACTGAAGCTCCACAGAACAACTTCATTGCAGGTATATCTACTATATTTCTTTCAAAAGCCCTGTTCTTATAATTGTATAACTTTTCTCGCTAAGAAGGTATGCAACCATTCTCTCTCCCTCCATCTCTCTTTCTCTTATAATTCCAGGAGCTACTTTAATTCTCATATGTAGACACTTTTATGCTGGGGTCATGTTTTGCATTTATTCTTACTGAAGTTATTTATATAGAAACAAACACAAATCAATACAAAAACCAGAGGGCAAACTGGAAATGTGTGTTCGTTATCGGCTTTTTCAACCCCTAGCCTTATTCAGCTAATGCACATAACTCTCATTGCGTGCAGCTTCTTAAGAAAGAGTAGATCAGGGGTGCACAACCTTAGGCCTTGGGGCTAGATCCAAACGTCGAGGGCCCCCAGTCTGGCCCTTCATGGTTCCCCAGACGGCCCCGACCCCTTCCCCTTTCCCCCAACCACTGATTGTGTGGTGGTTTAGCAGCTTTTGTGCAGTTTCTTTCCCCCATTCTAAAAGGTTGAAATGCTGCTCCTAAGGTTTAGTTACTGGCAGGAAGAGCTTTCAGCTTAAAATACGCTGGTATTTTTTGTATTCTAGCCCTGCCCCATTTGCTTTTGGCCCTACTTACCACTGGAATACAGCACCTGAGAACTTCTCCAAAATTGAATTCAGCCCTTGGGCTCAAAAAGGTTCAGCATACCTGGAGTAGATGAATTGCAATGGCTATGTTTTTAGCAAGATGGCTGCAGTTATCATGCAGTAGTCTGGTCAAGTGAGGATTTTGTCATAGAGTTGCTCACCAGAGATAATCTTTTTTTCTCTTGAGAGCAGCAGAAAGCTCTTACACAGTGATTCCCGGCTTCCCCACTGCCCATTCTATGAAAGGGATAATGTTCCATATCCATTTTTTAGATACTCCATGTGTGTAAGAAACTTTTCATTTTGCAACAGGTTAGCCTTTCCTGCTAGTAGGGTGCTTTGTTCCAGTTGGGGCTGCCCTTCAGAGCAAACACCTTCCAGTTGTTTTGTCTGATTGACCACATTGTGACTGTTGCACTGCAGGGATTTTCTGTTGTTTGTACTTCCCTGCACCACCATTTTTACCCCCTACTTATTCTCCCTTTTCCAAGCCAGTGTACAACTTTAACTCCTGGGAGATTTTTCCTTGTGTGAGTTAGAGTGAAGGTTCGTACATGTGCTATCATCATGGCATTGGAAATGCTTTGTTGTGGCTTCTTTCCACACCGCTGCACGATAGTGTTTGGAAGCCAGAACCATATGAACAGATCAGTCAGGTCAATCAGTTGGGTCCTACTACCCACCTGTCACAGTCCTTCCTAGTGGGGCAATGATCAGGTGGGAATTGCTTACACGACTGGCCCTGCTCATGTGGTTCCAGGTTCCAAACATTATCACAGTGGTAGAAGCCACAGGGAAGTAACTCATCTGAGGGGTCTTCAGTATGACTAGATTTTTGTTTCATTTGGGAAAATATTCTCATTTGTTGATCTCTGTGCTCTATCTATTGTGTACGTATGCCATCTACCTGTTAGTTGTTCATAGTTTTTTTTGCCTTGTACAGTAGTGCCTTGATTGTAAATTAAAAAGAGAAAAAAAGAATGAACATATTAAGCATTTACAGAGAACGTTTAGTGTAGCCTTCCCCAACCTGGGGCCTTCCAGATGTGCTAGATTACAACTCCCCAATGATGGCAGTTGTAGTCAAACATCTCTGGAGGCACCAAGTTTGGAAAAGAATATAAGAAAGAATATTATTGAAGAATATAAGAAAAGTGGATAGAGAGAAGTTCTTGTCCCTTTGTCAATAGAAATTAGGGTCATCCAATGAAATTTGTTGGCAGTAGATTCAGGACATACAAAAAAAGAGTACTTCTTCACACAATGCATACTTAACTTACTGAATTCATGGTCACAAGATATGGTGATGACCACTAGCTTAGATGGCTTTAAAGGAAATTAGACAATTTCATGGAAGATAGATAGGTCTATCAATGGCTGTTAGCATTGATGGCTTCATGCTATCTCCATGCTTAGAGATGGTATGCCTCTGAATTCCAGTTGCTGGGGAGCAGCCGAGGGAGGGAGCTGTTGCCTCCATGTCCTGTTTGTGGGCTTCCTGCAGGCATGTGATTGGCCACTGTGGGGAGCAGGATGCTGGACTAGATAGGCCTTTGATCTGATCTAGCAGTGCTGCTCCTATGTCCTTATTGCCCCCATGTGCCATACTATTGTTTCATCAAACATGACTCAACACTACTGCAGGAATGTGACTGGCTACTTGCTCTCAGTTAAGGAGACAATTATAATGTGTTGCTCAGTAAAACTGTATACATCATAGTACAGCCATGAACAATAGCAGAGACAGCATGTGTAGCATATATGCCTGAAAGATGGCCTTATTGGAGGACAGAGCCTAAGGTGAGCATTTGTCATTGTCTGAACAATAGCTAATAGAACAGGAAATTGGGTCATCATTGGAGGACGGGAGGGACCTGAAGTAAGGCTCCCATAGGAGATAGTAATAACATCTCCCAGTTGGACCTGTCATGGTTTCTCCCTCAGTGATCAAAGATGGTAGGGTTCTTTGGCAATTTAATATATATCCGCACTACAAAATTTCCAACCATTTCAAATACATTGCATTGCCATAGCTCCAATGAAGAAATTCGGGGAGCTATAATTATACAAAGGGGGCTAGGTTCCTTGTAAGAAAGAATTGATGGCATTCAAGGCTAGGCCAAGAAGTAAAGGGAGAAGTTGATGATGCCCTCAAAGTTGTATGCTTGGGACACAGGGAGATGTCCATGTTTTTAGCAGTGAAAAACAAATGATGGAATGAGAGAGATAGTTGGAAAGATTATGAGCTGTGTCTGGTTTGGGGATGGAAATAAGTTTGCTGCTAGAGTGGATAACCCTTTTTCATAGACCCTTCTCTTCCAGTATCAAGCAGTTTGATCTGACTGGTGGCTTCAGGTTGTAATAATCCCCCACCCCTAAATATGTAACTGATTTTTTTCTTTGCCTTATTTCAGACTGACATTGGCCACCCTTTGATGCAGACTGATGATCCAAATATTTCCTCCTTTTTGTAATAATCATGACCTGAATAAGCACATCCATCAGGGACAATTGTGTGGCCTAGAAGTGACACTTGTAGTTTACTTATCCTCTTGCTATTTATTGCCGAAACCAAATACTCTAAGAGCAGCCTCCACACATGTAGCAAAGAATGAGAACAGATGTACAAAGAGAGACGGAGAGAATCTAAAAGCCAGCAGAGGAGAGAAAGTCTGAATATAACAGGCTGAACATAACAGGCAATGCAATGCAAAGCAATTAGGCTGCCACTTCATAACATAAGAGAGTATTCACTAATTCCTGCAGAAGAGTTAGTGAATTTACATAGCGTGCTACTCAGGGTGTTGATTCTGCTGGAACATCTGTTTGGAGTACTGCTCTCTAAAGCATGGAAGAGCAATTACTAGTGGTTCAGGTACATCATCTGCCACATAAATACACAATAAAAAGTGTTCTTTTTTTTTTTTTAAGTGCACTATTAAACAAGTTACATCTAGAGTTCTCCACTTTCCTTTTTTAGGTAGAAACGAGCCATTTTTGTGGATAGATCCCCCCCCCAAATACTCTGTGAATATTTGCCCTTTTAAAATCAGTCCTATTTGTGTCATTGGTTTTCCCCCCCACATGTAATGATTCTGATCCTCCAAACCAAAGTTGGGAGAAACTAAAGTTGCTAGGGCTTTGTATGCTCCCTCCTCCCCTTGCATGCTTATTTTCAGTTGGTTAGTTACTTCCTCATTAAGTCAGACCAAAGTTTTGTCATTACATCTGAATTACGGCTTGTATTTGCCCTCCAAATCAACACTGCTCTGGAAACCACACTTTGAAGCTTGTTTCCAGTGGTCCTTTGGAGAGCAACTGCAAACTATAGTTTGTCAGTTCAAATGTAACAGAACCAGGAAGTAGCTAAGGGCACAGTCCTATGTGTTGCACCCTCGATGCTTGTAAGCCTCTGAACTCAGAGGCTTACAAGCATCCTATGCAGAATGGGAGGAGTGGCAGAGGCGATCTCTGCCTCCCTGACCCTCCTGCTCTTCATTTCTGCTAGAAAGCCATTTTTGGTTGTCTAGCTGGGGCGCTTCAGAACGGGAGGAAAGGAGGCTGCAGAGGACACAGGATATGTTGTAGCCTGGCCTCTGCAGTCTCTTCCCCTCCTTGCCCCCCTCCCCACTCCTTTACCCCCCTCTCCAAGGTTGAGTTCCCAACCTTGGAGAGGCAGCTGGTGCCATTCCACGCTGGCTGCGAGGAGGGGAGTGGGATAGGAGTGCAGATTCCCAGCTCTGAGGTCGGAACTCTGTCTCCAACCTCAGATCTGGGAATTGGAAGTATTTTGTGCTCCCCCCGATGATGTCTAGGGGCCATAGGATCGCTCTCTAAAAGTAACGTGTTGCCAGTCTTCCAAACCATGGTTTTATGGATCGGAAATGTTATATGTGAACCAACCCAGTGACTGGCTTCACACAATGATAAGCCATGGTGGCTTATAAGCCTTGTTTGTTTCAGAGTGGCTTGTCGTGTTGTCTGAACCCAGCCAGAGTGGCTTGTGCATGGTTAACAAACTATGCTGCTGGGATCAGACAACACGACAAGCCCCACTGAAACAAACATGGCTTATAAGCCACCATGGCTTATCATGTTGTGTGAACCCAGTCACTGTCTTCCCTGGCCGCTGCTGTTTGAGCACCATTTTCTCCTAGCATTTGCTGCTGGTGATCCTCGTAATTTCTGCTTTTATGTAGGCTATTACCAATTGATAAACTCTGACTTATTCAGAAACATTGAACATTGAACATCACAACAAGGAAACCAGGGATGGAGGGCCCATTGTTTGTTTAGCTGCTCCCACTTGGAGGAGGAGCTAAGTGGGAACGATCCGGCAGTGTGTCCTTTCACACTACTTAAGCCCAGTAAACCAGGTGTCCCTGGAGAATCCTGGCTTATTGTCATGTGTGAACTTGACCAATGTGTCTGGAGTCTCCTTTTAATGCTTATGCAGAAACTGTTCACTTGTATGCTCTTTGTTTCTTTTGAATGTAACATATGATTTCTTTTTGTCCACAGGCGAAAGCACATGTTCCAATTGGGAAACTGGAGGCTGCACAACAGTTCTTGAAAACAATAAATCCTGAGGAACCTAATGACTGTATAAATAGTAGACAGAAGAAGGAAGTTAATAATATTTTAGAGGATACATTAGATCTTCTTTCACCTTTACCAAAAATGCCAACATACAATATTGAGGTAATCCAAGAAATTTGCTACAGAAACTTCCTGTTTCATAATCACAGCCAAAAGATTACCTTTTAAGGATGTGATCCTGCCAAAATTAAGCACATTTAAGCAGCTTCAGGTGAGAGGCAAGGGGGAAGTCCTTGAACCAATACCTTTTTAAAAAAGCAAAACCGCTTTATGGGAGTGGCCATAGCTCAATGGTAAAGTACATGCTTTGTATTCAGAAGCTCCCAGGTTCAGTCTGTGGCATCTCCAGTTAAAAGGAGATCTCAGGTAGTAGGGCTGGGCTGTGAAAGATCTTGGTGAATCACTGCCAAACAGTAGATAATACTGAGCTAGATGGACCAATAGTCTGACGGTATAAAGCCGCATCTCAACCTAAGTGTTTGTTTTGTAGAAAGGATGTTTTATCTGTAGTCTCTGCCTCTATATTTTGTATTTTTTAAGGCATGATTTTATATTGTATTGTGATTTTAAATGGTTGTTGTCAAGAACTCCCATTTTCTTTCTGTGCTCTGACTGTGTGGCCACTCTATTTGTCCAAGTTGAAACAGCACATAGTGATGCAACCACTTGTGGGTCTGTCAATGCAAGCTAGCCCTGGCCGTCAAGGCCCTAGTAAGACTCATTTAATTGGGCTGAATGATCTCAGCTGCATTCCTGTGGGAATTTCCCCCCTCCCTGAAAGGGTTTGTGAACATTGCTGGAGACGGCCTTGTGCTTGGCTACATGAGATCTTCCCAGAGTTGTAAAGGATCTGAGCATAAAAAGGGGAAGCTGGGAGCTGCCCAATTGTCTCCACCTACCTGTGCCAACCTGTGTTTAGGCTTGTGAGTTATTGGATCCTGGATTGGGCCTTGTCCTATTGGGAGACCCGTGCTTAGGTAACATATAGGATACTTATTTTTGCCTGGAGTATTGTCCCAAAGGGCCTCTTTGATCCTTGTATACTTTTTTATCCCTTTCCATTTCCCCTATGTAAATAAACTTCATCTCTACCTCTAGAGCTGTGTGTGTGCTTCCTTCCAGCTAAACCTCAGTACTAAATTCAGAGCCGCCTTCTTGGTTATTGGTACTGTTTAAAGTTTCAGGCCTAGGGCTTCAAAATATAGGGTGTCAGCTTGAACCCTTAATTCTTAAGCCCTAGGAGCATTCTGAAAGGTCTGAGAGACCCGTGGCTCAGGTCGAGGTCGATGTAAGGGGTGGTGGCAGTCTACTGGGTAATTGTTCCTGCTTACACTGCAGGGAGTTTGGGCAACCCCCTTTCTCCCTTCACTGTTATGAGCAGCTCTGAGTGATGCACGGGCACTAGAAGGGTGGGATATAAATTTCTATGTAATAAATGAATGAATATGTTCATATATTTTTTTAGAGGAAATTAAAAATACTGTTTTCCTACAGTAAAAACAGGGTTGAAATCCAGACCTAGTTATACCTGGAGGAGACCCATTGAAATCAATGGGATTTAAGTTAAACATGACCCAACTTAGATTTTTATACACTTTCCAGAATTCCTTAATTTGGGTTGAGGAATGGAGAACAGGCATCTGTAAAATAAGAGTTTATTGTGGTATTGCTATATAGTATATTCATGTACAGAAAGTAACGTGTGAGCCGGCTGCCCTGTGGATACAGCCACAGCTTTGTGATTTGATTACTGCAATTTCAGAAGGGCATTTTCCAGGCATATGGATCATATGAATTGCTTCTGGTGAGCTGTGGATGTTATTTGTGTGAGCCTTGGGTTATACAGTACCTTCTCCATGTGAATGCATCGTTAGGGGAAATTTGAAGAAGATCTTTGAGTTTATGAATTGGTTCATAGCCCAGAATAATAATAATTGCTGGACAGTATGGTGTGTGTGTGTGTGTATAAATATAGTGGCCCACAACCCAGTGCTTGTATTTTATATTCTACTGGATTTCCAAGAGTTTTAAGTGGACACAACTGTGCTGGCTTAGGGCCAGTGTGGTCAGAGATTTCTTAATATGGTCTTGAATTGTATTGGTGACACTTGGGCTATCATGAAGCTGATATACAAGGCTTATGCAACACTATTCTGTTCTTAAAACCCTGATCCTTTAAATGTGAAGCTTTATATGATATTTCTTATGTGTTCGGTGTAAAGGAGGTTTGTGACTGATCTTATTTCTTGGGGTGTACTGGAAATTCATGAATTTCAGTTAATCCAAATTAATTCTTGAAATTCATTCAGGAGGCTTCTGTGTCACCACCTATAGAAGGCAGGTCTGAGAGCCAGAATGGTGGGTCTTTATTGTATGGTACATTTGATGAAGAAGAATCTTCAAGATATTTTCAGGAAGCCCTAAATCAGTGGAGAAGTGGAAATCACTCTCAGAAATCTAAGGAAGAACGCTCCTCTCAGGTTGGGTCAGGTATGGATTAATAGTTGCTAAGTAATGTTTGGAAAACTTTCTAAATGGTCAGTATGAAAAAAGAGGGCAATAATTAACTTGTGAATGTTGACAGTCACCTAAATGTAATTATAACTATTCATTTGTGTATGTCTAAAAAGTAGGGATACAGATATATCTGTTCTTGGGCATAGAAATATTAATAACATTGCCCTACTCTGGTTACTGGGGATACGGGGAGCCACTCTACCCAATCTGCATACAATTTCTGTGCACAAAGAGTAGGATTGTGCCCTTAATGCATTGATAGGATTAATATTTTGTAACACTAAATATCACTATTCTGAATTATATTCTTACGATTTTTTTTTATTCCATTGGTCCTATTAGAGTTCTAGAGTTATTACTGGTAAAAAGATGGAATTGATATCTTAATGTGTTTGAATGGTCGCTAATACTTTTCTCTGTGTTTTTATAGAAAATTCAGGTACTTGTCAGGTGCAGACAAGCCCACCAGTTGTGAAAAAGACTATTGAAATTGAATTCAAAGAAGATAGCTTGAAATATATGGAAAGATTATTGATTAAGAAACATAGAAGGTATTCACTGATTTGTCACAATATAAGAGGGAAACTGTATTTCCTAATTTAATTGCCTGTTTAATAATACAGTAATATTCATGCAGTAATATTGGAAATTACTCCTGTGTGGAAAAATATGTTATGTATCTAAAATGCTTATTAGGAATGGCATAACAGAATAGATGTCAAGGTATCTTATGGTATTATGTTATCAGTGATGTGATTAATAATTTTATGAGAACTAGATAGCAAGCAATTCCTGTGGATTTCAGTTCCGGCATCAGTAGAAGAAAATTATTGGAATGAACATTTGTGTTGTGAAGAATTGCAGTTTTCTGTTACACTTGTGTAGTTCAGTAGACTATGACTGATACCCAACAAGACTTCAAAATTGCACAGCCATTCTTAGAAGTAGCTGCATGTTGTGTGTGGTTAGAACCAAAATTCTGTCACACTGTGCAGACAAAAAAGCGTAACAGTGTGATACTATAACTGCCATTTTAAAGCATTTGCTTACTTTCTGCTTTTATAGAACTCCAGTTGATAAATTGCCAGATAGTGTTATAGTCAGTGAACTGAAACTTGAAAAATCATCGGTAAACAAAACTCATGATACTTGGGTTGGAGAGGAGGAAGAGGAGGAAGAGGAAGATGACATAGAGATTGCTCGTTTTACAGGTTGGCTGGACTTTTCAGTCCATTATAGTTTACCTTTATGTTCCCAGTAGACAAGCCATTTCAAGAAACCAATTGGTTAACAGGGCTTGGGGCTCGCTGAACTTGACCACTGAGCTAAGGTCTAAAGTATGTGAGCAATGTGTAGAGCCACGTGCTACACCACAATTCAAGCCAAAGATTTGCATTGGTGTGGAAAATTGGAGTGTGGGGTGAAACAATCATACAGCCATTTTACCCTGTGTCCAGAGAACCCACTCTCACTACCTGAAAATGATCATGTGAACTAGCCCTGAGATAAGGAAAGAATCAGCAGGAGAAATGCTGCTGGCTGTTTCCTTATCCAAAATCTCTGTATGTGAGAGAGAACTCCACCTCTCCCTTTGGCCTTCCATTGAGTGAGTGGTGGGGTCTACATGTGTAGGTTTTAATTGTCTTGTTTGTATTACTTTTATGGGTTTGTGACATACAATAAAGATTTATTGATTGTGATGGGGTCTTGTCTCAGTTGCATATGTGCTCAGTTAAGGGGGGGAACTGGGGGAATGCCTGCTTCCCCCCCCCCCCCACTACAAGCAAAAGCCTGTCTGAGGCTTCTGGCAGTTCATTTTACCAGGGGACAAGGGGTATTAATCTCTGGAGAAGCAGGCAAGTGGATTCTGGCTGCCTGATCGTGATACCCATGCAATACTGCTCAGGTTAGAGGCTATAACAGAACCTCCAGGATTCAAGTGCTTCTCTGCTTCCTACACTTTTGATACAAGATGACCAGTCATGCTTTTATGGCTGCAGTTCCACCTAAAATGTTTTAAATTTATTATATTTATATCCCACTTTTTCTGCAGTGTACATCGGGTTACCAGGTGGTCTTCCCCCAGTTGGATTTTGGATAAGAAAAGAACCAGCAGGCGTTTCTTCTGCAGATTCTTTTTTTTAATCCAAGCTTCAAAGTGAGATAAGATTCCACCTCTTCCTACAAGGAAACATAATCTAAGTAATGGTTATCTACAATACATTTATTTTTTCTTTAATTTAGGAGATCATATGTACTCTTTTAGTACTTCCAGTTCCCAAAGCCTAGATTTGCAGGGTGCTTTAGCCCCTGCCAAATCTGCACAGCTGATAAGAACTGCTAGGAGACTATTGAACTAAATAAACATGGCTTCTGGTGTGGTGAACATGGGTGTCCTTAGAGTACACACGGCGTTCTTGGATCCTAGAAAGGTTCCAGAAACTCCTTGGGCTACAGGTTGCATATTATGGCATGAAACTGGAAATACACTGTCCAGATGAATTTTAAAAATCTTGTTTCTGTCTCCAAACAATCCCTTATTTCCAATCTTACCCAGTTTCCCCATTCCTGGACCTGTTATACTGCAAATTATGACTTTAGATAGGGATGTTCCTACTTAATGAAAAGTGTACTATCTTAACTATCCCAGTCCACTCCTAGAGGCACACCTCCTAAAATATTTTGCTATTAGTGTGTCTTCAACAAGCTGGAATTATTGTCACAACTAATTCACAGCTGTACAGGAGCAATTGATATTTATATGGAAACTGCTTAGAGATTTTTCATAATATTTAGTGGTATGGAAATATTACAAATAAATAAATAAATATTGAGTACAAATCTAAAATATAAACAATGGCAGAATTTTAATGTTTAATTCCAGCTAAAGAAATGAAAAAATACTGGACAGATATTTTTAGACAAGATGAGCCTGAGGCAGTTCTGGTAAACTCTGAGCCCTCTCTGAAAATCAAGATCCTTGAAGATGTAAGTATGTATTGCCTCACCAGTTCAGTTTTATTTGTTGCACTTAAAAGCCTTTGCAAAATATGCCTTGCATAAACGTTTACAATGTGATCACCCACCATATGCAATTTCACACGTCCTTATTCCCTGACAATTAGTTGACAGGCTGTTTAACAGAGTCACAGCTGACCCATATTGCATGACCACATTAACATCCAGTGGGACGTAGTGGGGTGGGGCATTAGGGAAGAACGAAATGATTTAAGCAGAATTGAGCATTTTAAAAATTAGCCACAGCTAAACGAACAAAAAAATGGGGCTGGTGTCGTCACAGATAGAAATACGGGCATGTGTTTGAAAACTGACTACAAACGGATTGCATCATTTTTCAGCATTTATACTCTGCCTTTCTAGCAAATATTCGAGGCAGTTAAAATTGAGCCATGTTACATGCCCAAATATTTCAGTGTTGTTTATGTATTAACTTTACATTACCCATACATATAACAAATACACTCAAGAAAGCAGCACATTTTCATGGGTTGTATGCTTGCATAAGTTTAGCCAACTTTGGGGTTTATTTTGAGTCAGGGTTCACTTAGGTTTAGCACTTATGCCTGCTTTCGGTACCCTGGGTTATGCTAAGTGTAGTGTTAAAGGAGAGAGGGGTTTTCAGTTTCAGACAGTACTTACGTCAGCGAGTGAGTCGGCTCAACCCCTAGACGCATGAGATTAGGAGAATGAGTTTGTAGGTCAGTGGGCATCTTTGAATCATAGCCCCTCTCATTTTAAAACAACAACAAGTGCTGAATGAGCACTACTTATACCCTACATACTAACGCTATGTATTGCTGGTTATGCCGGGCCAAAACTGGTAACTGATTTTGATGTCAGCTTTTAAGGCTTCTGCTTGGATAAGATGGATTTGCCCCAGTGCAGCTAGTATAGAATGAATGCACTGTATTAAAACATATTTTCTACACTGGTTTATTTAGTGCAATTGTGAATCATTAGATTCCAAATGGTGGCTTCTTCCCCTTTTGCTGTCTGTTCATATTGTGAGTGGGAAAGGTAAAGAGGAAAGTGGATAAAACATTTGGTAACGTAAGAATCTGTTGGCTAGACACTCAGAGGACTGGGGATTTGTACTGTATTATCTTACGTACTATCACATGCATTCTTTTAGATTTCAGATTACAGTGTTCTTACATTCATGTTCAATAAGATCATAGAGTTGGAAGGGGCCTACAAGGCCATCAAGTCCAACCCCCTGCTCAGTGCAGGAAACTAGAGGAGGGGTCTCCCATCCAAGTAATAACCAGGCCTGACCCTGCTTAGCTTTCCACACTCAGACAAGCTGAACCAACCCTTACATTGGGGTGGTGGGCTGAGAATCTTTTTTTTATTATTATTATTAAATAAATGTATTTGTTTCCTGATAAGGCTTGCAAAGAGGAGCCAGAGGAGTCTGCTCATTTTGTGGTGACAGAAGCTGGATCTGATGAGTTGACTGTTTATAGGTAATAATTTCAAACTAATTATGAAGTAGTCTGGATACACATATTTGCACAAACAAGCTTTGATATGCATCCCCAGTTGTGGCTTTGCAGTTGTCCATTGGGATCTTTATTCATATCAGAATATGAATAGGCATATATTGGAAAAATCATAGCCCTTTTCATGCATTATTCAGGTAAAGGGAGCGCCACGTGTTGAAGAGGCAGCAGGGCTGCACCTCTGGCCCAGACCCCAGAGTCACACAGCTTCCTTGCCCTCAGCCCTGACATCCACACATTGAGCGTGGACGCCTGCAAAAGGGAAACCTATGTTGGTAGACTTCCATGGAATCAGGAACCCTGCACAATTGGGGTTCCTGGTCCCATAGAAGCCTGCATATGTAGAGTTTATGTGCATAGGCTTCCCTTGTGCAGACATCCATGCTCGATGTGTGGATGTCATGGGTGTGACTAGAATATTTGCATGATGTCAGAGGTAGTGCTGGTGGCCTGGCCTTATGGCCACTTCAATACTTGCAGGCCTTTTGTGTGAGTAATGTATGAAGGGAGCTTGTGTCTGTTCTCTGCTATTTTGTAACTTCAGGGTGTTTTCAACTTCATCTAAGCGGTGGATGCAACACTTCGCCTTAAGCAAATAGATCAGTTTAGTGCAGGAGTGCAGAACCTTGGCCAAATCCCTTCTGTCTAGGGTCCCAATCCGGCCCTCTAGAGTTCCGCAGGGAATCATGTCCCCCTTCCCCCGACACGAGATCATTTGGTGGTTTCTTCGCTTTTGCATGATTTTTCTCCATTTTAAAAGGTTGAAATGCCTCTCCTAAGGCTTAGTTACTGGCAGTAAGAGCTTTAAGTTGAAATACACCATTATTTGTGGTATTTTGGTCCCACCCCTTTTACTTTTGACCACAGCCATCACTGAAACGTGGCCCTTGAGAACATCTCGAAATTGAATTTGACCCTTGGGCTGAAAGAGGTTCAACATCCCTGGTTCAGCATTTCTACATGAAATAATAAAATTGATCAAGGGAGCAGTTTTTAGAACGTTTAACATGGTTTCTTTTTCCCCTTTTGTTTTCTAAATACATAGCTTTTATTTCTACTTCTATACTGCTTTTTATTAAAAATGCAAAGAAGTATATCATCAAATTTTCTGAGCAGAATGTAATAGGAATCATAAACATAATCCAAAATAAGTATTGAATGGCTTCAATATAAAATCATCACACAAGTCTCAATTTACAGGGTGTTAAAAGCCTTCTGAAATAATAATTAAAAAATGTAACCTAGGAAAATGCTTTAAAGTGGAGATATGGTCATTTTTCTATTCCAATTTTTGTCTTGCATCTCAAGTGACACCATGTCAAAAAATCAGAAAACTGAACCAGACATTTTTCTGGCACAAGCTGGCAATATTTCCACAAGGTCACCACCTCCTTCTGCAATCAACAAAGAAAAGTGTTTAACTTTTCCTCATAATAAGCATGAAGAAACACCTAGAGGTAAGCTTATAACTCTCACTTTCACTGTTAAAGGAGGGCTTGTGTCAACAACATTGTTTTTCCTTAGAGTGCATTATCTTTGCTTGTTCACAACTCACAAGCACAGATAATGTTTTGTCCCTTGGATGCAGCGCTAAGAGGCCACTGCTGTGCTTATTCTCAAGGGCATGTCTTCAGAAAAGCTGCTAGTGTGCCCAGCTGAATAACATGGTGCAGAACTGGAAGTGTATTAAACTTACCTGGACAAGGCGGGTACCTTCTACCGCCAAACATATCTAAACTTGTTCCTGTTGGCTGTGTAGTTAGGCAGGAGAGCAGCATGGGCTGAATCCTCCAGCATTCAGAGGTGCCAGATGAGCGTATCATCCCTGAAATGGACACACTGCAGAGACTCCTTAAGTATCTGCCATTAAGCAACAACTCTTTTTTTTTTTTTTTGGTCCAATTTTTTTATTTCTATATAAAACAAACACATAATATCAAACATATAACAATTAACAAAACAAAATAGACCTCCGATTTTTCTTCTACAGCAAATACAGGTAACAATAATTTTTCTTACTCGATAATCCAAATGAGAAATCTCTTTCTTCCCATTGTCCCAGATTCACTTATTATTCCATAAATCCACAAACAAACAAATCATTATTTTCCAGTCTCTGCAAAAAGTCAATTAGAGGTTTCCACTCAATAATAAATGCAGATGTTGTCCTTTCTCTAATTAGTGATGTAAGTTTGGCCATCTCTGCCAGCTCCAGCATCTTGACCAACCATTCTTCTATCGTAGGCACTGCTGGACCTTTCCACTTCTGTGCATATAGTAGTCTCGCTGCCGTTGTCATGTATAAAAATAAAGTTCCATATCTTCCTTCTAGCTGACTGTCCATTATTCCCAATAGAAAAGCCTCTGGTTTCAATTGAAAAGTAATCCTTAAAATCTTTTGCATTAATAAATGAATTTCAACCCAAAAACTTTTAGCTTTCTTACATGTCCACCACATATGATAAAAGGTTCCTTCCTGTTGTTCACATTTCTAACATATATCTGATGCACCGCTATACATTCTAGCCAATTTCTCCGGCGACAAGTACCAACGATACATCATCTTATAAAAATTCTCTTTAAGACTAGAGCATAAAGTAAATTTCAAACCTTTTAACCACATATTTTCCCATTGTGTCATTAGTATATTATAACCAAAATTTTGAGCCCATTTTATCATACATTCCTTCACTTGCTCTTCCTCAGTTTCAAATTTCAACAAAAGCTTATACATTCTTGAAATAAGATGTTCATCATTTAGACATAATTCCCTTTCAAAGTCAGATACCCTCTGTTCAAAATCATACAACCTTTTATCAACTTTAAACCTTTCTACCATCTGTAAATAGGAGAACCATTGACATGTATGACCTTCTTTTATCAGTTCTTCTCTTGATTTTATTTTACATTCATCTTGTGAAAAATTCAGCAAATCACGATATGTCAACCAACTGTATTTACTTAACATTTCTCTTCTATGATGGGCTTCTTGTGCTGATAGCCACAATGGTACTCTCTGACAAAACCTAGGTTTATATTTATTCCAAATTTTCAAAATGGCACTTCTAACACAGTGATTATTAAATTCTACATTCACTTTAACTTTATCATACCACATGTACCCATGCCATCCAAATCTCAAATCATATCCCTCTAAATCTAATAATCGACTATTTTTCAACAAAACCCATTCTTTGATCCATACTAAACAACAAGCAGCAAAATATAACTTCAGGTCAGGTAGACCCAACCCCCCTCTTTCTTTTGCATCCTGTAAAATCTTAAACTTAACCCGTGGCTTTTTCCCTTGCCATACAAATCTAGATATATCCTTCTGCCATTGTTTAAATGATATTTGCGATGTCACAATAGGAATAGTCTGAAACAAAAACAACATTCTAGGTAATACATTCATCTTGATTGTGGCTATTCTCCCCAAAAGTGACAATTGAGCTTTATCCCATCTTTCTAAATCTTTTTTCATTTCATTCCAAGACTTTACATAATTATTTTGAAACAACATACAATTCTTATTTGTTAATGTGATACCTAAATACTTTACTTTCTTTTCAACCTTAAAACCTGATTTATTTGACAATTTTATTTGATCTTGAATTTTCATATTTTTTGTTAATATCTTTGTCTTTAGTTTATTAACCTTAAAACCAGCTACAGCACCAAACTCCTTCAATTTAACCATTAACGTTTCTATTCCTTTCAGAGGATCTTCCAAAGTTAACACCAAATCATCTGCGAAAGCTCTCAGCTTATAAGACTCTTTTTTAATTTTTATGCCTCCAATTCTATCATCTTGTCTTATATCTCTGTTCAATATTTCAAGCACAAGAATAAACAACAAAGGTGATAATGGGCAACCTTGTCTTGTTCCTCTATGTATTCCACACGGTTTCGTCATATCGCCATTGACAATTATTTGTGCTGTTTGTGAAGTATAAATTGACTTTATCCATTTTATAAAGTTCTCTCCAAAATCCATTTCCTTCAGTACTTTAAATAGAAACCCCCAATTTAAATTGTCAAACGCTTTCTCTGCATCTAAGAAAATCAATGCAGCATGTTTTTCATTATGCTTTTCCAAGTATTCCAAAATATCTAAGACTGTTCTAACATTATCCCTCAGCTGTCTTTTAGGTAAAAAATCACATTGATCTTCATGAATAAATTCTTGAAGAATTATTTTTAATCTTTCCGCCAATATCATTGTAAACAGCTTGTAGTCATTATTCAGTAATGATATTGGTCTATAATTTCTTGTTAAGGTTAAGTCTTGTCCCTCTTTAGGTATTAATGTTATATTTGCCTCTTTCCATGTCTCCGGCATCCGGCCTCCTTGCAAAATAGAATTCATCGTTTTTTGTAAAGGTTGTATGAGTTCATCTTCAAATCTCTGATAGTATTTACCAGAAAGTCCATCCGGTCCTGGCGCCTTTCCTGGTTTAATTTTTTTTATAGCACCCACCAATTCACTTATTGTTATAGGACCATTCATAATATGTCTCTGTTCCTCTGTAATCTTAGGTAACTTTTGTTTTTCAATATATTCATCTATTTTTTCTGATGAAACATTATGTCCTTTATATAAATTCGAATAATAATAGTAAAATGATTTTTGTATCTCCTTATTGTCTGTTAATACTTTATCGCCCTCTTGTACTTTTATTATCATTTTCTTTTCTCTTTCTTTTCGCAATCTATAAGCCAACCATCTCCCAGGTTTGTTTGCAAATTCAAAGTTCCTCTGTTTCATATAATTCAATTTTATTTCCATTTCTCTTGTTGTTACCATAGATAACTGTTGTTGCAACATTTTAATCTGTTGGAAAATATTTGAGTTTCCTGGAGAGATCTTTAATTCTTCCTCCTTCTTTTTTATTTCCTCCAGAATTTTTTGCATTTTCTCTTGTCTCTTGGCCTTAAGTTGAGTATTATATTGTATAAAATAACCTCTAATAAAAGCTTTACTTGCATCCCAAACCATTCTCAGATCTGTACCCTTATCTAAGTTAATTTCAAAAATTCTTTTAGTTTCTTTTTACAATTTTCCAACACAGCTGTATTTTGTAATAACGTTTCATTTAATCTCCATCTAAAAACAGTGGATTTTCTTTTGCAAACCATAGTCACAGGATTATGATCCGAGAAAGTCTTTGGTAAAATCTCTATTTTAGAAGTTTTAGTAACAAAGTCTTTAGTTGTCAGGAACATATCTATTCTCGAAAATGATCTGTGTCTCTCAGAAAAATAAGTATATTCCCTTGAATCACCATTCTTTTGCCTCCATAAATCCACCAGTCTCAGATTTTCCATCAGATCAAAAAGGCTTTTTGGGAGTTTTCCTTGATACCTTGTAATATTTCTTTCTGAAGTTCTGTCCATTTGTGGAAGCATGACCCCATTCCAGTCTCCCATCAAACACCAACTTTCATATGATAAATCCATTAGAATATCCATAAGCTTCTTATAAAACACCGCTTTATCTTGGTTAGGTGCATAAATTCCCACCACCATTGTCTTAAATCCATTTAAGTTGACTTCTACTCCCACAAATCTACCTTGTTCATCGGCAAATACTAATTTTGGTTTTAAATGGGATTTAATATACAAAACAACTCCATTTTTCTTTTTAGCATGTGCCGAGATAAATTCTTCACCTAATGTTTTATAGACCAAATACTTTATATCTTTTTTCTTGATATGAGTCTCTTGTAAACAAATGATGTCTTGCTTTAATTTTTTCAAATAGTAAAATACTTTTTTCCTCTTTTGAGGGGCATTTGCGCCATTAATATTCCATGTTAAACATTTGTAATCCATAATCAGTAGAAATTTAAAATATACATATATATATTAATCTTAATCTGTGCCTGTGGCCAAGGCCATCCTTTCTTCTCTCCGTTTCATCTCCTCAAAAACTCTTTTAAATCTTTCTAGGAAATCTCTGGCTTTTTGAACTGAATTCAGCTTGAATCTCTGATCTTTGAAGGAAAAAACCACACCTTCTGGAATCTCCCAACGAAAAGCAATCTTTTTCTGTTTCAGCAGTACAGTCAAAAAGGCATAATCTTTCCATTTACGTAAAAATCTAATAGGTACTTCTTTCAGAACAATTATAGAATTATCCTCCTCCTTCAATCCTGTAGCAAAATGTTTTTGAAGAACCTGATCCCTTGTGTTCTTCCTAACAAAATGAACCATGATGTCTCTTGGTACTCCTTTATTTCTGGCATAGGCAGAGTTAACTCTATAAATCTTGTCAAGCTCTATTTCCATATCTCCTTCATCCAAGGCCAGAAAATCCGCCAAAATTTTAATCATTCTATCTCTAGTATCCTCTTCTTCCTTCTCTGGGATATTTCTAAATCTCAGACAGTGTTCATTTGCTCTCAGTTCCAGTAAGGACATGTGATCTAGCTCCCCATCAACTTCTCTGGTTATCACTTCAGTTTTATTCTCTAATATTTCAACTTTATCAGCAATCTGTTTAACCTCACCCGAGATTTGCTTTACTGACCCATCCAGTTTTTTAACTGCATCAGTCATATCCATTTTCATTTTCAAGATCTTTTCATCCATACTTTGCTCAAAGGCATTAATCCTGTTTTCCATCTTATCCATCCTACTGTCCAGTTTATTTCCCAACTCTTCAAATAAATTCTGAAGTAACTCTGGCGTAACCATCTTATCTGAACCTAGATCCAGAGATGCTTTCCTACTTCCTGAACCTTTTTTCGCAGCCATTGTATAATACAATCGAAGAGCCAAGTTTAAAAAAAGAAAAAGAAAAAGTGAGGAAGAGAAGGGGGGGAAAAAAAACCCTCCTCTAGTAAAAGCTCAGATTTCAAGGCCTCTTGAATCACGTCTCTAACACAGCAGGCTTAGACTTCTTATCTGGTTGTTATGGAACTCATGAGTCATAAGTCATAACCAAAACATCCAGCAACAATCCCACAGCAGCCATCTCTTTTCTAGCAACTTTTTCACAGCCAAACTTTCGTCAATAATAAAATTATTAAAAATGCAAATAGTGAGAAAGGATAGTCATAATAGAATACCTCCTTTCTTCTTCTTCTCCTTAATTAACTTTTTGCCCGAATTTTTTAGCCATTAAAGCCTCCAGCGTCTTGTGTTCTTCGCAACCTCCCTTATTTTTAGTCCCGGAAAAAAGGAATTATCTCACCATAATATAGTCCTTAATTGCTGTAGTAGGAAACTCCCTTCGTCATAGATAGTTTGTAATCCATAAATCATTGGGAAATGAAGATTTTTTGCAGGCTAAGTGTCTTTTAAAGCTCTGATTAGCGGTCTGAGCAAGATGTAGATTCCACCCCCCCTGACCGGTGTAGTGTCTCCACTGAACAAGCCTTCGCTTAAACAGTGAATACACAAATACCGATCGCCCGGGGTGTCTGTGGTTAATCTCTTCGTTCTCCCCAATAAACTGGGGTGATTTATGTCAGCTGAAATTTCTTCCAGCTGGTTCTTTACCGCTATCAGCCTCCCGTCTTCCGAGAGCGTCTGCCTGCCGAAAAACCTCACCCGGAAGTCATTAAGCAACAACTCTTTTAAGGATTTTTTAAATTTATTTTATTTTATTTATTACATTTATATCCCGCCTTTTTTCCTGAAAGGAACCCAAGGCAGCTTACATAATCCTCCTCCTCCTCGCCATTTTATCCTCACAACAACCCTGTGAGGTAGGTTAGGCTGAGAGTCAGTGACTGGCCCAAATAAAATGGGATAAGCTGGAATGTGACAAGGATTAAATAGGAAAATATAACAATCCACAGGATTTTAAAGATGTATAGGGAATTCTTCTGTGGTGTAGACCTGTTTTTGTTTCTGATTTCTCTTTTTAGTAAGTTGTGAATTTGGAAGGCTAAAATAAGACTAAGAGGGAAGATGGAATCCCTTTTCTCGTTTATTTGTGTAATGCAACTGTTTCAGCCTACCGTATTTTTCGGACCATAAGACGCACTTTTTCCCCCCCAAAAAGGAGGGGAAAATGTCTGTGCGTCTTATGGGGTGAATATAGATAAAACCAACAACAAAACCAAAATTTTTTACAGACCTTACTTCCCTCTGCGCAAGGTCCGGCACGCACCTCCTCAGGGTGGTCGTCTTCAGCGGCGGGCAGGGGCTCGGGCCTGCACAAACCCGCCCGGCAGCAGGCCCAGGAGATGGCCTCCGGAGGCGGCGGCAGCAAGGCCCCCCCCGCCCGGCAGCAGCGCCCCCCCGCCCGGCATCAGGCCCACGAGACGGCCTCCGGAGGAGGCGGCAGCAATGCCCCCTCCCCGGGGCCGTCTTTAGGACTGGGCAGGCGCTTGGGCCTGCCTCAAACCTGGTGGCGGCGGCGGCGGCAGCAGCGCCCCCCCCCGCCCGGCATCAGCCCCACGAGATGGCCTCCGGAGGAGGCGGCAGCAAGCCCCCCCGCCCGGCAGCAGCGCCCCCCCGCCCGGCAGCAGGGCCCAGGAGACGGTCTCCAGAGGCGGCGGCAGCAAGGCCCCCTCCCCGGGGCCGTCTTTAGGACTCGGCAGGCGCTCGGGCCTGCCTCAAACCTGGCGGTGGCGGCAGCGGCGACAGCAGCGCCCCCCCCCGCCCGGCATCAGCCCCACGAGACGGCCTCCGGAGGAGGCGGCAGCAAGCCCCCCCGCCCGGCAGCAGCGCCCCCCCCGCCCGGCAGCAGGCCCAGGAGACAGTCTTCGGAGGCGGCGGCAGCAAGGCCCCCTCCCCGGGGCCGTCTTTAGGACTGGGCAGGTGCTCGGGCCACCACAAACCTGGCGGCAGCGGAGACGGCCTCCGGAGGCGGCAGCAGCAAGGCCTGCTCTCCGCTGTGGAGCAGGAAGAGAGGGCCAGTGCCTGGCAGGCAGCGGTGGCGGCGGAGCAGCTCCTGGGCCCTGTTCCCGTCCAGCGTGGGGCAACTGCTCGAACCCCTGCCCCTCTCAGCCACCCCTCCTGTCCCTGCAGCGATGGAGCCGGGGAAGGCTCCTGAACGGAGCTGGGCAAGCCCGACTCTCAGCTGTTTCCCCCCCAACAGATGATTCCCGCCAACAGCAGTTCAATTTCTTTGCGGAGATCAGCTGTTTGGCTGAACAGCCACCCCTCCCCTCCCTGCAGTGATGGAGCCAATGGCTGCGCGCCTGGCCTGGCCTGCTGCGCTCTCATTGGAGGCGCTGCGGCCAAGGGGCGGAGGGGGGCTAGCCGGCCACACAGCTGCCCAGAGGACCAGCCAGCCTGGAAGAGATCAACGCATTGCGGTGGGGGGGGGGGGGAAGAAGCCTCAAGACACCTCAAGTCACCTCAAATCGCCTCAAATCGCCTTAAGTAGCAGCAAAGCCCTGGGACCTCACACAGCTGAATATATTTTGTTACGGTATATTTTTTTAAATATTAAAGTTCACCATTTGGTTCAGAATATTTTTTTCTTGTTTTCTTCCTCCAAAACCTACGTAAGTGCGTCTTATATATTTTTTTCTTGTTTTCTTCCTCCAAAACCTAAGTGCGTCTTATGGTGCGAAAAATACTAAATTGCAGCCTATGTTTGGAGCTTCTGTTGGGGTAGTTCTGATATGTGGTAATGGCCTATTTAAGGTAATTATTTGAGAAACTATATACAGGGATTTGAATTAACATGATATTTTTTCCTTGCTTCAATTCTTTAGCAGGAGCTCCTACACAGCCTGAAAGAGCTGGCTCTGCTTGCGGTTGTTCTAGTGCAGAAGAAATGGTTCCCAGCACCCTTTATAAACGAGTAATAATGAAAGAAAAAAGTGCTAAAACAAAAAAGAATAGCTGTCATACGTCATCTGAGCAGACTTCTCCTCCTAGACTGGTTGCTAGTGAACCTTTCCCAGTGATGGACTTGTCTAAAGACTGCAAGATATCCCCAGCGGTGAATGAAATTTCACCAGTCACTGCCAAGTCTTCTGTGGTAAAAAAAATAATCAAGAATAATGCTCTAGGTTTGGGGGGGGGGGGCGTTATTTCATGGTTATTTACTGAATTATTTGCTGGAACAGCGGTAAGAATAAAATTTTGGCTTGTGTGGCACACTGGACTTTCAGCCTCATCTTTAGAATGAGGCCATTTTGGGTACCACTAGAACCCCTGGAATCTTTCAACAGCTCAGGGTCTTCAGAGGGCTAAGAGGAGGAGGTGTGAGGAAGGGGACAGCACAGAATGCAGTGGGAAAGAAGTATCCTTATTCTGAAGTCTCTGAAGAGATTTTGTACTCAAACGAGTATGGCGGGAAAGGGATATGTTGACTGCTAGCATTTCCTGTCCTTTCCCTTGTGCTTCTTTTAGGATCCTTCAGAGGTAATATTTCTCATTCACACACTGACTTTTTAAAAAAGGGATCTTGGGAGTACCTACCCATGGGAAAGATTGATTTCAATGGATTATCCAGTATCTACATATTCTTTTCCCAGAATGATTCCATGAACAGAATCCAACAGGAAATCCACAACAAGGGGTGGTGGTGGTGGAGAATACTGCCTGTCCTCTAAAAGGCTCTGAAGGGCAAAATTCACCTCTTCCTTGCCATGCCGTGGAGGAAGAGATCCCACATAACTGCTGGATGGAGGTATAGGGGGACAGTGACGTTCTGCTGCTTCCTCTCTTTCTCGCCCACCCATTCACACAAATACTTCTTGAAGGGATCTTGGGAGTGCTTGCAAATGGAAAAATGTTGTTTCAATGGGTTTTTTTTTTCAGCATCTACATATCTTTTCCCAGGATATAGACTCCAGCAGGAAATAAGGATTCTGCCAGTGCAGGGGCAGGGAACCTTTTTCAGCCTGAGGGGCACATTCCCTCGTTGGAAACCTTTTGGGGGTATTTGCATGGCAGTGGTGGGATGTGCCATACCTTGGCAGGACCAGAGCCACACACACATACCTCTCCCTCCCTCCCTTCTCATGCATGCACACACACAAACCATCCATTCAATTTTCCCACCCTTTTTTCTCTGTCTCTCTCCTCCACTTTCCGCCCCCCTCTCTCCCCTTTTCTCTCCCCTTCCCTATTCAGCTGTCTCCCCTATCTGCCCAGCCAGCCCCCTACCCCCACAGCACTTAGGATTTTTTTTAAAGCCTAAATGCTGTGCAGGAGTGGGGTTGGAGAATGGAGAAGGGTGGCCACAGGCTTGATGGGATATCTGTAATTTTTTTCAGATGATCCCACGAGCTGTTTTCCACCCCAAGCAACTAGTGGGATTGTTTGAAAAAAGTTATAGATAACCCATTCCAATGTGGCTATGCGCTCATGATTCCCTTTCAAAGGCATCATATTAGGAGGAAGTGTTAGACTGGGATTGGCTCCTCTTTATTAACACACTATTCATCATCTTCCTTCACCTTCGCCCTATGCCGCTTTCTTAGATTGTAATGGCTTTCTAGAGGATTTGTGTTGCTTTTGTGTTTCAAACAGCATCTGATACAGTATTGGCTCTGAATTGTGTTTATAATCATTCCACTTTACCCCCTTCTACAAACCTAAAAGCAAAAGTTGCATTGGTGGGTCAGCCTGTGCACTGCATCCTCTCCCAACTATAGACATAGAATCATAGAATCATAGAAAAGTAGAGTTGGAAGGGGCCTACAAGGCCATCGAGTCCAACCCCCTGCTCAATGCAGGAATCCAGGTCAAAGCATCTCTGACAGATGTCTGTCCAGCTGCACCTTGAATGCCTCCAGACTGGGAGAGCCCACCACCTCCCTAGGTAGTTGATTCCATTGTCTTATTGCTCTGACAATAAGTAATGACTAATTACTGAGTCATTGAAAGCAAAGAAGGATAGGAAGAAGGCTGGCTAATGGCTTGCTTCCAGCGTTCAACTGTGGAGGGATTGGGAATACTAGTAATGGCCCATAATGAAAGGAAGCAGGTCAGTGTGGTTGGTTGGAGTATAGCCTTTGCAGAAATGGGTGGCACTGCATACGCAATAGAGGATTGATTTTTTTTTTTTTTGCTTCCCTTTTAAGAAGTGCTTGTTCCTGGGTTTAGTGTAGTCTTGGCATTCCAGCTTTTGCGACCTTTCAAAGGTCTGTATTTCATTTTTATGCATAATTTCAATCCTGTGCAACTAAGCAAATTTCAATTTCTGCAAATCTACTTACACTTTTTTGTCTCATGAAAAGGGCCAAGATAATGCATGCGGATACCTCTGGCTGTTTAATATCCTTTTGATATTTAAAGCATAGTTGTACAGGCAAGGCTGTACACCATATAGGCCCTATATAGACATAAAACATAGCCGTAGTTTACTTATTGAACCATGGTTAAGAATTAGCTGTAAACCAGGTTGTAAAACCCATGTTTGAAGTGGGATTTCAAACCATGATTAAGGCTGCAATTGTAAATAGGCTTACCTGGGATCAAATCCCACTGAACCCTGGGACTTACTTCTGAGTAGGTTTGTACAAGTTTGCTATGTCACAGTTGCATCTGCACAGAGAAAACCATAGTTAAGACAGTTTTCCAGCCTCTCTACTGTCTCTTGTCTGCAAGGTGGAAAGCAGGTCATGTTGGTGTTTCCATATATATACTCTGGGCAATGGGTTTATCTTGGTTTAGAAACCTAAACTATGATTTCACTGTACACCTGGTTTCTTCACCAGAGTTAAGGCAACAAGCCATGGTTAGTGCTAACCACGGTTAAACTTTCTGTCTGCACCAGGCCATAGATTCGTTTCAAATTTTAAAAACTGGAATGTGCTACCAGAGCTTACACTGAGTGACTTCAAAACAGCCCTCAATGTTATCTTTCCAATCTTCTTTGCCATTCTAGTTGTTACAGGTAGCCCTACGGGAGAAACCTATTCATAACTCGTATCGAGGACTTGAGGGATTCTTTACAATGGATACAAACTGTCAGCTAGTTGTGATGGACTCGTTTCCTTTAGTATGTACAAGGAGACAATCTCCAAGCAGCAGCATTTCATTTTCAGGTAGTATTGCAGAACTTAATTTATCCAGTACCATATGTTTTGCTTACTGAGCACATCTGCTTTAGGGCATGGTAGCCTCAGTTAAATATTTAAGTGCAGAGAAACCTCTTTATCTGCATGTGCCAGGTCTAGGACATTATGTATAAGTGAATTTGGCATAAACTGGTGTAACTGCCATGCTGAGAAGACACAAGGAAAAGTTTCAGCAGAAAAAACAAAGAGACAAAACGTGCCTGTTCCCTTATGTTTAAGTTGTAAGCTGTGCAACGGTAAACTTGTAATGGGAAATACAATTATGCAAGTCAACTGATAATTCCTTGATTTTTCTTTGAAGCTAAGCTTTGATGAGGCCTGCTTTCTGTTTTAATAACAGTGTGCATTAAGCTCTTTGGGAAATTATTAACGTACCATTAGCAGTCATAAATCAATTGCTCGAGTAAACAACCTAATTGTTAAATGAAAATTAACAAGCTAGCTACTTACCCATCTTAAAAACGTATTTGTATTTTGCTTTTGTGCACTTCTGAAGTAAAAGTTTGGGTGACGGGATTAGGCCTTCCCAGGTCATTCAGAATCAAGCTTGAAGCCTTGGAGTGCTTGTGGACTCCAGGTTGCAGCTGTGGTCAGGAGGACTTTCCACCAAATCTGTCTAGTGAAAATTCTGTGATCATTCCCATTCTACTGGGTTTAAATATTTAAAGACTAGTCATAGGTTTTGGCTGGAGACACAATTTGATGCCAAGACTGTAGCCTTATTCAGGCGTTATATCTCTATAGGGTACAGGAACATATGTGGGAGGCATGGGTCTGCACATACTGTCCACCCTCAAAAGGAGTGGACCTTGCATGTGCTGGCTCTACCCTCCTAAGTTCCCAATTTCCCTGTGTTAAGCGAGGAGATCTGATGGGGCTTCTACATGCATTTGAACACAAGTAGAAGATTCCATGTGACTGGGAACCCTGCCTTATTACAGTTGGGGGTGGGCTGGTATGCACAGCCCATGTGTTCCTCTAGAGCTCCAAAGTTTCCTCTGGAATTTTCCAGGAACAATCCAAAATGCTTATATTGATCTGTGAAGCTGCTAATGACCAGTCCCTAACATACCTCTCTTCCTGTGTCTATTTGAGATCTCTTAGGGTGCAATCCTGTGTTCTCCCTGACTTTGTCCGGGGGGACATAGGATTTGGCCTGGAAGGCGCTGCAGCCTTGGAAATCTTTTTCAAGGTCGCAGCTCTGCGGAGCGCCTCCCCCCCCCATAGCCAACGCAGTTCTTTCTGCGCCGGCAGGAAACCAAAGACGGTCTTCCATCTTCAGTTCCCCGGGGCAGGGAGGAGAGGAGCGAGGCTCTGCCGGATTCTGAGGAATCCAGGTGGTGCTTCAGCCTCTCCTCCTTGTGAGGAGAAGAAAAACATCTAGACGGCTGAAATTGGCCGTGTCGATTATTTTGAAGGCGAGGGGAGCACAGTGGATATCCTATCCGCCGCACTTCTCCCGCCCTGCATAGGATGCCCGCAATCCTCCATGTTCGGAGGGTTACGGACACCCTCATAGGATTGTGCTGCCTGACACACTAAAAACTTTCTCTTTAAATACACTGTTCATGTACCAGGTTTGTACCAGGAGGCACTCAAACTTGTAAGTTCTGTTACAGGAGTGAGCAACATGTGGCCCTCCAGATGTTTCAGCCTACAACTCCCATCGGCCCTAGCCAGCTGTTGAGCCAATGGTGAGGCATGATGGGAGTTGTAGGCTAGAATATCTGGAGGGTCACACGTTACACACCCCTGCTCTGTAAGATACTGGCTTGGATCCAAAATTGGATCTGTGAGTAGAAGAAATTTCTGCTCATGAAAGGGGAGGGCTTCTCTCACCCTCTTGAGCAGATTTTCTCTTGTTCGTTAATTGGAAAGCATGATAAGTTTGCATTCACTTCATTTTGAGATGGTCAGCTGATGAAATAATTCTAATTTGATCTAATCACCTGCTTTGCAACAGACTAATCTGTTAATTCATTGATTAATTTTAATTAGATTTGCATATCACCAAAATCTCAATATATGTGTCTGTTTTGCGATACTGAAGAAGCGGAATATTTTATTTTTTAAATTATCTATTACAATATTTCTATACCGCCTTTCTGAAGCCAACTCAAAATTTCAGAAGATAAAACATTCAAATAAAAACATAGTGGGACACTAACAACAACCTTAAAAACCATAATAATAATTTTAAAAACTAAGTTAAAAAGATGTGTCTTCATCCCCTTCCTTAATGCCAAGAGAGTGGAGACCAGTTGCTCCACAGGGAGTGTGTTCCATTGTTTGGTAGCAACACTGGAGTAAGTTCTTCTCTGTATGCCAGCAGAGGTAGTATCATCAAAAGGGTTGCTCCTGCTGCTCTTAATAACTGAGGAGGCTCATGCCAAGACACATGGTCCCTCAGATAGCCAGGCCCTAAGCCACTGAGAGCTTTAAAGTTTAAAGCCAGCACCTTGAATTAAGCCCAGAAAACTGGCAACCATGCAGATCTTCCAGTTTTGGGGTGATATGTTCATGATACCATGCACCGGTTAGCAGCCTATATTTTGCACCAATTGAAACTTTCAGACACTGTTCAAGGGTAGCCCTATTCAGAGTGCATTGCAATAGTCTAACTGTGAAGTAATCAATAAATGCGTAATTCATTTCCAGAAGAAAGGTCATATCCCCCCCCCATGCTTTATTACAGAAAGCAAAACAGCATCTACAAATAAACTGCCCTTAACAGTTCATTTGATTAAAATTTGCCCTTGCCAATTAAAACTGGGTGCCACCAATTAATCAGCTGAAGATCTAGTTGATTAATGTCTGATTAAACCAATGAAAGTGTGCGTCCTCCTTTTATTTCTACCTGTTGTATTTGAGTGGCATGTACGTTTCACCTTTTTACTGGCCCTATACTTCAAACAGCAGCTTGGCACACAGAAATATAGAAGGTGAAGTATTTCTTGGCTCAGGGGTAACTGGTTGGAAAAGGTTCATCTGCCTAATTTCTGCATGCCAGGTTTTAGTTAAAGGCACAAGGTGAGTGGGGGGGGGGGAAGGCAAGGCTTTGGGATGGAGTGGGCAAATACATTTAAGTAAATATTTTGTGTGGGTGTGTTTAAAGGCAGCTGTATGCTGTCCAAACATAAAAATGCATAACATGAAAATTCGGATTCTCTTAATTGCATTTTCAACTTCAGGGTCTGAGCAGTGGATGAGACACATTAGCTTACGTGAATGTGCTGATGAGTGTGTAGTACAAGATGTCTTGAAGAGGGAGCTCGGCAGACAGTCGAGTAGATCGGGAAGGCAAAGCCCAAGTCCTCGGGCTTCCCTGTCGAGCTTGTCCATGGGTGAGAACATTGCTGAAGTAGCATGTTTTGCACTGGGAACACCAAACTTAATTACTTGCATGAATAAATTTTTCATTTGATAGTGGGGTTTGCTTGCCATGCCTAGTCCCCAGTACCTGAAAATCTGTAAAATGAAAGCTAAGCTTCAATATTTTTCTTGAATTCATAAGAACATAACATAAGAAGAGCCATGCCCAATCAGACCAAAGGCCTATGTAGTCCAACATTCTGTTACCAAAACAACTCATTATATGGACTAAGATTGCCCAGTGGGCACAGAATGGTGACTGACTATTGTATGGGGGGAGACAATGTAAAACCAAAGGAATGGGATGGAGTATCCAGGAAAAGAGCATGGCTGGGTGATTGGAATCCAGCACAGGAGCACTCCATACTGCAACATTTTGTTGCAGATCCCACTTCTAATACCAATTACTACTGGAATACTTTAATTGTATATGATGCAGCAGGAACCTAAGGCTATTCAGCATATTACACAACTACAAAATCTAATTTGCCACTACATATTTTTCATCGTAACCAATCTCAGTTATCTGAGTGCACAAGTATGATGCACATGTTCCCAAACATCTTTTTGTCACATTCATGTTTTAGATTTTTAGAGCTTCATCTAAAAAAAGCCATATCAAGTATGAAGGGGTACTCAAACATTACTTTTATTTGCGGGTCATGATTCATGTCCAGATTAAAGTGGTTTTTAGATTTTGGAGTATAGTGATTAGTGTGCTTGAAAGCACTTTTTGGAACATGTGACATCTTATCTAAAATAGGGAAGGAATTGGATTAGAGATCTTTAGATGAGATTTTTATAACAGGTTATTAACAGCAAATTCCCTTCCATGTTTGTTTCAGAAAATGCTTCTCCAAGACCTTTTTCTGCAAATATTCCCCTTTGCAGAACTATTAAGCACACTCTTCGTCCTTCTTCAGTCCTTGAGTCAGGACACAAAAGCTCAGCTACCTGGCCTTTATCTCGAGCTGCATCTGAAATTTCAGAAATTGAAGGCATTGATATCACTGAGCATGATGATCCTTTTTTGGAATATAGTACTGATCAACAAGCCTTAGAAGATTTAGAAGACGAATTGCAAAGTAATGCAGGTAATTATGCAATATCATTACACTCCCACTCTGAAAGATGTAGTTTTGGTAGCTTGATTATCTATATCATGGTTTTTTTATGCTCAGCTTGGTGTTCTCATTTTTGATTTTTTTCTGGATTATACACAAGGAAGGCCAGGATATTTGAACATAAGCAACAACACTTCTCCAATTCCATTGGTCTTCCCTAGGCCAAGATTGGGCAAAGGAGGAGAAGCATAAACTGGTGGTCCTGGTATAGATTTGTTCTGCTGTGGTCCCTCCTATTTCCAATACTTGGAGCATTCCACTGAGCCACAGAGACAAAGGACCTGCTGACCAGTTGATTGTTCAGCTCAAGTGGATCCCTCTTAGGGATCACTCTCTTCTTCTTTTTTCCTTTGTCTTTTTGAAGGAGAAAAGAAGAGTGGAAAAGCTGTTGATAGGTGTTTGGGTGGAGAAATGATTTGGCCATTAAATTAATCTTCACAGCTCAAAAGATCACATAGTTCAACTCCAGTGTGCTCCCTTCCTTTTCCCTGTTGGAATAAGAAGCAGAGGTAAATGGAGTCAGGGTTAGGCTGCCTGGGAGAAGGAGGAGGACGGGCTTAGGGCATTGTTGTGGAACAGTGGGAGCAGTCCATAGTAGAATTCTTTGTGGAGGGCTTAGAGGAGCATGGAGCAGGGACAAAAAGATGGGCTTGAAGAAATAGGTTGGAGCAGAAATGAAAGAGGTTAGGGTTAGCATGGGGTACTGGTGGGCAGGATGAGCAAGCAGAACTTCAGAGGGATCATTTAATGCATTGCACAGTCAACACTCGATAACTTATCTTTCAATCAATTTGAGCTGAAAGTGGACTGCTTCCAGTGAAAAGCATTGAGTTTTGAGGTATAGGAGTCAGACTAGATGTAGATGGTACTACAGGGATTCCAATCTTTGTGGTGGAATGCCAGTCTACAGGTCATACTGTTTTGAGCAATTCACCGGCCCACAACATTGTGAGTGTCTGAGGGTGCGATCCTATGCATGTTTAGACAAAAAAAGGCCTACAACTCCCAGCATTCCCCAGCCTGCCATGCTGGCTGGGGAATGCTGGGAGTTGTAGGACTTTTTTCTGTCTAAACATGCACAGGACTGAGCCCTAAATAAAACTGACATGTAGATCAGGTTTTGGTGATCTCAGACGCACTCCATTAGTGTACTGTATGTGATCCTCGCTAGCTGCACAGCCACTTTCCCCATCCCTGTCAATCCATGTTGCAGATGAGGAGAATTGCAGGAGGAGTTGGAGTGACACAATCCCTAAGTAGGAACGTTGCACACAACCATGTGCAGTATGGTACCTTTTCCTTTACATGTATTGTTGCTGTCACTTCTAATTTAGCGCTGAAGTGCTGAAATGGTAGAGTGGGATACCCCCACGAGGATATAATAATAGAGGCAGTTACATAGTACAGACCTATATTACACTGGAGAGTTTGTATCAATATTTTTCAAACTGGAGTCTTTTTCTCATTTTTAATAGATAAGATATCACAGTTTGACAGATCTTACTTTTCTGCCTCTTGCTCTATGAAAATTTCAACATCTTAAGTGTTTCCACTGCCTGTTACTGAAAAATACATACAAAATTTCAGATCCTTGGGAAAAATTCAATGGTTTAACCTCTGGAGACTTCAATAGACATTCAAAAATGGCATGTCAAAATCTTCCCGATTTCCATAACCATGGAATAAAAGACTGTAGTAAAGGAGATACCATAAGGTAGGTTAATCATACCATTAAGTTTTAAAAGGGGATACAGAAAGTGTAAAAACAAGCCAGCCCAACCCCCCCCCCCCCAACAAGCTTCTTCATTTTGTGGATGAAAGCAAGTTTCCTTTATATATTTATTTATTATTAATATTTATTTTATCGCCCATCTTGCCGGCAACCGGCATTTCAGTGCAGAATTCTCCCTGCAAACAGTATAGGTCTCCATGGTTGCCAGAGGAATGGTACTGTCATGTAGGTTAATTTATTTTTCCTAATTATTTGCTAATACAGTTTGTTTCCCAGTTATCAGCTCATTTGAGAAATGTTTAATTATACAAGGTTTGAAAGCATTAACCTTTTTTCAGTTTTTGTTAAAAAGAGGGTCTGTCTTCTAATGAGAGCTCTGTCCTGTCACTTTCTTATTCTGCTATCTTCCAGCAGGGCCATCCCAAGGACTCCTTCTGAACCTAATCCTACGTCTGCTTGAAAACATAGAGCCTCCTCCTTTCTCCTGCCCCTCACCCTCCCACACAATGGTAACAAAAATGCCCCACAACCTTTAGGAGGTCTGCCAGGTTATTTTTACACAACATAGATGAATTCTTTGTTGGATGGCTCTGACGGAATTTTTTTTTAATTATTTATTAATTATATTTATACCCCACCTTTTTTCCTGCAAGGAACCCAAGGCGGCTTACATAATCCTCCTTCTCCTCTCCATTTTATCCTCTGACTAATCCTCGTTTGCTTACCTTTGGGTTTTTTCTGTGGCTGTTGGTATTTTGAATTCACAAGTGATGGTGCATTTTAGACTGAAAATCCACTTGTAACTTAGTCATATATATATATATATATATATATATAGTCATGCCTTGGATCGAGAGCATAATTCGTTCCGGAAATGTGCTTGTAATCCAAAACACTCTTATATCAAAACGAAATCCCCCCAAAAAAATTTGTACAGAGATTTTTAATTTAAGCCGTACTACAGTACTTGTATTGCAAGACGTCGCTTGTATATCAAGTAAAAAAAAATTAAATAAATATTTTAAAATGTGCTTGTCTTGCAAAACGCTCTGAAACCAAGTTACTTGCAATCCAAGGTATTACCGTAGTCACAAGGGAATTTTCAGTCTAAAATGCACCATCACTTGTATATTATACGTGTGTGTGTGTGTGTGTGTTATATAGCAGGTATGGTGTGGGGGACTGGGATGGCAGTGAAGGGGGATTTTTAACATTTTCCTCCCTTGCTGACAAAAATCCCCCCTCTTATAGTTGCTGTTTGTCCTGGGAAACACCAATGGGATCTTCCCTCCCAGGGCTAATAGCAACTTTGGGGGGTGGGGAGTGATGACTCTTGTCAGGACCATGTAGGGAAGGACAGGATTAAGCTCCCTTCCTCATGCACTGTGGTCCTGATCATCCCCCAAACAACAATGCAACTGAAAGTAATTGTTTGTCTTAATATGATATTAAAAACACGACCAACATTTGGTCATACTGTTTGGTGTTAATATGATGAGGATGGAACTGAATCACCGTTCAAAAGTAGGGAGAGCAGAGCTCTGGCTTCTACACCAAACCTAGCCCAGATTGTCTCCAAGCTTTGCATGTAGTGTGGGCCATTTGCTCTTCCAGTGGCCATCTGGAGTTTTTGTTCTGAGATCCAAGTGCTCCTACATGGCTGCAGATATTCTTACCATTGAAAAATAAGAAATCTTGTTGCTTCCTCCTGGTACGTTGAGCTGTAGCTATCCACTATATCATCTGTGATGTGGCTGAGGTGGTTCTTTTTCCTCAGTGTAGGGACAGGGTGTCTGTCCTCCTGCTGGAGTTTCCTGCAGTGCAGACAAAGTGCACACAAAGATAAGAAAATGTGTTTTGCCTGTGAAGATTTTTTTTGTGGGGGAGGGGAGTTGATTCATTGAAATTAAGAGAAAAATGTCTTGATACATTTAACAATAGCATATGTGGTTTACAAAAGAAAATGTGGTTGTTAAGCAGTTACTTATTTGTATTTTACCTGGTTGGGGAGAGAGAGTAAATTCCCATGTTTTATATTGCACCATACTAACATTGTATGTATTTTTATATTTTTAATTTTTTGTGTTTTATTTTCTTCGTAAAGAAAGAAACAGGACAATGAAAACGAATTCCCACCTTCCAAAACCTTTTTGAGGGATAGCCAATTGTATGATCTAGGCCAGTCCAAGCCCACTAGAAAGAGCTACAGTGATTACATGTCTCTTTAGCTTCAATATAATTAATTCTGTATATGTATTGATACCTTACTTGCACGTGGGTTTTTGGAGACAAATGATTGAACCTTTTTATAATATTTTATTTTTAGAGTTTATGATGAAAGCCATACAGATGAGGAGGAAGACCAGAGGGACAAGCAGCAGGTGATAGACTTGCATTGAAAAAAAACAGGGATCCAACCTGATACAATCTTCTGTTTCAATCATATCAAATCATCAGGCCAAGGTTCTTGTCTCAAGTGCAGCAGATAAACTGAGCTCATGAGAAAACAAATCTCAAATAAATAAAATGTATGTAGATATGAAAAAAAACACAAATGAACAAAAAGAGTCTGGGGTTTTCCTGTTCCGATACTCCAGTGACTTCTCCTTGTAAAAGATAAGTTATGTTCACACTAGGTATGCTGGCCAAGCAAAGGAAGAATTTTCATCCAGGGAAGATTTGTGGTTTTAAACCTTTCTGGATCCTTGAAACAACAGCCTTGGAAAGTGACCTGCAGATTCGACCTATGTCTTATTATCAAGTTGCTGGTGTGATGTAGTAGATAGAATCATAGAATAGTAGAGTTGGAAGGGGCCTATAAGGCCATCGAGTCCAACCCCTGCTCAATGCAGGAGAACGGATGTGGGCAGCCCAGGCAGTCACCCATCCAAGCAGGATAGTATAAGCTGTTATAGTTCCGAGGAAGCCAATTTCTTCTTTCTATTTTTTGCTCCCCCCCCCCCATTGACACAATTAACATTTCATGGGTCTTGGAAGCCACAGAGCACATTCTTTATTGGGGTGGCTGGGTTTTATGGGTGTTTTTTAGTGTTCATTTTCATTTAATTTACAAATTAATATACCCTGAGGTTCCCAAGTATGGAAAAACTAGCCAAAGCATTCTTGATGTGTGCCTTTTTCAGTACTAGAAGGAGTGATAATTACACAATCAGTTTAGCTTACTGGATGGCCTTAAACAAGTCAATATCTCTCAGGATTGCCCTACCTATAGAGAAATGGTGAAAGGATAAGATGAGATGGAGTTGCCACTGAAAATTCTCTTAAAGCAAAATGTGAAACCAGTTTGGAGGTTCTTTCTCATGCAAAACATCTTGAGAAATTTTGGGGAACACCAGTTCTTTTTTATGCATAGTAAAATTTATCCAGGAGATTTCCCAGATCCCTAGATAAGAATATACTATCACCTACTATATGTCATCCCACCTTTCTTTCAGAAGAAAACATAAGGCAAGTAACAATATGAATGTTTTAAAAAAAACAATCTTAGAACATCAATAAAACTATAATAAACTATTAAGCAGAAGCAGCAGTCGGCCAAAAAGAGCAAGAAAAAGAAAAGAGAAGAAATCCCAGCAGGATAAATAATCAAAATATAATCAGAAGTCACCCACTACCAAATGCTACTCAATAAGAGGCATATGTTTACCAAATGATGAAATGCTTATGGAGTCCGGTAGGTGCCCCTGTGGACAGCATTCCACTTCAATGGTGCCATGACTGAGAAGACCTTCTCTTAGCCACCCACTGAGTCTCAGCCTGCAGAGGGAGTGGAATAGGACTTATGATGATGATCAGATCACACTGAAAAAAGAACATACAGGAGAATATTCCAAGGTCTTTGGGATATAGCAGAAAAGAAATCTAAGGCTACAATTGTATACACACTTGCCTGGGTGCAAGCCCCATTTTACTCAGTGTTACTTGCTTCTGAGTAGACATGTATAGGATTGCACAGTAAAGCTGCAATTCTGTGCCCACGTACCTGGGGAGTAAGTTCCATTGAATTCAATGTGGCTTACTTTTGAATAGACCTGTATAGGATTCCACTGTAAAATAGTACAAATTATGGTCTTATGATTGTATAAAGGGTTGACGTGTGCTACATGATTTGATGCTAGCTCATTTTTGGAAAAGCCTAGGCCTTTGAAAACATGCTATATTTTCTTCTTAAGTATGCCCTGATCCAGTAGAAGGAAACATGCAATTGATGGCTACATTCATGTTTTTTCTCCAGTTGAAAAGCTCAATCTAGGAGCTGGGCCTACACACATGGAGCCCAAGTCAGAGTCTCCCAGTAGCAATGCCAAAGTGATTGGCCACTATTGCAAAGAGAATGTGGCTTCATACCTGTAGTCCTGGCTCCTAGATCAAGCTATTTGTTTTGGGGAAATGTGTATACCTCAACCATTGGAGCACATTTTTCTCCCTGTTGGATTGAGGCAATTGGCATTTGCTGTGGATAGTTACCTATAATATTTTTCCAGCATTCTTTCTGTGATATTACATTGCATTGAAAATCCTTAATTAGAACTGCCATATAGCTGCAGAGGCAAACAGTTTTTGCGTAGTATATCCCTTCCAAATCTTACAAATTTAGAAATGCTTTTCTTGTGCGGTGGCGGTTGGGGATGACATTAAACCAGCAACTTTACAGTCTGGTATCCATGTTCTGCTGTTTTTGCATGGCTATATGTCACATTTTTCAAAACATATCCTTGTGAAGCAGTTTTTATTGCAATTTGTAGATTATTCCATTAAGCACATTTAGACTGCAATCCTATACACACTAACATGGAAGCAAGTTCCACTGGACTCAATGGGGCTTACTTTTGAGAAGACATGTATAGGATTGCACTGTCAGAGTACTGTTTTTGTGATGAACCGTGAAATCTTGTCGAAACATTCCTCTTGCATTAGATAGCCACTTGCATATATATTAAAGGAATAAATCCAGAATTATTTACAGATAGTTCCTGAAGCAATTTAGCACTGTTGTGCATTGCTCTGTTGACAACACATACCCCTTCATCTTAAAATAAGACTCCCTATGGATATTTGAGGATCGTATTTGAGAATTGAAGTAAATAGTGGGACGGGTGGGTGGAGCAGGAATGCTTTGAAATTGGTTTGGTATCAGTTTTGAAATACCATAAATGTAACCTTGTCTTAGGTAGGCTGAACTTACATGGTCATCACCACAAGGGCCCTTTGCTGAAATCCGGCACCAGCAGAGATGGGGTAGGAGGTGACTCCTCTAAAGGCCAATTTTGAGTTGCCCAGTTTTCAGGTGGACCTAAATCCATCTTTGGTGGATGTAATTGTGTTCAACCAAATTTGAAACAAAACTGTCCCATGCTCCCACCCCAACCATCTCCATTTTGATCACCGCTTAAGGCTCCAGTGCAATTTGCCCTTCCTGACATGGCCACTTCTGTGCTCAATGGGCTGCAACTGTGGAGATGGTGGGGGATCTCTCATCCTTCGTCCAGCAGCCGACTCTGCCCTCGGTCTTTGTGTCCTAACTGAGCTCAGCACAAGAAGCAGTGCTGGGGTGGGGATATGCTGCTAGATACTTTTAACATCAGGTGTGGGAGCTCTTGTTTCCCTGTCAGTAGTGCCTGACTTTAGATGTATCATTACAGAAATTAATCACTGAGCAACCCCTATAGTTTATAGGGGGGCCTCAGTGGACTCAGCAGTTAGTATGGGCCCTGAGTCAATAGGCAGCAACATAACTAAAGTTATGGGACCTCTGCAGTCAGCTACACTTGAGAAGCACTTTGCCGCAGAGATATGTTTTATTGACAATGTGTTGATCCATCAGGTAAAACTAATACAACAGAGAAAAAAGTGAAATGTTCATTGATCAGTATGGCTCTGTATAAAAACTGTGAAATAATGAATCACTTTAATGTTCTGTGAATATTAATGCAAACTTAATTCTCACATTTTTTTTCCGTTTCCTGTGTACCATCTTATATCACTAACAACTTTAACTCTCTTTTATTGTTGTCAGAGCTCTCATTTCCCTGTCAGTAGTGCCTGACTTCATTTAGATGTATCATTAAAGAAATTAATCATTGCTGTCGCACAGGGTCTGACATACAGTCCCTGTTTGATAAGTGTTTACCATCTTTGAGTCTCTTGCAGTAAAAAGGCAACTTTTATGATCACAATTAGAATGTTCACTGCACATTAGTGAGAACAAAGAACACTTTTAAATAATTTGTGAAATGAGATGGGTAGTAGCTGCTCCCTTTTCTTATAGTCATTAACCTTTCCCAGATTACTTTCCTGGGCTCTACTGTGTGTATTTTTCCACTTTCATTATTCTTGGTTATACAAAGATCCTTTGGAGTTATGAATTCTTAGGGAATGAAAGTTGTTAACTCCTGAATGTTAAGAAGAAAAAAAACAAAAACCACCTACCAGTTCTCACTATCCAACCAGTCCGGCACAGTTTGTGACGGCATGGGTGAGAATTTCATTTGGTTTGATTTTTGGATAAGAATTTACTAAAATCCACACATTTCTTCTTAAATGAGGCAGAAAGAAAAATGCAAATGTGAGAAAAGCAAAACTGACAGATTTGTCCATCCAGGGAGAGGGTTTTGAATACTTAGCACTTGAGTTTGAATCCCTGTATATTCAGGCATGTTTGTGGTTCTGAATTAGGGTTATCCAAAAACTACAGACACCAATAATAATACAGTTCACAACTATATTGTCAAACAATGTATAATAACAAGAATGAATACATATGTACTACACTTGATCTTAGCCAAAAGGCCGAGAAGCGATATGTACTATAACTACATAATGTCAGTCAAAATCTGTTTCAGCAAATTGCCAAGTCCATAACTATAGATTTGTGTTCTTGGGAGACTTTCTTTTCTGTGCCATTTCAAATTAGTTGTTGCTGGGCTGCCTCTCTTCACGAATGCCAAAACATGTTTACAAGCTATAGCTGACCAACCATTTTGCAACTCTGTTAGGGCCCCTAGTAGTGGAGTATTCTATCACTGAATTAGGGTTGCCACATCTCTTTTTTCTTTTGTGGACTCTCCATATTTAATAGCTGCATGTCAGACAGGCACAAGATGGTCCTCTCCATGCTAGGAATAGCTGCACCTATTGAATTTGGCTGTTACAGAGGGGTGAGAATTTTGTTCGGTTCGTTTGAGAAGAACATATGTAAATGTGCAAATTTCTTCATAAGCAGGACAGAAAACTTGAGATTTGATATTTATTATTACATTTATATCCCACCTTCCATCGTTGTGGGATCTTGCTCCAGCTTCAGCTCCGAAGCAGAAGAGGATTTGGCACAGGGTGAAGGTCTCTCACCTGTGGTTGATTGGAACCAACCAAGGCCAGCCGACCTTGGCCAATCCCCCTCAGGGAACAAGAGCAGGGAGCTGTCTGATGAGGCTCAGCTGCAGGAGTTGGCCTTGGGCAGCGAAACTGACTGGGGGGGGGGGGAAGGGACTTCAGGCTTGCAGCCTTATCAATGCCGCCAGGAGAAGCGCCTGGTGGAAAGGCATGTGGCCAAAAGGAGGCAAAGCAGGCATCTTCGCGCAAGGTACCCGTGCCAAGAATCAGACTCAGACTGAAAACGAGGCCAGGGTCAGGATATATCTTGGAGATTCTGACAGGCTTCCATTTGTAGGAAGCAATGACTCTGATTCCTGGCTCTCGCACTCTGATCCTTGAACCCATCCTGTTGATCCCCTGGCTACCACAACTTTGGGCTCTGTCTCTTGCTCCTTGAACCACAATCTCCTGCCCTCAGAACTTCAGACTGACTTGACTAAATGACTACGGACTTGCTATTTGGACTGGCGCTTGATACATGGCTGTGATTGATGGACTTTAAGTTCTCCCCTCATGAGGTAATGAAGGGGAACAGATTACTTTCTGTGGCTCAGCTATTCTGTAGCAATAAAGACTGTTTAGACCTAAAGTGTCTGGTGTGTTGAGGCTGGGACAGGACAATCGTGAAACCCAAGGTGGCTACATGGGATTTCCAGGTGGTCTCCCCTCCAAACACTGACAAGAGCCAGACCTACTTCGCTTCAGCAAATTGGCTGCCTGAGAAAGCAAAACTGACAGATTAATCCATCCATCTCTACTTGTGACCCATCAAACAATGGAATCAACCATCCAAGCATTTTGGTTTGCCAGGTGCTTGACAATGTGGTGTTAGGTGTATGAACATGAGTACCACTAGGTGACATTGAGCAGAGACTTGATTAGGAGGGGGGGGGGAATGCAGAAGTTGTTCTACCTCGGTATGGAAAACCAGCTCTCTGTTAATGTTTCAGGCACACTTCTGTGTTTTGTAAACTGCAGAGAGGCAGCTAAAATTCAGAGATTTATCAAGTGGGCTGCTGTAGGTGGGTGGTGGACTTTGTTTGACTTGCTGGGACACATGTTGTTCAGGGCTGATCCAAACCCTTCTGCTTTTTACTGGTTGGGTCCCCAATGCTTTTGGACCTTAAAACTTGCACACTCACACCTCTAAGAGGGAAGGGGGAAAGGCTCCCTAAGCCTACTTAGGACCTCTGTTCTAAACTTCTGTCTTGTGCTCTTGTCAACCTAGCACGAACCATCTGTTCTGTAAGTAGGCATGTGTTGACAGCCACACATAATCACAAAACTAAAAAAGCACCAGTATTGGAAGAATACGTTTTGGATTTTGAAGGTGCCCCTAGCATAGATGAATCAACAAGGTATGTGAAAATACAGTACTTGCTAAATGGACACATTTATGTGTCAATTTAAAGAAAGAGGATAATGGAGTAAATTTATTTTAAAAATTGGTAACCCTTTATTATTGGAAGGGTAAAATATATTTCTGTATACAATAAATATGTGTTCAATTTGCTTTGATGTGTTTTAAATGTTTGTATATTTTTGTGTACTTCCTTCTTTTGATAATGCTTCCAACACCACCTAACCCACACAGGGAAACATTAGAACAAAGCACCAGGTCTTTCTGAGTTCTTTTCCTCCCAAACTGGGATGAGATAATGGGACAGTTAATATGGATCACGAAGGTCCTCTGATGGGGGACAATTATCTTACCCAAATTCTTTGGCTGTTTAGGGGAGGAAGGCTCCAACTGCCTCTAGATCCTTTGCTTTGAACTTTGCATTCATTGAAGGTGTGCACTCTTGGGGTGACGGAACTTCACTGAAGATCTAAGCCCTGTTCAAGCATTCTGTACCTGAATAGTTCAAACACACAGCGAGAAGGAGCATGCTAGCCCTGCCCCCTCATTCGTCACCCTCAACTTGTGGAGGGTGACTGTCTGAAGAGGAGAGTCTATTGGTGGAGGCTCTCCACGTGAGCCAGAATGCTGGAAAATCAGCATTCCGGCTCACGTGGAGAGCATCCATAGATAGAGGAGGCTCTCCTCTTCAGACAATTGACCTCCATGAGTAGAAGGTGATGGATATGATGGAGAGGGGTGGGGCTGGAGCACTCCCTCTTGTCACATGATTTCCCCATTCAGGTACAGAATGTCTAAATAGGGCTCTAGACTCAACAGGGTTCTGCTCTAAAATGTAGTGCTAGTAGTATTGTTTATTTAGTTTTATTATTTATTTACATCATTTTTACCCCACTCTTCAGCCAAAAAAGGCTCCCAGAGTGTCTTACAAAGATTAATATTAGACAGTCCCTGCCCTCAGGCTTACCATCTAAGATGAGGATTGCAGATGAGGATTTCAGGTTAAGAGATGGGGACTTACCTAAGGCTGCCTAGTGAGTTCATGGTAGAGACGAGATTTGAATTGGATACTTGCCAGTTTGCAGCTGTCTTTATTGTGCAACACTAGCTTACATGAAATAGTAATCATAATGAATGTGCTTCTAAGTATGCACTTATTTTCCCCCTTCTTGCTGAATAACATGGACAAGCTCCCTCTCTATGGTATAGCCTAATCCCAGCACTGCATAATGTACAGTGACCGTACGCTGCTCAGACCAGGTTGTGAAGTTCACACAGAACAACCAAAGTTTGGTAATTTGTACAACATACTTAATCTCGTTACAAATTAGTTTCTTAGGTTGCTTGATGTTGCCATTACACTGCCAGAGGACATAGACAAAACCATTCTAGGACATGCTTTGATAGCTCCCTTTTTTTGGTTAGAAAACTGACAATGTCATCTGTTTGCCACTTTGGAATTGTGAAACCCACTTTGTGTCCTGATGAGATCTGGCAGAAAACCATTATCTGTGTGCAGAGATTAAGTACGCTAATTAGTAAAGTGCTCCTTCCCTTGCCTTCTAGGTACACAATTGTTTTATTCACTTAGGCATGCGGGCAAAGGGTTACCACAGAAATCTAGAGAGTCTGTATAATTAGCCATTTTCCTGTTTGAAAGAAACACAATACAACCACAGGCAGTGATAGTGGCAGCAACTGTGAACAAACAGTTTAACAACCGTGCTATGCACTGGAAACACAAAGCAGCATTTGATCTCTCAAACAATATTTTTTACCAAATACTCTTAACTTAGAAATAATCATCAAAGTTTCTAGTGGTCTTGATACTTGATTAAACTGAGCATGGGATGACTCCTGTAGAAGATTTATATTATGTGGCTTATTTATATTCATTTATTTATTGGCATAGTTATAAATCAGCTCCCCACTCCGTCGTCACTGAGTGGCAGAACCCATGCTTGGCATGCAGAAGGTCCCAAGTGAAGTTTGATCCTGGCATCTCTAGGTAGGGCTGGAAAAACTCCTGCCTGAAACCCTGGGGAGCTGCTGCCAGTCAGTGTCAACAATTCTGGGTTAGATGGACCCATGGTCTGACTTGGTATAAGGAAGCTTCCTATGTTCCTAAAGAGTGCTCAATGCAATGTTGAGCACGCTTCATGATTTCAATTGATAATCTCTGTTTTAAGGATTTTATTGAAACATTTTAATGGACTTTTTATTGTATCCACTTTGTGTGATTTTTATCTTGTATGCCGCCTTGATAGGGTTCTACCCTTAAAGGTGGACTTGGAATATTTTTAGTTTAGATAGATTTGATACAATAAAAGTTAGAAATAATAAATAAAAATCATAACAAAAGGCAGAGATAAAAACTTCAGGTACAATAAATTCAGAGGGCAGTATTAAAATCAGAGTAGCATTAACTATTAAAAGCTCGGCTGAATAATATTACCATGACCAATTTCCTGAGGGATGCTAGAGAAGAGCTAATGTTACATACCTGGGGAGGGAGTCCCACAGCCGGGGTGCCACTGCACAAAAGGCCCTGTCTTGAGTAGCCACCATCCTTACCTCCCTGGGTGGTGGGACCCGGGCCCCCAAAGTCCAGCCTTACCTTCATCACTGTGTTCAGCATAAGGCAACTTCATATGATCCATTGGAGTGGAGGCAGGTGCTGTTCTCATCCCAAAGGTGCAGTGTTTTACTTTTCTGTATGGGAGGGAATGCTGACCATTTATGTGGAAGAAAGCAAAAGGGTACACTTGGGGTACAATTAAGGTGTGGGCTAAACCTGTTCCCTGCCAACCACCCTCCCCTTGAATTAAGAATCAAGCTTCTACTGGATTACTCCATTCTAGGTTCTGCTTCATCATCATGGACTGTCTTAGAATGCCAAGGCTTCATTTTTAAATATATTGATTGGCAAAAGGTCTGTCATTATGACAGGTATGGTAAATGTGGATGGAAATACTGTATTTTGCAAGTGCTCCTGGGGAGGGATGGGGTGGGATGTAATGCATTTCTGTACACCCCTGCAGGATTCTTGTTGGGGAATTTGGGACCACCATTGGCCATTTCTCTCCCCATCCCCCCAGATGTGAATGGGAATCATAAATGGGTGGAAGTTAAGGCTGAGCTGAAAATTCATAGTGGAGAACTGATTTAAATGAGAGAAAGGTTGAGAGGGGGGTTGAGCAAAAGGTGCATCAGGCAGGCCTGCCATGGCTCATCTTATTTTTTTTCCTGCCAGCTCCAGCAGCACTCCTCCTGGAGACTGGTAGCCACCTCCCCCCCCCCCCGCAGTAGAAGTGTCCTAAATAAATGATTCATTCATTCATTATATTTATATCCCATCTTTTTTCCTGCAAGGAACCCAAGGCAGCTTACATAATCTTCCTCCTCCTCTCCATCTTATCCTCACAACAAGCATGTGAGGTAGGTCAGGATGAGGGTCAGTGACTGGCCCAAAGTCACCCAGTGAGCTTTGTGGCCAAGTGGGGACTGGAACCCAGACCTCTCGAGTCCAAGTCCAACACTCTCACCACTACACTACAGTGATTCTAGATGATGACATAATGTCATGCCCTGGGGACTTCTGTGGGGAAATGCAGGACGCCAATCAAAAGAAGGATTGTGCCACTGCTGGTAAGCCTGCCCCCCACCTCTCTCTCACACACACACTGCTGAAAATTCCCTCCAAATAAGGAGGGAATAAGGCAGCAAAATCAGTGGGGATTTTTTTTTTTTTTTTTTTTTTGGCTCTGTGATTCTCCGTGGTGTAGAGGAGCCGGGGCTCAAAGGGATGCAGCACTAGCACCTTTTTTACTAGCAGGAATGCTGATGTCATCTGTCACCCCCATCAGATTTCCCTGTTGCTTCTGGGTTTAGCAGCAATTTTCACAGTAGCTGGGGGTGGTGGTGCAGCAATGAATTTCCCCAGAAACAATATATTGTTCCCTATTGTAATGCAAAATATTCTGGGGTGACTTGGGCTTCAGTCGGCAATTAAGACCCATTCGCTTTACCAAAGACCTGCTCCTGGAGAGAATAACACTGCTATCACTGGTTTGTTGATATGGATGGATACAGCTGACCAACTTTTTTGGACTCTGCTTGGGGGCATGGCCATGAGGACGGCCATGAGGACCGCCTGCACTTCAAAATTTACCACTACACCACTGGTGTTATAGTGAAAGTAAAGGGGTGCACTTGGGGACAGCACTGCCAGTTTCTGTGGTGGGTGGTGGTGCATTTAGCCCCATGGCATCTGTATCCCAGATTGTACTGTTTAGTCTGGATTTCATTTCTTGGTCCTGCTAGAGCAGTGTTCTCCAACCTTGGGTCCCCAAATGTTTTTGGCCTACAACTCCCAGCATGCCCCAGCCAGCATAGCTGGCTGGAGCATGCTGGGAGTTGTAGGCCAAAAACATCTGGGGACCCAAGGTTGGATAACACTGTGCTAGAGAATTGGGACATTGGAAACTGGTTTTTCACTCTCTTTCTCTCTCGTACTTGTGCATATGGGTGGGGTGACAGCATCATTTAGATGAAAATGTCTTGGGCCTGGCCTGTCTGATACTGTTCAACATATCTGGAACCTTCAAAGTTATAGCAATAAAGGATTTTTGTTCAAACTATTTCAGTTTTTTTTAAAAAATAAATTATTCCTTTCTTTTCAACATACCAAGATGTGGTAGTATATACACATTTCTTTTTAAAAAAAGAAAAAAAAGATGCAAGGTCATTGTCCGAAAAAGTTTACCTTGTAAAAAAACAGAAAGAAAAGCTATTCACTTTATCAAAGCATAATATACAACTGTCATGATTGCATATTATTTTCTGTATTGCTGTGCTGATGTGCACTACCTTTGACAATTTAACAGACATTTATAAGTGCAGAGACTTCAAAAGCCAGCCTTCTTTAGTATATGCAATTCCATTCTGCAGTGCAAATTAAAATTCTCTCAACTGTCTTAAGATAAGCATCACCAACTTACATTTCATATGCTGGAAGAGATGGAGTCTGCTTTGCAAGTCAAAATAACTTTCCCATAGCATATTTTGCATGCTAAATTTTTTCTCCTGCTGAATATGTTCACAGCATTATAATTTTTGGATGGCTTATGGTGATCTCACTCCATATACCTTTTAAACAGACAGTGCTTTCTTCTATGAATATTGCTTCATTAGTGCCTCTTCTTCTCCCTGACTAGAATATCTGTGGGCACGCCTCTTCATAGACATTTTAGAAATCCTCCAAATTTCCTGGAAGAATTATGGACTCTGTTCAGATGTAATCTATTGATGTAAATCTACTAACCTTATCTGTGGTGACCATCTGGAGTGCTCCCCATATAAATCATTTTGTGAGTAGGATTACCTTTTAGGCTTTAAATTTACAATGACAATGAAGGAGAAACTGATATTTCAGTTTATCTGATAGGGCACCATACCCTCCAACATTTCACAGATGAAAATAGGGACACACATGTGAATTTGTAAGAGGCATGGTTAAGCAACATGAAGGTGTGACCAAGAGGGTGTGGCCAGGCAACCTGAGGGTGTGGCCAAGGGTATGGCCAGACAACCAAAGGGCATGGTCAAGTACAAAAGTTATTAGAGGAAACACACAAAATCTTATATATTATAATTATTACATTATTATATTATATATTATTTTATAATATTTTATAAGTGGCTTTTGTAAAAAAAAATTAACCTCACTTAAACCCTTAATTGTTGATATCAGGTGTTTTCATGGGGGTGGGGGTCAGTGCTTTCAGGGCAATCTCTGTTTTAAAATTGTCAGGATTGACACAAATTCAACAGGTGAAGTTTACCCCCCCCCCCAAACATGGAGCTTCAGAGAGAAGGGGAGTTTCTCACATTTCCTTCTGACACTGTAACCTCACCTGTTAGAGGCAAAGAGTCAGCTCTGTTAGGAAATAAAATCTTTGGCAATATAAAGATAGGAATCATGTGATAAATTCCCTCATTCACCTCTCCCTTGGTCCTTTTCTTTTCACGAAGCAGAGGCAGAAGGTAGAGTGCATGCACACACATCCTTGCGTCTGTTCCCTCCTTGCTTACTGTGGGCAGCTGTTGGAGCCTAAGCAGAGCTATTTTAAAGGGGCCATGGGCAAAATTGCTACTAAGCTAAAAGTTTTAGCTTAGCTGCAGTTTTGCCCATGGCCTCTTTAAGAGCCTCCCCTTTAGCTTGCTGGAGGCAGGGGAATTCAGGACTTGGCAGAACAAAGTGAGAAGCCGTGATGGTTTAAAGGTTTTCGGGATGGTCCCAGCATTTTTGGAGCAGTTAGAGACTATGGGGCACAGTACAATGAAGTAGCACAGATCTAAGCAGTGCTTGAATTATGGAAGGGGGAGCTAGGTAGGGAGCTCCATGATGAAATCAGTAGCTCCTGCTGATGTCCCAAAATTTTGACCAATCATCATTTCTATCTTCTTATTACAGTAGGCCAGTTCGGACAATCAAACAGTGGCACAGTGACAAATTATTACAGTTTGGCATTTGGGAACTGATATGCTTTCAACAGATGAACAACCTTCATGAAAGATGCCTGGGTCGCTCACCAGCTATTAGGATTTTCAAATCATGAAATGAAAGATTTAGATGCATAGGTGGGGCCTGCAGGCTGACCCTCCTAAGTCAGGGGGTGGAATCTAGAGCAGGTCAGTGGGTGTAACTCAGCATTTTGAGGTTTGTCCAAGGCAGAACCCAGTTGTTATAATTTTTTTAACCACACTTGCTTGGGACATGTGTTTCTAAACACTTTCTGTAGCCTACTTCTCCCATCTCAAAGAATAGGACAGTCCAGAGCACAGATGACTTGGGGAATTTAGCTCAAATGTTGTACTACTAGGCCCAACACGAGGTTGGTGTATTCTAACCAAAGACTTGGAATGAGTTTGAAAACAGGTGTGTCCTTGAGTGGCAGCCTACTTCCTTGCTACAGGGGGTAATAATCTGGGTAAGCATGTGGGAGGTGTTTTATTGTATAAAAGCCTAGGTCTGCAGCATAGTAACTCTCTCTCGCTTGATGGCTGCAGGGAGCAGAGAGATAACAATGTACTCTGTATGTAGTTCTGATTTAACTCTTTATGTTATGGATTAAATATATTAGAAAGGACCTGAATGAGTAAGGCATTTATTCTTTAATGGATGTGTATTGCTGGACCACTGACACTACTGCTGCTGCTGTCTCTGCTGTGAGATAATTACAAACCGGCTACAACACCAACACATGATTGGCTTGAAGCACACTGGCCATCTCGTGTGTGTGTGTGTGTGAGTGAAAATGCCTTGCTGTGAGTCCAAGGTCATTTTCAGTGCTGCTATTTTTCTCAGCATGCACCTGGCCTTTCGTTTCTTCATACTTATTACGTTTGGTATTGCAGCGTCTTTCCACATTTGCTTTCTTCACCACGACACAACTGAGGCAAACTGGTTCATTTTTCAGCTCCTCCCACCTCAAAAAACAGATATAGCTGGTCCGCAGTCTTATAGGGCATGTCTCAGGCAGGTAAAACCAATAAGTTCCCAGCACACAACCACAACTCAAAGGCACCTTCCACAACAAGTAAGCGTGATAGCATCTCAAAACTCCAAGCCACTTAACAAAGTGGCTTGACTTTGGCTGGATTGTGCACATTTTCCTCTTGTACTACGTGATTATTTCTTTTTAGGAGAACATTCCTACATGACACTTTAGTAACTCCATTAATTTATTCCTTTTGCCAGTAAATCAAATGCCATTCTGTGAAACATGACATCTGAGCTAAAAATGAAAGCTATTAACCTGAATCTATACTGGGTAAAATAAATACATATTCTCAATGAACATGATGAATGGTCAGATTCCAGGAATATTGGTAAGTTTCCTCATAGTTATTTCTCCATTTCATAGTGACACTTATGTCTCTTCCACAGCTATTCTAGATAATTAATTTACTAATGTGGTTGCTGTTGGGATGGGAAATATTTCTTAGATCCTTCAAAATCCTTGACACATGGTAGAGAAAATGACGTTTGAGCCTCTCGGAAAAGATCAAGTATATAATACTCATTATAAAATCTCTCATCTGGTGTGTAGTTAAGAAACCTGGAACTTGGCAGAGTCAGAAGTGGGGGGAAAATTGGATGCTTTTGATCAAAGATGCTTATGGAGGATTATTATACAGGAAAGTATCAAGTAGGTGGTGATAATATGAAATATGAAAGAGCAAAATTGTCACTGCCATTACGAGGGATAATTCCTAGGGTTTGCTGCCTTTGCTGAGAAGTTGGGGGGGGGGGCTTTGTGGAACAGGCCGATATGCGCCCAAAGGTGACACAATTCACCTGTCACCCTTGCCATAGAAAAATCTTCAATCCATCCCAAATTATACCTTGTAATTTAATGTCAGACATCATATAGTGCAGTCTATCGGACCATAGCTCAGTGGCACATGCTTTACATGAAAAAGGTCCCAGGTTCAATCCCTGGCATCTCCAGTTAAACGGATGAGATCAGAGATGCTGCAGAAGACCTCTGCCTGAGTCTCTGGAGAACTGCTGCCAATCAGAGTAGACATTACTGGCTTATATGGACCAATTGATCTGAGATGGTATACAATAACTTCCTCTGTCTACTCATTTTTAAGCATCCACATATAATGACCCATCAGGGTCTCAGTAAATCTCCTTTTTTCCTTGCTGCCTGCTTGGCTAGGATGGCAAAAATAGGAGTGGTGGTGGCGGTGGTGGGGGAATAGTTGTCAAGCACCTGAGGGGCCACAATGTACGGCTAGTGGGCTGCATTTGGGATGTGGAGTCACATTTTTTCTAGGTTTGGTCTAGCAGATAAAGCAGTGGACCTGAGAGATTTAGATTCATATCACACGTCTGCCGTGAACCTACAGGGTTGTTGGGGCTGGATGTGGGTGACCTGATTTCAAAAGCCAGTCTGAGAAAAGTTGGATTTTAAGAACACAAGCAGACAACCCAGAAGTAGGATGAGAGTACAATAGCACCATCCCACTCGTGTTCCCCAGCAACTGGTATACAGATGCATTCTGACTGATATTTCCTTTTAATCATTGCTGTGTTAAAATTGTGCCTTTTGAAATAAGAATGGGATTATTATAAAAGTCACATGCCTTCATGGGCAAGGCAAGGTATAAATTAAAATAAATATGTTCCCTTAAACTAGAGTTACTTACCAAATAATCTTCCACAGGGAAAATAAAAATAGAAATAAGAAATATAAGATTGAATCCGGAAAAGGAAGATCTATACATGGAAGTAGGCATCTGGGTGCTGATTTTTATGCTAGGCTGGAAACTTCTTGAATGTGGATATGCAACATCCATTGACTTCTTGAGGCATTCATAGATTCATAGATCATAGAGTTGGAAGGGGCCTACAAGGCCATCGAGTCCAACCCCCTGCTCAGTGCTGGAAACTAGAGGAGGGGGTCTCCCATCCAAGTAATAACCAGGCCTGACCCTGCTGCTTAGCTTTCCACACTCAGAAAAGCTGAGCCAGCGTGAGCCACAGGCCTGTATCAAGGATGCACAGCATCCAATGTGATCCCCATGTACACTGCAAGATGTCCAACTGGGGAATTGTGGGAATTGGAGTCCAACACATCTGGAGGGCACCAACTTGGAAAAGGCTGACCTAAGACCTTCTGCATGCAAATCATGTTTTCTATCACTGACTTATTTCCTCCCCCTCCATGTTTAGGGCCAGAACCAGCTCTACTTTAGGAAGAGCGAGGCAACCACCTCAGGTGGCAGGTGCTGGAGGGAAGAGAAGCCACCCTGGCTATTCCTCAAGGACCCCATGGCCGTCCCTCTCTGTTGGAGGGCAGAGCTCCATGGCATGGCTGTGCATGGCTCATGACCTGTCCTGCATCCCCTAAACTAGCCTTCTTCTTTCAGGTGGGTGCCTCAGGCAGCAAAACCTCTTGGATCAGCCTTGTTTAGGACCACTTGTTGCCATGCAACACAACAGCTTTGTGTGACTTTCTCTAACTCAGCCGCCAGGCTTTTTATTAGACCAATATTTTATTATCATACTAGAAGGAAGCATGCAAGTTAAATAACCCTTAGTCAGGCATAGGCTTTTAAAAGCAAACATTAAAAAATAAAGATGGCTATTATAAGACCAGACTGATGGTTACACCAGGGGATCTACTTTATTTTAAAGGAAAGAAGCAGGAGGTAGGAGAGCACATGTGGATTAGATTGTTAAAAGGCCTTGCTGAGAGACTTCAAACTATGTGGACACTTCAGAGTCAAAACACTGCATGAGAAAAATATGCATCCAACTGAAAATATAATAACCAAAAGGCATCTCAGTATATCCAGTACTATCTGGTTCTTGCAGAACCCTTGAAAGTCAAGATAAGGCAAAACAAACCAGTAATTGCATTAGCAGAGCTGACAATTAAGGTGGCAAACACTGGTAGAGTCAAGTAAAGTCAAATTCAGTGGTATTACCTAGTGATGAAAGGATAAGCAACTCCTGAAGAGTCTTGTTGGTGAAAATTATGTCTGATTTCATTTGTGAATTTTCAGTCTTATCCTACTTGAATGTCTTTTAGGTCATGCTCACAGTTCATGTGGGTTGAGTTTCAGGCCCAACACACCTACCCAGTGTCCTGCATGAATTGAGTCTAGCAATACAGCTGCAACAGAATGAGGTGGTCAGGTGAATGGTATCACTTTAAGTTACAGGTGAGGGGCACCCCTTTAGAATGCTTCCTCATGTGATAGGGGAAAAAAGCTTCCTGCAAATAGAAAACTAGCACATCAAAGAGAAAACTAGCACATCAAAGAGAGCCAGTGTTGCGTAGTGGTTAGAGTGTTGGACTGGGACTCAGGAGATCTGGGTTCTAGTCCCCGCTCGGCCATGAAGCTCACTGGGTGACTTTGGGCCAGTCACTGACTCTCAGCCTAACCTACCTCACAGGGTTGTTGTGAGGATAAAATGGAGAAGAGGGGGAGGATTATGTAAGCCGCCTTGGGTTCCTTGCAGGAAAAAAGGCGAGGTATAAACATAATAAAATAAATAAATAAATACATACATACATACATAAATGTTCTAGTGCTGCCCTTTGCCTACTATGCTGGATTTCTATTTGCATTCAGTTTTTAAGAGTATTCAATAGTTTGATCCCTCAGCTCCGGTGTAAAGTGGAATGGCCCATTCTAGCACTTTAGCACACTACCACTTTATTCTGCTGCATGTGTAGACCAGGCCTGAAGGTGCACCACAGAACATGCCCCAGAATCCTTAGCAGCAGCCAGGAGTTCCATGGTAGGTACTCAGGAAATGAATCAATATGGGAAAGGATGAAGCACTCTGATGTAGTACTTTGAGTGCCAGACTAGGACTGGGGTTCAAATCCCCACTCAGTAGTGAACTTGAGCCAGTCAGTGGCTGGGTTCAGACAACATGATAACCCATACTCAAGGGTTGAGTATGGGTTGACTGTGGGTTGTCATTGAACTGTGGGTTGTTGAAACATGGGTTATCATGTTGTCTGAACACAGCCAAAATAACAAACCATGGTGAACAACCCACAGTTCACAACCCAACAACAAACCATGGGTTCTCTACACAAGCCATGGTTAACAAGCCATGGCTTGTTAGCGCAGCTGGATTCAGACAACACAATAACCCACATTTCAGCAACAACCCATGGTTCAACAACAACCCACACTCAACCCATAGTCAACCCTTGAGTGTGGGTTATCATGTTGTCTGAACCCAGCCACTCTCTTTCTCAGTCTAACCTACCTCACAGAATTTTTGATGCTAAAAGAGTAGGGATTTTTTTAGATTTCTTAGACATGCTAAGAACACTTTTGCCGAAGTGTGGGATTAAATGTGGCTATCTAAGGGACCGCCTGTCTCATTATGAACCTACCCAGTTATTAAAATCTGTAGGAGATACCCTCTTGAGGTCACCATTACCCACAGAGTCCCATTTGTCAGGGACACATGAAAGGGTTTTCTCCTGTGTCGCTCCCAAACTGTGGAATATGATCCCTCAAGAACTACAAATGGCCCCACTCTCTTGACTTTTAGAAAGGGTGTGAAGATGCATCTTTTTAATTTTGCCTTTTAAATTATGTAGTTGTTTTACTGTTTTTAATTTTCTTTTCTTTCTTTTTATTGTGTTGAGATTTTATTGTTTTAAATTGTTGCACACCACCTTGATGGCTTTTTAGCGAATAAGGCAGTATAAAAGGCAGTATAAAATTTAATAATAAACAAACAAACAGACCCTTAAATAAACATATTCTTGGAAAGTACAAAGTTTCAAAACCAATGCCACAGGAGATAGTTATTTAATCCTTTGGATAGTTTTCTCTGTCTTTTATTGTGTGTGTGTGTAAGCGCGCATGTGCACACACGTGCATGCTTTAGTTCATTAAATTAAATATAAGAACAGCAGACTTTGGCCACTCTTGATTGTCATACAATATGATGGAGGATACAAATGCCCTTCCAGTATAACTCAGAAGAAGCTGAACGCTGGCTGTGATGTGCTGTAACTCATTGCTTAGTGCATAGTGCAGCAGGAGACACGATTTGGCCATAAGCTGAACCCCAGGTGAGTTCAATTTGCGAAGAACAGATAGCGTACCTAGTGGGAGGCCTGGAAACAGGTGTCTACCCTCTTGTTTTATCTCATGATCATGCAGTGTTACTAAGAGAGCATGAAAACCACTTCTGCTGGATACAAAAGATGATTAGGAAACATAATAACTGTACTGCGCACTGGCCTAGAGTATGTGCTGAACAGAATTAAAGCAGATAGTACTTAAAAAGCTGCAGCAGCAGCAGCGACAACATTTTCTAATGGGTAGTGAAGTGCACAGTACTATCCTGGGGAGCAGAAAAACCTAACAGATTTTGAAACATTAGTTGAAGAGGTGGCATTACTTTTACACAGGTTTAAAGGCTTTTAGTGGCAGGAGTGGAACAATCTGGTACAGAGGGAGCTGCATTGTGGTGCTTGGCTACATGAGAGCTGTAATGGCATAGAACACTGTAATGGCCGTGGGGTGGCCTTGTGTCTTACATTACAGATGGCAGTCCTCTGTTTGAAGGGCTGTCCAGTCCAACAACTTGGGAAACAACTTGGGACCATGATATCTGAGAGAGCACCTTCTCCCTTACCAATCTGCCCAGTCACTGAGGTCATCGGAAGACATTCTCTGGGTGGTTCCACATGGCCCTTTGGCCCGACTGTGCCACAGTGTGCCTTTTCCAGAGGCAGAAAACCGCACAAGCACCTCTCCCCTCTCTGGCAGTAAAAATACTACTTCTTCTTCTACTACTACTACTACTACTACTACTGTTCCAAATAAATAATGATTTGCTGCCCTTCTGTCACACTCAAAAACAGGTGCCTGAGGTAGCTGCCTCACTCTGGCCCTGCTTCTACGGGTGCTCTTCCCTTTTGAGGTGAGGTAGGTGGTGACTAAGGACTAGGAGAGAGCCTTATCAACTGTAGTGCTCCAATGATGCAGTTGGGGGGGAGGTTACTGATGAAAAAAGAGGACAAAAGAGGACAGTGCTTTGCATAATATTTGCCTATGCTGATTTATATGCAGAGATGCAAAAATAGAAAATGTTATTATAATTTAAATAGCAATAAAATGCATCTCACCATAGTAGGGAATACTGTGACTAGGGGACTTGTGTGCCTTGCTTGGTCTGCTGTCCAGGTGCTGTGGATGATGGGCAACGTCAAGGCCCGGATCTCCCTTCTGATGGTTCTTTAGCTTTAAACTGGACGTGGACTGGACAGCCCTTCAAGCAGAGGGTGCCTTCAAAAGAGAGGACTGTCCTCTGACAGCCCTTCAAATAGAGGGGTGACCTTTGTAAACGTGCCCTAATGATGGAATGCTGTCCTCGGGAAGGCTCCCTTTGCATTTCGACCTTTGATGCCATTTTAGTAGCAGGCAAACAATTAATTTCCCACCACCACCTCTTCCCTGGCTTTTAAACTGCTGCGGATTTGGTTATATCTGCTGTGTTTTTATCTGCTCTTTTTATTCTGTGTCATGTTGTTGTTTTCCATGTCAAGTGATATTTTGTGTTGATCATACTGTTTTTAAAAAATCTTTTTGAACTTGTCAGCTGCCCTGAGAGGCAGAACAGACATTGTCTAAGTCACACACACACACACACACACACACACACACTGCCTTGAATACTTACTTATTGGGTCTAGTCTAGACATGCAGCAGCAGAATTGCTTATAATGAGGTAGAAGAATGGGCTTATCATTTCAGACTATAGCTGGGGAATCATATTTTTGGGTGATGATGATGATACCTGCAACTGGAAACCTAGCAAGACAGGGAATGGACTGGGATATAGAAACTTTCTCCCTGATGTGCTAGTTTTGTTTTGTTTTTGTTTTTACTTACCACAAGGGTGGTACATGAGAGATAATTTTTAAAAATGGCATCTCTTGCTTGTGGCACTGAAATGCTACAGCACAGTAAGGTGACAGAATCTTGAGGTGTCACTTAAGGCTACAAATGGGAGGAGCCATTTTCGTGCTCCATGCCAAATAAAAAATAAAAAATGGAGGGTGATGTGTTTTTGTTTTGTTTCTTAAATTTTATATCAACTGATCCAAATTCTATGTCAACACTCCTGGAAGGCTTCAGTATAGTATGCAAACTGGGACATTCTACAAATAATAATTCTTCCAGTTTGTAAAAAACACCTTTGCATTATTTGTTCCGGAGTTGCTTGCCCTGGTGATCAATGACCTATGCAGGACAATGAAGCCTTATCTCCAATCACTGGAAATCTCATTCAATCACTTCTCTGGCTCCTGTAGTTTCAGCAGGCATTGGCTCTATCAGTGGGGGCAGAATCTCTTCCAGCCCAACGGCTGAACTGGAATAGCTCTTGGGGGCCTCATCCCAGTGGTGGGCTGGGACAAAGGCAAAAGGAATGGGGACAGAAATACCAGCATATTGTAATTTAAAGATCTTCCTGCCAGTAACAAAGCCTTAGGAGAGGCATTTCAACCTTTTAGAATGGAGGGAAAACTGCACAAAAGCCAAACAATGGGTAATCAGAGGGAAGGGGCGGGGCCAGGGGAAGTGGGCAGGGCCATTTGGGAAACCCTGGAGGCAGGGCCGGCCCAGATATTTTGCTGCCTGAGGCAGAGTACAAGATGGTGCCCCCTTCCATTCCAGGACAGGTACAGAAACCAACTGGACTGGCACTTGAACCTTACTTCAACACTGGCAACAGAGTCCTCCATCACACCTGAGGGAAGCAGGCTAGTTTAGTGGATGTAGAAGAGGCTGTGAGGCACACACAGCTTTGTCCCCCTAAGAGAGCAGAATGGCTAGGGGAGTATCACTGCTGCCTCCTACAACCTGCCACCTGAGGCCATTGCCTCACACTCTGCCTAATTATAGGGTCACCCCTGCCCTGAGGGCCAGATCAGCACCCCTGACCTTTATATTTTCAAGCCTCTCTTCTTGGACATAAGGACCAGAAACTTCCTTTCTTAAAGGTAAGCTGAGCTTCTCAGGCGCCTGTTCCATGCTCAGTCACACCCTGTGCTTTTTCTTCCCTTTCTCAGAATTGCTGCAAACGCACACCACCTTGCCGATAAGGAAGCCATAGGGTGGGCCTGTGTCCCAAAGCTATACAAGTATTCCACTTTGGCTGTGATCCTATCTAGGCTACCTGGTTGGAGTAGGTACCATTGAACTCAGTGGGACTTACTTCTGAGTAAACATGCCTATGATCACACTGTTTATGCTCCTTGGCCGGTCTTATGATGAGGGCAAGGCAAAACTGACACCACATGCAGTAGGGCTAGGTGCTCTTTTTATAGTTCAGTGTTGGTATTGGTATTGTGACAAAATCTGGCATTCAACTCAAATGTGAACACTAGAGATCCTTTCAGCCTAGCAAAATGTTGGTTGTTGACTTGACAGGCCCCTCTTGATTCTTAATGCCAGTGTGGAAGAAGAATTTGCTGTTGTAAACTAGCCCAAGAAACACAAATACTTTCCCAGTCCTGTTTTGCCCCTACTAAGTATATATTTATAAGTTTATAAGAGGAGTGAATCCCAGAGGACAAGAACTGCCTTCGCTTCACTGAAGATTTTTTTCCTTGAAGTCTTTTGAAGACAGATTCCCTTTCACAGATGTGAAGTCTTTGATGTCATGCTATTTAATTTTCCCATTAACATATAAGTATGTAAACGTGCTGGAGCGAGGGCGGGGGAAGGGTGACGAACTGAAACTGCAGGAAGCACGGCAATGAGACACATCTTGAAGTCCTTAAAAGGGCAACAGACTGTCCACTCGGGTCTTTCCCCCCCACATACAGTTCACATTCTTCACAGAGCTCGGTTACATTCATAATAGATATTGACTGGGTTCAGACAACACAATAACCCGCACTCAAGGGTTGAGTATGGGTTCAATGTGAATTGCTGTTGAACTGTAGGTTGCTGTTGAAACATGGGTCATCGTGTTGTCTGATCTCAGCTGCGCTAACAAGCCATGGCTTGTTAGCCACAAACAACCCATGAAGAGAACCCATGGTTTGTGGTTGGGTTGTGAACTGTGGGATGTTCACCATGGTTTGTTATCTCAGCTGGCTTCACCCAAGCGCCTCTTGAAACCCCCTGTGTGATTGTGTAAGTGAAGAAAAGAACTTTGTTCATTGATATCACTTTGATAGTGCACCTAAATTCACAAGCAGCTGCCTAATGCACCCAGATTGTAGCTACATTGCATTCAGTCTGGTGAGACTGTTGAACAACACCTGACAACTTCAGGCAACTCCAACAGGCCCAGATTGGAACGCGGGACCCATCACTCCAAAAGCAAGAATCAGACCAACAAACCCATAGGCCCAGCCTTGCTGCTTGCTACTTGCTGCTTGCTGCCTGGGAGGGACCACCCGCACCACCGGTGGGACTGCTGGCTGCCGCTGCAGGACTGGGCCCAGCCAGGAGCCACCCTACCCCACCTGCAACTGTGGGGCCATAAAGATCCCCCAAAGTGACACCAAAGGGGGCTGCCCCTTTGGGGGAGCCACTTGGGGGTGGCACGAGGGCGAGGGCCTGTACCCCTGCTGATGGGGATATAGGTGGGGCTGGGGGTTTTAAGAGACCCTTCTTTTTGAAGGGCTGGGGTTTTTTTAGGGGTTGATTTTAGGGGTAGGTCTCTCGCCTGATCGGTGGAAGCGAGGGGGCATGTGCCTCTCCCAGGGAGATGATGGAGGGAGTTCTGGGGGGCAAGATATACCACTGTTGAGCGGCAGACGCTGGCAGAACGCTAGGGGCAGGCCACACCAATTAAGGGGGACAAAGAATCGATGCTTAATACCTATCCCTTGTCCCGGGCCTGCCCAGAGCCAAGGGATAACTGGGGGATGTGTGGCTCCTTCCCCCGCCTTGCATTTGCTGTTGTGCAATGCCAGGTCCGTTACCCAAAAAACATCTTCCATCCATGATTTGATCCTGGATGAGGGTGCAGACCTGGCATGTATTACGGAAACCTGGCTGGACGAGGCCGCTGCTCCAACTCTGGCGGCCTTGTGTCCGGCTGGTTTCTCGTATGCCCAGCAGCCAAGGGTTGGGGGACGGGGAGGGGGCGTGGCTGTTATCTATCGGGAGTCCTTGGTCCTTACCAGACTCCCTCTCCGGGAGACCAAGTTTATTGAGTGCATGTACTGGAGGTTGGGTCCCAAGGGCAGTCTGGGGATTCTGCTCGTGTACCGTCCACCCGCTGCACGACAGACTCCCTGGCCGAGGTGCTGGAGGTGGTCTCTGATGTGCGTGTGTTGTCCCCCAGGCTATTGGTGCTGGGGGACTTCAACGTGCATTTGGGGGCTGCCCTCACGGGGGCACCTCGGGACTTCATGGAGACCATGGCTTCCTGGGAGCTGCACCCTGTATTAACTGGACCTACCCATGTAGCCGGTCATGCGCTGGACTTGGTTTTTGTTTCTGGAGAGGGGGGAAATGATCTGGAAATCGGGGGTATATCCATCGCCCCCTTGTCATGGTCAGATCACTATCTGGTGGGGTTGGATTTCTCAATGCCACAACCCCTCTGCAGGGGTGAGGGACCTATTAGGATGGTCCGCCCCAGGTGTCTTATGGATCCGGATGGATTTCTGAACGCGCTTGGGGAATTGGAGCACACAAACGGTAGCTCGGTCGAGACCCTGGTGGACGACTGGAATGCTGCAATCACCAGGGCATTAGACCGAGTTGCCCCGAAGCGCCTAAACAGAGCTCGCGCGGCGCCATAGTTCACTCCGTCGCTGCGAGCTCTGAAACAAGAGGTGAGAAGGCTAGAGCGCCGATGGCGAAATTCCCGCTCCGAAGACGATCGAACACGGATTAGAGCTGCATCTTCAGCCTACCGGGTGGCGGTGAAGGCAGCAAAAAAGAATTTCTATGCTGCCTCCATTGCGTCTGCAGAGTGCTGCCCCAGGAGGCTGTTCCAAGTGGTCCGGAGTCTGGTCGGTCCAGCCGCTCCGGACCCACTGGAACAGTCAAAAGCCTCCTGTGAGGCTTTAGCGAAGCACTTCGCAGATAAAATCGATCGGATTAGGAGTGGGATATCGTACGTCGTGGACACAGGGAGTGAGCGGGAGGAGGCCAATGGCAGACCGGTTTTGTGGGATCGGTTTCGGCTTCTTCCTTCTGATGAAGTGGACAAGGTGCTTTCATCTGTGAGGCCGACCACCTGCTTGCTTGACCCTTGCCCGTCCTGGCTCATCATGAGCTGCAGGGAGAGACTGGGTGAGGGGATCAAGGCGGTGGTGAATGCCTCCCTCGAGGAGGGAGTGATGCCATCAGCCCTCAAGGAGGCAGTAATAAGACCGCTTCTAAAGAAGCCCTCCTTGGATCCCCAGGATTTAAATAACTTTCGCCCAGTCTCCAATTTACCATTTCTGGGCAAGGTGATCGAGCGGGTGGTGGGTGCTCAGTTGAAGGCACACTTGGATGAAGCCGATTATTTGGATCCGTGCCAGTCGGGCTTCAGGACTGGACATGGGACGGAGACGGCCTTGGTCGCCTTGGTGGATGATATGAGGAGGGCTTTGGATAGGGGCGAATGCTCCTTTCTAGTCCTCCTCGATCTCTCAGCGGCTTTTGATACCGTTGACCACGGTATCCTCCTGGACCGTCTGGAGGGGTTGGGCTTGGGAGGCGCTGTATTGCAGTGGTTCTGGTCCTTCCTCTCTGGAAGGTATCATAGGGTAGTTCTCGGGGAGGAGGCTTCGGACCCTCGGCTGCTCACTTGTGGAGTGCCGCAGGGTTCCATCCTCTCCCCGATGTTATTCAATATCTACCTCAAGCCGCTGGGAGCTATCATCAGGAGGTTTGGGGTGCAGTGTCATCAGTATGTGGATGACACGCAGCTCTACCTCTGTTTTAAGTCCTCACCGAGGTTGGCCGTTGAGACCCTGTCCAAGTGCCTGGAGTCAGTGGCTGGCTGGATGGGAAGGAACATGCTGAAACTGAACCCCGACAAGACTGAGGTACTTCTGGTGGGGGACAAGGGAAGGTTAGGGGATGTTGACCTGGTGCTGGATGGGGTACATCTACCCCTGAAGGACCAGGTCCGCAGCTTGGGGGTCATTCTAGACTCCCAGCTGTCCATGGAGGCTCAGGTGGCAGCTGTGAGCCGGGCGGCGCTGTATCAACTCCATCTGATACGGCAGCTGCGCCCCTACCTTCCTAATCATCTGCTCCCATCAGTGGTTCATGCCTTGGTCTCCTCTCGCCTAGACTACTGTAATGCACTCTACGTGGGGTTACCCTTGAAGACGGTTCGGAAGCTACAGCTGGTACAGAACGCGGCAGCTCGCCTGGTTAAAGGCAGCCGCCGGCGGGACCACATCACGCCAGTGCTCAAGGAGCTGCACTGGCTACCAGTTGCTTGCCGAGCTGAATTCAAGGTGTTGGTTTTGACCTTTAAAACCCTATACGGCTCCGGTCCAGTCTATCTCAAGGAGCGTCTCCAGCAACACCAAGTGGACTGCTCAACAAGATCTGCCACAGACGGCCTTCTCCTTGTCCCTTCAGCCAGAGCAGCTAGACTGGTGGGGACGAGGAAGAGGGCCTTTTCTGTGGCGGCCCCCGTACTGTGGAACTCTCTCCCGAGTGACCTCCGCCATGCCCCCTCTCTGCTGAGCTTCCGCTGTTCATTAAAAACCTGGCTGTTCAGGTGGGAATATGGGGTGGATTAAGATTTTTTTTTTAAAAAAATTGTATTTTATCTTGTTTTTATTGTATTTTATCTTGTTTATAATTGTATTTTATCTTGTTTTTAGCCTCTGTACATCGCCCAGGGTGGCCGGTTGCTGGCCAGATGGGCGATTAACAAATGTAAATAAAATAATAATAATAGCAGTTCAAAAATAGAACTCACCCACCAGTAATCTGAAATGGTACACTTCACAGATCCTACCACCTCATTCTGCGTAGATTGGTGCTAGCTTTTGCTGGATTGCACAGCAAACTTATTCTGCAGCTATCTGATCACCTGCTTTTGTATCTGCTCTATCAATGTTTCCTCAAAGGCCATTCTTTAAAATGACAGGGGTCCATATTCTTCCCACAAGGAAGTCGTGATTTTCCAACCTTCTTAACACCACTTCAAACAGCAATTGCTTTCTGTATACCAGTTCACCCAATGGATGGGTGGAGAATATTGGTAAGGCAGGAAGATGATCTGGAAAGTAGAATAAGTTTAGAAGGTCCTTAAAACGTCTGTGAAATGGTGTTTTAAACCCATATTTAGTTTATGTATGGGAATGGAGACAACACCCAGTGGCTGTAGAATAAGAACATAAAAAGAGTCATGCTGGATCAGAGCAAGGGTTCATCTAGTCCAGCATTCTGTTCATACAGTGGCCAACCAGCTGCCCATGGGAAGCCCACAAACAGGACATGAGTGCAACAGCACCTTCCCACCCATGCTCCCCAGCAACTGGTGTACATAGGCACACTGCCCCTGATACTGGAGGTAGCATATTGCCAGCAGGACTAGTAGCCATTGATAGCCTTCTCCCTCATGAATTTTTCCAATCCCCTTTTAAAGCTATCTAAGTTGGTGGCAATCACTACATCTTGTCGAAGTGAATTCCATAGTTTAACTATGCACTATGTGAATGATTACATAGCTAAGGGGTAGAGCGGATGCTTTGAGTGCGGAAAAACACTGGTTCAGTCCCTAGCATCGCCAGTGAAAAGGATCAGGTAGCATCAGGTGATGTGGAAGACCTCTGAACTAGGACATTCAGAGCAGACAACGGTTGGCTCGGTGAACAAGTAGTCTGGTGGACCAGCATTAACCAGCTTCCTATATTCTGATAGACAAGGGCCATGGCTGGATGGAGTAGGAGGAATCTATGGAGCCACCCTGATACATTTTACTATCCTTATCTAAATGTGCCTTGTTTCCTTAGTCATTCTTCAGATAGGTAGTCTCCAAAATCATAGGAACGTAGGTAGCTGCCTTATATAGAGTCAGACCAATGGTCCATCTAGCCTAGTATTGTTGACACTGACTGGCAGGGGGTCTCCAGGGTTTCAGGCAGGATTCCTTCCTAGCCCTACCTGGAGATGCCGAGGATTGAACCTGGGACCTTCTGCATGTTCTCTACCACTGAGCCATGGTCCCTCCCAACTAAGTCCCCTTGGGCAAAATTTGATGACAACACTAGTGTTAAGCAAGAGTTTGGGTACATGTAAAATAGATGGCAGAGCTAGTAACCATTTCTCCCCATTAAAGAAGCAGAATCTGAATATATTGTCAAATAATCTCCCCCCCCCCAACCCCAGTACAAGAGCATAGAAGTAATCTTAATAAATAAGTTTGCAGATGAATGCATCTTTTGCGGATTCAGTTGTAACACAGGAAGGAAAGTGCTGATCCTCAAAACTGTAGCATTAGTGCCTCTGAAGAACTGTTAATAAGGTAGATTCAGCAATTAGAGTAACTAACTTTGCCTGGAAATGTGCTATTAGCAGGATTGTCAGACGTGGCAATAGTGAGGGAAGGAAAATATATATATATAAATTAGGTCCTGGGAGACTTGTGGATTATTCAGAGGTTTCCTCGGCTGTATTCATTAAATATTGAACTGCTGCCAGAATTGCTACTGGAAGTGCCCTGGCCACTGCAGGGGTCAAGTGCTCCTAGGGGTAATGTCCCCGTGTGTGTCATTGGGGGGGGCAAGCACCCAAGCACATGTTTGGTAGGCAGAAGGTCCCAGCTTTAATCCCTGGCATCTCCAGTTAAAGGAAAGCAAGTGGTAGAGCTATGGAAGACCTCAGCCTAAGACTCTGGAGAGCCTCTGCCAGCCAGCCCAGTTTAGACAATAGGCGAAGCACTGGCCCAACACGATGAGGCAGCTTCATCGGATCCGATTTATACTTGCTCCTAAACATGTTGGCCTTCTATGATCCAAAGAAGGGATGCGCATGTGTCAGATAGGGTGGCCACTTACGCATTCCCCCCAAAAAAGAGGACAAAACAAAATCAATCTCCATTACATTTGCATGTGCAAGTTTATATATATAGGGGGACATTTAGAATAATTTAAAATAATTTAAATACAAACACAGTACATCTCGCCATAGTGGGGAAGACTGACTAGGTTACCTGTGAGCCTGCCCAATCTGCTTCCCGGGTGCTAAGTGTGGATGGGCAACTGCTGCTCTCCCCCTTCTTATGGTTCCGTATCTTTAAACCGGACTTGGACTAGACACCTCTTCAAGTAGAGGACATCTTCAAATAGAGGACTGTCCTCTGCCAGCTCTCCAATGTAGAGGACTGTGCTCTGTAAAGCCTGGCCACACCAGCACCAGAAAAAACCTTACCCGCAGCTTCCGAAGGGATGTATCCGAGAGTCTCGAGGGGGCTACTTTCAGCCCCCTGGAGACTCGTGCGCCTTACCTGGCTGCCGCTCGTCCCATTGCTCCACACCGCGCCAGCAGCACGGGGTCCCATCGTGTCATTTCCGGCTGCCAGGAAGTGATGCGACGGGACTCCGCCTTGCGTTTTTGGCATAAAAACCAGGGCAACCTAGCTTAAAATGGCAGCGAATAGCAGCTGGAAATGACGCGATGGGACCCCGCGCTGCCAGCGAGGTGGATCGAGCGGCGCGGGGATTCAGGCCTTCGGGGGGGGGGTGCTCACTGAGAAAAGGCAAGCAAAGGCAAGCACATCCCCCAAAGGTAGGATTAACACCCCTAGCAGCTTGTTGTGTTTGCTGTAAGAGTTCCCACTGCCAAAAGGATAAGCTACCAGGGGAGGCTGGTGACTCCTATCTTGGTGGGGCTCCTTTTCCATTGCAGGTTTTATTTGGAGCTTCATAGGAACCATCCATGGTGCTGAACGCCACCCCCAAAACAGGTTCTCCACCTTGGAACACCAAAGATAGCTCCTATGAAGCTCCAAATAAAACCTGCAATGGAAAAGGAGCCCCACCAAGATAGGAGTCACCAGCCTCCCCTGCAAGCTACTGTTTAGTTTAGGAAACTCACTTGAATCTTCTTCAAAGGGAACTGTTGAGGCAAAATCATCGTTAAATATTGTGTTACATTGTTCATTCTCACTTGTGCATGTCTTTTTTGGGGTGTGTGTGTCATGACAATTATATGCAATCCGCATAATGCTCAGAGTTGTCCCCCCGAATAGTACATTTATTTTAACATACAGTAATACCTTGGATTGCAAGTAACTTGGTTTGAGAGCGTTTTGCAAGACAAGCAAATTTTTAAATATTTTTTTAATTTTTTTTTACTTGATATACAAGCGACGTCTTGCAATACAAGTACTGTAGTACGGCTTAAATTAAAAATCTCTGTACAAATTTTTTTTGGGGGGGATTTCATTTTGATATAAGAGTGTTTTGGATTACAAGCACATTTCCGGAACGAATTATGCTCTCAATCCAAGGCATGGCTGTACATCCCCCTTATGGGTACATTTTCAGCTACAGCAGACAGTGCTTTTCGACTTTAGCTACACTACAGACTTCTACTGTTTTTAGAGTACTTTGATTGTCACCACTTCCTCCAAATTATCCTTGGAATTGTAGCGTTAAAGGTGCTGGGGAATCATTGTTACAGATCCCTAACCTCTCGCCCTTCCCACAGAACTACAACTCCCAGGAAAATAAATGGGAGCCATTTTCCAATGGCTTCTGCGCATTCTGTTCTGTTAACAGATGGATGAAGGAGCCATGTGGACAGAACAAATCCTGCAGTTCCTTTCCATGCAACTGTTGCCCAGTCCCAAGGTTGCTGGGAAGTGACCAGACCACATCTTTGGGCCCACTCACATAGCTCCTTTTTATCCATATGTTATCAGAGTGATGAATGAAGAAATCACAGCAAGGAGCACCCATGACACTTCGACGTTGTTTGAATTGGGACTCAATTATTCGTTATGGATTGGCTGAATGTTCGTTATGGATAATGTTCGTTATGGATTTGCTAAACTGTAGAAAGTTCACACAGAACAGTCAAACAATGGCTTGGGCATCCTCCTGACTGGGCCTTGGGCTCGCACGCGCTCCCTCCTCTCTCTGCATGATGCACTTTCTTATCTCTCACCTCGTGGCAGTTACATCCAGACCAGGCAAACGATAGTTTCTGCAAACCATTGTGTTATGGGGTTGGGGTTACTTTGAATGATCTCTCAAGGGCCCCCTCCCAGCTCTGCAACTCTCGATTCTAAGATTTCAGCAAGTAGAACTATTAGTGCAGATGACTGAGGCAACACCTCTCAAAGACCTGACAATAGGCAGCTGATGGTTGGTAACATTCTATTGATGTGTTTTAGTGGGAGCTGGGCTAGGCCAAGAAGAATAGGTGATGGGGGAGATGACTCACCCCTTTGTCCTACTGGACCAAGGGGAAGGGGTGCGTAAGGTCAGTGTGGACAGCAGGAGGCAGTGGAGGCTGGAGGCTCCAATGTCAGTGGGACGGTGTATCCACTACAGAGGCTACTCTGAACTTTTAAGGAGCTGTCCATGGCGCTGAACCCAGGCCCTCCAAAATATACGTTCAGTGCCATGGATAGCTCCTTAAAAGTTCAGAGTGAAAGCCAGAGTGGATACACCGCCCTGCTGGCATTGGAGCCACCAGCCTCCACTGGCAGGAGGTCAGTCTGTGCTGGAACTTTATCTGAAAAGGAGGCAGAGAGCTGACTTGCTCTCCGCAAGCAATCCTGTGACACGATGGGTTCCCTCGAGATTGGATGGGGAACAGGAAACTGCTGTACTGTCAAGGCTGTGGACCCTCATCGCTCAGTGTGTATATAAACATGAATAAATATATCACAGAAGTGCCAGATGTCTCCAGTGACCTCCTTCTAAGGAAATCAAACCACGAGTAAGTGCTGGAACCCCTGAAACATCTCAGTGCTTGGAGGTGAGGTGCATGCACGTAAAAATAGCTTGTCCCCAAACCAGAACTGGAAGCCTTGATTTGAAGTGAGCTCCCAGCTTGGGTTTCAAGGCAAACTGCGGTCTGCACAAACCAAGAAGTGAGAGAGGAAACCTGAGCGCACAAGGAGAAGAGCCAAAGCATGATCAGGATGGCCAAGCCACATTTGCAGGCCTTTCAGCAGTGGAGGCTGGCAACTCCGAGTCCAATGTCAGCGAGGCTACATATCCACTCTGGATTTTTACTCTGAACTTTTAAGGAACTATCCATGGTGCTGAACCTATTTTGGGAACAGGGTTCAGCAGCATGGAAAGCTCCTTTAAAGTTCAGAATAACATCAAGAGCGAATCTGCAGCCCCACTGACATTGGAGTCATCAGCCTCCACTGCCTTTCAGTGTGAATGAAGTCTTTATGTGAGCTGAGCTTCAGAAGGTGGAGTGAAGAGCAAGATCACCATTAAAACAACAACAACAACAACAACAACAACAGATTACTGTGTGGACACAACTCTAGTCAGAAGCATTTAAGACAACTCATACTGCACAGCCTTCCCCACCTTGGTGTCCTCCAGATGTGTTGGATTACAACACCCAGCATCCCCAGCTGACATGGCTGGCTAGAATTTTTCTGGAAGTTGTAGTCTAACACAACTGGAGGGCATCAGGTTGGAGAAAGCTGCCGTACTGTATGGGTTGCAGCAGCTGTTGTTATGGGCGACTATTCTTAATGCAGCCTCTTTTCCCTTGTATCTTCTTTTTAACTTCCTTTTCCCTAGATGTCACTGTCGCACAGCAGATAGGGGAAAAGTTATCTTAACAAAAATGTGGAGTACATGTGAATGGAAAGCAAGCTGTGAACTGATTTACTTGGCCACGGTTGTCATATCAACAATAAGGTTTCCCCAGCAACTAATGGAATAAATTATTTTAAAGATTTATTTACATATCCTTTGTAAAAATGGACATTACATAAAGTGCATATTATTTTCTCCTTACGGTTATGGGTGTAATTAAAGACAGCTTCCCCAACCATTTTCGCGTTAATACCAATGCCTCTAAATGGGTTTCGTTAATATAATTGATGCCAATGGAATTAATGAAGATTTGCCACTTGCTCCAAAGTGTTGCCGTTTTCTATCCCAACCATTTACATATTTCTAAAGTGTTAGCTTGATTGCTGTGTGTGTGTGTGTGTGTGAGAGAGAGAGAGAGCGAGAGAGAGCGAGAGAGAGCGAGAGCATAAATTATTACTGTACATTTATTTGACAGGATAAAACTTCAGCCCCACACAGAGTGGATTATATATGCAAATTCTGCTGTGTGAGAGATTTAATATATTTCCCAGTCGGGGCTTTGAAGGGGATCTTCTGAGTCGGGGACAGTATTTGTATTGTATCCTCTGAGGAATGCAGTCTCTAGCCATGTGTTAACCCCTCTGAGATTTGAGGTCCCATTGGCTCTCTGGCCCCCACAATGGGTTCACCTGTACCCCCTGGGGGCAGTTCTCACTTCAACCAGCATGGCTGCTGGTGGAATTCTGTCATGCGAAGGACCCAAGGAAGGCCTGTAGGTAACACAGATCGGGTGGCCATGTGTCCTCTTTTACAGAGGACAGTCTTCTATTTGAACTTGAAGGGCTGTCCTGACCCCGCCCTGTTCAAGTCTAGTTTTAAAGATAAAGAAGCAGAAGGAGGGAGAGCGGGATGGGCCTTGAAGTTCTCCATCAACACTTAGCTGCTGGAAAGCAGACTGAACAGGCAAGCACATAGGTCACCAAGTCAGTCTTCTTCCCCAGTATGCTGAAACTGCATTTCTATTTAAATTATTCTCCTCTTTTCTTTATTGGGGTGTGTGCGTGTGTGTGATGTTTCCCTCTTTTTGGTGAAGCATAAGTGGCCGCCATACAGATACTTTGGTAGGCCCAATGACAACAATTCATGGAGTTACACATATCAGCCTCACAATGTCTTGTGGAATATTTTGCAGAATACAGAACATTTTAAATATTTTTTTTAAAGGAAAGGGGAACAGAAATGATCAAGAGCTAGAACACAGCCTACAGGGAGGGGGCATTTTCTGATGGGGTGCCCTGTATGCCAAACTTTATTCTCAGGGAAGCCCAGTGGATGCATCCCTTGGTCTCTTTCAGGGTCTAGGGAAATACTTTTTTTTAAATTGTTCCAGGATTTTAAGTACGGTATTTTCTGTGAAGCTTGTGTCTTCTGTTTTATGCTGTTTGATTTGTTATTACTGCTGGTTATATTTTATTTGTTTTAATACATTATACACTGCCCTAGAATCAATGATGAAAGGTGGTATACATTTTTAAGGTATGTAAGAAAGTAAATAAATAGTTGATACAAATAGTTACTAAGTAAGGGGTACATGATTGAAGTCTATAACATTATGAACAAGGTAGAGAGAACAGATATAGAGAATTCTCTTCCCAAGACCATCCAATGACATTGGTTGGCCATAGTTTCAGGACAGGCATTGAGATATACTTCTTTATCCAAAGCATAATTATCTTATGGAGTTCCTTACTTTACGTTGTGGCAGTGGATGCTAGCTTGGAAAGCTGTTGTTGTTGTTGTTGTTGTTGTTTTAAAAAGGCAAGGAAGACAAATCTGTGGAGGGGAGATCTACCATTACTGTGGTCACTTTTATGTATCAGCAAAAAAAGAGGACACAGATTTGCATAACATTTGCACATGCTAATTTATATGAATTGATGCATACCAGCTGGGCTTGGTGATTTACTGACTTTCAATTTGTCAATAAGGTTGAGAACTTCATCTTTTGTCACCACTAGAGCTCCTGGAAGCTCAAAACTAGGGCATAAAGGTGATAGCCAGCTCCCATTATTTGGCATCTAGTACTTCTAGAATTGTACTTCTAGAATTCATTTAACTATCATGAGCCTAACAGTCTTTGATAGATCAATTCTTGTGGAGGAAGGGGGGGCTGGGTGGCCCGCCACAACCCACCCTTTCCTACCCACAAGACCCCCAGAGATCTCAACCTACCCACAAGACCCCCAGAGATCTCAAGGTGCCAGACTGCCAGCCTCAGCTCTGCAATCCTACTTGAATCTCTGTTCAGGGACTTGCCCTTGACTATAACCTGGATTTAGCTGAAACCACAGAGCAACCACAAACACTATGTGGGGTAAAAACCAAGAAGGTTTATTCAGGTAGCATTTTACAACAAAAGGTGGGAAATGAGGTAAGGACACAAAAATAGAGAGACACTTTGGTACAAACAATAGAGCTACAAAACAATAAAAGCTGATTCCTTATATTTCCAAGACACATACTAGTTACCTGGGGGCAGGTTCCCTTCAGGGTTGGTTTCAGCACAGCCCTGCCACCCGAGGAGACTACTACACCTACCCTAAGGTCCGAGATGGGTAGCCCTCCTCTGGGCTTGCCTTTGCCAAAGCCCTCATTCAGCTAATTTCACCAGGAGCTACCTGGGGCCGGATCCTGAGGCCAGCCCGAAGGCTTGGACCTCCGCGCAGCTTGCTGCCATGATCCACAACAACGACATGACGACGACGACGACAGACAAAAGCCACACCTTGGCAATATACCTTTCCCCCTCCCCTCCTCCTTTCTGTAGCTCTGCTGCCTCTAACCAATCAGGATGAACTTCACCTGGCCAGGCAGGGGGGAGGTGACTCATGACTACAGGGCTTGAACCACATTTGCATACCAAAAAGGCCTAGCAGACATTGAGGCGCCATCCAGAGGAACTATGTACACCCCGCCCCCCCAGCCTCTAGCCATCCCGGTTCACACATGAGGAGGTGTGCGCGTGTGTGTGCAGGCCTCTTCTCCACAATTCTCTATACAGTTGATTTTAAAACATCATCTAAACTAGTAGCCCACCACATCTTGTGGTAGTGAGTTCCATAAGTTAATTGTCTTCCATAAGCTAACAGAATTCCTTATTCTACAAGTTGTCACCTTATATATAAATATGATTAATGTGACTGTGTGTTCTCCCACTTGCGTTGTTGGCTGATTTCGGCTAATTTTTCATATTGAAGGGTGCATTCTATTTCTAGCACCTTTGGGACACTGAAGCAGTATGTCAGATACGCAGAAACTCCTTTGTCTGGACATCATCAAAGAAGAGCATAGGAGCTGCCAGATTTCAATTTTCTCTCCATTGAACCATATACTTGGTGAAGGAGAACATTATACAGCCCAATCCTATACATATCTAAATGGACACATGTTTGACTGACTTCAGTGGGACTCACTCTCAGGTAAGTAAGTGGCCATATGATTGCAGCCCTAGAGAAGTTAATAGGCAGCACTGATATTTACAGAAATTGCTCAACAGCATATATTATCTTCCAGACCAAGATAGGATGGTCTGATGAGTTTTAGTACAAATATATGTAGGAACCATTATTTAGACATTTGTCCTACTTAACCAACATTTAACAGGGTGATTAGTCCTTTTTGTTCCCACAAGGCTCTAAATCAGGGGTCTTCAAACTTTTTAAATAGGGGGCCGGTTCATTGTCCCTCAGACTGTTGGGGGCCCAGACTATAGCCCCCCTGCCACAAAGCCCTCTGCCCCCCAGGGCCCCCCCCCTGCACACCTGCCAGACCCCCCGCCAAAGCCCTCCCTGCCTACCTCCAGACCTCCGCTGCTGCCCAAGCCCCACCCCCCGTTACCCCCCTGCCACCAAGCCCCGCATGCCCCTGCCATGTCCCCCCCGCTGCCACCGCCAGACCCCCCGCCACCCCCTGCCGTACCTGCATCCGCTGCTGCCAAAGCCCCACCGCGCCGTTGCCCCCCTGCCACCAAAGCCCCTCCAGGACCCCCGCTGCCACCGCCATACCCCCCCACCGACCCCCCCCGCCCCACCCCCCCCGCCCCCGCTCGCCACCCTCACCGCACCACCCGCCCCCTCCTCTGAACCCCGCCGCCGCCCGTTCCCCCCCGCAAGCCCCTCCCCCCACCGCCGTTTGCTCTGCTGAAAGCCCCGCCTCCCCCCCCCCAAGTCTCGCCACTTTGTCGTCGCTGCCGCTGCTCCCGCCCCACTGCCACCACCACTGCCGGAGCCGCGTCATTCTGCTGCACTCCGTCGCACTGGACTCCCGCACTCTGTTCAAAAACAGAGCGCGGGGGTCCAGCACGACGGAGCAGGGTCCCACGTGTCACTTCTGCCGCGCCGGAAGTGACGTGACGGGATCAGCGCGGGTGGCGCAGCCCGCGCAGCTGGCTCTCCAGGGAAAGCGAAGAAAATGGCAAGCCCGTTCGGGCCGTAGTTTGAAGACCCCTGCTCTAAATCATATCTGGGGAGGGTGGGGAGAAGAAAACCATTTATCAAAAGTGTAGGAACAGTCTACCATTTCATGAGCTGGGTGGGGGAACATTAAGAAGCTATTAATGCTTATGGTTCAGGACATAAACAGGTAATTAGATGAGAAATTAGACAAAACTAGGAACAGATTTCTCTAGTGAAGCGCAAAGTAGCACTGTACATATTAGTGATGTGTAAGAATATTTATTTATTCATTCATTCATTCATTCATTCATTCATTACATTTATACCCTGCCTTTTTTCCTGCGAGGAACTCAAGGCAGCTTACATAATCCTCCTCCTCTCCATTTTATCCTCACAACAACCCTGTGAGGTAGGTTAGGCTGAGAGTCAGTGACTAGCCCAAAGTCACCCAGTGGGTTTCATGGCCGAGCGGGGTCTAGAACCCAGATCTCCCGAGTCCCAGTCCAACACTCTCGCCACTACGCCACATGGGGAATGAACTGTCCAGCTCAGAAATAATGACATCGACTTGTCATCCCCTTCACCAGTATTCCTCCTTTCCATTTCATCCACAACCTCTCCCCAGGGCTGACCCAAACATTAGGAAGAGTGAGGTGGCTGCTGCAGCTGGCAGATGCGGGAGGCCAGGGAGCAGCAGCATGATGTTGGAGGACAGCACTGTGTAAGCCAAATGGCCTGCTTTGTACCCCTAAGCTACCCTACTGCCCTCAGGTGCAGTGGGGGATGCGGTTCCATTCCATCACCAGTTTTGAAGTAGGATTCAACGGCCAGCCTGGTTAGCTTCTCTACATGGAAAGGGGAGGGTGCCATCTTGTTATTTGTCTCAGGCAGCAAAAATGTCTTGGGCTGGCCCTACCTCTCCTCACCCCAGCTTCTTCCCTAATCCCTACTGCATTCAAACATCCACTCTCTCTCCTTTTCTCAAAATAACATCCCTTGACATATCCCTCTCCAGCTACCAATTGCCTCCTGGCTCTTTTAGCCTGATGCTTACTCCTGCTGTCTTGACTTCCTCTTCTCCAACTCCAGTTTTGATCCCTTCAAATTTGCCCTCCCCCCTGCAATCCACTGTAATGGCTGCCCCCCAAATAGCTGATGTCATCCTCTCTGCCAGATCTAAAGGTCTCTATTCATCCTTCTCGATCAGTCTGCCGCCTTTGATACAGTTGATCACTTTCTCTTTCTTGCCTCCCTTCATGCTCAAGGCAGGCCTCCGTGATTCTATCCTCAGATGGTTTTCTTCCTACCTGTCTTCATAGGAGGGAGCTCTTCTGCTTTCTCTCTTTCAGGTGGGGTCACCCAGAGATCTGCTCTTGGCCATCTGCTTTTCTCTCACTCACTACACCAGCTGTGGGCAAGTTCCAGTGGTTGGGGGGCTGCTAAAACAGGCCTGTGGCTCATGCTGGCTCAGCTTGTCTGAGCGTAGAAAGCTAAGCAGGGTCAGGCCCGGTTATTACTTGGATGGGAGACCCCTCCTCTAGTTCCCTGCATTGAGCAGGGGGTTGGACTTGATGGCCTTGTAGGCCCCTTCCAACTCTATGATCTATGAAATCTATGCCCTCTACATATTGCTCCCTCGGGGCTCCAGTGAGGGCCCCAACTGTCCTGCTGCCACCATGTCACTGAAATGTGGTGTGGCGGCAGCAAAAAGGGGCCGTTTTGCTTTCAAATACCCCTCTTTTTCCTGCCGCTTCCATGTCACCAAAATCTGGCAGCATATCACCAATTTTCCCTGTGAAAGGGGCTTTCCCCCTGCTGTTGCACCGCAGGTTTCTGAACTTTAGTGGTGCGGTGGTGAGGCAATTGGGGGCTGCAAAAAAGGCCAGGGGGGGGGGTGCTACATACCACCCCAGGTGACCTTATCAAATCCCATCACTTGCAATACCACCTATGCACTGATGACACCCAGCATTACATTTCTATCCCAGAACTTTCTCCCTCCATCTGCTCCTTTATCTCCAGTTGTCTCTGTGATATTTCCACTTGGATGCTTCATCATCATCATCATCATCATCATCATCATCATCATCATCATCATCATCATCATCATCATCTCAAATTCAACATGTCCGTGATCAAATTTCTCATCTTTTTCCCCAAGCCCTTCTCTGCATCCTCTCTTTATCTTTTGACATCATTACCATTCACCCTGTTTAACAGGTATAACACTGTGGCTTTATCTTTGACTTCTCTCTCTCCTTCATTGCCCCATATTTCCCTCACCAAATAGTGCTTTAGGCTAAAACCCCCTCAGCTTTGGCTCTTTGCCCCCCTAGGTATAACTATGGCTTATGTCTTGGTCTTGGTTTGACTACTGCAGCCTTTTCTCAGGCCTCCCATTGCAACACCTTGGTCCCCTCAACTCTATGATCTCTCACATGAACTGCTACATGTATATGTGACAGTGATCATCCAACATTTGGTGAATGTTGACATTCAACTGTGTATGCTGACAGTCCCAGATGAATGTTGTGAATATTTCAAAGATTCAAAAGAAATATGTTGACAATCATGGGGCTGTCAATAGTAATAAAATATAGAGTTGGAAGGGGCCTTGTAGGCCTAGTCCACCCCCCCTGCCTAATGCAGGAAATCTAGAGTTAGAGTATCCCAGCAGATGGATGTCCTGCTTCTGACTGAAGACCTCCAGCAAAGGAGAGCAGGCTGGATTTCTCTAGGAAATCATTTCTAGTGCTGATCTACTCTTACCATCAAGATATTTCCCCTCATCTTAAATCAAAACTTATCCTCCTGTAACTTAAGTCCATTCGATCTAGTTCTACCTTCTGGTGCAGTGGAAAAGAAGTTTTTGTCGTCTTCTATGTGACAGCTATTCACCTCTGTATCTCTGAGTTTTCAGATATCCCAAATTTGAACAGCATTGCTACGTGAAAATGTCAGCCATCGTCAAATTTCAGGCATTCATGGTAACTTGTGTATTTTTTAACACTCTTTTTATATAAGAAATAGTGCATTAATGTCATATTGCAAAGGGGAGAAACTTGAAAATAGAAGAGCTATTAGATGAATAATTTATAAGAAAACACTTTTCTTCAACTCATTAAAATGGTCTGACAGTCATAGAAATTTTACAATTTTCTTGCTCAAGATGAAACTAGAACACATGCAAATTATCTTTTTTAAAAATATATTTAAAAAATCAAAATCAAATGTCGCCCCTTTCTCTCTCTCTCTCTTAAAACCTTTAGAAAGAGAAAATAAAGTTACACTGTGAAATAGCACAGATTTAAAAGTTATTGTCACAGTCATCGACTTCATTGATATTTTAGTTCCTAAGAGCAGAGCATTTGGCATAAAAATGCAACAGGTTTTTTTCTTTTTCTTTTTCTTTTATGAATGCAAGACTTTTTGATCTTGATGTGGTGGCTGAGGGTGCTTATCAGCAAAAGTACTTTTGGGGTCTTGTGAACTGTGCGCTCCATTCACCTTAGACTCATTGGCCACATGGGGCTAGTGCGTAGCCTACAGAGATGCTGTTGGCCACATGGTAGATGTGGGAAATTGTGAGCTGCATATGGGCTTTTTGGAGCAGACTCTTATATTATGCTTGCCCCATGGAAGCTGCTGGAAATGCTTTCCTGCCTGTGACCTTCAATATTCAGCTCTACCACACTGAGCTATCTGAAGTTCACCTGCAGTCTTTAAAGTCTCCCAGCATGCTCCTTGCTTCCAGAATACACATGCAGTGCCAGCTCCCCACTCTTCAATTTCCTGACTGTCAGAGCAATAAGACAATGGAATCAACTACCTAGGGAGGTTGTGGGCTCTCCCACTCTGGAGGCATTCAAGGTGCAGCTGGACAGCCATCTGTCAGAGATGCTTTGACCTAGATTCCTGCATTGAGCAGGGGGTTGGACTCGATGGCCTTGTGGGCCCCTTCCAACTCTACTTTTCTATGATTCTATGATTCTATGATTCACCACTTTGCTCAAAGAACAAATAAGCCATCCTTCCATGGACCCTTAGGAACATAGAAAGCTGTAACAGAGGAAACTGATCCTATACCAGATCAGAATCCCTATCCATCTAGGCCAGTATTGTTCACTTTGACCAGCAGAGGCTGCCCAGGGTATCTGGTAGAGATCTTTCATGTCACCTGATTCTCTTTTAACTGGAGATACCAGAGATTCAGCTTGGGAAGTTCTGCTTGCAAGGCCTACCTCTACCGGTGAGGTATGCTCCTCTCCAGAACCTTTAGCTGAATCCCTTAGTCCTTATCTTGAACTGAACTGAAATTTATGTATGTGTAACCACATCCCCCCCCCCATCATCTCTTGTTCTCTTTGCCTCTTCTTCCTCTCTCTTCTGGCTATCTCTCTCTCATAGGCCACTGTTGAGAATCAGGGTGTAGCATTAGAGGGTTAGACTTTGAAGGACCAGGTTCAGATCTCTACCCAGCTGCAAAGCTCACAGGGTGACCTTGGGCCAGCTACTGTCTCTCAGCCTAACCTACCTCAAAGGACTGTGGTCGGGATGAAGAATAGGGGTGGGGCAGGGGAGGCTGGTGACTCCTATGTCGGTGGGGCTCTTTTTTCATTACAGTTTTTGCGGGTTTAATTTGGAACTTCATAGGCACGATCCATGGTGCTGAACTCCATCCCCGAAATAGGTTCACCGCCATGGCGCACCATGGGTAGCTCCTAGGAAGCTCCAAATAGAAGCTGCAAAACCTGTAATGGAAAAGGAGCCCCACCAAAATAGGAATCACCAGCCTCCCCTGGGGTGGGGGAACATGCACAGCTCCCTGAGCTCCTTGAATGGGCAGGATAAAAAAAAAAAATGTAATCTTTAAATTTAGCTGAAAGTGCCAACCTTTTTGCAATGCTACTGTATAAAATGCTGTATGCACTGAATACTGACAGTTCCTTGTGGCGGCAAACTCTGGCCTCATCCATTGTCCATAGAACCAGGGGGTATTGGGAGGCTGCGCCCCCTGTCTCCCAGGATTAACATCACAGCAAGGGGGAGACCAGCCTGACCCCATACATTGGCCAAAGAAGGAACAGCTGCAGGGAGCTTGTTTTGCCCTTCCCTGCAAAAAGAAAAAAAGAAGAAGAAGAAAAAAAGGGGGGGGCTTCTTTAAGAACCTTGTAACTAAGAACTGGTGCCTGAGTGTTGTGTTGCTTTCTTCCTCCTCCCTCCCAATCCCGCTTCCTTTTGTGTCATCATGTCTTTTAGATTGTAAACCTGAGGGCAGGGACTGTCTAATATTAATCTTTGTAAGCCACTCTGGGAGCCTTTTTTGGCTGAAGAGTGGGGCAAAAATGCTGTAAATAAATAAATAAATAAACAAACAGTAACAATGGGCAGTATCCAAATGTGGCCACTCTGCTTACCCAATTGATGTAGCGCTAGCGTAAGTGACCTCTAGCTCAATGCTAATAGCGTACACTGGTGTGATGGGTTTTCTGGGGAAGCCCATCACACCGGCTTAGGCTATTGGCATTGTGCTAGTGGTCACTTATGCTACCACTACATCAATTGCAAGTGCAGCTGGCCCCATTGGATACTGCCCATGAAATAAGAATAATTATCCATGTTTCCACATCATAGCAGCACCATGCAGTAGCTGGAATGCGAGCGAGATAGTTGGTGGTAGCCGCACACATATCACATAGAGCAGCCTTCTCCAACTTGGTGTTCTTCAGCATGGCCAACCATCTGGAAGTAACCAGGTTGGGAAAGGCTGACAAAGAGGATCTCTAGACTAGTACAGAATATTCTTGACAGGGATTGGTGCTTGCCTAGAAAGTCTCCATGCACTTGGGGAAAATCACATGGTGAATGGCTGTCATATGCCCAGAGTTATCGCTTCTACCTGAACCCTTAACTCTACATTCCCAAGGTTTCTGATAAGGAGAACTCTTTTGGTTCAGACCCAGACATAGTCATATTTAGAGTAGACCCACTGAAATCAATGAGACTTTAGTTAGTCATGACAAGTCCCACTATACTCTAAACATGACCCATGACTAAATTTGGATCCAAACTCTATGTGTTTATTTCTAATATTTCTGATTATATGCATTAAACCATTTTTACCTGCATCCTTAAGCTCTGGGCAGACTGCTAGTTTCTTGTGACAGAGTGGATTTTTTGGGTACTTGAATACAAGATATATGTGTGGCTCATGTTAATAGGAGCTGTTATCCTAAGATAATGTGAGGCTATTAATCCTTTTGGCTGCTGTGGCCATTATTTCTAAAGGAGCAGCACTGTAACTACTTTTCTTGACTCCATCCAGTATTAAGAGATACTACGAGAAATTATATTTTTTTGTTTCTGAGAAGGCCATTCTCCTTGAACTTTCATTTACTTTTCTCTTTGCAATTGCAACTTCACATTAGACTCAAGAATTAAAAGACTTGTCTGACTTTAGATTCAGTAGCCTTCTGTTGTTTGTGAGCTACCTCTAGGGATTTTTCACTAGTTTGGATGGCGTCTTCCAGCGAGCTCCCACAGCAAAATTTTTTATAGAAGCTGGTAGTGATGCTTGTGGTGAAACTTTGAGAGTCCTTGGCATAACTTGATATATTTGAAGACAGGCACAGATAGTGGGCAGAACAATCCTGACCCCCAGATCCATAGAAGCAAAGAATCATAAAGTTGGGAGGGGTCGTTTAGAGTTCAACCACCTGCTCAGTGCAGGAATCCCGTTTAAAGCATCCCTGACAGATGGTTGTCCAGTCTTTGCTTGAATACCTCCAACGACGGAGAGCCCACCACTTCCCTAGTCAAATGGTTCAATTATCTGACCGCTCTGACCACTAGGAAGTTTTTCCTGATGTTCAACCAAAATCGGTCTTCCTGTAACTTAAGCCCATTATTTTGTGTCCTACAGTCTTGGATGATAGAGAACAGGTTGTGGCTCTCTTCTGTGTGACCTTTTAGATACTTGAAAAGTGCTATCATATCTCCCTCAGTCTTCTCTTCTAAAGGCTAAACATGCCCAGTTCCTTCAATCTTTCCTCATAGGACTAAGTTTCTAGTCCCCTGATCATCTTTGTTGCCCTTCTCTGAACTCATTCCAATTCATTTGAATTATCCTTAAAGTGTGTTGCCCAGAACTGGACACAGTATTCAAGGTGAGGTCTGACCAGTGCAGAGTAGAGTGGAACTATTACTTCCCATGATTTAGAAACTATACTTCTATTGATGCAACCTAAAATTGCTTTTGCTTTTTTTATAGCCACATCACATTGCTGACTTATATTCATCTTGTGATTGACTACCACTCCAAAATCCTTTTCACACATACTATTTTCAAGGCAGATATTCCCCATCTTATACCTGTGCATTTTATTTCTTTTTCCTGAATGAAGAACTTTGCACTTGTCTCTGTTAAATTTCTTTCTGTTATTTTCTGCCCAGTGTTCTAATCTATCAAGACCATTATGAATTTTCCATTTTGAATTAAGGTATTAGCTATCCAACCCAATTTTGTGTCATCTGCAGATTTGATAAGTGTTCCCCCACCTCTTCCTGCAAATCATTAATTAAAAAACATTGTGAAGAGTACAGGCCCAGGGCCAAACCCTGCAGCACCCCACTCTATACCACTCTACAGTTTGATGAGGAACCATTGTCAAGTACTCTTTGAGTACAGTTCTCCAGCCAGCTGTGGATCCACATAGTAGCTGTGCCATCCAGCCCACACTTAACTAGTTTGTTAATCACATTATCATGGGGCACGATGTCAAATGTTTTGCTGAAGTCAAAATATATTATATCCTCAGCATTTCTACGATCTACTTGTTACGACAGATAATCTGGGCATTAGATTCTCTTAAAGAAGGGAGGCTAGCCCCACACTATTGCAAAAGGTTTGGGATCTTTGGCTGGGGTAAAATGTGTTGGAGCTGTGCGAGTTGGGAGATTTATAATCCTATCTGTGTGCTAACAGACGCCTGAAATTCCACACACAGATCTTCCAGATCTCACCTCCCTGCGCAGCGTGCAGTGTCGGTACCAGTTTGGCCTGCTCAGGCTGCCCCTGTAATCAGACTGCTTCCAGCTTCCCCGTTGCAGATTAATCCATGGAGTCAGGAAACACTCTGGAACACCACAGGTCTAATTCTACCTGTTTATTTACTTAGCAAGTAAAGTTCTACAGAGTATACATTTCCTAGTTACAGTCCATGTTCAGAGTATAAATGCATAGCAAGCATTAAGTCCAGTGGAGTAAGTTGAGCTTCACTCCACCTCAGCAAAGACATTACATTGTTGCAGGAACAAAGTCAAGCAAGAAGAACAAGACCAGGGAAAGCAGTCCACCTTCTCCCTGAGATGGCCTCAGACAGAAAACAAGTTAACACGTCATCAGAACATACAAACCATGTGACCGGCTCATATTGTTCCCACAGCCCAGAATACAAGGATTCTGGCAAGACATAACAAAACCTGTTTACAGAGCCATTCTGTCTCTTCCATGTGTAAACAATGTGCTGCAGCTGGTAAAGTGATACATATCACAACAATTTTGTGATAATAATCATCAGTGATGGTCATATAGTACCTGTTTCCCCCATTGCTCTCCTCAAATGACCCAGCAACATCAGAGTGTACCAGCTCAAATATTCTTGTGCTCACTCTATCACTGTGTTTCTGAATGTTAGTCCTGTGTGACTTAGCCTGACTGCATACTTCACATTCCACATAATTAGAACAACGTTTCATTTTCATGCCCTCACACAGACCCGGCATCTTCTTGATGCTTCTGTAATTTGCATGTGCAAAATGCTTATGGAATAAATGTATACAATCATCATGAGGTTTACAATTTGCATATTTTACACTCTCATCATGTGTTACAAATGGATTGATAACATACAGAGAATTCTGCAAATCACCTTTTGCACAGACTGTCCCTTCACGTGAAATCACACATGTGCTGTCTGAAAAACACATTTCATAGCCATTTTGAGCTAATTGGGAAATACTTATCAGATTTGTGTCCAGTTCCGGAACAAGCAATGCTCTTTGTTGACCCAAAGTAGTAAATTCGATATTTCTCTGATGTTCTTAATCACTGTTAATCACCCTCTTGGGTGCCCACCGCCTTAATTCTTGAAGGCTTGGATGTCCCCCTTGGCATGTCTGGCCGTCTTCTTTGTGCGACTATTACTGAGTGTGTCCTGTCCTTTGTGTGAGGCTGGGGCCTTTGATATGTGAATGGGTGTTATTGATAGGGGGGAGCCTTTTGTGGGCCCCCCCACCTGATTAGCTTAAGACTCTGATTGAATCCTGCCATTGGCCGGAGGCCATCCTTTTGCAGGGCTATTTTTAATTTCTTTTCAGGAGACTCTCTCTCCTGCCCCTTTAGGCCATGCATGTTAATCTGATCATTGCAAGACTTCAGCCACTGCCCATTCATGCCCTCATCTGCATCAGGACTCCAATCATGCTCCATTTGAGCCCTCATTTGCATCTCCTCTCTCTCATTCTGTCAGTCCAACAAGTGGCCCAGCCAGTCATTTCCCACAAACCCAAGCTTATCCAGACTGCTGCTGGGGCCTGTTGTGGTCTTCCTTATGAGCCACAATCACCACCAGATGGTTATGATTATATCTACTCATAACATACTGAGGAAGTTACCTGATCAAAAATGAAATATGATTAGTCTAGCAGGACTTGTTCTTGAGAAATCCATGCTGGCTTCCAGTGATCAATGCATTAGTGTCAAGGTGTCTACAGATCAAGCACTTTATAATCTTCTCTAGAATCTTCCCAGGTGTTGATGTTAGACTGTGTGGTCACTGGTCTATAATTCCCCAGATCTTCCTTTTTGCCCTTTTTGAAGATAAGGCAACATTTTCCCTCCTCCAGTCCTCTGGTACTTCACCCCTTCTCCTGGATTTTTCAAAGATAATAGATAGTGGTTCTGATGGGGTGGAAGCGGGGGAAAACTTGCCCCCGCTTGACACCCCCCCCCGAGCCCCACAGCACTTACCTTCTCCCCGGCTTGGCACATCTCCCCAGAGAGGAGCCGGGGAGAGGAACTTCCGGGTCCCTGGCGCTGAGGTTTTAGCATAAATACAGAAAACAACCTTAAAATGGCCGTGCAGCTGTTTTAAGGTGGTTTTCTATTATATTTACATGGAAAAAGCAGTGCCAGGGTCCCGTCGTGTCAGTTCCTGGAACAGCACCGGGACCTGTCGCATCACTTCTGAGTCCCGGGAAAGTCCACCGGGAGCCTCATGTCGCCGCGGGAGGAGTCGAGCGGTGGGGGTGCTCGCCGAGCACAAGGCGAGCACCCCAACAGGTACACGTACATCGCTGGTCTATTTGCTAGCTCCTTCAACACCCTAGAATGCAATTCATCTGGACCTGGGGAACTGAACTCATTTAGGGTGCTTAGATATTCCCTGACCATCCCTCTGTCAATCTTGAGCTGCGCTCGCGCCCTTCAGCCTGTTTGTCACATATACCAGATGGGACACAGATCCTCTTTTGGGAAAAGACAGCTAAAATAGGAGTCGAGTCGCTGCACTTTCTGAAGAGAACTCAGGAGGTCTTAAACTGGCCAGGTATGAATATTGCAATAGAAAAAGTAATTCATAAATGTAATACATGCCAGTCATATCAGCCCAAGAACAAGAAGGAGCCTATGTGGTTAGATGATGAAATACAAGAGCCATGATATACAGTGGGAAGATGAGATTTGTAGTTTTATCTGCTTCCTGAGAGGACCTGGCTGGGGGGGGGGGATCTCTTTGTGTGTGCATGCTTCACTAGTTTTTGTTTGTTCTGTTTTGAAATTTTCCTGAGAACACTTGGTGGTGGTGGGGAAACCCTCACATTTTTTTTTAGTATTCTTAAGGAAAGCTTGGGAAATATATGGACAGTATCCAATACTGCCTGCCTGCCAATGGGGCCCACCGCTAGTGCAACAGGAAGTTACATTTCCTAAAGCAGTGGTTCTCAACTCTTTTTTTTGCCCCATGCACCCTTTTCACCATATGTCAGAATGTCATTCCCCCCTTTCCAAGATTGTCTGACTTAATCTGTGCCATACAATAAGGTGTGATGCCCTGTAGATTATGTACAATCTGTAGAATTGTAATTTGTAGAAAGATCAGTATTCCAACAGTTTGAGTCTGTGGTCCCAATTCCACCCCCCCCCCCGAAACTCTAAAATCCCCCCGGGGTGGGATTCCTCCCTAGTTGAGAACCCATGTCCTAAAGCAATCAGAAATGAGCCGAATCACTCATTTCTGGTAGAGGGTAGTTTAGCGGAGCTCACAGAAGGGAGCTCCACTGACCTGTCATGTTCGAGAAACTTTGGCTCAAGCTGGCTCAGTTTGTCTGAGTGTGGAAAGATAAGCAGGGTCAGGCCTGGTTATTACTTGGATGGGAGACCCCTCCTCTAGTTTCCTGCATTGAGCAGGGGGTTGGACTCGATGGCCTTGCAGGCCCCTTCCAACTCTATGATCCATGAATCTATGAAACTAGCATTTCGGCTCTTTTCTGGGATTGCTTTAGGAAGCACTAGCTTCCTGTTGCACCAGTGGTGGATCCCACTGATGCAACAGAATGAGTGAAGGAACAGCAGCAGTACTGAATACTGCTTTTTTTGTTTTTGTTTTTTAGATGAGCCAAGTATGAGTTTGCCATAATTAGTGTAAATAAATCATGTTAACTGCCTTGAAAGCCCAACAGCCTGTTCAGATGAAACACCTGAGGAAGTTGAGGGAAGACAAAGCATTTCCCCTACAACCAGCAAAATTTCTCCGAGGGCTTCTGTGCTCTCCTGTATGGTCTCCAGTTTTCATCTAAAGAGAAGTCTAAAGAAAACATTGAGGTTCCCCCCATCAGGAAAAACAGCTGAGGAGTTTCAAGGGAAGTCAAAATAATTTTGATGAGGCCCACATAATTTCTCAGGAAGGTTTCACACGTCTGTAATTTAAGCTGCAGGAAGGTGGATGTAGCTTAAAGACCAAGGTAAAAATTCACACAGAGAGACACAAGGGCATGAACACATACACACAATACCCCTCTCCCCTAATTATATGAGCAGCTCGTCAATGAAACAAGCTGCCTAAAGATATTGTCGAATAGTTCCCTGGAGATTTTGAAGCGAGGCAGGATGTGTTTTAGCAAAGCACTGGAAAAATTACCAATGTACCACATACAAACTGACATCTTAAATGTATTTGACAAACTTTACAAGCTTTGAAAATTTGAATTAGGGTATTCAGTGAAATGCATGGATAACCTCATTTGGTTAGAGAATATCAGGTTCCCTCTTTTATTGCAGGTTTAATTTTACTCCCGCAGTGAAGAGCACTTCCAAGTCTAAACAGGATATATCAGACATTTAAAGCATGCAGAAGCTGGCACATTTGCCACCTGTTACGTTAAATGAATCAGAAGAAAAGTAGATGAGTTTTGCATGCGAGCTTTTGGCTTTTTCTTCCTTTTGATTTCTGGTGCAAACGACCTACAGTTAGGGTCAAACTGCACATCACCTTTAACATGGAGCATGAAGCTGGTCTTTTTTTCCTATGGAAAAGTAAGTGCGGGAGACATGATCTTTTGACCTGATCATGTAAGTGCAGGAGACATGATCGTGACCTTACTGTGTGCACCCTAGTGTGAGCCGAGTAAAAGGGCTTTAACCCTTTGCCCCCTGCTGTGGTGTGTGGTCCCAATCTAGCAATTTGCCCCACATTTGCCATTGGCACAGGGGGGAAAGGTGCTTCCATTTGTTTCAATGGAGGGAGGCTTTTCCCCTATGAAAATTGAAGGGGTGTGGGCCCCCAATCTGGATTGGGTCCACAGCAGGGGGGAAAGGATTAGCTCCCTCACCTCCCATACTGGGGTCCCTATCTAGATCATGTCCCCCACATTTACTTTTCAGTAGGAAAAAAGAAGGTCCCATGCTGAGGACTCTTTCAAACCTGGAGCATGCCCTGGGCTGGTGATGGATCACCAATTGTGCAAGACAGGCCTGCCTTAAAGTGAGCCGTATTCATGCCTGAACTATATCACCCAGCTGGTGCGTCACTCTGATGATGCAGCATCAGCTGTAAATGTGGGCTAACGAGCCTAGAGCAGTAGAAAAACTGGCCACTTGTAACCTGTCACGATTATTTTGGCATTACTGAAAAATATGCAAAGTAAAAAGATATTCTGGGGCATAGCAAAATATGATTACAGATTAACCCAACTTAACTTTCTGAGCAAAAGAACGCATAGTAATGACATAGCATTTGTTTTATTTTGAGAGGTGCACACTTGGCTGAACACTGAGAGCTAGAGAGCTAGCCTCAGGCACCAGCGCCTTGATAGAATGGGGTTGTTTTGTTTGTTTGTAAATATAAAATAAGTAGTTGGGAAAGAGAGACAGTGTTGGGTAACAAAGAGAAGCATGAGGGGGGAATTGAGAATGTAAATAAATTATTGGCTGGGATGAGCATGCATAAACATGCTCGGTTGCTTAAGAAGTGGAGCACTGAGTATCTACACACCAGGGGTGTTGGAACCTCTTTCAGGCTGAGGGCCGAGTTCAGTTTTGGGAAGCTCAAAATTTGGCCTCATTCCAGTGGTGGGTGGGGCCATAAGGCAAAGAGGGGCGGGGCCAAAACACCAAAAACACCAGCATATTCTAGCCTAACACTCTTTTTGTCAGATCAAAATCAATGTTTGGGAAAGCACATATAGTGGAGCTGTGTGTGCTAACTTTTCCTACCCTTGTGCAAGTGTGCTCAGCCCCAATTTTTCAAATCAGAACCCCAGTGCTCCGGGAGGGTTTCCCCTCCCAACCTTCCCTCCCACCCATTTTTTCCATGAAATTCCATCCCCCCATGGGGGGGGGAAGGTCTCAGTTGAAGTCAATTGATACTTCCACCCCTTTTTAACCCGTGTGTGTGTGTGTGTGTTGTGTGTGGTGGAGGGGAATAGAACATTATCTTCCATCCATCCAGATCCATCCATCCAGTGGAGGCTGGTGGCTCCAATGTCAGTGGGATGGTGTATCGACTCCAGGCTTACGTCTGAACTTTTAAGGAGCTATCCACAGTGCTGAACCCTAGGGCCCAAATAGATTCAGCACCATGGATAGCTCCTTTTCCATTCAGACTGAACCTGGAGTGAATACACCACCCATGTGGCTTACGCTGGCTCAGCTTGTCTGAGTGTGGAAAGCTAAGCAGGGTCAAGCCTGGTTGTTACTTGGATGGGAGACCCCTCCTCTAGTCTCCTGCATTGAGCAGGGGGTTGGACTCGATAGCCTTGTAGGCTCCTTCCAACTCTATGATCTGTGAAAACCCCACTGACATTGGAGCCACCAGCCACTGCTCTGTCTGTCTGTCTGTCTGTCATCTGTATTTTTATCCCACTTCCCCGCAAACAAGGACAACAACCCCAAGAGGGTTACACTCATTAAAAATAACACAGAAATAAAAACCACAATTACAGTGACATCAAGTTAAAGCGGCAACATCCATTTAACCTTAAAGTGACCACTTAGGCATTGCCGAAAAAGAAAAAAGAAAAAAGGACATGTATCACCCAGAAAGAGGCCAAATGTGGACACAATGTGCGTGTGCTAATGTATATGTATAAATTGCTTTTTGAAGATAATTACTATGGTTTAAATAGGAAGACAATACTTCTCACCATAGTGGGGAAAGCTGGGACCAGGTGAGCGGTGTTTCTGCCCTGTCTGCTGTCCGGGTGCCAGCTGTAGATGGACAGCTCCAAGGCCCCTGCACTGCTGCCGCCGCTGCTCTCCCTCCTTCGGGTTCTTTATCTTGAAACCAGACTGGGACCGGGACCGTCCTCTGTAAAGCAGGACACCTGGCCACCCTTTTCAAACTGCTTATCAGACTAAGACACCAACAACTCATTAAACCAGGAGTGCACAACTCAAGGCTCTGGGGCTACATGTGTCCCCAAACACCCTCATTGGTCCCTGCATGGGTTCCCTGCCATCTCCCTGCCACTGCCAAGTTCCCACCCCCAGTGATTCTGATACAGGAACACTTATTCCACTTTGATAGCGCTTTCCTCACTGGTGCTAGCCCTTCTCCCAGAGATCCTCATGCAGGTTGCCTTTTCTCTGCCACTTGCTAGCAACAAGGAAAGAGTGGTCTGTATCAGGATAACTGGGATGTGTGTGTGTGTGTGTGTGTGTGTGTGTGTGATGTTGCATGCATTCATATGCATGTGAGTTCATGAGTGTGGCCCCCAACTCCTGTACCAGCATCACATGGAGCCCTCAGGGCCAAAATAATGATGATGATGATGATGATGATGATGATGATGATGATGATGATGATGATGATTAGAACATACGAAGAGCTGTACTGGATCAGACCAGGGGCCATCTAGCCCAGCATTCTGTTCACTCAGTGGCCAACCAGCTGTCCACGATAAACCCACAAGCATTACATGAGTGCAACAGCATCCTCCCACCCATGTTCCCCGGCAACTGGTGCACATAGGCATACTTCCTCTGATACTAGAGGTGGCATATAGCTATCAGGACTAGTAGCCATTGATAGCCTTCTCCTCCATGAATTTGTCCAATCCCCTTTTAAAGCCCTCCAGATTGGTGGCCATCACTACATCTTGTAGACGTGAATTCCATAGTTTAACTATGCACTGTGTGAAGAAGAACTTCCTTTTATCTGTCCTGAATCAGCCACCAACCAGCTTCATGGGATGACCCCATTGGGTTCTAGTATTAGGAGAGAGGGAGAAAAATGTCTCCCTGTCCACTTCCTCCACACCATGCATAATTTTGTACACCTGTATCATGTCTCCCTTTCACCGTTTTTCTAAGCGAAACAATCCCAGCTGCGGAGCTGCCTTAACCTTTCCTCATAGAGGTGTTGCTCCAGCCACTTGATCATTTTAGTTGCCCTTTTCTGCACTTTTTCCAACTCTACAATAACCAACATACAGTATCCAAAAGGGCTGTGCACCCCATGAGTTAAAAACAATTATTTAAAAGAACAGATAATCAAAGGGCCAAAAGCCATCCTGAACAGGAAGCCCTTGACTTTGGTGAAAGTTCTACCTTCAGTGGAATCTAGGCTGGAACCTGTCATGGAGGGAATAGAAACAGGGGAGGCTGGTGACTCCTATGTCAGTGCGGCTCCTTATTCATTTCAGCTTTTATTCTGAGCTTTCTAGGAGCTATCCACGGTGCTCCGTGGTGGTGAACCTATTTTGGGAATGGAGTACAACACCATGGAAAGCTCAGAATAAAAGCTGCAATGGATGAGGAGCCCCACTGACCTAGGAGTCACCAGCCTCCCCCGGATAGAAGCATATCTGGTATGAGCCCAGGAGCCACTGCTTTCGAATAGGTTGTGGGGCCATTCGAGAAATAAAGGGAGGCCTCCAGTCCAAGGAGTGGAGGATTTATTTTCTTTTTGGCTCTTCATTCCTGCCTGGTATCCCCAAGGGTTCTGATGCAGAGAAAGCTCTTTCAGCTTTGTGTTCATAAGTTGTTCAGGCGTGGATCCATGGAAGGTCTGAAGGTGGCTCAGCTCTTTGCAGTATGAGAGGCTCAGAAGGATGATATAGAGAGATAACATTTAGCAGGTAGAAAAAGGGAAGATTTTATTTCTAAACTTCATTAAAATTATACACAAACCCATTCCAATGGTGGAAATGGAATATGCATTGCAGAGGAAAGATAAAGCTGGCCTTAGTTCTTCCCGGTGCGGCTCACTGTTAATACTGTCATTTTCTACTTATTATATTTTATATGCACTCTATTTTAATGTAATGAACTAAATCTTAGGAGGAGGTGTGTGTGTTTTTTTAAGCAACAACAACAACAACACTGAGCAGTTTTGGTTAATAGCTTCTTTTCTCTTACTTGAAGCGTAACATTATTTTCTTGGGAAATTGAACACAGATAAAGATTTTACAGTTTGCTTTGTTAATACATATATTAACCTCTTGCTTTGGGTAGAGCTTTGGCTTTAAATCCAGCAGGCGAAGAGAAAGTATAGTACAGTTCATTTAAAAAAAATTGTAAATTTAAGAACTTCCCACTGTAGAACACAATTCTAATCAGGGTGTCTTGTTTGTGAGTGAGTGTGTGAGAATGTGTAAGTATAGCTATATCGATATAATTTATCCTGCTTTCTACTGGACAAATAACAACATGTCAGCTTGAACTGGATTGCCATCCTCATGATCTCTGTACGTCTATGATGGCTTTACAGTGTAATAAGCAGTATGTGATCTTCTTGTTCTTGTTCTTGTTCTTGTTCTTGCTCTTGTTCTTGTTCTTGTTCTTGTTCTTGTTCTTGTTCTTGTTCTTGTTCTTGTTCTTGTTCTTGTTCTTGTTCTTGTTCTTGTTCTTGTTCTTGTTCCTCTCCTACCAGAGGTTGGACATCATCATGGCTAAACCATCTTTAGATATGACCGCTCTAAACAATGATGCTGTATTGGCCCCAAACCATTCCTTAAGGTTTTTCAGCCAAGACCTTCTTCTTCTTCCTACACTTCTTTTCCTATTTATTTTACCTTCCTCATTCTAAATTATTTATATCTAGCACATTCATACAAGATGGATAAAATCCAAATCCAAATCTGTTTTTGCTCTACAGCTGGGGTGTTGAACCTCTTTCAGCCTGAAGGCCAAATTCCATGTGGTAGAAGCTCTTGGTGGCTGCATTCCAGTGGTGGATGGGGCCAAAGGCAAAAGTGGTGGCAGGCAAAAGAGTAAAAAGGCCAGCATATTTTAGCTTAAAGCTCTTACTCCCTGTAACTAAGCTTTAGGAGAGGCATTTCAACCTTTTAGAATGGGAAAAAACTGCACAAAAGACAGGAAAGCACCAAACAATCGGGGGGTGGGGGAAAGGGCAGGTCCATTTGGGAAACCGTGGAGGGCTGAATTTGGCTCCCTGGCCTGAGGTTCTGAAACCCCTGTACTACAGCATTCTACAGCTCTGGGACCTTGAGAAGGTATGCAGTGTTAGAGGAAGGACACTTGGCACACGGGTGAGGTTAGTACTTCACATGTTCCAGGGCTCAACCATGGTACTAATGCAGGTTTGTGGACTAAGCTTTGGCTCAAATTAAGCAAGTGGTATAAAGATTTAGCCTTAGCCCTTTCTAAAGTATATACTGGAATATAAATTTTAAAATAAAAGATAAACCTGACCTGTAGGGATTGGGCCCTCTCTTCCTACAGAGGAGGATCTGGGAACAGATTGTGAGAAAAAATGGGAAGGAGGAGAAGTTGGAAGGGAGGGAAGATGCACCGGAGTCTCCAAGGCCAGCAGACTTAGAAATAAACTCAAGAGGCAGGGAGGATCAATCGGTGTCAAATTCCGTGGGAAAGCAATCTGAGCTCTCTGATCAGGAGGAGGGTGAATCAAGCATCACTAACCACGGGTCAGACATCAGCTAGGGAGGATGGACCAGCTGAGGAATGCCAGGTGCTCCAAGAGACTGGCCCTTAAGAATAAGGAACTGCCTTAGGGGTGTGGGTAATTTGAGTCTGGAAGGGAGGAGAGGTTCCCAGTTTGAAATCAACTTCTCAACAATAGGGCAATCTTCCTTAATGGCTGGTATTTTAACTAAGCTTGTCTCCTTTGTGATTGACTTGGCAACTCGCTTCTTTTGTAATTCTAAGCCAGTTTGCTAGGCTGGCATCTGTCCTAATAAAGCTTTTCGGTTAGAAGCTGGTGTGTGGATCTTCTTGGAAGGAGGAGGGGAAGTGTGGCCTCTACAAAACCATTCCCATCTGTTTTTATGGAACTTGCTTTGGACATTATTTATTTATTTATTTATTTATTATATTTGTTAATCGCCCATCTGGCCGGTCACCCAAAGCAGGAAGAGTATGGAATGACATGGATTTGTTCGAAGGGAGAAGTCAAGTCCCCCTTTTCAAGTCTCTACTTTTCCACTGGGATGAAACCTGTGAATTGCATCACATTTGGTAGTCACACATCTTAGCATGGGGGAGCTTTGTGGCTTCCCCTTTCAGATACTGCACTTGTGTATTCTAGGGATGGATGGATCTGCCAATATTTCTCATTTTTCCACTTTTAAGTTTAGTTCATCTCGAACTTTGAGAATTTCTTCAGTCTTAAGTTTGCTTCATCCTGAACATTGAGATTTTTTTTTTAATTAGTGCATTTTAAAAACAATGATTGCCTTTTTTGTTCTTATTGAAACGTTTGTGTAAACCATCCTGGGATCTTTATTTTATTTTATTTTATTTGGGATGAAGGGTGCTATATAAATTCCATAAATAAATAAAGTTGTCTTCAACTCTGAAGCAATCTTAGATATGTTTTACCCATTATTCACCCTCTTGGCCAGGAGTGGGCCCCTTGTTGCCTCCAGATGTTTTGGCTTACAGCTCCAATCAGCCCTAGCTAGGGTGCTCATGTGTCCGAATTTACAGAGAACTGTCCTCCATTTGAAAAGCTGTCAGAGGACGGTGCTATATTTGAAGGGCTCTTCAGTCCAAGCTGGGTTTCAAGATAACAAACCCTATGAAGGGAGAGCAGCAGGGGCCTCGGAGTTGCCCATCAATAGCTAGGCTGATGAGGTGCACAGGGCACCTGGTTGCAATCTTCCGCACTTGAGATGTGTTGTATTTCTATTTCAGTTACAGCAATTATTTCTAGATATGCATGTATACATATAAATCAGCACATGCAAATTTTATGCAGATCTGCATCTTCCTTTGCCCTCTTTTTCTGGGATGCATTTCCTCTTTTTGGGCAATGTGTAAGTGGCCACTCCTAGCCCTGGCAAGCATTGCCAATCATCGGGGTTGGGAGTTGTAGGCCAAAACATCTGGAGGGCCACAGGTTGTGTCCACCCCTGTTTAGCTATGTGACCTAGCCATCCACTTTTCAACAAAGCCTCTCGCTCATTGGGTCTGGAAGTCAAAACCTATTGGGTTTGATTCTGGATTCTTCTCTCTGCTGGAAACTGATCCTTAGTTATTAGGTAGCCCATAGGCTTCCTGTCTGTCTAACCTTTCTTCATGGTAACATTGCAACTGATCCAACACTTCTCTTACATATATAATAAACAGAGACATACAAGAGAAACAGATTTTGCTTGAGGGAGCCCTTGGGGTGAATTTATAGCCAATTTACTCCAGCAGAGCCAACATAAAGTGATCCTATAAAAGTAACTCAAGGAAGAGCCTGCTAGTGGAAGAAGTACCATTTTTGAAAATATACTTGCCAGGGTAAGTATACATGATGACTGTCATGATAACTGATCACTCAGAGGGTGTCTGCTTCAACAGCAAGTCATTGTAAATCAACCCTTCCCCCTATTTTCACCATCTCTTTGATTTAATGAATAGGAACATAAGAAACAAGTGGGCCCAGCAACAAAACGTTGTAGTGTTCCTGTTCAGTGCTCCAGCCATCTCTTCCATTCCATCCCCCCCCTCCTTGGTTTTCTGTTTTCCTCCTCCAACAGTCAGCATTCCATCGTAGGGTGGCCATGTGTCCTCTTTTACAAAGAATGGTCCTATATTTGAAAGGCTGTCAGTGGACTGTCCCTATTTGAAGGCATCCTCTGATGGAAAGGGCTGTCCCATCCAATTCCAGTTAAAAAAATATAGAAAACCATAAGAACTGTTGATTTCAGGCAGCAAAATATCCTTACGCTACAGTCCAAACACACTCTATCTTCTGGAGTGGAAAAAGAGTCCCTTTTGGTCCTGACAGCCTAAACAGAAGAAGGGGTGGAAGAAAGGCTTCCATCTAGAGCAATAGAAAGAAGTTCCAGTTACTACCTGTCCACTGAGGCTTCCTGCAGTGAATTTCAGCTGTTGCTCTGGTGGAGGCAGAAGGCGCTTAAGAGGTCTGCATGCCAAGTCCAGCTTGGACGTATATCTCTCTCAGCCCACTCCTGACACACACTCAATTGCTAAAACTCTTGGTTTTTATACCCTTTCTCCTGCCTTCTTGGAGATATGAGAGCAGTGGGGTGGTCTTTTCTCCCCCTGATGCTCTTAAGCTCTGCTGATGGCCCTTAAGGCCCCTTCCAACTCTATGATATATGAAATCTATGAAATCTATGATCAGTGTCATAAGGAAAACCTTTTGTTGGGCTGCCTACGTGATGGGTTAAAGCTTCTGGTTGAGTCTGCACAGTGGCGGGAGGGTGGGGAGAAGCCATTTCTTTTCAGGAGAATCTTCCTGTGCCTTTGGGCGATGTGCATTTTTAATCTAATCACTACAAGCCTCCATCCATTGCCCATTCATGCCTTTCCATTCAAACTTTTAGTCATGACCTGTGCTGCAGCTCCGGATGTTGAAGGCTGCTCCGTTCTCCTGAATCCTCGCTTACCTAAGTTATTGGGGCCTTTCTGTGGACTTCCTTATGAGCTACAGCCACAACCAAATGATCATAACTATATCCCATCATAACAACCTGGTCACAGTCTTCCACACTATGGTGAGATGTATTGTATTCTATTTAAATTATAATAATTATTTCTAAATTTGCATATATACATATAAATTAGTATATGCTAATTTTATGCAAATATGTATCCTCTTTTGTCCTCTTCTTTTGTGATGCATTTCCTCTTTTTGGCAATTCATAAGTAGCCAATCTAATTCCATGCTCAATTCTCACTGGGCTCTTCGGAATTTTTTTTGCCACCTTAATTTCCCCCCTAATTTTTGCTTGTACTTCCGCAAACCTTGAGGTTCCCCTGAGCATGCTGATACCTCATAGAGTTGGAAGGGGCCTCAAGGGCCATCAGCAGAGATTAAGAGCTGTTCCCCGCCTCAGTCTAGATGGAGAGGCGGGTAAGAAATAAATTATAATCATTATTATTATTATTATTATTATTATTATTATTATTATTATTACCTCCCTGTTGTTCATTGGCAAGGTTGTTTTGGCTACCTAAACATAGGCACTGAATGCTTCCTTCTCAGGTAGGAGGCTGTCCAGTGAGAGTGAAGAGACAGACGAGGGAGCAAGTGAATGGGCAGGTACCTTGATCTCTGTTCATCTCTTCCTCCATCCTCCTTTTCCAGCCACTCCATTCTGTTCGTCCATCCACTTGGTTTTCAGTTTTTTCTTTTCAATAGTTCAGAGGTGCTGAGCATGCATTCCTCATTCCTCACTGGGCATTTATGGTGTGTGTGTGTGTGTGTGTGTGTGTGTGTGTTAGTTCTGCAAACCTTGGGTTTACCTTGAGTCTGCTGATACCTCCCTCTTCTATTACCATGTTGCCTGGGGGATAATGGGAATTGCAGTCCACACATCTGGACAGTGCTAGGTTTGAGGAGCTTGGTGTAAACATTGACTGTACCATGTGTTGTGTTCTGTGTTTGCATTTTATCTCACTAACTGGAATTTATTGCCAACTTGGTGCACTGGCTTCTGTCTGGTTGACCCCTTTGCCTTAATTTTCAAAAATATAAATGGCTCTAAAATGTTAACAGTTTCTTAAGGAAAATGTTCTTTGTTCTTCTGTAGCCTTTAGAAGCTTTTGCTATTTTAAGAAAGATGACTTGTTACAGTGGGCACCTTGGACCATAGGATGGGGCTGATCTTCCCCTGTACATTGGCCTTCTCCAACCCGGAGACCTCTAGATGTTTTGGACTACAACCCCCATCATCCCTGACCATGAACCATGCTCGCTGGGCTGATGGGAACTGTAGTCCGAAACATCTGGAGGTTGTGGAAGGCTGCTCTACAGTCTTTCCCATGCTTACTTTTGCAAACAGGACATTCATTTGTTGCCTCTTTCATTCTCTTTCTTTTGCTTTCTTAGGTGTCTCTTGTGTTTACTGTGTTGTACCATTTCATTTATTTGTTCAATTACTGATAGTGTGTACTATTTCATATGGTGGCCCGCCTCCCTACCTCCCCACTTACACATTTCTTTCCCCAAATGTCTTACTATATAAGTCATCACAGTAATGAGAGGGCTTGGGCATCAAAAGGTAAGCTGAATGAAATGAGCACCGTCATCATAATCAATAACTCAGATATTGCAGAGTGAAATCAAAAGTGGCTGAGTAGCTGGACTCCATGAGTGCTTGTATGCCTTCTCCCTATAATCCCTTCCTCAAGAGGAAGAAATGATTGGATGTGGGAGAAGCAGCAGCAGGAGGATTTTATTATTATTTTAAATGACAAGTTTGTGTGCCTCAAGAAAACAGTATTTCCAATTGTGAGATGTAGGATGGGGGTGGGGCAGAGAGACAATGAAGAGTGCTAAATTCAGCCTGAGACATCAAAGAGCCATCCTGCAGGAGGTGCGGGTGTGAAGGTGAGAGTTGGGAAGTGGTTAGAAGATGAGAGGTTACAGCTTGGGGCAGTGGTGGGTGGGAAATACCATTCAAGGCTACCCGTTGTGTAGGTGAATAGTTTTGAAGGAAGCAGTGAACTTAATAATTTATTGTATTTATATCTGCTCTTAACAACAGGCCTCCAGATGTGTTGGACAACAACTCCCATCACCCCAGCCAACATTGAGCTCAACCACTGAAAAGGCTGATTGCTTTTGATGCTCTTTTATTTGACATCCTTGGCTCATATTGTGCTCCTCGATGGTCTCCTATCCAGGCACTAATCGGGTTTATGCCCATTTAGCTTGAATAGTGCTACAGCACTGAGTGTTCTTCTACATCACTAGAATGAAATTCTCACCCAGACATTGCACATGACAACTGCTCATCATCATATAATGGAAAGATAGGTCCTGCTTGTCTTCTCAGATGTCAGGTTATCTGAATTCACTTTGCATCCCTCTGCTGGTTTCATGGCTTTGAAAATAGCTCTTCTTCACATCCAAACATCTCATTAGTCAATATTCTGGATAAGTCTATAAATGCATGTAATTCTACCTAAAGAACCTTAACTATGCATTTTAAACATAACTAAAAGCACAGCTGGGAGCAGTTGTAGGAGGATCTGAGGAGTCCAAGTGCAGTTTGTACCTCTAGTTCTTCTGTGCCTGACCTTGCCTACTTGCAATTGTTGATGACAAAGGCTGATAGGACCAGTAGGGAAGTGTGTTCAACAGTTGCTAAGTTATCATTAGGTGTCGTCGTCCCCTTCTCCTACCACTACCTAGAATAGCTCCAACTGGGGCATTGCAACTTCTAGTATGGCTGCTTTGTCACTAATACTGTGGCAATGAGCCCTCAACTGCTAGAAGCAATTGTCTAGATGTTCCTCTTAATTCTGCCTCATTGTTTGTAGTCCAAAAAAGTGGATAGACCTCACCTTTCTTAAGGCTAGCCCTGCCTGCAATTAATTAGAACTAATCCTTCTATTTTGCAGCTCAGTAGACCAGGACACAATTGAATTAGACAAATTACTCAAAGGAATAAAGGAAATGGTAAGGTGCTAATTTTATCCAGTAGCATAGGTTTTGACCAAATATGGAAGAAACCACTTCTATTTCATGACTGATAGCATTCCCAGAGTGGAAGACAATATTCCACTGTGCAAAATCTCTGCCACCCCCTGCTTTCCAGAAAGAGAGGTTTAACACAGCTGCAGAAAAGATGAATAAAGTTATTTCAGCAATGAAATTTTCAGACTTCTAGATACGTAAAAATGGAGAGGATGAGGATGAGGATGAGGATTATGTAAGCCACCTTGGGTTCCTTGCAGGAAAAAAGGCAGAATATAAATATAATAATAATAATAATAATAATAATAATAATAATAATAATAATAATAAACCCAGCATTAATGTTGTATCAACTCAATGGAGTCATCTCTCTTGACCTGATTGTAGGAGCTATAAATGAGCCTTTAATGAGCCCAAAGCCCTTGATTGAATAAAGTCAGTGGCTCTCTTTTGGCTACTGACTTTATTACACATTACTTACATGAAGGGGTAAAGTGTATGTAATGAGGCTGCAGGGCCACGCCCGTAGCCCTGTCCCAATAACATGCAGCTCCTCCCGGCCCTGGTCCTAGCCGTGCTTTCCTCATGAACATCTGATGTGGGGAAGGCTTTGTGTGTAGATATCTATGTACAGAGGCTTTCTCAGGTTGTGGAACAATGCGGAGTCAGGAATCCAGAAGAACTAGGTATGTGTGAATGAGCAAACCCGAGCTTGCTGAGGTTCTCCAAATTCTACCTCAAGGCTCATTCCAACTTGTGTCCATATCCGATTGTGAGCTTTGCTTTTTCTTTACACATGAACATGTGTACGTATTTTCATGTGTGTTTTGCCAAACATATGCATACATTCTGATCATCTTTGAAATGTGCCCATTTTTCTCCCATAGATTAAAGTGCGTTTGTGCATATTTTTCAAACATATGCATTTCTCATGCACAGTTTTCATATGTCTGCATTTTTCAAATGCATTTTGTTTTGGTATTGTGTATCACACTGCAAGCTTGGAAATGTACAGACTTTGACCACAGATTGCGTTCAGGTCTGCATTCGGTTCTGGGAGTGTGAACTAGGTATATTATGATTTAAAAAATGAACTGAAACAAATTTCTCATACATCCCTATAAAGAAGCCTCCACCCATAGAGGTCTCAAAAGAAAGGTTCCACATCTCAGATACATCTTCATGTGAACCTGTGGAAGGCAGGGGTGGGGCCAGGAGGAGCTGCATGTCATGAGGGTGGGGTACAGGCATGGCCCCACAGCCCCTTTCTAGACATGTTAAATTTTGACACTAGTAATGCTAGTAGCTATATCATTCAAAAGTTCTGTTTCAGTCCCCAACCACATGACTATATTATTGATCTCTTTGCCCAACTCTATGCAAACTTTGGAAGGAAGTTGAACTTTTAAAAATATTGGAATAGCACACAGAGTCAACGTTTTTTATATACCGTATATATATATATATGAAATGTTTGAAGTCAGACATAAATATGTGAGAGATGTGAGCTATGCAGTGAAGGGAAGTTTATGGCTTAGCTCAGAACCATCCATCTCATCAAAAGCCAGTCTTGGTGTATAGTTTCATATTTCAGTTAGACAGTACGGCTGTTTGATGACAGTTGTGGGCCTGAGTAGAGCAGAATGGTGTCTGACTCAAATTATGCAGAATGTATAAAAATGCCTCATTTCAATGTGCAGTTGACTTACCTGAAAAGGGCAAAATATGCCGTCATGGCTCATCATGGAACTAGTCCATATGTTACATTTGCTCTGGAGATCAGCATCTCCACTTTGCTAACCAGCAATCGAGGCTGAGGTCAGCGCTCAGCATGCTGCCGGGGCCCAAGTACCTCAGCAGGACCCACTGGTGCTGATAATTTGGCCCTCCCACCTGCCCATTCTCCACCATGGTTTTATTTGGTGGTGACAGTGGCAGATGGGTCTGTGAGGCTGTCCACCATTTTCAGTTCCCACAACCTTCCAGATCGTCACGCCAGGTAGGGATGTGTGAATTTTATTAAATCCGTTCTGTCTGTGTTTCACTTATTGGTCAGGCATCTTTTGTTCTGTTACCTGCTCTTTGATGGAATCAGATTTAATTAGCGCTAACATATGCAAAAATGTGAATTAGCGCAAATCCCCCCAAAAGTGAAAAAACCAGTCCGCAAGTGAATCCGTGTGACTCAGAAAAAGCTGGTCTGCTGAGGAATCCACAGGTTGGATTCATATCATTTGAATCCATTGTGGATTTCTCTGACAGCCCTGACTCTAGTGCGTTTTGGGAAACTGGAAATGGCAGCTGACTTCCCAGATGCAGCCACTGCCCCCAGGAAACCTGTGAGTAGGGGTGTGGCTTGCATCAGGGCACACCAACTGTGTGTGTGTGGGGGGGCATGGCTGAAAGCTACCAGCAAAGCAGCTCACAGGGAGGAAAGCCCTGCCATCAGCCCTGCCACTAGCCACAACATTTAGTGCAATTCACTGGCTCAATTGGCGCCGTCATATCATCAGCACTCCCAGCAGGGACCAGTAGTTCTTGAAGGTCTCAAGCAGAGTCTTTCACAGCCTTAGAGAGACCTTTGCTAGTGGTCATCATGATGGCTTTATCCTGCATCCAGGTTCGAGGCAGCATGCCTCTGCATCCCAGTCGCTGGAAAAAAGCAGCAGGAGAGGACTTTGGTCCTCCTCATTTCCTTTCACAGACTTTCATAGATCATAGAGTTGGAAGGGGCCTACAAGGCCATCGAGTCCAACCCCCTGCTCAGTGCAGGAAACTAGAGGAGGGGTCTCCCATCCAAGTAATAACCAGGCCTGACCCTGCTTAGCTTTCCACACTCAGACAAGCTGAGCCAGCATGAGCCACAGGCCTGTGAGCTTCCCAGAGGCATGTGGTTGGCCACTGTGCTGGACTAGAAAGGCCTTTTGTTTGGTCCAGCACAGCTGTTCTTATGCTCTGCCATCTACTATCAAATTCAGATAGTTCTGTGTAGAAGACAACATGGATCTTCTGTGCATCAAAGAGGGCAGAGATAGACACGCATATGCATAACAGAGATAGCCAAAAGTGTTCTGAACAGGGAGGACCAGAGAGAGAGGATGTGTTGTTGTTGTTGTTGTTGTTCAACTGTTGTTTTAAATTTACTTCACAGCCATTAGGGCAATCGTTTGGTTTAACGGAAGATGGAGATAAGATGGAGAGTTGAGTTGATGAAGCATGAGTTACTCATGCTTTCTTTTGCCATGCTTCTGCCTCTTGAACACAGCTGTGGGGGGAGATATAGCATGAGAAAAACACTTTTGGGTGGGGAAGAACATGCATCTCCCTGGGGCAGAGACATACATCTCCAAGGTTTGGCAAGACATGGAAGCATGGTGCGAGGTAAGGTGACTCAGTGATGCTTCCCCTCTCCATCTCATCCAAAGAATTGAGATTATCAGCTTACTGCATGTCCCCAAATCAGACTGCAACCCAAAGTTTCCAAAGTATTGATGAATATACAGCTGGAGTCTCACCAGGACATGATTTTTTAAAAGAATGCTTTACTTTCTGCTAAATATTCATGAAATATGCTTAGAAGTGGTTGAATACTTCATAGCATAGCTTGCACTTTTTAAATTTTATTTTATTTTAAGTACATTGATTTGAGCGAATGAACAGGGCATTAGATCAGTAAATTATATACACATGTCCCAAAGATATGTGGGCGGCTTCTAAAACAGACACACACACACAACACAATCAGCAGGTGTTGGCTTCTATAAAAATAACTACATGCTGCCTTACATTAAAGGGGGCTTGAGAATGCATTTCTGTTGAACGTAACAATTATTTCAGCCTTTCTTTTATATGAAGTGAAGATGGTGAAACTGACGGTTAAGTCAGTTTGGCATGATAATGAATATCTCTTTAGAGAAAGAACCAAATTTGAACAACATAAAAACAAAGTTACTAATAACCTTTAGCAGAGAATTAATAAAGGTCTGTAGAATAGAAAAGTAGCTTATGCAAATTGTTTATCATGCAGGATTGTGCAGCATTAGAACTTTAATTGTGTGGAGTGGGGATTGAGGGCAGAATAACTCTCAAACTGTATAGGGGAAAAAACATTCCATGCTAGTAATCGTAGCAGAAGTCTTAAATTAATACTCTTTTGCAGTGCATACTTTCCTTATTTATGGGTTGTTACTAGCCTAAGACTTTGGCAAAAAAACAAAAACCCAAAAAACAAAACACACACAAAACCTTTAGAACCTTATCATAAACTAAAGTCATAGCTTGGAATTTCAGGAGACGTTATTACAAGTTCTTTATCATCTGACTGAGAATGTTATTATAGAATTAAAGTTTGGAACACAAGCATAAAATGACAAGATATGCTGCTTTGCATATGAATAATGTTGTTGTTTTAAATAATAAAGCCTTCTTGGTTGCCAGAGGCTTAGAGTTGCTACTTGCTCCACACTTTACTTAGCAGCCTGGTTACACACCGGTATTTGCTGAGGCAAACAAGAGGAATTGAAGAGAAGAGTGTCCACAAGTATTCATTCAAAACGAACACTGTTTTTTTGCGGGTTTTTTTTAAAGCATTGGGATGTATCCAGACAAAGGTGAGTAGAGTAGAGACAGACAACGTGGTGCCCTCCAGATGTTTTGGACTATAACTCCCATCAGTATGGTCTGAAAAGGCCCTGTCTCAAGTATCTGCCTGCCGAGTCTTTTTAGATGGTGAGACATATAACAAGGCCTCTGATGATGGCCATATGAAAGGAGGCCATCTGATATCTTGTCCCCAAACCATTTCAGGTTTTGTAGGTCAAAACTAGCAGCTTGACTTGTGCATGGAAATAAACTGGAAGCCAGTGAAGTTGATCCATGACTGTTGTAATGTATACTTCAAGTACTCGAAAGGTTTTCACACAGAGGAGGGCCAGGATCTAGATAATCAGCTTCATCCAAGAAATTCTGATGCCACCACCACCACCTGTTCCAGGACCTTATTCAAAAAACGCTTATTTGATACTGGCTGGTAATTATCAAGGGTAGTGGAACCCAATGATGACTTCTTTAATAAAAGCCTTACCATCACCTCCTTTAGAGCAAGGGTGGGCAATTTGTGGCCTTCCAGGTGTTGTGGGATGCACCATTGGCTATGCAGGCTGGAGCTGATGGGAGTTGTAGTCCAGCAACATCAGAAGGGCTACAAATTGCCCACCCCTGCTTTATAGGGACTGGAACATGTCCTTCCCTCAAGGAGGCATTTACAGCTTCCATCATCCACTTGGTGAGCTTTCCTCTAGCAACTTTTATAAGCCAAGATGGGCATGGTTCTAAGGAGCATGTGATTGGTCTCATCCCTCCAAGCAACTTGTCCAACTTCTCAGGTAATACAAGCTGAAATTTATCCATCAAAACTGGAGAAGTGATTTCCTCAATCATCTGGGAAGCCCATAAGTAGTATAAATTGTATGGTAATAATCATAGGTTTTTTTGTGAAATCTTCAACCGAGGGGGGGGGGGATATCTTTTTTTCTTTTCTAAACATTCATTTTCTTCCCAGGCCTTCTATTCTAAATCAACCAATAGAATGTTCAAATTTGGAGGTGAGCAGGAACACTGAGATTTTTCTCCCTAAAACCTCCTCACTGCCAATATTAATGTCAGTAGAAATATCATGGAAACCTGACTGCTTGTGGTATTTTCAGGGGAAATGCTAAGCAGGGGAGCTATTCAAATATTACTTCTCTTGTAAATATCACAAGGATCTTTGCTACTAAGAGCAAAAGAAGAGCAGAGAATGGAATACTCGGAAGGCTGGGACAAAAATGGAGACCGGGGCACAAAAACATTGTCTAGCTCAGGGGTAGGCAACTTGGTGTCCTCCCGTTGCTTTGGATTATGTACTCCATAATCCCTGACCATTGGCCATGCTGACTGGGGCCAATGAAAGTTGTAGTCCAAAACATCTGGAGGGCGACATATTGCCTACCTCTGGTCTAGCATGTGATATATAAATTAGATATATTATCCAGCAGACAGGAAGGAGGCTACTTACTAAACTGCATTTGGAAATATAGAACAATGCAGGATGGCCACCAACTTGGATGGCTTTAAATGGGATTAGACAAATTCATGGAGCAAAAAGCTATCAATGACTACTAGTCATGATGGCAATATGCTACCTCCATTATCAGGGGCAGTGTGCCTATGCACACCAGTTGCTGCCGAACATAACTGGAAAAGTGCTATTACACTCATGTTCTGCTTAGGGGTTTCCCGCAGGCAGGTGTTTTGGCCAATGTGTGAACAGAATGATATACTGGATCAGGGCCCTCCAACCTTGGGTCTTGTAGGCTCCTTCCAACTCTATGATCTATGAAATCTATGAAACATCTGGTGACCCAAGGTTGGAGAGCCCTGTACTAGATGGACCCTTGGGCTGATCCAGCATGGCTCTTCTTCTATGTTCTTACGTTCAGGATGGAAATGGTAATCTCATATAAAAAGCAAATATTGAAAACCAATGGTCTAAAGGAAAGGAATGAAACAGAGTTGTAATAATGGATTAGTATTTCAAAGAGCAGTTGGGTGAAAAGGACAAAGAGTTCTGGGTGGGCATAATAATGTGTGGATGCTTCAGTGGGTATGAGCAGTACATTAACTCCTTCATGCAAGTGACCTTTATGGTAAATTTAAAGCACATTGATATATCAATCACTGCTGTGTTTTAAGTGATGAATACTGGTTTTAAAAGTGATCTTAATGAGGCCTTTGAACCTATTTTGTTTAGTTAAAGTGCTCATATCCAGGAATCCCATCAGACATCAAGGCTCCAGTGCTCACAAGGGATGTGCAAATTAGCAAAACTCAGGTTTGCCAACGTTCTCCAAATTCCATCTCACATCAATTCTGCACATCCTTGATAATGTATGCATTCTTCTACAATAAAACATATTTGTGTGCATTTTTCAAAAGTACGCATTTTTTCCATGCACATTTTTTTTCAAATGTACACATGCTGTTGAACACATTTTTGTGGGACTCTGAATCTCATTGCAAGCTTGGAAATGTACAGCCTTTGACTGCAGATTCTGTCCAAGTCTGTGTTGGGTCCAGAAGGTATGAACTGGGTAAAATCCTGATCAAATCCCAACTGAAATGAATGTCTCATAACGAATTTCTCATATATCCCTACTGCTCACATGGAGCTTCCCTATTCACAAGGGCTTCCTCTGCCACTCACACAGTCCACAGAGACACACTGACCTAGTTCACATGACATGACAGCCCACCATGGGTTAATTTACCAGTGGTGGGTTTGCACCATTTTTGCATGGTGCCCACAGGCATTAGTCTGGTCATGTTCTGCGAACCCAGACAGCAGGGGTTGTTTGAGGCTTAGAGAACCATCAAATAACCCATGCCAAACTCCATTCATGAAATAGTCAGGCCTTCTGCAGTCCACCACAAACCACGCCCATCACAATCATGGGCATTTTGGTATTGTATTAAGAAACACAAGAAAGGGGAAGCAATATCCAGAATAGAATACTGGTGATATTTTGTTTCCTCTGCATTCAAAGTCCTGTGGGTTGGATCCAGATTTGGGCACGTGCAACTGGGCTGACAGAAGTGGATTTCCCCACCTCCTCCTCCCCACAGCAGCCTTTCCATACCCCTGAAAATGGTACACAGAAGGTTGGGGGACACTGATGAATGGAGGGAGCTGTGATACAGGGTGGTGGTGGGAGAGAAAGGGGATTCCTGAATAGCAGGCAGAGGCACCTGCTATGAGTGGAACTCTTCTGTCAAGGGATCCTGGATATAAGCCTGGATTGTTAATAACTGATGAAGTGGCTTGAGTCGCCATTCTGTTTATTTTAGAATTGTACAAACCCATTAACATATTTTATCTGGGCTTCAGGCTACTATTTCTAAGGTAAACAATGATTCACACTTCCTTGATTCATCCTCAGGTCTCCTGGGATATCATGCAAGATTCTACAGCCATTATGAAAATCATGTTTGCTCTGTGTTATGTAAATGTTGTGAAATGAACATCCCTTGGAAATTCAAGGAAGGGCATTAAAGTTAAAGAAGAACGGGTTAGCTGTTAATTCTTCTCTAGTCAATGAAAACAGTACAGTTCTGTCTCCATCTTACCTGATTTCAGGGACTAATCTAGAAAGAAGGTTCAACAAACAAATGCAGGATACTTTTATTTTATTTAGAACCAGGATCTATTTTTGAATCGACCCTCCACTCAATAAACACTTGACATGATGTACAAATAAGAGCAATAAAAGGAATCATATACATAAACTTCAAAAAGCTGAACAATGTTTTGTACAATAATTATAAAAACAGAGTGGCATTAGCTATTAAAAGCTTGACTTCACTAGCTGTATAAAGGACAATTAAGAGGAAGCTAGCCTAACCTCCCTTTGGAGGGAGTTCCATATTCAGGGTGCTGCTACACAAAAGGCCTTGTCTCAAGTACCCACCAACCTCACCTCCCTAGGAGGTGGTACACAGGGCCACCGTCAAGGGTAGGTATAGTTGGACACCTTCCAAGGGCCCACACCCCAGCACCACTGGCAAAAGGCCCTGGAGTTGCTCCTCCTCTTCACCATTGCAACCTGCTCATTCACCTGCCTCTTGCTCTGGCCCACACAATGATGGTGGTGAGAGAAGGAGGAGAAGTAGAGGTCAGTGCCTACATGCTCACTGCCTATCAAGCAAGTAAGTTGTAGCAATGATGAGAAAGAGGATGAGGAGCAATAGTAACTGGTGGCAATGGTGGTGAGAAGACGTATTCACACAGAACGAAGGAGCCCATTGATGGTATCTTGCCCAAGGGCCCTCAAAAACTTGGGGCCGGCACTGGTGGGACATGCAGTGGGGCCATAAGAAATACAAATTTTGGGCAGGCTCATATGGGGAGAGACGGTCTCTCAGATAACTCTGGCCCAAGCTATTTAGTATTTTATAGGTAAGAACAAGTATCTTGAATTGAGTTCAGACACAAACAGGAAACCAGAGCAGCTGTTTTTGAGATAGGTGTTATATGGTCTGTAAAACATATGCCAGATAACAGTCTGGCTGCCACATTTTGCACTAGCTGAAATTTCCAGCCAGTCTTCAAGGGAAGCCCCACATAGAACACATTACAGTAGTCTAAACATGTGGTGATTAAGGCATGGATCACTATGACTAGATCCACTCCAGGCTGCATAGTTAATCCTTCAGAGAGAGAGGTTGGGTAGGGCTGTCTACTGATCAACAGGACCCCCATCTTGTCTGGATTTTGAAATGACCACCATATATTAAGTGAACTACCTAAGCTCCGGAATTACTTTCAGCCTGGCCTTTCAATTCTACCTCTGGGATGCATTTGTGACCAGTTGGTTTTTGCTAAAGCATCCATTATCCTCTTCTAGCTGCCTAGTCCATCCTGACCCATCTTTATCCCCCGTCTCCTCTCTGCCCTCACCTTTTCTCACGCCTGTGTTGCTTCTCCAGAAACTTTCTGATCCTTCTTCTTCTCAGATGGCATGTGATGTAACTGTGCAGAACCACACAACTAAAAAATAAGAAAAGAATTGACAGTCCAGGCTTGCACCAACACCATCCTTAGGATATAATCCAAGTGAATTTCCACTACTGGTCATGCTCTGGACAAACAGAGTGAAAAGAAATGTCATCATTTATTCCTGTTAGAGGTATTAATATACTGAGAAGGCATAAGCAGAATTTTAATAAATCGACTGGCATTTAAACAAAAGTTCTCATAATGTAGATCTATTGCTAACCTGCCAATCCTGAAAGTTAATCAGCAATCACAAACGCTCTGACAGGTTAAGTTTGCATAGACTTTTATCAATGGCACATCAAATCCATAAAATGAAAAGCTCTCACAGCAATGATGTTTGGCTAGCAACAAATGACATTTGCCCATTTATTTGCAAGAAAGGATGCCAGGTAATTATTACAAATTAGTGCATACAAACCCATAGTCATTCATTTCATTACAGCTAATTTGTTGAGCTAACAAAATGCTTCTTTGTTTGATGTCCATCAAAAATTGATTTGGAGAAGCACGGCCCAGTAATGATTACGAGGTGGAAACCAAAGAAACATCAAGACTATGGAAGAATTCACACAGAAATTATATGTATGGAGCAAAGAAGTCATTGTCAATGTGTAACAGTTTCTGTGGCCAGTAGGAAAACAAATACAGGTACTCATTAAGATACAGAAAACTGAGGTGGGGAGGTTGGACGTGGAGGGAAGTTAAAATTCCCTTAGAACTGCTCTTCTTATCAAAATCAGAGCTCCCTATGTTCCGACTCAACTAGGCATTATGTTACTTTGTTATATTTCCCCCTAGGCTTTGCTCTAGTTCACCTATGTATCTGTTAGCAACTGATTGGGCCTTGATGCCAGGCTTTGATTAATTGTCCCTAGGAGGAATTTCTATCTGGTTTGCACCACCTCTTCCTCAGTTTTGAAGAACCCCTCCTCCCCAGCTTGGTTCTCTGCTGTTGCTCTGGATTGCAGCCTGAAGGCCTGGCATTGTTTTTTTCACCTCATCCAATCATTTCAATTCATCTGAAATGATTGGATGAGGTCCCAGGGTATGGTCTGAAGGCACATGAGGCAGCCACCATGCTGAAGCTAAGCAGGTCTGGGTCTGGTCAGTGCTTGGAGGGGAGATGACCTGGGAACCGCATGTAGCCACCTTGAGTTCCATGATGGAAGGAAGGAGGGATAGAAATATAATAAACAAACAAACAAACAAACATATCTCATTCAACCATTTCTATTCATCTATCTCATCCATCCATTTCATCCATCTGAGCCTGAGCTCATCCATTCCTCATCCTGGATAGATGTCTGAAGTGATCCCTCCCCCCCACCCCCCCGGGGTTGCCACATCCGCAGCAAGTGGAGATCACTGAAGCCAGCTGGATAGCCGGCTGAAGCTATCCCAGCTCCCGCTCTCCTTGCCACCATGGTGAGGAGGGGGAAAACCTTGGTGCTCCCACACTGTGCCCTCCTGGGATACCCACGGGAGGACCGAGGGGAGATGAAGGGGGAGGAGGTGGGCACAGACCCATGATGGGCCTGATCGTCTGTTGGGCACATCGTGGGGCTGCGAGCTTGTGCTGCAGTGTGGGTTAACGTGTTGTCCAAACCGTCCCAGGGGTTTTTAAGGCTGGTTTGATGGACTCAGCCAGAGGGGGAAAAAGATTTCCACCTGGTGGCAATGGAAAAGGCCACAGGAACAGAAGAGGGCATCACTGGTCCATGACAGAAGCTGTTTAAAGGAGTAATGTTGTTGAAGAGTTTGGTGTAGTTGGAGGAACAGAAACCCAGGAAGAAGCTTTTTGTGTTGAAGCTTCAGAGTGGATGAAAAATGTTGATACTTTCCTGTTCTGACACAGCCTCTTTCATTTTACTGCCTACTCTTGGCTCTTCAATTCAGAAGGTATATTAGCGATGCTTTTATTGTATAAAGATTCTGGCATAAAGCATTGCATGCTTATGTGCCTAAAAATCCCCCAAGTAGTCCTGTATAGTAGGCATCATAATACGTAGGTGGCAGAAGAATGTCTGTGCACCAAGAAACACAGTAAGAGAGAGAGAGAGAGAGAGAGAGAGAGAGAGAGGCATTTGGGTAACCATTGTGTGATGATCTGAAGTTGGCCTTTGGATCTGTGAAAAAATGTCATGAGTAGGTGGTAGAAGAATTGGGCCAGCCATGAAATAATCAGAAATGAGAGGAGGGAGAGAATGAAAAACAGAGAGAGGGGATGGCAGTTGTTTATCTGTTCTCTGGAGTTTGGGGATAGATTGTTACAGGCTTTCTGGGGGACTATTCCTTTGTTCAGGAACATTGCTGGTTCATATTCCAGAATGGTTGGTTGATATCTTCTTATGGGAGCTAATTCTTAGGAGATGGTCTCCTGATACATGGAGATTGGGGTGCTTTGAAAACATCTGGAGGGATCCTTCCCCCCCTCCCAGCCCTGACAGCTAAGAGCAGCTGGGAGCAGATGTGTAATGGAGTCAGGGCCTACAGGGTCAAAGCACTGGGACATTTGGATTAGCAGGGTTGATGTCATCATCTACCCCCCTCTTCAGGCTGCTTTTTGATCCCTCTGAGTTTAGCTCAATCCTCACTGGCGCTGAGGGGTGGGCGGTGGATGGATTTTCGAAGCAGCAATATGTTGTTCCCTGTTGCAATGCAAAGTATTTGGGGGGTGGCTTGATCTTGAATGGGCAATTAAGACCCATTTACTCTATAAAAGACTTGCTCCCGATGTAGAGGAAAACTGCTAGAACTGTTACTTGGTAAGGATCAACACAGCTGCCTGCATTTGGGTGTGATGTGCATGTGGGGAAAGAGCGAGAGTGAGAAGAAACAGTGGTTGATAGTTTGGATCAGACAGAGGCAGAGGCAGAGAGAGCAAGCTGTGAATTATCTGGCAGCACCTTGAGGGTGCAGATGTCTCTCTGGGGATCTGACACAGGGGGAGGGAGCTGCTGCCTTGTAGGTGTCCCTGCTATTTGTCTCCAAGTAAAGTCCAGTTTTGTATCTTTGCAAATGAAACAAATATTACAAATATGCCATGCATTCGAAATGGGGAATCTGTGCCCCTCCAGACGTTGTTGGACTACTAGCTCTCATATCCCTGACCATTGGACATGCTGCTGACTGGCACTGATGGATGTTGGAATCCAACAACGATCTGGAAGGCCACCACTTCCCCACCCCTGCCGTACATCATCCAAAGAAAACCAAACCCGGGAAGAACTGCCCCTTGGGACTTCTCACTGCTCAGGGCAGTAGATAACCTTAATGAGTCAGTTCCAGCTAGTCCTCTCTTATCTCATCTGACTGACAGTAGCATTCTAAGGTCTCAGGCAGAGATCTAGCTAAGGTCCTTTAACTGGAGAAATTCCTTCCCCATTGCTACGGATGGGTGAATATGTCTATTTTTGGTCCCTGTCACTTTCACATGTTTTTGCCCATCATTCTGTTCTATTCTGTTTCCTCATTAATCTGCAATTGGAAAAACAAATCATCTCAAAATATGCATTTAAATGTGAGTTTTGGTACATTTAAGCTACCAGGAATTATGTCACAACATTCAGAGAAGCGTGAAATCCGATGGAATCCTATGTTCGGATTCACACAGGGCTTCTCTACACGAGACTTTTAACCCACCACTTTACTGAGGCTTCTGTTTCCATTTTCTCTGCGAGATTAAGAGCAGGTCCCTTTAAATGTGTTCCCCCCCACCGGGGATTTTCTTTCTCTGCCTTTCTATATATTCCATTACAAAACCACAAGATGGCACTGTCGGATAGCTGTGAATAGCGGAATTGCGAAAATACGCAAGCTTCTCATAGCATCTTATGGTGAGATTAGGAAATAATACCTGACTTTCTTTGCCCTAAAAGAAGCCATGAAAATGGATGCAAAACATGAGAGGGGGCCCTGGAGGAGGATGATGTCTTATAAAAGTCTCACCAACTACTGTGAGTGAGGAATCACAAGCACACGATAAATGCCTCATGCGGAGAAGCCCAGATTGATCTGAGAGGGGTGAATCAGGCCATTGCTTATAGGAATTTGCAAAGGTCGAATTCCTCAAGCATCCCTATCCTTCGCTGATGTAGAGCTATGACTACAAAATAGCTCCTCACCCAAATCTTAATGTACTTCTAAAGTCTTGGTCCAAATGACAGGACCGGTGCAAGGCAGTTTGGTGCCCTAGGCAAGATCAGATATTTAGCGCGCCCCCTTCCCACTTGAGAGCGCTGTATGTTTTTTTTCAAGGCGTTTCTGGCGCCCCCTTTAGCCCTGCGCCCTAGGCAGCTGCCCAGTTAGCCTAATGGTAGCACCGGCCGTGCCAAATGAGCAGCTACCTGATTAAAGATGGAATTGTTCTGAGTCAATGTATGCCTGTCATACAGCTTGTACACATGCACAGTATAATGTTTCAACAAGCCTGCGCAGTGATCATTTAACTGGGAAATAGCATGATCCAAGTGTTATCATGATGATACACCTTTTGCATGTCCATAGCGACAGACAGAGTTTAGTTACATGGCGCTACAGCCATGTTCATACGGTGCTGGGACCCCTCCCTCAGTCACCCTACCTAGTTCTCACCACTGTTGTCAACAGCTGCTATTGCTCCTCATTCCCTAGGCAGCTAGAAGAGGAGAATGGATGCTTTAGCAAAAACCAACTGGTCACAAATGCATCCCAGAGGGAGAATTGAAAGGTCAGGCTGAAAGTAATTCAGGATCTTAGGTAGTTCACTTAATGCAGTGTTCTCCAACCTTGGGTCACCAGATGTTTTTGGCCTACAACTCCCAATAGCTGGCTGGGGCATGCTGGGAGTTGTAGACCAAAAACATCTGGGGACCCAAGGTTGGAGAACACTGACTTAATGTATGGTGGTCATTTCAAAATCCAGACAAGATGGGGGTCCTGTTGATCAGTAGACAGCCCTACCCAACCTCTCTCTCTGAAGGATTACCTATGCAGCCTGGAGTGGATCTAGCCATAGTGACCCATGCCTTAATCACCACATGTTTAGACTACTGTAATGTGTTCTGTGTGGGGCTTCCCTTGAAGACTGGCTGGAAATTTCAGCTAGTGCAAAATGTGGCAGCCAGACTGTTATTCATTATTGCTACCGCTTGCTTCCTTGCTTGACAGGTAGGGAGCCAGTGAGCAAGCAGGCAGCGGCATCTACTCCTCCCCCTTCTCACCACCACCCCCATTGTCTGGGCCAGAGCAATAGGCAGGTGAACTAGCAAGTTGCAAGGGTGAAGAAGAAGGACAACCCCAGGGGTTGTCAGTGGGCCCCTGTCGGGGTGTGGCCCCTCAGCAGGTGCCCAACCATGCCTACCCTTGATGCTGGTCCTGGTTTTATAGATCAAACACCTTGCCAGGGGACATGGATTCCTATTTATCACAGGCGTTCTGAAAGTCTTTCCTTTGTTAAAGCAAAAGTGTGCTACAGTCTCAGGCACATGCTTACCAAAAGATTGAATCAAAATAAAAGTCACATGAGGCTCAAATTAATAAGTAATAATCGTCATAATAAAATGTACCCTTGTAACAGGATTTTCTTATCAACTGCTTTCCAGATGCTGCAACTGTCATTAAGGCCATGCCAAGGACTGGTACCATGCCAACCTGATATAAGAAGTTGGTTCCACTTGTCATGCTTTCCATTTCTCAGCTGGCCTCAGTCTTAAGGGACAAATCAGAATTATCAAGCTAATCTCTTAAAATGCATCTTGGTTTGCTTTTAAGCCATATTTGTCCCAATGCCATAATATGTGAGGAAATATAATGAATTACCACTGAGATAAAAAGAATATGATTATCTTGGCATGACATCTGATGTTTTGCTTTCCAGAATATATATATATATATATATATATATATATATATGGTACTTTTTCTTGGAGTGAAATGCTCAGAGTGAAAAAAGTGCAAAAGGGATGCTTACTATGTTCTCCTTCAATTGCTAAGTGCTGCAAAGGTAGCAATAGATAGTAATGGGAGAACATATCCAAAATGAATTATTTTTTCCCTTGGAAAGTAGCAAATTCATCTGTGTAATCTCGGATGAGAGTTCTCCTTGAATTCAAGATCTCATGCTGTGGATACGTGTTTTTGCACATTACTGATCCCAAACTGTATCTTGGGGACTGTATTTTGGAATCACATAATGCGTCGTGATGTCAGTGCATCACCACATTGTGTACCCCTTCCTGACTGGTTTTTTCCACATGGCCTGTCTACATAATGTCTACTTGCCATTGCCAGTTGGTATACGGAGGAGAGAGAGATGGATTGGCATATGGAGATGTATACAACCCAGGTGCCTGTTTCTTTGAACATGATTGGTTTGTGGAAAGCGTTCAAATGCCGACCTTTCTCTAAAGGGGTGAAGTGACATCATCACATTCCCTCCTGAAAGGAAAGGGTTAAACCAACCAACTCAGCATATGCACAGAAATGCCAGAGTTTAGATGCAGACTGTGCATGCTTTGAAGCTCACAATCTCTTCTAAAATTAATAATGAATACATAAGATAGCAACCCACCCAGGCTTGCTACAAAGCTGAGCATTACAAATGCATGAGTTTTTGACCATCAAGCTGACCAATTACAAAATTTGGTGGTATCACTAGTAATAGCTCATACAGTTGACATCTCTTGACATAAGAAGATTGCTCAAGAAATTGATGGATGCCATGGACTTCGGATCAAGTCATACATATGCATTATGTAGTCAAGAAACTACTTTTAAACATCTAAAAAACTACTTTTAGCTATTTACAGATGGGGAATGTTGAGGCCGAGACTACCGCAACAACAAAGAGTGAGTCCATAAGCCGAGTAGGTAACTCAAGGAAGTGAGCCAAGCTACATACTCAGGTCTAGTCACATATATGAAATATATGGGCGAGGGATTAAGCATGCAGGATACGCACAAACATACTTCTCAAGGAGTTAAGCATAGGAAAAATGCTCAAGCATGTAGGAAATTCTGTCACTCCCACCACAGCCTGGCCCTATGTATTTTTTACTCAGAAGTAAGTCCCACCGTATTCCATTGGGCTATCAGTTTTTGCTGCATTAGTACAAGATAGTAACAATCTCTGTAATATTTAGAAGGTAGAATGAATTTGCTTTAGGTTAGGCAAGGAACAGAGAATTCAATGAAGTGGAAGTTGCAAAGGATGAGAAATGTCCCATTTAATTGCAATAATGTGGCTACATAAAATCCAATTATCTAATAAAAGGCTGAGTGAATGAAAGTCACAGCCTGTGTTAAAACAACACTTACTGATGAAGATATAAAAGTAAACTGTTCCTTCCCAGTCTTGATATTTGATGATGTGCTATTGTTATATGCTGGCAGAGGATGACATTGTCTCACTCTTCTGTAGCAATCTCAGCCCCAAATATCTGGAACAGCCTATATATAGCACTTATTAGCCCAGCTCTTTCATTGTCTATATGCAATATTCTTTCAAACTGACCCTGATCTGCATCTCTCGGATTAATGTGCCGATCCAAACATAAAGATCCTTTGGATTTTGCAGTTTCCCAAGTTTTGTGATGCTCAAAATTTTGTGATACAGTTATCTGCTCAAATATGGCACACAAATATTGATAAAATGCATACGTTAAGATAAAATACATTTATGGTGCAATCCTATGGCTGCTAGACAGAGTCTAGCTGGCCATAGGAGAGGTCTGAGTCCTAGCTCCTACCTCTGAAATGCACTCTGAGGTTGGAGCTAGGACTCCGACCTCAGAGCGCCCTCCCACCGCCCTCGCAGCCAGTGCGGTTCTTTTCATGCAGGCTGCTGGCTCTGAGGTTGGAAGACCGACCTCGGAACTGGCATTGGGTGGGCATTCTGGGGGCAGGGAGGGGAGGAGTGAAGCTCCACTGGGTTACAATGTATCTTGGTGGTGCCTCAGCCTGTCCTCCTCATGAGCAGGGTCAAAATCTTTGCCTCTGCGCTCTTCCATCCTCCATTGGATGCCTGAAATCCTCTGGGTTTGGAGGGTCATGGGCAGCCACATTGGATTGTGCTGGCCTGAAATGCAGACTTTGAGAGAAAATGCATTTAGAAATGTGTATTGCATGAGAAACATATTTAGATACAAATTTTCAAGTGGATTAGAAGAATTACAGATTAGTGTACATTACAAATGGGACAGAATGGAAACAGATGGATCTGTCCATCCCTAGTTCATATAGGTTATCCATTACAGTCATGCCTTGGACTGAGAGCATAATTCGTTCCGGAAACGTGCTTGTAATCCAAAACACTCTTATATCAAAATGAAGTCCCCCCCCAAAAAAAAATTGTACATGAGATTTTTAATTTAAGCCGTACTACAGTACTTGTATTGCAAAAAGTCGCTTGTATATCAAATAAATAAATAAATAAATAAATATTTTAAAATTTGCTTGTCTTGCAAAACGCTCTCAAACCAAGTTACTTGCAATCCAAGGTATTACTGTATCTTCAAACGGTTGAGTTGTTAAGTTCTGAACTTGGAGCTTTCTGTCATGCTGTTCTCTTTCCACCTTTCTTCCTGAGAAACATGACCCAACCTGAACCCTGCGAGGTCTGATCCTTAGCAGAAGCCTGCAACCCAAGCTACATCACAGAGCATCATCGGGACCCATGCCCTGAAATGGTACAAAGCCTTGACTACTCAGATGTTCTAGGCAAGACAGGATGAGAAAGAGAAAGCAGCAAAACTCTCTAATATCACATACCCATCAGTACCAAAACAGGCTGCCTATGGGCCAAAGCCGACCTTACTTTAAATCTGTGCCTAGCAGCCGTACCTTTTCCATTCTTCTCTAGTGTAGGCACACAGAGCCTTGATTTGAACTGGGAGCCTAGCATGGGGATGGGTGGCTTTTAAGGTCCAGGTCAGACCTCCTCTGTCTACTATAGAGTAAAAAATGAGCAAAAGATGTAGCTGCCAGATGCAGATCTAAAGTAATTGCTGCTTTGTCTCCATGTCCTTAAGGAGAGATCTTGTTGTGGGGTGGATTTTTCCTCTTGAGTCGTGTATAATTTTCCTGTGTACTGCAGTCAGATCTTGGACTGCTGACAACGTTGGTCAAAGGGGAAGATAGAAACATGGGCTGATGAAACGTGAGGAGAATGTAACGACTCAGACCATACAGTTTACGTTCCAAGGTGCTTCTCCAAAGATTTGTTTCCTCGTCTCTTTCTTTCTCCTGCATGAACATGCCTGTGTGCAATGCAACAGATGTTGTAACAGGCTTTCAAACCAGCCATAGGACAGGAGCACCATCCCACAGCTGAGCTTTGTCTTTGTACACAGATGCAAAGCTGTTTTAGAAACCAAGAATCCTCTGCAGAATTAGTTGGCATGCTGCCAGGCTCGATCCTCAAAGACAGGTAAACACCTAATTGAGCTGGCTGTGATAAAAACCCTCCTTTGTGCAGGCAATTCAAGATGGGTGTTTTGTGTGACTTTTTTTTTTTAGGCTACTGCATCTGCTCTCCCTACCCAATTTTTTTTTGCTTGAAAGATAATTAGTGAAATGCTAATCATGTAAACACCTTGCAGGTAGTACATACAACCAAGGCCAAATGTAGTCAACAGTTTGTGTGTGCTTCTGATTGGTGCCCAACACAAGGGGCAAGAGAGAAGAGTAGAAAGGTAAAACAAAGAAAATGACAAGGCAGGAGAGTGGCCATGTGTCCTCTTTTACAGAGGACAGTCCTCTATTTGAGCGTGTCGCTTATTTCTGAAGGGTTGCCCTGTCTAATTTCAGATTAAGATAAAGAACCAAAAGAACCATTGCCCATCATCAGTGAGCGCCTGGACAGGTGAGCACACCCGGTCACAGTCTTCTGCAGTAGGGTGAGATATGCTGCATTGTATTTAAATTTTAATAATATTTCTAAATCTGCATCCATATGTATAAATTAACATATGCAAATTTTATGCAAATAGCTATCCTCCTTTGTCCTCTTTTTTACTGATGCATTTCCTCTTTTTTGGTGATTCATAAGTAGCCACCCTATGGCAGTAGCGTGAGGCACCCTCAGTCAGCTGTTGGACCCCCAGCACCCACAACTACAGCCCGCCCTGGGCCCTCTTTTAATTATTTTCCTGGCATTCTGATTAGCACCTGATTCTGGGAGCTGCTGTGTGAATTACCCACATTGCCACCAATTAATTGTCACTCTGGGGCATTGTGGGAAATTAAAAGGGCAGCTTCCTGCTGCTCGGGGCTCATCAGAGCACTGTTGCAGCCACCAAATACACCTGGGCATACCCACTTTGGAGGAGGCTCACTGATATAGGAGGGGCACACCAACATAGGAGGGGCCCCTCTAGAGGTCACTGTTCTGAGGGGTCCCTCAAATCTGACACCACCCCTGCCAAAAACATCTTGGCTTGGTGATGCCAGTTTAGGATGCCCCACTCTGGGAAGCCAGCTCAGTGCTGATGACCAGGACAGAATGGAGATGGGACTTCTCTGTGGTCTGTGGGCCTGATGTGGGCGAAAGCTCAGTGTGCATTTTTGCCTTCCTTTCCACCTGCTTGTCAATGTTTTTTCTGCAGCTGGAATTATGGAAAGTTCATAGATTTCATAGATCATAGAGTTGGAAGGAGCCTACAAGGCTATCGAGTCCAACCCCCTGCTCAATGCAGGAAACTGGAGGAGGGGTCTCCCATCCAAGTAATAACCAGGCCTGACCCTGCTTAGCTTTCCACACTCAGACAAGCTGAGCCAGCGTGAGTTGATCCAAAGCACAACAGCTTTGGTTTCCCATTACCTTTTTTCCCTTTCCTTTTTCTTTTTTATCATTATTGTGCATATCATTATTTCATCTTAGGATCCCTCCTCTACAAAATTAATTTTCATTGACTTATGGAACCTCCATTTAGTACACTCCACCGAGATTAACAGAAATACAATGGCACAGGTCTATCTTGATAAAGCACACTATCTGCAATTATTCATTATTAAGTATGTACGTGCAAATTTCAGTCCCATCAGAAGCGGTGCTTCAGCTTAATTAACTTTGATTTATGAACTAGCAGCCAACAACTCTATGAGTGGGCAGATTATTCAGTTAGATAATGCTTTCCCACATTGCCTGGGAATAGTCAGCAGTAAAATATTTTGTGTCTCAATCATGTAGCTTTCCTAATAAACCTACAAAAATGTCATGAGTAATTTTGAGCCTCTGAATTAAACCACTGAATAAATGTGCTTCATCTGTACATATTATCATATATATACACACTGCAGTCAATACATCAAGGCTGCTTTAAACTGCCCCACACTGTCTGTATTACTATAAAGCACAGTGGGGTGGGGTGCAGGGGCAAGCATTGATTGTGGGGTGCATGCCACAAATCAGAGCATGAGATCAAAGTGCACATATGCAGACCCCTCATGCATTGGGGTGGTTTTATCTCAGGATGAGAAGATCCCCCCTGTTTTGTTCCTTTGTAGTTCCTCTGGTTCACTGTGTCCTAAATTACACTTCTCCTGACTTCTGGTTTGACTAGGAAAATTCATGAAAGCAGTTCCAGAATTGGAGCATGCACCATTTGATTGCTGCAATGTTGAGTTCCTTGAATTGATTTACATCCTCTCCATCACCGCATTACCAATCTGCACATGCACATTGATGAAGCACTGCAAAAAAAGGAAAAGGAAAAAAAAAAAAGAGGTGAACTTGATGGTGACTGTCTGTATGATTGTATGCAGATTCCTTTTATGCAGTGTTTTAGTAATGTGCACATGCACTCCTGTCCATTGATAAAACACTACAAAAAAACCAAAGCAGCAACCTTCATACAACCCTATGCAGAAACACATGAGGGTTGCTTCTGGGTGGGGGTTCCCAACATGGTGCCCATGGGCACCTCCAATGATGCCCACGAAGGGGTCCCCAACATTTTATTTATTGTATGCATTTTATTAATTTTAAAATTTAGTATTTTTCCATTTTTTTAAATATACACACATATATTTGTATGAAATGCATACAACTTTCTTGCAATTGCACATAGGCCAAAAGTGGCCCAAACATCCAAATAAGTATCCATTCGAATTTGGCATCTATATGCCACCCCTTCATATATCGAAAGAATTGTAAGGTCCTCAATCCATTGCATTTTAGGAGGTAAGTGTTTAGCCTTCAAATTTTGTAATATGAGTCTTTTAGCTGTCAAAAGGGCAGAGAGAATCCATTTCCCCTTCCATTTGTTAATTTCCATGAAGCAGGTAAATTATTTAAAAGAGTGTGTACATCAGTGAATATTAAATACTATTCCAGTACAAAATTTATTTGTGTAATAACCTCCTCCTCAAAAGAAGCAGCTACTGGACATTGCCAAAACATGTGTTTAAAAGAAGCTTTCACTGTATTGCACCACCTGCAGTTAGCTAAATTAGACAATCCCTTATTAAAGAGATGCTGTGGTGTCCAATAGACAGGAAACAAATGCTTTTGCTGAATAAGATGCAGCCTAAGATCCATAGACACAACAAGTAGACGCCAAAGCAGCGATCCACTGATTAAGCATTTTGTGGTGGTGCCCACAGCAGTTTCTCAAATTCCCAAATGTGCACATGGGTCCAAAAATGCTGGGGACCCCTGCTCTGAGCATGGGCAGTTTTGCATTTTAAACACAAATCATAGCACCATCATGATTGCATGAAGAAAATAGAGTTCACTGCTCCTAACCTGATGTCCTCATCACCTGCTCTCTGGGTGTTCATTTGTGAGACTCTGGGCTCTGCAGCCCTGGACATTGGCCCCAAGATCCAGTCCTGGATGAACCACTTTGCTCTTTAATGAGCAAAGAGCAAGCAAAAACAAAACCTCCAAGTATCTTTTTATTTTTCTCATCTGACCTTATCAGACTGGTTCCTTGAAGCTGTGGGTGCGTGGGTGGGTGGATGGATGGATGGATAGATAGATAGATAGATAGATATGGAAAGAAACCTATTTGGAATGAAGCCTAGGTGAAGTTGAGCTTAACCTCATTTTCTGTTGGGCTCCTTATGCATGAAATAGGTTAAATTATGCCAGCTGAGTGGCTCTATCAGCAGTCTGACCTACTTATCTTCCTTCACTTCATGCCTAACGAGGGTTATTAAGCTCATACTGAAGAGCAAGTCTCTGGTCCAAATGGTGTGAGTTCACCAGCTCATAGAACCATAATTGCTACAAATGAAGAACTCTTTCAGATATCTCAGTGCTCCTGATTTGGTTATGAGATGGATTACCAGCAAGCAGGAAGATGCATTGGGATACTGCACCAGTTTCTTTTCATCTCTAGGTTTCACAGATGGAACTGCAAAGGTGACACTAGTGATATTCTAAAGCTTGGTATAGAATGAGAAATGTTACAAACAATTACGTGCATATGCGAGCATCAATTTATATGTCTGGGAATACTCAGCAGGCTTGATTGTTTGTGCCTGTACGTTTCTTCTGAGATTTACTCCAGAGGTCGAACTTCCCTGTGTTAACTTTTTCCTTCACTGATGCAGTTAATGGGTGGCCAGTCCAAGAGGGAGCTGGGGAAAGGGGGCTGTGTGAGCTAAATGCTTTGCGTGAACAAAGCAAAGCGCTGACAACAAAGCCAGGCGCTCACATCAGTGAGTTTCACTGAAAACTCACTGCAAGGTTTTCAGTGGCATCGACAAGTTAAAGAACCATTATTCGACATCCCTCTGATATCTAAGCTACAGACAAGAAAACCATCATGAAAGAAACCCTCTTGAATAATGCTCATTCTTGTACTACCCTGCAGGATTTGAAAATATATTCATTTCCAAGAAAGAAATCCTTTGAATTATATTCTTTTGTAATCCAAATTGGAATCTGTCCTATGTGTTGTATTTTTGTGTTTATGTACCAATAAACCATGGTAACCTCTCCTCCACCCCCAATATTCCAGGACATGCTTACACAACTAAGCAAAAAAACACCACCCTATGCATATATTTTCAGGGCTTTTATCCTCATCTAAAAATCTTTGCCTACACTAATGATAAATTTCTAGGATTTTTTTTTTTAGTTAAACTTGCTTGTGAGCCATCTTGCATTATTAGACTACTGTGAACCAATTATTATGGGTTTGGCACACGCTGGCCATTTCATTCTCTGTAGTTCTATCCCATGCTTCTCTGGTAACATATGAATGGTATGGTTCTTCCCATGTGATTCCGTTGCTCCTATGTAGTTTCTGCTGGAGAGAGACAAATTAGTCTATTTCCAGTCTGTGTCACTTTCACAAGTTTTCAGCGCTTTTTTGTTCCCTTTCTGGATTAATCTCTCTCTCAGTGTGTGTGTGTGTGTAATCTCAAAATACATATTTAAATATGTATTTTAATAATATTTAAATTCATATTTTCTCTCAAATACACACACACACACACACACACACACACACTTAAATTGCTGAAAATGTTTGCAACATTCAAAAAAGTGCAAAATGTGTTCCATAGGTAAGTTCCACTGTACACATTAGTCTGAGAGGAGCAGATCAGGACATTTCACATAGGAATTTGCAAAGACCAAATTGCTCTGTCTGTCACCCCCAGTTTTTTTTCATTCCTGTGGTTCTGGAGGGGCTTGCTGTGTGTAGGATAATATCATCAGAGCCTGTGCTTACTGTTTGGTCTATGGGCTTTGGTAGCTGATACACATGTTTATGCATTAAATCTAATGTTGTGGTTCCAATGTTACACAGGCACAAAGAACAGGGGATTGGTAGCATATCCCAGTGGATAATTAGCAGGAGCATCTTTATCGTTATAAATTATTGTTGTTGTGATGGTATTGATGGAAATTGTAATATTGCATGCTTAAATCAATGAGGTAATGTAACCACTAGTTAGAGTGGGAGGAAAGTGTTAATTGAACAATCCCCAGGGAGCATGTTTTGTAACCCCTCCTCCCTACTTCTGGCCTCTCTGTGGCCTTCTCTCTCTCTCTCCCTCTCTCTCTCTCTCTCTCTCTGCCTCTCCAACCTGATGGACACACGGTCTGAGCTGGCTTCCAGCCAGTGATCTCCAATGAAGCAGAGTCTTAACACTAAAGACTCTAAGCTGCCTACATGCATCCTGCATATATGAATAAATGGACGGTAAGTAAAACTAATACATGTCTTTCTTAGTTTTAAACCTTGTTTGGACAATCTGTTTCCTTTTAAGAGCCTTTTAGCAGGGTTTAGCAACCCACGTGGTGATAACCAGTTTCAATAACCAGGCTGTGCATAAGGGGGGGGGGGACTCTGCTTTGTCCTAACCAATATGGGACCATCTCCTTTCCATATCCTCCAACAGGTATAAAGCAGTATATAAATCTGATAGATAAATAAATGAACAGATAATTAGTCTGGGAGCACAGAATCATGGAGCATTGTTGAAGTTAAGCAGGTGTGGTCCATGATTGCTGCCCAGCTGGGAGACCACCGGGAGCTGCAACTTGTTCTGAGCTTCCCAAGGAAGAGAATAATATGAGCACGCATGCATATATGCATGCATGCATGCATGCATAAATAAATAAATAAATAAATAAATAAAGCAGGTGCAAACCTGTTCATTCCATGGAATTGCACCACAAAGCTAAAATTCCCCCTGTCAATTTTAAAGCTTATGTCATAAAGGGAGTACCATTGGATTGTAGCATGCAATGCGGCCTTAGGAAAATGATGAAAAGTTATTCTTCTGCGATTTTGTGAGTGGCAGAGTAAGCTGTAATTTTTTGGAACACACAATACATGGCCATCTGTTCACAAGTAAGAATGATGGAATCTAGACGGTAATCTCCTTTGGCATTGCCACCACAGTAGCAAAAGTGTTGTCACTTAGTGGCTAGAGTACAGAGACGGGGAGCCAAGGAACACTCTTGCATTCGGCTTTCGTTCCCTGAATGACTCAGCAGCCAAATCTACAAACGAGGGTTTTTTCTCTCTCTCTCTCCAGCTGTCTTACAGTGCTGTAGCAATAGATACAACCTATTCTAAACAGTTAAGGGAAATTCGACAACTCAGATCGAGGTGTGTGTGCGTTAAAGCTTGTTGTAGAAAGTGAACAACAAACTTTAACACCACCCGTGCCCCCCAATCAATCTGAGTCTGGACTAATCCATGCAATGGACATTGAGTGCTGCTAGGCATTCAGCAACTGTGCACCTGCACAAACTGAGTTAGCAGCCTCCATGCCTTTTGCTGTCATCTCATGACCCCCTCTGGTAACGCCATTGGGCCCCCACTCCCATGTAGCAGTGATCAGTGGTGGAAGCTCGAGCTGAGCTGAAATTTCGTAGGGTGCAATCCTATGGACGCTGGACAGAGTCTAGATGGCCATAGGAGAAGTTGGAGTCCCAGCTCCGATCTTGGAAACATGCTCCGAGCTCAGAGCTGGGACTCCGGCCTCGGAGAGCCCTCTCTCCGCCCTTGCAGCTGGCACGGAAAGAACCATGCTGACTGCGGCTTCGAGGCCAGAAGACCAACCTCGGAGCTGGAGGTTTCTGGGTGGGGCGGGGGGCGGGGAAGGGAGGAGACAGGGCCCGTCATGATACCTAGTATCTTGGAGGCGCCTCAGCCTCTCCTCCTCATGCTCCGGGGGAAAGACTTAGATGGTTGAAATTGGCCATCTAAGTCTTTTGCAGGGCAGGTGGAGCACGGAGGCGACCTTTGCCTCTGCACTCCTTCTGCCCTCCATTGGATGCCCATAATCCTCTAAGTTCAGAGGGTTACAGGCAGCCACATTGGATTGCGCTGTTAGAAGACTTTTTGGAAGAAAAATTCTGAGAAGTTCCCTTCCCCCCCCCCTCAGTCCTCCAGGCCACTTTGCAGCATTTTCTCCAAATATTCTCCACCATTTCCCGTGTGTCAGCCACCATTTCCCCTCTTGAATGGGCTGGAATGATGGTAGGATCTCGGGGCATTGTAGGGAGTGCAAAATGGTGGCCAGGCTGCTAACACAGTTGCAGTTGCTACCATTGCAGTGGCAAAACACACACGGATGCACCAAACACACACACAAACCAACCTTGGGGGGAAAAGAAAGAAGCTCGCTGACTGCCACTCCTAATATTGACCTCCAGCCCCTAGAAACTGTTTGAGAGTTTCTCCTGCCCCTGGGGGAATTTGGTGAAATGGTGCAAAGTTTCTTTGCCCACAGATAGGATGGAGAATGTTGAGAGGCCATTTGCACATAGCTCTAGTGCAGTGTTCTCCAACCTTGGGTCCCCAGATGCTTTTGGCCTACAACTCCCAGCATGCCCCAGCCAGCATAGCTGGCTGGGGCATGCTGGGAGTTGTGGGCCAAAAACATCTGGGAACCCAAGGTTGGAGAACACTGCTCTAGTGGAAGCTGGTAGCTCTCCCAGGAACCACCTCATGCGCCGCTGCTGCTTCTGTAATTACTGCCATTAGGTTTTGGCATTGTCCTAATGATGACCATGATGATGACGGATACACCCACCTTGATAACAATCCTGGAACTCACTGATGCTTTTTATTTTAGAGACGCAGTCACTGATACCTAATCTGATGATCATCACATTGGTAATGGGGCCAGTTTCTTTTCTAGTGGCAGTCCTCGGTCTGCTGAATTACAGGAAGAAGCGATTTCCAGCATGCCAGAGCAGTCAGATAATTGCTGAGACTTTCTGCATGTCACGCAGATGCTAAAAGACCAGAAGCCTCATAATGGGGGAATGGATGGGCAAGACTCACACTCTTGCATACAGGTAAGGAACCCCCCCCTCCAGGTCATCTTAATTAACGGCACAATCCTATGCATGTTTAGGCAGAAAGAAAGCCTACAACTCCCAGCATGCCCTAACCAGCTGCTGGGGCATGCTGGGAGCTGTAGGCCTGTTTTCTGTCAAAACATGCATAGGATTGCTCCTTAAAGCTGCCACAGAGTAGGAGTTTCCCAATTTATATAGTTCAGCTGGGAAACATACATACAGAATGTTCAGAAGGCCATATAAAGTAACTTTTTAAAAATCAACTTTTATGTAGCATCAACATTTTGTTGTCTAGGTTAAAAACAATTAAAGGATTAAGCTGAACACTTGGAAGTCAAGTCCATTTAGTCCAAGGAATCTGTTTCAGCTATACAACTTTTCTTTCGGGTTAACGCCTTGTTGGGGAAAAGAGATAAAATCCTTATTGAAATGATCGTTAGAGGAGACTAATGACATGCACATTCCAATTAAACATCCTACAAAAATATGCAAGGATAATAATCATAATCTAAAAATGTTGCTTCCTGAAATGAAAAAGCATTCTAAAAAAGAATCACTATCATAATAGCTTAAAAAGCCAAAATGCCTATAAACTGCAGCAATATATTTATTTGATTATTATTATATTTTATCCTGCTTTTTCCCCTCTTTACGAGGAATCCAAGGTGGCTTACATGATCCTCCTCCTCTCTGTTTTATCCTCACAACAACCCTGTGAGGTAGGTTAGGCTGAGAGTCAGTGATTAGCCCAAAGTCACCCAGTGAGCTTCATGGCTCAGTGGGGACTAGAACCCAGCTCTCCTGAGTCCCAGTCCAACACTCTCACCACTACGCCACACTGGCTCTCAGTGTGGTGTAGTGGACCATATATGGACCAAGCATTGGAAGCCTCTGACCCGGGGGTTAATCTGGCCTATAATGAGCTCTCCCTTGGGTACACCCCCATTTTTCACCATCACCCCTTATCTTCGATGGTCCAGATTTTTTTTCTTCTTCTTTCTTTCTTTCTTTCTTTCTTTCTTTCTTTCAGGATGCTGAAACGTGGTGTACTTTCCCTGGGTGTTCTGCCTAGGGATGGGTTAACACATGCCATGTCTGAGCTTGTTGGGGTTCTCCAAATTCTTCCATGAAGTGCATTTCACATGGTTTCTATTTGTGAACATGAGTGATTTTTTTTAAATCGGAAAAATGCAGATTTTTGAAAGTACACAATTTTTCCCTATTAAAAAATACACATTTTCCCCAATCAAAAATGTGTATTTCCCCCATAGTCTAAAATGTGAAAATTCAGATTTGGTGGGGGGGGGGGGTTGCACAAGTGTGCATATGTGCAAATGCACATTTCCAAAAGTGTGCATTTGCGCAAGTGTGCACTTTCGAATGCACAAGTTTGGGAAATTTTGAAAAATTACTGAGAATTGTGTTCCTGTTCACGTTCAAGGTTATGAACAGGACATGTCCGCATGATTTGGGAAAATGAATGAAATTCTCATACATCTCTGCCTTCCTGACATTTTGGGCATTTCTGGAGCACTTCAGAGCCCTTTGGAATTCTCCAGAGCATTTCTGCTTTCTTCAAGAGCTTCTGTCTTTGTAAGTGCAAAATACAGTTTAATTTATTTTGGGAGCTTCCCCACAATTAAAAATTCTTGTTACTTGTGAGCAGGCATGGAAATGGTGATGCTCTCTGAATGTGCTGCTCATGCTTACATCTATGTAACTTGGTCCTGTGAACTGAGAAAAATAAAATTTTGACTCTGCCCACTACTGAAATGTGGCCCTTACGACCTTTCCTGGACTGGAATTTGGCTCTCGGACTGAAAAAGCTTCCCTCCCCCCTAGTATAGACTGAAAGAGCACATTCAAATAAATACCATTGAGAGTTTGCAAATCTCCCCAAAATGGGTGTATTTAACACCCTTCTTTAAAGCACAAAAGACTTGTGCCTCAGTAGAGAACTTGCATTCTGTTTCCTGATAAAGTATGCTTAGCATTTTTGTGGAAATCCCACAGGTTCAAATATGATGTTTTCCTCAGTGTGTGTGTGTGTGTGTGTGTAGATAGAGAGAGTTTGGAGGGGGAGGATATTCATTCCCCTAATATTCCCACACCAGCTGGCTGTTTTGGGACGTGTCCTATAGGACGTGAAAATCAGCTGAAAAGGCTGAATGAGCATCACAAACCAGAGGTCACAGTCTCACAGATGAAACACTGGATATTCTGTTCATCCCTCTAGTCACCCCTCTTGGGTGTTTAGAAATGGCTATCCTGAGATCTTTATTTCAATGCAACAATGTAAATCTTAGATTCGCTGTGACATTTCATAGGACACATTTTACTTTCCGTGAGTGTGAAATTAATATCTCTCCTGCCCCCATTGTGGTTTTAACTCTTGACACTGTGATGCAGCTTCCCTCAACCTGGCTATCATCCCCAGGGGATGATAGGATTTGTTGATAATCAGGATTGGATGATAATCATCCCCAGGGGATGATAGGATCTGTAGTCCAACAAATCTGGAGGGCGCCAGGTTGGGAAAAGGCTGCCATTACATTATAGAAATACTGTGCTTTCCTAATTCACAAAGAGTCACAATTCTGTTGTAAAATGTGACAGATTTGCCAGCAGGTGGCATAAGAACACTTCCAAGCAAGAGTTGGCATGCAACAAGAGAGAGATAGTGTTATTATTACACCATTTCTGAAGTGGCTGGGCCAGCACCAGCAATCTGGTAGTCTTGTTTAGGAGTGGAGTTTTGAGCATGACTGCATGTTCAGATAAACAGTTCATGTCAAATGCTAATACTGATACTAATAATTCTAATCATGCAAGGATTCTGGGTGGGGATAGATGCCCTACAGAATATAGCCTGTAAAACCATTTTGGAAATACTCTTTATGTTTCCCAATATTTTTTAAAAAATTATTTTAAACATGAGAACCCAAGGTGGCTTATAATAAAAAATGAAATACAAGAGTCCTGAAACATACCTAAAATACCTAAAACAATCCCCTTCATTTAATAACCCCCATCTCTATAATACACAAAGCAGCATTCAACAACAACAACACAACAACAACAACAGAACACAGTTTCATTAGCATTACGAATAATCGGTGCAGTGTAGTTAAGTTCAAATCAACCCTCACTCCCCACCAGAGGCCTTTTGGAGTAACCATGTTTCCATCAAAGAATGGAACACTAACAGCGATGGGGCTAGGCAAGTCTCCATAGGGAGGAAAATCCAAAGTGATGGTGCTGCTAGTGAAAAGGTCTTGTCTCTTGTGGCCATCCACCATGTCTCAGCTAGCAGGGGACACAGAGCACCACCTCTGATGTTGATCAGAGCACTTTAGAAATAACATACAGTAATACCTTGGATTGCAAGTAACTTGGTCTGAGAGCGTTTTGCAAGACAAGCAAAATTTTTAATTTTTTTAATTTGATAAACAAGCACGGTCTTGCAAGACAAGTAGGGATGTAACCGCTCGCCTCGAGTGGGTGTAGCGGGCCGAAATCGGCCCCGCTCATGCCCGCCAGAGACTCACTTTGGTATAAGAGTGTTTTGGATTACAAGCACGGTTCCGGAACGAATTATGCTTGCAATCCAAGGTATTACTGTACGGGAGAAAGCAACCCTTAAGACAACTGAGTCTCAGACCTTTTAGGGCTTTCAAGGTAAGAGTCGGCAACTTGATTTGGGTCTGGAAATGAATTGGTAGCCAATGAAGATAGTATAATACACGAGGGCAAACGTTCAATCCCACTAACCCTAGTCAGCACCCTGGCAGCAGCATTTTGGATCCATTGTCGTTTCTAGACCCATTTCACAGGCAGCCCCATGTTAAGTGCAGTGTAATAATCATACCTGGAAGTTGCCAAAGCATGAATGATCATGGCCAGGTCTGTCTTAATAGAGATGGTCTGTCTATATAGATCTACCTCTCATTTCCAATGCAGATGCTATGTCAAAGGGATAAAATGGTACTCTAACAGAAGGTGAAGAAGGAATAAAACAGGCAGAGAGATTTGCTATGATTATTTATTTATTTGATTTGATTTGTACCCCATCTTTATACCAAGAAAAATGGCACTCAAGGTGGCTTACAATCATAAATAAAACTTGATTAAAACAAAAATAAGGCAACACATTAAAATACAATAAAACACAGCAACAGCAGAATAAAAACAGCATCCACCCCAACAGACTTGCTTACACATCAAAGGCCTTCTTGAATAAAGTGGTCTTTGCCTGCCGGTGGATGGACACCAGAGAAAGAGTGGGCCTGGCCTCCCTTGGCAAGGAGTTTCACAGCCCGGGAGCAGCCACCAAGAAGACCCTCTCTCACGTTGCCACCAAACATGCCTCTGAAGGTGGCAGTGTCAAAATCAGGGCCTCTCCCAACGATCTTTAGACTCAAATGGGAGAAGGTGGTCTTTCAGGTAGCCTGGTCCCAAGCCTAATTACAGTAAAACCTTGGATTGCAAGTAACTTGGTCTGCAAGTGTTTTGCAAGACAAGCAAATTTTTAAAATAAATTTTAACTTGATAAACAAGCAATGTCTTGCAATACAAGTACTCTAGTACGGTCAAGAAAAATGAAGACTTTACACTATCATTCTTTATTGCAGCTTAAATTAAAAATATGTGTACAAATTTCTTATGGGGAATTTTGCTTTGATATACAAGTGCTTTGGATTACAAGCATGTTTCCGGAACGAATTATGCTTGCAATCCAAGGCATTACTGTAATTAATTAATTAATTAATTATATTTATACCCTGCCTTTTTCCCTGCAAGGAACCCAAGGCGGCTTACATAATCCTCCTGCTCCTCTCCATGTTATCCTCACAACAACCCTGTGAGGTAGGTTAGGCTGAGAGTCAGTGACTGGCCCAAAGTCACCCAGTGAGCTTCATGGCCGAGTGGGGACTAGAACCCGCATCTCCCAAGTCCCAGTCCAATGCTCTAACCACTGGCTCTCTCATATAGGCCTTTATGGGTCATAAACAGTACTTTGAATTCTGCCCAGAAACAAACCAGTAGCCAGTGAAACTGTTGTGACAGGGGAGTCTCATGCTGCTGCCTGTAACCAGCCCCGGTCAACAGTCTGGCTGCAGCATTCTGGACCAACTGAAGTTTCTGAACAGTTTTTGAAGGCAGCCCCATGTAGAGCATGTTACAGTAGTCCAAATGGGGTGTAAAAACGCAAGTATGACCATGGCCAGTTTAGACGTCTCTAAGAATAGGTGCAGTTGGTGCACTAGACTCAGCCGTGCAAGTGTGCTGCTGGCCACCCTCGAAACCTGGGCATCCAGGTTCAGGGCCAAGTCCAGAAGTACACACAAACTGTGACCCTGAGTCTTCAGTGGAAGTGTAACCCCATCCAGCACATGTTGAGTCCCTATTCCCAGGGGAGGCTGGTGACTCCTATGTCAGTGGGGCTCCTCATCCATTGCAGCTTTTATTATGAGCTTTATGGGAGCTATCCATGGTATGTCGAGAAGACCCATGGACTCGCCAGGTGTGCTGTCTCCCCGGAGCACGGATTAAGGATGTGTCAGAGCAGCTGCCGAGGCTCATGCAGCCCACCGACACATACCCCTTTCTTCTCTTCCACGTGGGTACAAATGATACTGCCAAGCGGAGTTACAAAGAAATCACGGCAGACTTTGAAGAGCTGGGAAGGGAACTCAAGAACTTCGGGGCCCAGATAGTTTTCTCATCCATCCTTCCAGTACTTGGAAGAGGCATAGAAAGGGAAAGAAAAATACTCCGAGTGAATGACTGGCTATGAAGGTGGAGCCGACGTGAGGGATTTGGATTCTGGGACCACGGGCTACACTTCCTGGAAGATGGACTGCTGGCAAAGGATGGGTTGCACCTCACAAGGACTGGGAAGAATGTGTTTGGCCACAGCATGAGGAACTTAATCAGGAGGGCTTTAAACTGAATCCAACAGGGGAGGGAGACATAAACTCGGGGGTACCAATGGAAGAAGGCCTCTATGCCACAATGGAGAGAACAGCTCCAGCGGTGCCCATTGATAGTCTACCACAAAATGTAGGGGGAAAGTCGGACTATAAAGCACATAGTCTTCGATGTCTTTATACTAATGCCCAGAGTATGGGCAACAAACAAGACGAACTTGAACTCTTGATACATGAGGGCAAGTACGACTTGATAGGGATAACTGAAACCTGGTGGGATGACTCCCATGACTGGAATACAGCAATTGAAGGGTATAACTTGTTCAAAAGGAACAGAAGCAACAGAAAGGGAGGTGGAGTTGCACTGTATGTTAAAAATACGTATCTCTGCACAGAGATACAGGAAGAGGAGCTTGGCAGCCCCATTGAGAGCATCTGGGTTAAAATAAAGGGGGCAAAGAATAAAACGAACATGGCGGTTGGAGTCTACTACCGACCACCCAATCAAGGAGAAGACGAGGATGGAACTTTTGAAAAACAAATTGCCAGTGTTTCAAGGAGGCACGATGTGGTAGTAATGGGAGACTTCAATTTCCCTGATATCTGTTGGGAGACTTTTTCAGCCAAACATGGCCCCTCCAAGAAATTCCTGAGCTGTGCTGCTGATAACTTCCTCCTACAGAAAGTGGAGGAAGGAACTAGAGGATCGGCTATCCTTGACTTGATTCTAACCAACAGAGACGAGTTAGTGGATAAAGTGGCAGTTTCGGGAACTCTGGGGGAAAGTGACCATGTTATACTTGAGTTCTTGATTCTAACGGAAGCAAAAGCTGAGTGTAGCCAAACACGTACCCTGGATTTAGGAAAGCCAATTTTAACAAACTCAGAACAATGATTAGTAAGATCCCATGGCAAGTGACTCTCACGAGAAAGGGAGCCCAGGAGGGGTGGGAGTTTTTAAAAAAGGAAATTTTAAAGGCACAATTGCAAACAATTCCCAAAAGGAAAAAAGGCAGAGGTCAACAGAAGAAGCCAATGTGGCTTCACAATAAACTCAAAGACGACCTGAAAACAAAAAAGGACACGTATAGGAAGTGGAAGGAAGGACAGGCTACAAGTGAAGAGTACAGGCAGGTAGCACAGAACTGCAGGAATAGTGTCAGGAAGGCTAAAGCTGAGAATGAGCTAAGGTTAGCGAGGAATGCTAAAAGCAACAAAAAAGCTTTCTTCAGATACATGCACAGTAAAAGACAGAAGAAAGAACTGGTGGTTCAACTACGCAATGAGGATGGCAAATTGATAACAGAAGACAAAGAAAAGGCAGAAGTGTTCAATTCCTACTTCGGCTCGGTCTTCTCCCAAAAGAGGGTCTATGACCCCCCTGGCAAACCTGAAGTGCAGACTGAAGGGGCAGGATTGCAGCTTGAGATTAATAGGCAAATGGTCAAGGAGCACCTGATTACTCTGAACGAGTTTAAATCTCCAGGGCCTGATGAGCTGCATCCTAGAGTAATAAAGGAACTGGCAGAAGAACTCTCAGAACCACTGTCTATTATCTTTGAGAAATCATGGAGGACAGGTGAAGTGCCAGACGACTGGAGGAGGGCAAATGTTGTTCCCATCTTCAAAAAGGGCAAGAAGGAGGAACCTGGGAACTATAGGCCAGTCAGTCTGACATCAATCCCAGGGAAGATTTTTGAGCAGATTATAAAGAAGTCAGTCTGCAAGCACCTTGAAAACAATGCAGTGATTACTAGAAGCCAGCATGGATTTGTCAAGAACAAATCCTGTCAGACTAATCTGATCTCATTTTTTGATCGGGTAACCTCCCTTGTGGACTGTGGGAATGCTGTGGACATTATATATCTGGACTTCAGCAAAGCTTTCGACAAAGTGCCTCATGATATCCTGATTAGTAAGCTAGCTAAGAGTGGGCTAGATGGAACAACTATCAGGTGGATCCACAATTGGCTACAGAATCGGACTCAAAGAGTGCTTATCAATGGTTCCTTCTCAAACTGGGGAGAGGTAACGAGCGGGGTACCACAGGGCTCGGTCCTGGGCCCGGTGCTCTTCAACATTTTTATTAATGACTTGGATCAGGAGGTACGGGGAATGCTTATCAAATTTGCAGATGACACAAAGTTGGGTGGAACAGCTAATACTCTGGAAGACAGAAACAAAATTCAAAGTGACCTCGATAGGCTGGAGCGCTGGGCCGAAAACAACAGAATGAAATTTAATAGGGATAAATGCCAAGTGCTGCACCTAGGGAGAGGAAACCAAATGCAGAGTTACAGAATGGGGGACACTTGGCTCAACAATACTACAAGTGAGAAGGATCTTGGAATTGTGGTAGATCACAAACTGAATATGAGCCAGCAATGCGATGTGGCTGCAAAGAAGGCAAATGCAATTTTGGGCTGTATTAATAGAAGTATAGCTTCCAAATCGCGGGAAGTGATAATTCCCCTTTACTCGGCACTGGTTAGGCCTCATCTTGAGTACTGCGTCCAGTTCTGGGCACCACACTTTCAGAAGGATGTAGACAAACTGGAGAGGGTTCAGAGTAGGGCAACAAAGATGATAAAGGGACTGGAAACAAGGCCCTATGAGGAGAGACTGAAAGAACTGGGCATGTTTAGCCTTCAGAAGAGGAGACTGAGGGGAGATATGATCGCACTCTTCCAGTATTTGAAGGGATGTCACACAGAGGAGGGCAAAGATCTCTTCTCGATCATCCCAGTTTGCAGGACACGGAATAATGGGCTCAAGTTACAGGAACCTAGATTCCACCTAAACATCAGGAAAAATTTCCTGACTGTCAGAGCAATAAGACAATGGAATCAACTACCTAGGGAGGTTGTGGGCTCTCCCACTCTGGAGGCATTCAAGGTGCAGCTGGACAGCCATCTGTCAGGGATGCTTTGACCTAGATTCCTGCATTGAGCAGGGGGTTGGACTCGATGGCCTTGTAGGCCCCTTCCAACTCTACTTTTCTATGATTCTATGATTCTATGATTCTATTCCCAGGGGAGGCTGGTGACTCCTATGTCAGTGGGGCTCCTCATCCATTGCAGCTTTTATTATGAGCTTTATGGGAGCTATCCATGGTGCTGAACTCCATCTCCAAAAGGAGCATGTGGATAGCTCCTATTAAGGACGGGTGCTGAGCCTGGCACCCGACTTGCAGGGTGCTCGGCAAGCGCTCCTGCCGCACGATCTGTTCAAAGCACCCCACGAGCGCCAGCTGAGGCACTCGCCGAGGCACTCGCTGGACTTCCGGGTCCCCAGTGCTGCATTTTTAATGTAAAAAACAGGGTAAACTACCTTAAAACGGCCATGATTTGCATAACCGGCACTTTGTTTTTTATGTTAAAAACAGCACAAAATACGTTAGATTCTAACATAATCTCCCCTTCTGAGTCTGAATCTATTCCCACGGGAACTATCAGGGTCTCTGTTGGGGTTGCGGGGTGCGAGCACGATGGGGGAGGGGAGCTAACCCCAACATCAAACATCACAGACAGAATTTCAGATCCTCACTTAATCTCAAGGACAATGCTTTTAAAAAAATAAATAAATTAAAATTATTTCATTAACAACAATGAAAACATAACCGACCCCAAGCTTGAAATAAAGCTTACCTGTCTGGTAAATACTTAAGAGTATTTTTTTTCCTGTTGTGTCTGAAGGAACGAGGGAGACAGAAGGATAGTAGAAAATAATGATGGTTCGACCAACCACATTTGCTAAGAGAGTATAGGCTTTTCATCTTATATCTTGAAATGCCCGCAAGCTTTCCCTATTAGATGTCGATCCTACAAGAGGCATTGCTGTACCTATTTTGTGTCTTTCATCTGGCAGTTGCATCGTAATAGATTGGTTTGTAATGGGGTACTTTGTAAAATCATGATTTCTGCTAGCGATGGACGAATCTGTCAATTTCTGTATCTCAGTGTTCCTTTCCCCCCCACTCTTAAAGTTTTTTCATCCCATTTCCACATCAGTTCGCGATTTTTAAGAGTAAAAGTTTGCAAAAAAAATGCATATGCATTTTTGTGCGCATGTTTGCTAATCTAAACATTTTTGTATGTAGTTATGCCTATTGTATGCAAATTGTGCTAGCAAGTTTCCCTAATGTAATGCATTTTGGGCATTATTTTCACTAATATATGTTTTTTTGAACACGTTTTTTCATCAGAGAACTGCATCCCAAAATTCGGAGAAGTGTGAACACTGAAGGATAATGGCATTTCGGTTCATACTTTGGTTCAGGAAGTGCAAATTAGATAGATTCACGTTAATATGTGAACCAAACAAATTTCATCTCCATCTCTATTTTCAGAAGACTCTCACACCGGTCAATTTCAATTACTGGGTTTAAGCATGGTTAATTCTGTGTTGGATTATGACCCCTTGTCCAGTAAGGTCCTCTGTCATTTGGAAATCTAGCTCTTTTGCATCAGACACCTCAATCCACCAAGGGGGATCTGCCCACATGCAAAATCCTTCCTGAATTGTGAGCTGTGTACATAGATCAGCTGCCTGGCAAGGCACACCTGGATTCATATCTCCATAGTAAATTGCATCTCCTCTTTCAGGCTCCTAGTCACACCCATCAGTCTTGTTTTAAATGACTATGGTGCATTAGATCCATAGTGCATAACAGGGGTAGGAAAACCTGTTGCCATCCAGATGTTTTGGCCTACAACTTCCATCCGCCCCAGCCAGCATGGCCAATGGACAGGGATTATGGGAGTTGTAGTCCAACACCTCTGGAGGGCACCAGGTTGCCTACCCATGGTGTATAGTAAGAGTATTATGCCTGGGAGTCATTTTCCCACTTGTATAATTCTTCTACTTCATAGACGACTAGAGAAAATGGTTGCAAGGTACAGAAATGTATGGGCTGCAGTGTTTATTTATTTACAACATTTATATACTACATCTAAACAGATTCTGGAGCAGTGAATGATAAAAGGTAAAAGGAATAAAACACAATATTAACAGTTATTTTAAAAACAAAGTGCCAATAAAAATGGTGACTGGCAGGACCGGTGCAGGGCAGTTTGGCGCCCTAGGCTAAATTATATTTAGTGCCCCCCCTCTCGTGCCATGGGGGGGGGGCTCCGGAAAGCAGCCCTGCTCTGCAACCTCCCGCCGCCGCCGCCACTGGACACCCCCCCGCACGCTGCCGCTGCCGCCCCCCACCTACCTTCCCACGCCTCCTCCGAAAAGGGACCCCCCGCGCTCTGTTTTTGGCCAGGGGAAACCAGAGCAACAGGGCTGTTTAAGCCCTGTTGCCCTGGTTCCTCCCGCCAAAACAGAGCGCGGACGGGGCTCCGGAAACAGCGCAGAGAAGGTAGGTGTTGGGAGGGGAGGCGGTGCGGAGGCGAAGCGAGGCGAGGTGGGGGGGAGGCGGCGCGGGGGGGGAGGCGGCGCAGAGGCGAGGCGAGGTGAGGCGAGGTGGGGGGAGGCGGCGCGTAGGCGAGGCAAGGTGGGGGGGAGGTGCCCAGGCTCGGCCCCACCACTACTCCGGGCGCAATCCCCCGCACTGTCCTGGCTTTCTCGGTGAGGCGGGCGGGCGGGCAGGGCAGGAGCGCGCCGGCAGCGAAGAGGAGCGCAGCGTTCTGCGCCCTCTTCCGCTACGTGCCCTAGGCAACAGCCTAGTTGGCCTAGCGGTAGTGCTGGCCCTGGTGACTGGTCAATCAGAGAAGGCTTGTTGAAGTAGTAGTAGGCGATCACTCGTGACCGAGTAAGATTGTCTTCCAGGATAAAATTACAAAAGGAAAATTATAAAAGGAGGTAATTCTAAAAAATTGTGTAGACTCTAGCGATGGGTCCGTAAGTGACTGTGGAGGCCAATGCTAGATCCACACAGGTTCCCACAGTGAGGACACAGGTTACCAGATGGAAGATGGTCCTAAAGGATTCGTTTGGCATGCTTTTCGCTTAGCACGTTTCTCCCTTTCACCTTGCACTCGGGCTTCTTCAAAGTCCATGGAACCTTTGTGAAAGGCCAACCTCCAGTTAGATCGTTCATGGGCCAGAGCTTCCCAGTTTCCGATGTTTATATTGCATTTTTTTAGATTAGCCTTAAGAACATCTTTAAACCTCTTATATTGACCACCGATATTCCACTTTCCATCCTTGAGTTGGGAATAAAGTAACTGCTTTGGGAGACGGCAGTCAGGCATTCGAACAACATGACCGGTCCACTGAAGTTGGCGTTGAAGGATCATTTTTTTCAACACTAGTAGTCTTTGCCTCTTCCAGTACACTGACATTTGTTCACCTATCTTCCCAAGTAATTCGCAGGATTTTCCGGAGGCAATGTTGATGAAATCTTTCAAGGAGGTGGAAGTGACGTTTATAGATAGTCCATGTTTTGCAGGCATACAATAAAGTTGGTAATGCAATGGCTTCATAAACCAGCGTTTTGGTCTTCTTACAGATACTGGAAAGAAAACAATGTTGGTGACTCCAGAGGCAGGGGGTTCCATAGAGAGTGAGCCACCACACTGAAGGCTCCACTCCAAGTCGATTTCAACCGGGCCATAGGTCCACGTGGAACCACCAGGAGCACCTCATCTGATGACCTCAGTGACTGTAGGGATGGACGACCCGCCCAGCACTCGAATCGTGGCGCATGAGCTGAGTACTCCCGCCGCGCAAGCTGAGCCAAGTTTCAGCACCAGCTGAGGCGCTCACTGGACTTCCGGGTCCCTGGCCCTACGTTGTTTATGTAGAAAACAGCCTAATTTGCACACATTAGGCCGTAATTTGCACACATTAGGCCGTTTTCTACATAAACAATGTAGCTCCGGAACCCGAAGTCGCTTTCCCCAGCTCAGCTCACGAGAATGTGAATCGAGCTGGGGAAAAAGTAGGGCGAGCGGAGCTCAGGGGGTTGAGCCCAGAAAGTTCGCTGGACTTCCACCCCCTAATCGAGCTCTGCACACATCCCTATGCGCAGGTTGATAAGGAAGAAGCTGCTCTCACAAGTATTCCGGTCCCAAGTTGTTTAGGGCTTTATATGTTATTAACAAAACCTTAAACCTGGCCCAGCAGTGAATAGGCAGCCAGTGCAGTTCCCTTAACAAAAGAGTTACATGCTGAAAAGGGAGAGCTCCAGGCAACAGTTGCTGCATTCTGCACCAGCTACAGATTCTGGACCAGCCTTAAGGGCAGCCCCACATATAACATGTTGCAGTAATCCAGTCTTGAGGTTACTAATGCCTGTGCCACTGTGGCCAAGCTATCCCTGTCCAGGAGAGGCCAGAGCTGGTATACCAATCGAAGCTGGTAAAAGGCACTCCAAGCCACCATGGCCACTTGGACCTCCAGCAACAGTGATGGAGTACCCCCAAACTATGTACATGATCTTTCAAAGGGAGGGCAACCCCATCCAGGGTGGCCGGTTGCCGGCCAGATGGGCGATTAATAAATGTAAATAATAAATAAATAAATAAATAAATAAATCCAGCACAGGTGATAAGCCTATCTCCTGGACTCAGGAACCACTCACCCACAGGGCTTCTATCAGCTTCAGTTTATTGGCCCTGATTCAGCCCATCACTGAGTCTTGGCACTGATCCAGGACTTGTACAGCCTCACCTGATTCAGATGTCACGGAGATCAAGCTATGTGTCATCAGCATACTGATGGCACTTGGCTCCAATTCCCCTAATGACTGCTCCCAGAAGCTTCATATAAATGTTGAAATATTACTTACTTCAAACTACTTATTCCAGAGTATTGCTATAGGTTTCAATGGGACTTTTAAGAAATGCTTTCAGAATAACAGCATAATCTTATGCATGTTTACTTGGACAGGGCTTCTTCACAGGTAAGCACATATAGGATTGCAGCCTGAGTGTCTCTTGTTTTTGTGACATATAAATCTCAACAGTTAGGAGTTCACTTGATCTCTGCTTCCTAATGCTGTATTTCAGTGGGAAAATGTGGAAACGCTGAGAATTTTACTGCATCTCAAGCCTCTCTTTCTTATACTACCATTCAAGCATAATGTTTCATGAAATAGGACCCATTTTAATGAACATTTTGACTCAGACAGGTTATTTTTTTCCTTCAAAAACAGAGGTCTTAAGTATTTCTCATGCTTTATGGTCAGGCAATGTTCCTCCAACAGCAACAACAAATGGTGCAAAACATAGAAATACAATTCTATTTTGTGGTGTTGGAACAGATAATTAATATGAATAAAATATGATTTTATGCAATTATATTTTTATGACTACTGTAATTGGTTTCCTTGGACATATATATATATATATATATATATATATATATATATGGGATGGTTCATAGTACAATTTGCCTTGGTGTTAGTGTAGGGAAAGGTGTATATCCATCTTACCTTTTCTTTATTCACTACTGGCAAAGTTTGTTGTTCCAGAGAGTGGGACAACTGAACAAAGTGAGAATACCAGAACTGGTGGAAACTGTTGCTCCCTGCTCTTGGTCCTTAAGGGCACAATCCTATGCATGTTTAGACAGAAAAAAAGGCCTACAACTCCTGGCATGACCCAGCCAGCCAGGAGATTGATGAAGCTGTTTGTCTGGAACAACATTAGAAAATAAGCGCCCTTGAAAAAGGCTTAGGCAGAAACGCGTTGGGCACAAATAAAAATACACAAAGATCTCTATTGGCACTTGGAGTTTTCTCTCTCTCTTGTCTTTGGCATGTATATGTGGGACAGAACCCCACCCACCCACTAGCTTCATTCCAACTCTAGTTGCATGGTCAACAATTAGCAGCTCTAGATGGGGATCTGCATTTCATCTGCGTCAGAAGTCACATCCAATCAGATCAATGGGGCTTGAATGAGAATCACAATAGAAATTTGATCATGTATCCAGATGCAAATTTGCATATACATTGGCTGCACATATGGAAGTCATACTATACATGGATCTCCCTTGCTAGATTGTGACCATATGATCTACTAACATACTGAAAACCTACCACTGTTTCATGGTGTAATGTGTGTGTGTGGAGAAGGAGTGAAGCAAGTATGCAATATCATTAATATTCTGCTCAGTAAACCTCCTTCTCCTCCTCCTCCTCCTCCTCCTCCTCCTCCTCCTCCTCCCCCCCCCTCCTCTTGTAACCACCCCATCATTTTTATAGCATTACTTGGATTACTAATAGCATTATTAGTTTCCCCAATTTGGTGCCCTCCAAATGTTTTGGACTACAACTCCCATCAGCTCCAGCCAAGATTGTCAATGGTCAGGGGTGTTAGGAGTTTTAGTCAAAAACATCTGGAAGGCACCATTTTGCAGAAGGCTGCTATATAGGATTTGACATATAGGGCTAGATGAAAGGGGGAATAAAACTAATAGAATGGATTGATTTCCACGCAAAAGCCCACCATTATAGCATTAGCTGGATTACATGAAACATATCCAAAGGCAGTGAGAAATGGGGATTAATGTTATGATACCTTCAGGTCAATGGATGGGGCTGGGAATACAACCATGTTGCAAAGGAATCAGTGAATGGATAGATTATAGTCCATGAAATATAAGAAAATGAAGTGGTTTTTAAAAACATTTCTTACCTGGAAATGAACAAATGAATGTAATTTTATTTGTTAGGTGCTTTTTAAAGTAATTGTCTTTGTCACTTATCTTGGTTGTTCACAAGGGAAAGCTATAATTACAGAGGCAACACATGATTTCCATAACTACAACACTCGGCTTCAACAAGGAAGGCATGATATTATGTCAATTTTCAAACATGCTGTTTAGTGTGTTTGCTTGGCAAAGAACATAACATGACTCAATCATAAACAGTGTTTTAAAATTATTGAATTTCTTAATCTTGCCTCTGTGATTCTTACTGGTACACTGATGAAAGCAACAAGAGTAGCATGCCGATTCTTGGATGGTAGGCATTTGCATGGAAATCAACCCATTCTATGAGCTTTATTCCCCCTTTCGTCTAGCCCTATATGTCAAATTCTATTATATCAAGCCTTCTGCAAAAATGGTGCCTTGCAGATGTTTTTGACTAAGGTTTCAATCCTATGGCCTCCCAACATTGTCTGGGGGAAAAAAAAAAAGATTATTTGGAGCCCCAGCTCCAAGGTCCTGCAAGTTTGGAGCTGGAACTCCAAACACTGAGCCCCCCCCCCCATCCCCATTGCAGCTGGCATGGAAAGAACTGTGCCGGCTGCCTCTCTGAGGTCGCAAATTGGCCCCGGAGAGGAGGAAAACGGGTGTGCTGGGGGGGTGGGCAGGGGAGGAGGCTGGGGCTGACAGCTTATGCCATCTCCAAATGACGCCCCAGCATCCTCCCCTCCCCCTCCACGGCGCTTCATCTAGATGGCCGGAAACAGCTCTCTAGCTGCAATAGAGGGCGTGAGGTGCAAAGCAGTGGAGATTGCCACTGCCACATCTCACGCCCTGCGTTGGATGCACGTTAGCCTCCATGTTCGGCGGTTGATGTGCATCGAGCACGGAGGACATTGGATCACGCCCTAAAACTCCCATTGCCCCTGATCACTGGCAATATTGGCTGGAGTGACTGGGAGTTGTAGTCCAAAACATTTGTAGGGCAGCCAGTCGTGGGAAGCTGCGATACACAATTAATGTTGCCGTGGAAGTGTTTTCTTCCATTGTTACCGATCCTCATTATTGTGTTCTTTGTGGCAAGAGTGTTTAATTTCAAATAGTATCTGTGCAGTCTGGTTGTCTCTTCTGCATGGAACAGTCTGAAGCCATAGTGGTGATGTCTGTTAAAGGGGACCAGAATGCTGCAAGCATGTGCCAAAATATATAATATAAACAAACACAGCCAATCAACAATTGATGAAAAATATAACACAAAAAGTAGACAGGTCAGTAACAATAAGTAAAACTACAGTAAACAAAGTATAAGCAAAGGCAAAATGAGAGAGGGGAAGTGAAAAACAATCTGAATGTAATGATTAACAGGTAACAAAATCGAAGCAAGGCTGACGGTAAAGACAAGAAGGACAAACAATGTTGGCAAGTAATAACAGTAGATTAAACTACTATAAGCAGACTTATACAGGAATCCGGATTGTAAAGCCTGTTTCGTCATATGTGACTTCATCAGAACAAGTCTTCTTAAGGTCCCTGCTTACGAGCAATTACCGAGGAGGTACAAAATAACATGGTTTCCATCTATAAAACTTATAGTTTGGACTGCACCCATAGCAGAAAGTTCTGTCAGTATAAAAATATCAACAGTTAAGTATATTGCAAGTAATTATATACAATATAGAAAGTGAAAGAAACCCAAACCAGTTTACCCGGACTGAAAAATTCTTTGTTCATAAGCAGTAGAGAATCTCCTTCCAAAGTTTAAAGCCTTGTTACACAGCAACCATATATGTAGAGAAGGAGTTAAAGGTGCAGCAGTCCTTGTATTGTCTCATGTTACACAGCTGTTATGGAGAAGTTAGAGGGAGAAGTACTCAAACAATTATCTCCCTAAAAAAGAAGTTAACTCCATACTAGCATTTAACCCACGTGGATACACTGTGTCTAATTTAAAGATCCATTCAGCTTCCTTTCTTAATAACAGTTTGTCAAGATCATTCCAGTTGTATTTGTGAGGGTATATGCTTTCAATGACAAGAAAGTTAAAATCATCATATCTGTGTGCCTTTTCAATGAAATGAGGAACCATTGGTGCATCTAACATGTGATTTTTTAACTTTGAACGGTGTTCCAAGATACGTGTTCTTATACTTCGAGTAGTCTTACCAACATACAGTAGCCCACAAGGACAGATGATAATATAAATTACCCACTTGGTAACACAGTTAGAAAAGTGATATAGCTTAAAGAGCCGGTTATCCCTGGGGTGTTTGAAAATCTTAGTTTGTAGAGTCAATGCACAGACAGAACAGCCACTGCACTTAAAATGTCCATAAACCATGCTTTGCACAATGCGTGGTGGATCAAAGTCTGTATGTACTAGTAGATCTCGAAAATTGTTGGTACGTTTAAATCCAATCAGAGGTGTAGAATCACACCCCGGTATATCAGACACAATGTGCCAATGTTTCATAATAATCTTCCTAATTGAAAAGGCAAGGTACTTGCATATTCTGAGGCTGATAAAGAACCTATAGTTACCTCTTCCTCTTTATTTTCCAATGATGTCACAAGTGCTAGTCTACATGATTGGACTCAACTTCAATTTTTGAAGAAAAAATCTATCAAATCAGATCTACATGCCTCTTCCTTCATGGATTATTGTAGATCCCAGAGGATCCCTAGGGGATTAAGAATCAATAAAGCTCCAGGAATGTTTCTGGATGATATGGACTTCAAAATGAAATGGGTATCCATACTAAACAAATGTTCCTTTGATCTAATGTTGTTACTTATAGAACAGACTCAAGAGGCATCGAGTGCAGTTGGTACACAGATTGATACTTTAGAATCACAATTTAAGGATAAATTCTCAGAAGACACTTTCTCCAATAAGATTCAGAATATTGATAAAGAACTGGTTTCATTTCAGACCCAGGTTAAATCCATGAAGATCAAAAAAATTCTGAGCTAGAGATGAGAGAGATTATGCTGATTCCCAAGTCTATGACTGGGTATAGAGACCACAAGCAGAATTTTAAAAAGAAGGTGACGTGGCAAGATTCATCTAACATCCCAACTGATATTGACCAAAGTGAGACGGGCAAAGATTCTACTGGCACCTCAGGAGACGAGGGACATTTTTTCAATACACATGCTCGAATATCCAGATGTACTAGGACTGAACCGACTGACTATGTACCAGATGAAGGCACTTCGAGAAGCATGCAATTACGTCAACCACGAATCTCTAAAACTAATTTTTCCACTTTTCGTCCGGGCCGTTCGAGGACGAACCAAAATTTAGTTGTTAATTTGTCCTCTAGACAGCTGTCTAGCAATGAGATTAGAGTACTTAACCTCGGTCTGAGTTTTGTTCCGACTCCATCCTATAACGCTTTTCATACTAGAGTTGAACTGTTCGGGCTATGTAGACATCTCAAATTAAGGGAACACTTTGGTAATAGTTCATTTTCATATGTTCCTTTTCGCCCCCACTCCTCTTTTACTCCGGTGTCATCTAACCCACACATCCGGGTTTTTGAACATTTGGTTGAAAAGGACCTTGTTAAATTAGAGCAATCATCACATAGGAATTGGCACAACTTGTCCAATAGGGATCAGACAGTCATTAGAGATCTGTCGAATGATACATCTATTGTGATCAAGGAAGCAGATAAGGGTGGTGCTATAGTTCTATTAAATAGGGAAGACTATTTACAGGAGATTTATAGACAACTCAATGACCCTGATTGTTATAAATTAATTCCTTTGGATCCGGCTAAACATATAATGTCTATCATCAGGACTACTGTGGTTGAAGTCATGCTTCTGGGCTTTATCAATGATTCCACGTCCTCTTTTCTACAGAATTTGCATCCACGAGTACCTATTTTTTATATACTTCCGAAGATTCATAAACCCGGTTTTCCTCCACCGGGCCGACCTATTATTTCAGGATCCAATTCCTTATTGGAACCCCTATCCCAGTATGTAGACTATTTCTTTCGTCCCTTTGTCCAACAGATCCCTGTCATATTTGAAAGATACAACTGATTTCATTAATAAGGTGGAGAATTTATCTATTCCAGCTAAGTCCGTTTTGGTTACTATTGATGCAAATTCTTTATATACTAACATTCCTCATGATGAAGCTCGTTCTATTATAGAATCGGTCCTTGACAACAGGGATAATCTTCTTCCACCAACCTTTTTTCTGCTCAACCTGATGGAAATTATTTTGGAAAAAAATTATTTCAGGTTTTATGATCAATTTTATTTTCAAGTCAAGGGAGTGGCTATGGGCAGTCCTTTTGTCCCCAGTGTTGCAAATTTGTTTATGGCACATTTAGAAAGTACTATTATTTGTAATGCTATCAACAATCCTTTCTATAAATATTTTCTATTCTACAAACGTTATATTGATGACATATTTTTGATATTTTCGGATACCAACATGGTACAGGATTTTTTCGATTGGTTGAACACCATTCATGACAGCATCAAATTTACCTACCATATGGACAAGTTACAGATCCCTTTCTTGGATACTATGGTATACAGCACACATAATAGGCTTGTTAACCACACACAATGCATGAAGAGAACCCATGGTTTGTTGTTGGCTTGTGAATTGTGGGTTGTTCACCATGTTTCAATGACAACCCACACTCAACCCTGAGTGCTTTACATAACGTCATCCTCCAGGGCCTCTTCCGTGCTTTCTGAGCATTTCTGCGGGTGTTTTTTTTTTAAGAATTAGGATAATGGCTATTAAAGGGATAGTATGCTATAAAACGCTACAAGTTGGTTGTGTATTTTCCCAACTCCGTTATACCGCAGCACCACCTTGTGGCTGTGTAAATGGAACATATAGAAAGGCAGAGAAAGAAAACCCAGTGGGGGGGATGTCTAAAGGAGCCAATCGTAATCCTGCAAAGAATCTGGAAGAAGAAACCTCAGTAAAGTGGCAGGTTAAAACGGGTTAAAAGCCTAATGTAGAAAAGCCCTAAGACAACCTTTAATATTCTTTGCAGCAAACTCCATTTTATTTCATTAAAAAAAAAAAAAAGCTTCTGCATTTCATGGTACGTTATCCCAAAAGCTGATATTTCACTGTAAATTATCAATATAGGTATAGTAAATGATAAAAATAGGTCACCTAGGGATATTTTCCAGATTCCATGAAAAGTTATGTTTGCCATTGTTGAGGGGAGGAATGTATTATGTATCCAGGGCAACATGGACTAGCTCCTTGTTTTAACATTAAACAGTGTGGACTCGAGGTGGACTCAAAGCCACGGTTTCCCCATCCATTACAGTGTATGATCCAACAGACCCAATGTGTGAGGTTCAGGCTGCCTATCTGCAAAATGCTCCAAGTGAAATCAAGATGTACAGTATTGTTGGGTGCTGCAAAGGAACAGAATGATTTTCTTTGCCTGGGCTAACTCAAGCGCTATGGATTTATGGGTTCTTCACTCATTGCGCTACCTGACAGTTCCAGAACAGATGTACAGCCTCCAGGCTCTTTTATATTTCCAGAAACTGGTATCCAGCTGGGAGCTGTAGGAGGATTTACAGAAGGGAGCAGGTTACCTAATAATAGCTTAGGGAAAAACAAAACAAGTGTACTGTATATCAGAGAGTATAAAATAGAAACTAAAAGAGACTGACCAATCACTTTGTCTTTACCTTTTAGACTTGCTGCAAATGCATCACGAAAGCGATGCGCAATAATTTGTGCCTTCCATAGCCCACGCCTCTAGATCACACCTATTTCTATATTGTGAACCCTTTAGGTTCAAGATGCTCTGTCTGCATGCCTGGAGAATTGTCTGATAAAGGCACAAAGACTGTGCTTTTTTAAATAGAAACTGCAAATAAGGTAGCATGTTTCAGTTGTGCTTTCTCTCCCCCATGCTACCAGATCTTATGCATATCTCCATGCAGGACAAAGTGCCAGGGGTCGGCATTGTCGGGCAGTTGCTGTGGCCCACACTCAACAGTCTCCTGGCCTAGCTGCTGCTGTTCACTGCTGTCATTGCCTGTTTGCCTGATCTCTCTGAGTGAGTGACCACTGAGCAGCGACCGGATCAAGGAGAAAGAGCATCAGCCTACATTCATGTTGTCCACGACCTCTTGGTGGCTTCATGCTTTCGGGCTCAGACACAGAGGGGCAAGTGAATGTGCAGTGGTGACAGTGCTCCTATGCGCTCTCCTAAGGTGGGAAAAACATAGGCAGCTACCCACAGAAGCTGCTTTTGCGTAAGACTCAGAAGAGGAACAAGAGGAAGCACGACTCATCGAAGCTTCTGGGGAACATACGAAAAGGCCTTCGATTCCACTGCTGAAAGTAGGTTGGTCTAAAATCGAAATACTGTAGGTGACAAACCACCTGCGAAGGATAGGTAAGTTGGTCTGAGCTCATTGGAGATGTGAATTTTGCCATCATCCCGGCCGCAGCAACGGTAATGTGTGCTCCAGACCTCAGCTCAGAGGAGCTAAGAAAAGAAGAGAAAAGAAAAGAAAAGAAGGTATCACATAATGACAGAAAAAATGGTCATCTAAACATATCTTTAGAATCTGGATGAATTTAATTTGATTCAGGGAGCTCTACAGCTCAAGCTCCAAAACTGAATTGTTTCAGTGCAATTGCTTACTTGAATCTGCCAGTTTTGCTTTTTTCCTGCATCAAAATTTTTAAAAAATCTCAAGTTCTTTCTCACCTGAATGAATATATATATATATAATATTATATATATAAATATATATTATATATTTAATATAATTATTAAAATATATATATTAAAACCCTGTACAGCTCCGGTCCAGTTTATCTCAACGAGCGCCTCCAGCAACATCAAGTAGGTCACTCAACAAGATCTGCCACGGATGGCCTTCTCCCTGTCCCATCAGCCAGCGAAACCAGGCTGGTGGGGACTAGGAGGAGGGCTTTTTCTGTGGCAGCCCCCAATTTATGGAACTCTCTCCCCAGTGACCTCCGCCATGCCCCTTCCTTGATTAGCTTCCGCCGTGCATTAAAAACATGGCTTTTCAGGCGGGAATATGGGGTGGGTTAGGATTTTAAAGTTTTGTACTGTTTTTAATTGTGTTTTACACTCTGTTTTCCCCCCTTTCCCCCCCTTGTATTTTATTGGACTGTACATCTCTCAGAGTGGCCGGATGACTGGCCAGATGGGCGATTCAAAAATAGGATTCATAGATCATAGAGTTGGAAGGGGCCTACAAGGCCATCGAGTCCAACCCCCTGCTCAATGCAGGAAACTAGAGGAGGGGTCTCCCATCCAAGTAATAACCAGGCCTGACCCTGCTTAGCTTTCCACGCTCAGACAAGCTGAGCCAGCGTGAGCCACAGGCCTGCAAAATATTGCAGATTTTGCTGAATTCTTATCTAAAATGAACTGAAAAGAAATTCTCACCTATCTGCACCAGCCAAACCCTATAGGAGAATTTGGAGAGGAGCATAATGTAGCAGCCTGCCATATTGCTTTTAAAGATGAGGCGCCTGTCAGGAAAAAGAGGTGGTCACCCTAATTCAGCACTAATATGGTTGAATGCACAGGGATTCAAAGCCAGGCATTTAAGATCCAAGCGTGCAAAGTCCTGGACCTGGACGGATGAATCTGTCAGTTTGGTTTCTCTCACATTCATTCCCCCCCTACCTCAAATTCTTTTTCACCCTAATATGGAAAACATTGGGAATTTTGGTAAATTCTTTAAAAACCCAAACTGAAACACAATTCTCATCCATCCCTGATATATATGAAGTACTAATACTAATGATAGGTTTGAACATGTGCAGACCATTTGAACTGTGTCACCAGTAGGGTGGCATGGCCAAAAAGGAGGAAATGCATCACCAAAAAATGTGGGCAAAAGAGATTACAGGGTTGCATAAAAGTTGCAGATTACTAATTTGCATGTACTGATGCACACTCAGAAATAATTTCTATAGTTTATAGAGAAATACAGCACATCTCACCACAGTGGGGAAGACTGTGACCAGAGGACCCTGTGTGTCTGATTCTTTATCTTTAAACTGGACTTGAAGTGGGCAGCCCTTCAAACGGTGGATGCCTTTAAAGAGAGGACTGTCCTCTGCAAAGTAGGGCATACAAAACCATTGCTAATGTCCATACACTGTCCTTTCTGAGGTTCTATCTTCATATCTCCCCTCACAGACAGTGGGGTGCTAGGTACCGAAAAGATCTGGGGCTCAGGCCCACAGGACAAAAATAAATAAATAAAAAATAAAAAATTATAATAATGCACAAATTTGCATATGCTAATTTGCATGTACTCTAAAGTCTCTCTCAGTGTGTGTGTGTGCGCGCGCGTGCACGAGCATGCATGTGTTTATTTATTTATTTATTTACAGTAATACCTTGGATTGCAAGCATAATTCGTTCCGGAACCGTGCTTGTAATCCAAAACACTCTTATATCAAAGCGAGTCTCTGGTGGGCGTGAGCAGGGCCGATTTCGGCCTGCTACACCTGCTCGAGGTGAGCAGTTACATCCCTACGTTGTCTTGCAAGACCTTGCTCGTTTATCAAGTAAAAATTTTTTTTTTTAAATTGCTTGTCTTGCAAAATGCTCTCAGACCAAGTTACTTGCAAGGATAATCATCATAATCTAAAAATGTTGCTTCCTGAAATGAAAAAGCATTCTAAAAAAGAATCACTATCATAATAGCTTAAAAAGCCAAAATGCCTATAAACTGCAGCAATATATTTATTTGATTATTATTATATTATCCTGCTTTTTTCCCTCTTTACGAGGAATCCAAGGTGGCTTACATGATCCTCCTCTCCATTTTATCCTCACAACAACCTTGTGAGGTAGGTTAGGCTGAGAGTCAGTGACTGGCCCAAAGTCACCCAGTGAGTTTCATGGCCAAGCGGGGACTAGAACCCGGATCTCCCGAGTCCCAGCCCAGCACTCTCACCACTACGCCACACTGGCTCTCTGCTTAAAGGACCCTGTCTCCTAAGGACACCCCTATTTGTAAAAAGGGATGTATGGACAGGGGAAAGGAGGGCATTTGACTTCAGAAAAAACCCTCTGGCAAAAAGTTTCAGGGGAGGGGCAGCAGGAGGGGAAGCACATGTGGGCAAAACACCGGCTAATCCAGGGGGATCAGATACACCAGGATCACCAGGGCCCCTGTAGCTTTCAGCAAGTGCCCATGCACAGCAGGGTGGTGGGGCAGATGGCCTCCCAGGGATTCAGGGCTCCAAATGAAAAATCTGGGGCTCCAGCCCTAGTGCGCTGCCCCCTAACACCACCTCTGCTCACAGAGGCCATTATTAGAACTAACTGCCCTGTGAGGAAGAGAAGCAGCAGCAGCAGCAGCAGCAGCAGCAGCTGTTGCAGACAAAGACGTGAAATGTCATCACTGCTACACTTTTAAATTGCTTGTTCAAAGACCACATGCACCTTTCACTGTTTTTAATTATTGTTTTTATTAACCTTATGTAAGCCACTCTGGGAGCCTTGTTGGCTGAAGAGCAGGGTAAACATGCTTTCGATAGATAAATAAATACATATTCTCCACTAGACCTCAGATACCCAACTCCCCCACCCCCAGAAAACAACAACAACAACCCTACTCAGAATGGGCCATAAGATACAAAAACACAATTATGTTGCTCTTGTTTGCCCTGGAGAGAGGGTCCTCCAGATTTTGAACATGTTGCCATTAGTTACATGGTATAAATCTTCTGTCAGCTATAACATAATGTCGAAATCAGAGCAGGTCATGGGCTAGACAATAGAAAGTTATTTTCACATAACTTATGAGTGCGTTTTAGAAAATGGTGGAGAGCCCTAAAGAGTGAAGACCCGTAATCAGTCGTACCAGCCGACATTTCTGAGTTTTGCTCACCTACGTCATCATGGCCAAACGAAATAAATGACTCTTTATATCTTCCCTTTCTTACAATCAGTCAGTTATTGTGCCCTCAAGCAGAATGTAAGAGGAACGGATTGGCAAAATGTTATCGTTCTCCGAGTGTGCTTTGGTTGATTGAGACAGTCTGCACTCTAGTCATTAAACAACAACAAAAAAAAGTGGATGGAGTTGGCCATTTTTACTGTTAAATTATATAATTTTACAGTAAAAACTGTCAACTCCATCCACTTTTTGTTGTTGTTGTTTAATTATACACACACACACACACACACACACACACATATATGACATCTGAATCAGAACTTCACATAGTCAAAGTTAATGGAGATTTTTTTTTTTTTATAAAGGACAACAAAATAGAAATTTCACAATGGGGGTGTTCACATAACAGCTCCCGTGTGTCCACTGAAGGCATGAGGGGGAGCAATACTGCACCCACTAGCTATGCTCCCCAGACAAACTCACTGGCCCTCTTTCAGGCGGCTGTGCATTTGGAGTCAAGGTGAAGGGAGCATGTAAGAAACAAGCTTGCCCCTCTCCCCACAATCTTTTATAATAAGTTAATATATTCATAAGTATTGCGTAACAACTCACTCTGAAACTGAGAGCGTGTAACCGTTTCCATGGTTTGGCGACCAATATCCAAGCAGCAATTAATAGATTCCCAATTATTTTTTTAATTACCGGTATTTTTTTTGGTATTCCTTTTTTCTGAACACATTGTCCAGATATCCTAACAGAAATATCACAGGATCTAATCATAGCAGGTACTCCATAATTCTTTTAACTCTGTTAACAATGATCTTACAATATTTTTTTAAAATTTGAATGCATGTCCATCAATGTTTAAAGGCTGCACCTGGCAGCTTGTGTTGCCAGCAGTTAGAGCGGGGGTTGTTCCATACATTTTACATATTCTGGTCGGAGCGTAATACTAGAGCATTTTATACTTTCCCCCCTTTGGAACTAGGAACTATTGAGTTACTGGGACCTAACCTACATAGCTGGTCGTATAGTTCTGAAAGGGTCAAATTAAATTGTCTCTTCTGTCCATCCTTGTGTCCATAGTCATACCTATTGATTTCAAAAACAAAATCTTGGGCCACGCAATCTAACGTGGCTGCCTATAACCCTCCAAACTCAGACGATTCTGGGCATCCAATGGAGGGCGGAAAGAGTACGGAGACCAAAGAAGGACAAGATAAACATTTATAAAGTTGATATTACCATCTCAGTTTCATGTGGTTTGTGGGCAGGGAGGGGGGTGGAGAGGGGAGGAGTAAGGCTCCGCCATGATACGATGTATCCTGGTGGCTGCTCAGCTTCTCCTCCTCGTGAGCAGAGGCAAAAGACTTCGTCTCCCGACCTCGGAGCTGGAGCCAGCATGGTTCTTTCTAAGCTGGCTGCAAGGGCAGAGGGAGGGCACTCTGAGGTCGGAGTCCCAGCTCCAACCTCGGAATGCGTTTCTGATGTCAGAGCTGGGATTCCAATCTTTCCTGTGGCCATCTAGACTCTGTTTAGTGGCCATAGGATTTCACCCTAAACTGTTGACTGTAATCCTTTCTTAAGGACTAGAATGCTGACTTCCTGAGCAAAGTAGCATATACATAGCCATCGGCTATAGGATGATTGAGGAGGGGCAAAGTGTTGCAGATTGGAAATACAGGTGGCAGGATTGTGAATGCCGAGCAGAGATCAAGGTTTACAAGTGAGATTCTAGGGCAATTGCAATAAAAACTACCAAAATTCCATTTTGATATATGGTAAAGTCAGCAGGGGGAAATTACCATGTCAATTTAATGTGATGAACATGTGCTTGAATTTGCACTCATGAGAACTGCATCTGTCAAGGGGAAACATTAAAAAAAATAGGGTTTTCCCTGATACCTTGAAGACCACCCCTCACTACATGAGGGCACATTCAGAAAAGATATTCACCACATGAAACTGAGATGGTAATATCAACTTTATAAATGTTTATCTTGCCCTTCCTCCAAGGAGCTCTGGGTGATAGTTTCCACCACGTTCCATACTCCCAACAAACATGTGAGGTAGGTTAAGCTGAGAGAGAATGATTTGCCCCTTTCTTCATTTGTGTGTTTCTTCTGAATATGGCTGGAGATGCTATCTTTATATATCCCAGATCAAATTTAGGGCTGCTTTTTACATGCTTCACTCAACAGAAAGATACAGCTTGGATGGCTTGAAAAGGGGATTAGATAAATTCATGGAGGATAAGGCTATCAATGGCTACTGGTCATGATGGCTATATATTACCAGTGCTATCAGAGGCATTATGCCTCTGTGAACCAGTTGCTAGGGAACATGAGTGGGAGGGTGCTATTGCACTCAGGTCCTACTTGTGGGGTTCCCACAGGCAGCTGGTTGGCCACTGTGTGAACAGAACGCTGGACTAATTAGGCTTTTTGTCTGTCTCTGCAGTGCTCTTCTTATGTTCTCTCTGTAAGAAAAAAGTGAAGGCAAAGCCATGCAAACATATTTTCTGCCATGGGTTCATGGATCAGGCAGCCAATAAAGGAAGCAGCTCCCCAGGGTATAATGGAAAGCACAACTGTGCTGCCCTTTATATCTTGCAAATATATACTTTGTCCAAATGCAAAAATTAATCTATACATTGACCCAAAGTTTTGTCTGTTGATATATGCAAAACTAGCACCTCCAACTGTATTCAAAACATAGACACAAGTGAAGAAAGAAAGAAAGAAAGAAAGAAAGGTTAAATGCAAGCTTTTCATTAGCTTTCAAGCCCGATTACATATTCAGCTGGTGTAATTTTATTTTTTTAAAAAATATGTATTTGGCAGCATTTGAAACCTTTTATCTGGGTGAACGGCAAGAGACAGTGGCAATAACATTGTCTTCCAAAAAAAAAAAAAGATGGCTCATAATGTATCTTGATGACTACAAGCTCCTTTTTCATACTTGATTTTTGTGTTGTTCTTTGAGGGTGCCATGCTCGAAGCCAAGAGCAAAGATGCACAATTCAAAATAAAGTTTCATGACAGTTTCCTTTGCATGGTTGAGAGCGTTTTGTGACCTTTCCAGGGCTTCTCTACATGAGGTGTTTAACCCAGTGCTTTACTGGGGCTTCTTCTCCCACTTTCTTTGTGGGAGGAAGAATGTCCTTTTACATGAGGTTCCCCCCTGAGGTTCATGTACCTGGAGGGGGGTGCCCCTCCTCTCCTCTCCGCGGTGCCCCCGCCGGACTTTCCTTGCTCTACAAAAAGCCGCAAAAATGGCTGGAAAACACAGGAGCGGCCCTGGAGGATGACAACGTTGTGTAAAGGACCCGAAAACTTCCGTGAGTGGGGGTTCACAAGCACACAATAAATGCCTCGCGTAGAGAACCAAAAGAGAAATTCTCCCAGTCATTAAGGCTCCAGCCCTATGCAGGCTAACTGAGGTGTAAGGTGGCACTGAACTCAGTGGGACTTAGCTCTAAGTAAGCTTGCTGAGGAGTCTGCTGCACATCATGTAAGCACAATATAATTATTTGACATTACAATAGCAAATCATGCATTTTTTTCCGGTGCTTTGCATTCTCAACGGATAAATTAGCTGAAGTTTATTGCAATGATAATGTTGCATGTTTTGCCCTTGTGTGATAGAATCCAATCCCCTGCTCAGTGCGGGGAATCCAAAGGTAGAGCATCCTGGGTTCCTTTCAGGAAAAAAGGTGGGTATAAATATAATAAATAAATAAATAATAATAAATAATACCGAACAGATGGCTGAGAGCCTCAGCATGAAGATCTCCAGTGTGGGAGGGACCACAACTCCCCTAAGTAATTAGCTCCATTGTCAAATAGCTCTCACTGTCAATATGTTACTGTTCCACCAAAATTTCCTCTGCCCCATCACTTAAACCTGTTAAACCTAGTAGTCCTGCTTTCTGGGGCAGCAGAGAGAACAAGGTTCTATCTATGTGATGAACCTTCACACATTTGAAAAGTGCAGTCATGTCCCCCTCCCCCAGCACTCTTCTCCAGGCTAAACATACAATTGTTTACATCAGAGGTGGGGAAGTAGCTTGAGCATCTTGCCCCTGACCTAGTCCCATGGACCAATTGACATCAGGGGACCTGGCCACATACCCTAACTGACATGCCCCTGGTGGAGGACTCCTCCTCTGATGAGGAACTAGCACTCCTAGAGATGGATGTCATTGAACCATCTATGTCAGGAGACCTGGGGGGCCATGGACCCTCAAGGGCAGAGGGCCATGGGTCCATCCCCTCAGAAAGAGAGGGGCTCTGCTTCAGATACAAAGGCTGAGAAACTCCACAGGCCCAGAGAGCAATGTTGCTTTAAGAGGTAAATCAGCAGGGCTCCTTTGAGAAGAAGTATCTTGTTTCCCTGACCTTGACTCATGTTTGGACCTCTGTGTTATATCGACCTCTGTGTTATCACCTTCTGGACTTTTGATTCTGCTTGACTGATATCTTGTGCATTTGACCTTGGCTACTCCTTTGACTTCTCTCTAGAAAATCCACGTTTTATTGGTAAAACGGCTTGACTTTTGCTTGCTTGACTTCTCTGTTATAAACAGCTCTTGTGTTTTGCATAGCGGAGAACTGAAACTATTTGGAGCAGGATACTAACGTCAGGCAGCAGGATCATCCACCCTATGCTTTGGCCAGAGAACTGAACCAGGAAGGGGAGGCACTGAGGTATTACATTGGCACCAGCCTAATGTTGATTTTTTCATGTACTAAACGTTCTGTCCATATGTTTACCCACTAAGACTAGTTGTCAGACTCTCTAGGTATCCTGGATATTTGTGTGGATCAGCTAGGGGATGCATGGCTTCAGAATCACCACCATCTCTATAGAAACTGCCCTTAAGATGCTTCCATTGGAAGCATCATTGAGACATATGCATTGCAGCCCAAAATGCTGCCTACTCTCTCCAAGGCTTTGCTTAGTACTGCTGCTTCCTCAGAAAACAATGGATCATTCCACATGATTATTCATATCACACACACCAGGATGAGCTTTTCCAGTATGCCACTAAATTGAAGTGAGGCTACTGTGCAGCTTCATTACATGTCCAATTTCAGGTAGACTCTGGTATCTTCCTGCTGTTGACCACAACACAGAACATGGCAATACATTCCCAGTTCAGACACCATGGCCAGGTGGCAAATCTTCAGGGTGACACTACAGCCACAATGCCATGCACACCCATGATTATAGTGAATAGCTTGCATTCTATTGCTTCCAGAAGACCTTGGAACATCCCACTACCCCATAACAAAAGGCCAGCCAGCCAGAGCATTCTGCCTCTTGTAGCATGTACCACACCAATAGTTGTATACTTCCAGCTTCGGTCCAGGAAATGTGGTGCAAAGAACACATGACTGTAATGGCAGCATGGAGAATATGAGTGCCACCTTTCTGTTGGATGCCAACCCTGTCATCTTATTATGGTCTGGAAACCCAGCTGAGACAGGTGTCCTTCATTGGTGCTGTCATCATATCATTACGGCTGAACACCAGACACAATACACAGCACAGCGGGTCGCCAGTAGCAGCCCTGTGCAAAGTGACTGTGCGTGCATTCACTTTCCAGCACAGAGGTGGTCACTGCACCGGGGTTCACAGTTAGAGAGCAGCATGCAAGCCCATACATTAGGTCTGTGCCCATTCTCAGCTGCCTCCATTATTGGTCCCTCCAAATACAGCCAATGGTCTTGTATTAATTATCAAATCAGTTGCATAGCCAACACGGCAGAACAGTATAGTCTATGTGTATTGGTACCCTTGGGACCCACACTGCCGGAGCAGGTCAAAGGAGACCTGGATCATACCCAGTATCTTTTTTTTTTTTTTAATATTGTATTTCACCTAGGGATATGTGAGGGATCTGATAGGGAGGTGAAAATCTGATGGATTTTCACAATTTGCACTCCCCCCCATTCCAGTTCACCAGCCCTGCGCTGGTGCCAACTTGCTATAGTGCAAGTTGAGCCAGCTCATGGACTTCCGTCTCTAAGATGGGCTGGGATTTGCACATTTAAAATAAAAAGGGAAAAAATGCTGCTAAGGACACTTGCATAAATGTATGCAATTTGCACAAAATTGGCACGTGTCGTCGTAAATCAGTCTGGTCCACAGATAAGCCGTTGTCGTTAACACCAGTCCAAGGTTGAAAGCCAAGAGATATGTCCGAAACCAAAATAAAACGAAGCAGTGTAGGAACAGGCTGAAGCTTGCTCAGGGGTGTTCCAAAGTCAAGAAAGCACGAGTCTCGGTCTGGGGGCTGGCAGGAGTATCTGGCTACAGGCGAGTTGCAATGACTGGCCCCGCCCCAAACACACTCTGGCACAGCTGCCCCATGTCTTCCAAACAGAGGCACAGCAGCACCCGAAAAGCACGTGGATCTCACTTGCTTTGCATAAAATCAGACGATTTGCACAAATCGGTGCCCGAAAGGCATGTGGTCCTCATGCGATTAGTGCAAATCTGCTGATTTTATGCAAAGCAAGCGAGATCCACGTGCCTTTCAGCTGCTGATTTGTGCAAAATGCACAATTTGCGGAAATTTCCTTAGTGTTTTTTTTCAAGTGCAAACCGCAGCCCGTCTTAGAGACACAAGTCCACGTACAAAACCCTGACTCAGCCCACTTCTGATCATCAGGCTGGAAGCAGGCAGGAAGTCCATTGAGTTCAAACAATCCAGACTTCCCAGCATCAGCACATCCCCAAATTTCAGCATCTCCCAACCTGGTGTCCTCCTCCAGATGTTTTGGACTTCAACTCCCATCAGCCCCAACCAGAATGGCCAATGGTCAGGAATGCTGAGAGATGTCATCTAAAACATTGGAAAGACACCAAATTGAGGAAGGTTGTAGTACTGCATATGTGCCTGGTTGAAGATCTCTTTTTAAATAAATAAAATAAATGTTCACCATGCATTCATAGGCAGTGGGAATGGAAGGTTGCATGTTTGCTTGGCAGAATGGCGTATTATTTAACGGTGTCAGTGATAGATACATTTCACTTCCACAAACAATTGCCTCAATACCTGATCATAAACCTGCAATATTAAAAATTATTCCCTTGCTGTTTGCTCTTCGTGTTCTTTGGAAATAATAGATATAGATATAGATTTCCAGAGTATGAAAAAGCATATTAAAGATTTAGATAAATTACATCAGTTATGACCAGTGATGTCCCCTGCAGTGATCTAAGAAAGCCCATTTAGAATAAAAACAAGGAGCAGATGTAATTTTACAGGGACTGTTAAAACTGAGCTCTGTTTGCCGAGTTTTCCCAGTGCCCTTTTAACTCTTCATAGAGATTATATCTTATGTGTTTATGGTCTCCAGGAAATGATGAACAGTACAGCAGTGGATAATAATTTGGCCTCCAATAATGCTCTGTAATAGTACTAAGGGAAGATATCAGCTTCTCAGGGATATGATTAGCTTAAATGTAAAAATGCATAGAAATGACTTGCAGATGAGATTTGAGCAGCATCAACTCACTTCCTTCTTAACAGGCTGAGATGACAGTGAAACAATTTCATGGAACTTTCAGTATTCACAGAATGCAGTTCTGTGTTTGGAGCTGGCTTCCCCTGCTAAAGTCCTAACCGAGACTTGAAAATATGTCTATAAAAGGGAGTAGTAGCCTGCAATCATTCCTTCCCAGATGACTTGCCCACCTGTACCTATGCTCCTGTCAAGTCAAGAGTTGCCTGGGCTAGAGCTGGGAACCCATGACTATGTATACATCCATGACATGTGGACCACCAGGGCTACAGACTTGGACTATCTGCCTAAGTAGTGAAGAGTTCCCATCTATTGCTCGTTGGCTCTCCTCAACATGATGGGCTATAATAAAGGCTTTCTGCTTAGGCTGGGTCATTGCCTTGGCAATGATAACCTTTCCTTCTGGCTCTGGCTCATTCTGAGTCTTGGTTTGTTCCCTGGCTTTATCCCATTAGCTCTAACTACTGGCATGTTTCCTGAGTCCTGGCTCCTACTTGATGGTTGCATACAGCTTAGCCCTGACAATCCATCATTTCTGGTGCATTAGCAGCATGAAAGGAAAAAGGAGTAGCAACTCTTTTTCAATGGACAAAGTATTCCCCCTCTGGCTACATGGAGTTGATTCTTAGTTGCCAAAGGCAGGGGTGGGCAGAAGGTAGGTTAGATTGGGAATCTACTGGGAGATTCGCAATAGATCAGCGAGGGTTTCTGACTCCCAATTCATTAATAATAGCAACAGCAAAAGTACTTTCCACACCTAAGTTAGGTAAGAAAAAGCAGCATCCTGTGTGTGAAAGGACTGTGAGCCAAGTTCACTTCTGGGAATGAAAACAAACTCCTAGCCTCAGAATGTTCTCAAGGCTCCTTGTTCCAAATATATGTCTTTTGTACCTGGCTTTGGTTGGTGGTTTTTCAACCAGTTACCCACCTGTAAGAGTCAGACAGATATTGTACTATTACTCAGAAACACAGAGACCTACAGATGTATAGCATTGAAAAATAAAATGAAAATAGAACCAGAATGGGGTGGAGGTGAAGGGAAGAGATTAATAATGAAGGGTGCAATCCTATGAATCCCTACACATCCTCACATCTTCTAGTCCGGTGGTGCTGTTGTTAAATGCCAGGTCAACTTGGAATAAGAACATGCTCATCCATGATTTAATTGTGGATGAGGGAGCTGAGCTGGCATGCATCACCAAGAGTTGGGTGGATGAGATGGGTGGGCCTGATCTCACCCAGCTGTGTCCACTTGAGTATTTGGTATAGCACCATAGCAGACCAGGGGCTCGGGGGGTGGGCTGGGTTGCTGTGGTCCATCAGATGTCCATCTCTGTCAGCAGGAAATCATTCTGCTCAGGAACTAGCCTGGAGGGCTTGCATCTGATGTTGGGTCAAAGAGAAATATTGGAGATGCTGCTAGTGTACTGCCCATCCTGCTGTCCAGTGGCCTCTCTGACTGAGCTGGCCGAGGTGCTCCTGGGTGTGGTATTGGAGGAGCCAAGGATGGCACCACTGAGCATGGGGACAAACTTTTCAGTCTGCTTCATGCAGATGATGCTGTCGGTTCAAGCCTACAAAAGCTCATGTCAAAATAAATTTGCTAGTATTTAAGTGCCATAAGATTTGGTTGGGTAGTTGTTTTGCATCAGTAGACTAACAGGGCTAGGTGTCTGATATCAATTAACTTCTAATATCTCTGGGAATCCACAACAACTAGTCAGATGATGACCAAATACACACTATAGACTGAAATAAAGCTCTTGAACTAATGAATGAAATGAAATACAATGCTCTAACCCACACTGGATGTCACATATTGTTAATGTTTTTCAGCTGCTGTTTTAGCTGCAACTTTTACATTGTGGTTTTACTGCAGTTTTGATATTGTATTATATTTCATCATTTTTACTGTTGTTGAAGGCTGCTTGGAGCAGCTTGTGGAGAAAGGTGAGACATCAACAAAATCACTCCTATATATTTCAATCCTATATATTTCAAGAGAATTCAGTGTATGCTTAAATCTCTCATATGAATACCTTAACATGTCCAAATACTGTGAGTCTTTTCAGCTCGCTGGCCTTTTCCAATCTGTGGAATGATTCGTACTTTCCCTAGCTGAATTTCTGATTGTAAAAGAACAGTGAGTCAACTATTAAAAAAATGATGCAACAAATCAGTGGAAAAGGCCACCCTCCAAGAGATGGTAAAATTACAGCAAACCATAAGTTATAGACCATGGCAAATACATCCATTACTTGCCTTTGCAACATCTTGTGTTTACAGGATCATCTTTATGATGCTATAATTAAGGATTCATTGCCACTTCCATTGTAAACCTACTTGGGCACAAGTTCATAACTCAGTCTTCTTAATTTGCATCATGTGGAAACTTGGCATACAAACTGTCACTATGAATGCAAATTAATGTAAAAGAACAGCTTCAATGATTTATTCTTTCTTTTTGCAGAAAATACACAGTGGTAAATAAACACAACTCTTTGGGACTAGTTCCAATTACTGAGGTATCACTGGACAACAGAAAAGAACCTACATTGTTACTACTTTGTATTGTCAGGGGGGGGGGAAGTACCCATTAAATTTCAGCATTTCTTGTTGCCTATCAGTGCTTGTATTCAAGTGTATCTTTTTTGATAAAGTTGGAGTACTTCGTGAACAATCTTTTTTAACATGAAGTCACCCCATATAGTTTTGTCAGTGAATGTTTCATGTGCTGACTTGGTTTCCTTAATACCCTGTGACTTGTCCAGTGACCTGGGCAATTGGATTCAGTGCAGCACAGTGATGTCATTGTATCTTGTGACTACCCTTTTCTTGATTTGACCCTCCCCTTTCCAAAACAGATATGTAAACCCAGCCAAAAATTTAACCCCACAATAAAAGCAGAGCAACAGCAGTATAAAAACAGCATCCAACCCAGCAGACCCTTTTACACACCACAAGGGCTGCTTGTGGGGTGGGAGCACCATTTGCTTCAAGCTGCAAACTGTCATCGGACAGCCCTGCTGAGAGGACAGCCAAGTGGCTTCAGCAAGTGACTAAGCAAGCCAGGGCAGGAGGAAGCCTTCATTTTAATCCTTCCCCAATGCCCTGAGAGAGAGAGCAACACTTTATCAGGGGAATTGGGGTGGGATGAAAAATTAAAATGATGGTTCCCTCACCTGCCTGCTTCCTGTAGCCACTCAGTGCTGAGCATGAAGGGCATTTTCTCTTTTTAAAGAAAGGCCTAGTAGGCCCAATGTACAGGCAGATGTCCATTGTAGGGGGTCCTTGTTTGGGCCCCGGAGCTCTGGCATTTCCCTGAGGATACCATGTGCTGATGCTGCTGGCCCGATAAGGAAGAGTAGATTGCCATGCATTTTCTTCCCTATTTGCCCTCCCCAAACCTGGCCTTACAAAATCTGAATCTAGGGAGGCCACTTACGTATTGCCAAAAAAGTGGAAACGCACCACCAAAAAGAGGACAAAAGAGGGCGGTGATTTGCATAAAATTTGCATATGTTGATTTATGCCTATAGACACCAATTTAGTAATAATAAAATAATATAAATAGTGTGGAAGACTGTGACCAGGTGACCAGTGTGCCTGCTTATTCAGTCTGCTGTTCAGGTGCTGTTGATGGGCAACCAGTTCTTAGTGGTTCTTTATCTTTAAACCAGAACTAGACAGGACAACCCTTCAAATAGAGGATGCCTTCAGAAGAGGACAGTCCTCTGGCAGCCATTCAAATAGAGACTGTCCTCTTTAGAAGAGGACACACACGATCACTCTACAAATCTCCAATGCAAAGGGATATAATTCTAGATCTACAACCATTTTTCCCCTTGTGTCAGGCAACTGAGCTACAAGTTATATCCAAAGAAAGTTTATAACCATGCAAATTCATGTATCAATCAGTAAGTCCATCGCAGATGACGTCAAAATCTCCTGTCCTTCACTTACTGTTTCCTGTGTAGTCAGACTACCAGTGCTGTCGTATGCAGGTTTACTCAGAAGTAAGTTCCACCATTTTCAGTGGGGCTTATTCTCTGCTAAGTGAGTTTAGGATCGCAGCCTACATCTCCCAGTAAGCAGTGCTCCAACTCTGTAGTTACTCATGGCAACTTTACATAGTACATTTCTACTGTAAGCTGATTAACATAATTTATTCAGAGTGCAAAATCCAGGTTCACTTAGCATTTTCATTGTGCATTGACTCGCATGTTACACACACTCGAGGGTCCAAAAGGCTTGTTCTTCACCTTTGCAACCTTCTGCAGTTTCCTCCTAGTAATCTCACCTGTTGGTGTGTTTGAAAGCTATACTGTTGCAGTTAATGGATATGACCTTCCAGATATCAGAAACCAAGCTTGCCGATACACTGTCTGAGTAGATACTGAAGGTTGGAGTATGTTTTATAACATTTTCTGTTCCTGATAAGCGGCTGCAGCTTCAGCTTATCAGGTAAGAGCAAATATGGCAGGAAGCATAAATGTCATCATCGTACAACAGGAAACAGGTGATTCTACCAAGCTGATATGCTGCTGCTCATACGTTCCAATACAGCGATATGTCCAAGTAGATTAATCCAGCCTAGTCCATGAAGGGGAAAAACAGCTGTACCATACAGACATGGGTGGCTAAAGCTAGGCAGACTCAGACTCTGCAAAACAGGCTATTTGTGGAAAGCCAAACTCAATCTTTTATTGCAAAGATGGAAATAATATTGTTCAGATTGCTGGAGACTGTTTCAGAAAGGAGTACTCCGTTTGGAATGTCTTAGTCAGTGGTTTTCAGGGAACCCTTTCCATACTGACATGCACACTGTGAAACTTGGGAGCACCGGCTGCAGCTGGAACCCTTGCTTGCTGCAGAGGATTCAGGGAAATGTTCTAACTAGGGCATATATTCATTCTATGCAGGCCACTGGCCAGACTTGGTGAGCCTCACCATCACCACGCATCAACTGAATATGTGCCCTGGAATATATATCCAATGCTCCTTTTCAACAGTAGATTTGGGGGAAATAAGAGTAGTGGTCATGCAGTCTTTCAGGTAAGGTTGTCTGCCCTTTGCAATCTTTTCATTGTTGAACTTCTGATAAGTTTCCAATGTACCCCAGAGTTCCTAAGAACACTGTTGGGACACTATTGTTGTAGCTAGTGACCAGAACTAAAAAAACCTACTGCTTGATGATCCATACATTTCTCTCACCTTGTCAGAATATCCATCTTCACTAGGGGTATTTTTGTCCCCATTTGGCAGGTAGATAGAAGCTCTTTACAGACATTTTTAACTGCATGCATAATGGGATGCGATTCCCAGGAGATGACTACTCCCAAGAAAGGTGAGAATTAAGAAAGGAACGTGTAAAAGTTGGTTTACTCTCCAGGTCCACCATGTCTTGGCTAGGCATGCATGGCTCTACCCAGTTCTCCTACACATCCTTGTAAGTTGTATAATAGGTGAAACCTGCTTACAAAGCCTAGCTGCGTGTATTTCCTCAATCCATCTCCTCTTATTCTCTCTTCCTTTCCCCCCTATATTGTGCAAGCCTGTCTAAATATACCGTGTAAACTCTTTGGGGCAGAGACCATTATTTTGCTTAAGTCACTGTGTAAAGTGAAATATGCTTGGATGATGTCATTCTCGTGATCATGATGTCTAGCAGCCTCACTTTGCATACATATGAGAGGGAACATATTTAAGATGCTCTATCAATGGTACTGAACCCCAGCTAGCGGTGGGCGATCCTCCCACCACCCGACTCGCGGCACGCTCAGTGAGTGCTGCCACTGCGCCTGCCAAGCCTGTCTGAAAGCGAACGTCAGCCGAGGCGCTTGCTGGACTTCCAGGTTCCCGGCGGTGTGTTGTTTTAATAGAAAATGGCATAAGATACGTTAAAAGTGGCCACGATTTGCGTTACTTGTGCAAACCATGGCTGTTTTTAATGTATCTTACACCATTTTCTACGTCAACAATGTGGCTCTGGGAACCTGGAAGTCGCTTCCCCGGCTTGGCTTGAGAGAATGTGAGTTGAGCCGGAGAAGCAGGCAGGACGAGCAGAACTTGAGGGGGGGAGCAAGCCCGGAGATTTTGCCAGACTTCTACCCCCCAATGGAGCTCCGCACACAACCCTAACCCCAGCACAATATATATTTATATATGTAAGATGGTATCCAACTAGCATCCCTCTCTTTACTGACAGAAGTAATCCATCAGCAAAATCAGGGGTGAGGAGGAATTTTTTGACAATTCCCCCTTCCATCTGCCCCTAAAATCAACCCTCTGGAGCCAGTTGGGGGGGGCATGGGGCACAGCAAGGGGGAGGGGTAATAACAAAAAATTACCCCCCTCCTGCTCTGGTGATAGATGTATTCCATTGGTGGAGGGACATAAGTTAGATAGATACACACATAAGAAGGTATCTATCCATCTATCCATCCATCTCTCTCTATATATATATCTCTTGGATAACTGCTGGAGGTTTAAGACAAACAAGGTAGATCTTAAGCATATATGGTAGAGCTGCCCCTGTATAAAAGGATTCTGGATAAATATAATTCCCCATATAAAAGAAATCACAGGGTATGAATTAAAAATTAGACTGAGGTGTCATTTTGTTTGAACATTCAACAGAAAATGAATATCCAGAAGATGGAATATTGATCAATGATAATTTACTAGCAGCAACAATCCAGGTAACTTCTGAGATAGCAAGTATCTGCCAGGCAAAGAGTGGTTTTTTAAAAAGGTTAAATTAAAAAGAATTACATCAGAGGTGCAGAACCTCCAGCTCACGGATCAATCTGGCCCACAGAGCCTCTGCATCTGGCCTGTGGAGGCTTGTGCCACCTCCATGGGTTGCACCCCTTTGGCACTCCAAACTATGTCCCTTTGTTGTAAAAATTCAGTAACTGATGAGTTAAAAGTAATGAAATGCTTCCCTCTACAACTTTCTGCTGTTTAGACTGATATGAAACTGAGGAATGCTGCTGTCTTGCTTATCTTCTTTCCTTGAGCTAGCTAAGGACACTGAGGGAAAGAGGACTGGAGAAGGTAGCGTGAGCTAGCTAACCTCTGTTCTGGTTGCTTAGTATGCATGTTTAAGGTTTTGTTTATCTTTCTGTATCTTTCCCTTTTACGGCTAAAAGTTTGTGTTAGTAAGGTGCATGCGTGGAACTGCGTCAGAAGATACTGTATAAATTGATAAGATTTCTGTATCCATTTTGAGATGCGGCTTTGCAGTGCTATACTCCCGTATCTCCATATTCTATAGAATAAACAATGTTGGACCACTGCCAGACTTTTTCTCCTGCCTAATGTGCATGATTTGAACTAGGTACATTATGATCTAGCATATTTTTGCAACACCTTCTATAAGTCTTGCCCAACCAAGTGTTGGGGAGGAGGCAGGGAGAAGAATCCCCACTATTATAAGAGATGGGAGTTAACAGTGGGATTCCTCTGCACTACTTTGCTACATGTGGGCTTTCCCAGTCAGGGAAGCCCCATGCACACGGAAGCTGAGCCAGCCAAGGCCCATCCAGAGGAATGATGGGGCCTCAGCCAGCTCTTCGTCGCCTGCCCTGCCTCCTTCTGCCAGTAGGGGAAGGAGGTGAGGAGGGTGAAGCAGGGCAGCGGTGTGTGAAGCAGAGCAGAGCTGGTTGAGTCCTCTTTGCTCCTCCATCAGAGGAGCAAAGTGGACTTGGATGGGCTCAGCTTGGCTGTCTGTGGGGCTTCCCCAGTCCCTAGGCCAAGTGCTGGTGGGCGGAAATTCCACTGGGCACTTTGGTCAGGGATCAAATGACATCAGGTGGGCACACCCATTATATGGACCATGGAGAGCTGGGTGAGGGGTTATCCAGCCCTCCACTCAATTATGGTTCTGCGCCCCTGAATTACATCATATATTAGGTATTTACAAACTTTTTAAATGGGAGAAAAATGCACATGTTTAAAAAACGTGCACCAAGGATGCATTTAGAAAAATGTGCACAGGAATATGTACGAATTTGCATGCAGAACAAAAAAACACCCAGGAACTGGTATGGACCCATATCAGAGTGAACCTCTCTAGGTGGAAACAAGAATCGTGTCGATTTTCACATCCCTTCCTCTGAGCGGCAGCCATCTACTGAAAAGGGGTGATTGGTGATTATTTCTTAACCTAACAAGCCTTATGGGATTGTTTTGAGTAAAATGTTATAAAGTCATGAAAATGATGAATGAGATCACAGGGGAAACCTACATTCCCGCAGGACTTGCGTTCAGACCATTCAGGCAGAAACTAGGTTCTGAATCTAGGCACAGGAAACCTAGCAAACAGAATCTGCTTGTTTGCCGAAGTGTTACGTTTCTACAAAATAAGGGTGACAAAGCTTTGCAGCATGAAAGCTGTGGCAGATGGAAATAAGAGCTGTTGTAAAAAAAATATCTGGAGCAATACTCCTTGGGATTGCGTTCCTGGTTCTAGCAAAACAGTCAAGTTTCCGTAGCAAACAATATGCAATACATTGTCAAGAGCTGCGCCAATATAAGCAAACAAAATGCCATCTTGTGGACAAAGTGAAGATTTGAATGTAATTTAACATGAACTATTATCCCACATGTGCTGCTGTTTACAGTGGCTGAGTGTTGGTTCCCATTTCCTTAGTTCCCCACTGATTTCTGCAAAGGCAGGAATAATCCTACATCAGCCACAATCACGGGGAGTCTTGCGGCACCTCAGGGACTAGTAGATTTATTATGGTGTAAGCTTTTGTTGACTAAAGTCCACTTTATCAGATTTGTTAAGTGCTATCCTCAGTTGTTGTTGTTGTTGTGGTGGTGGTGGTGTGTGTGTATGTGTCTGTATGTATATACACACACAGGTATGTGTGTCTATATATATGTATATGTTGTAGATACACACACACACACACACACACACACATATATATATACATACACATGATTATATATCTTTATCTATATCATGTTTCTCCAAAAGTTTAGTCCGCAACTATTCTAGGTAAAGCAAAGTGGCCACAATGGCAATAATTAGAGAAAACACAAGCATACTAACGACAGGAAACCAAAGCATCCTCTGTCATATCACCAATTACTGCTCTTGTGAACGTTCACGTTCCTTATCTTCAACTTCAGCAGGGTGCAATCCTGTGGCTGCTAGTCAGAGTCTAGACAGCCATAGAATAATTTGGAATCCCAGCTCCAACCTTGGAAACTTGCTCCGAGGTCGGAGCTGGGACTCTGAACTCGGAGCACCCTCCCCCTGCCCTCTCAGCCGGCGTGGAAAGAACTGTGCTGGCTGTAGCTCCGAGGTCGGAAGACCGACCTCAGAGACAGAGGTTTGTAAGGGGAGAGGCGGGCGGGGAGGGGAAGAGACAGGCTCCGCCAGCATACGCAGTATCCTAGCAGTGCCTCAGCCTCCTCCCCTCGCACTCCGAAGCGCCACACTTAGATGGTCAAAATCAGCTATCTAAGTGTTTTGCATGGCGGGAGGAGCACGGTGGTGACCTTCGCCTCCATGCTGCTCCCATCATGCATAGGATGCCCATAATCCTCCAGGTTCGGAGGGTTACGGGCAGCCTCCTTGGATTGCACTGCCAGTAATTTTTGTATTTCAAAGCCATTTGACCCCACTGGTTTTTTCCATGTTTTTCTTGTCTTTTTACACACATACAGAGAACATGAGAAAAGTACGGGTGTGCACCAACCACAGAATTTGGATCGGACCATGCTGTGCGGATTTGGAAGCCAGTCCAAGTTGGCTCAGATTGCTCTGGAGGCCATCCAGTTTGGCTTGGGTCCAAACAAGAACATCACTTCAGGAAACCTGAAATCTTGTAGATTTCATAGATCATAGAGTTGGAAAGATCCTACAAGGCCATCGAGTCCAATCCCCTGCTCAATGCAGGAAACTAGAGGAGGGGTCTCCCATCCAAGTAATCGCCAGGCCTGACCCGTCTTAGCTTTCCACACTCAGACAAGCTGAGCCAGCGTGAGCCACAGGCCTGTATATCTTGTGCCTGCCCATTGACTATCACTGGGAAATGAACAAAAAGCTCTACCTTTTTTTTTCTTGTTTTGTTTTTTTTGTCCGACCCAGATGAAATGTTTAGGCTTAGTATCCCCTTCTGTATGGAGCAAGCCTGCCAAATTTCAGACAGAGAGGTGCAGTGCAGGGGTTTATGTAAAGGAGCAGTCTTTACAGTTTGTGGGGTTTGGGGTTTGGTCTTTTATTAAGGATTCACTTACCCTCCCTGTGTTTTTGGGAAGGAATTCATATGAAAACGACCCATTGCATAGAGGTGACCTAAGGAAGAAACTTGCAGAATTTCAGAAGAATAGGTTTAGGTGTGTGTGTGTGTGTGTGTGCGCGTGCGCGTGCGCTAGGCACCTCTAAAGTTGTTGTTGTTTTTGGACAGGAACTAAAATGGCACCTGCTTCCCCGCCCCCACCATAGCTTTGTGGGCAATTTGTATGGATGTATCATAGAGGTGCCCCCAAGTAAGTAAACTCCCGGGCTCCCCGGAGCTTGTGTGCGCCTTTATAAGTTACAGGCAGGCACCACTTTTAACAGAGAGATGTGTCCTGCCTTTCCTGTCCCATCAGTCAGAGAGAAGGCACCAAGGGAGTCTGACTTCAGCTGTGGGGACTGCTTGGAGAATTGGTGTCCACACCGAGCACCCATTAAAAAGGTAGCAGTAGGTCTGGGACCGGGCATGTCCCAGTTAGTGCTGGCTCTCAAGCCATTCCTGGAAACCCGGAGCACCGCTGCTTTCTCTGCATCACGCATGCAGCCCTGAAGGAATCCTCTTTGGACAATGATCTGGAGTCTCTTGAGCTGGATGTCCCTGGGGAACAACTTGAACAAGTTGCTTCAGGGGATCCTGGAGCTGCCCAAGAAGATCTTGGGCCCTCAGGAGAGAAGGCTTCAGATCTTCCCCCTCAAGAATAGGAAAGCTCTGCTTCTGAGTCGGAGGGGGATGCCGAGCCACCAACCAGTCCCTGAGAACACTGCACCGGAAGGTACATGCTAAGACCATTACCAGGTGAAGGAGGACTCAGCTTGCAGAAAAGGACTCCTTGTGAGCCAAGCCCTCATGAGTAGGACTTTTTGCCAGAGTGCCTGTGATGAACCGCAGCTGAGCCCTAGGAGATCAGGCTACATAAGCTTTCAGTTCCAGCGTAGCTGCTGCTGTAACAACATCTTCTACCAGTTCCAGTGCCTTGTTCCCCTGACCGTCTCTGTGACTAAACTACTGTGCTACTGACCTTGGGACTACTGCTTGACTCTGCTTCTTGGACTGTGTTTGACTGTGACTCTCCCATGTTTGGACTTTTGCTGTGCCTCAGACCTTTCTCTTGGAGCTCTCCCTCTTGCCTGGTAATGCTGTGCCCTTGACCATCGCCTGTTTCCTGACTACTCCTGCCTTGAATGGATGCCTTGCTGGACTGATACCTCTGTGCTTGACCATTTGACTGTTTATTGATTTGCTCCTTAATTTGCCCAAACACTGAGTCTGACCCATAGCACATGGGGGTGAACTGAAACAGGGACATATGGCTTGGTTCAGCCTTGATGGATTTTATGCCCACTTCTGATGCAATGATTGGAAGTGGTCCAAGTTAAGTGGGTTTTTTTGTGCACTTCTGTCTGTAAGATGGACCACAATTTCCATTTTTTTTTAACCATCAAGGGAATTTATGCAAACCAGCACATATACAGCATGTAGTAGTCATGAGAGCTAGAAGCGTGCATATTGGTTTGGTTTAAATGAAAGCTATGCGTTTAAGATTTCTAACAATATTCTTCAGGGTGCCCATCTATGTGCCATAGGACATGAGCTAAATTTGAGCCAGACTATACCAGGTTACAGTGACACATCATAGTGTTAAATCATAACCGCATAAATATGAAGTTACAATAAAAAGGTGTTCCTGATCACATGCAGAGTAGATTTTTCATACCACTGAGTAGCTACTATCCAGACACAACATCTGGGATTATCAGGAGGGCTTCTAAAATAGGGCATGAAGCAGATTTGAGCCCTTCCTTTTTAAAAAATTAAGCACTTCTGAAAGAGTACATGTAGAATACATCTTGCACAACTCCACTTATTAGTCCTCTCCAGGAAATATTCGTAGTACAACTAAGTAGATATCCCGTTGCATCATTTTTCTTAATGGTGCCAAATGGTGACCAGTTCTGAAGTGCTTTCTGTATGATCCATTGCAGAAGAGAATAGAAAGGTTAGCAGAGTAATGCTCCATGACTGTGATACAGAGAAGAGATTCTAGCTTAGCAAGTGGAAATGTCCCATTTCAACGGCTGACGTGATGCTGAATTGGGCAGTAGTCATCGAGAACATTGTGTTCTCCTTTCATTTCTCCAAAGGGGGGAGAAGTTCCACTGGCATTTATGAAGAGCTCTGTAGTTTTCCAAGTGATGGGTGAAAGTATCATAATGAGAATTCAAACCGTAAAGGGGAATGACTAAAACCCTGTCACATATGACCTTCACCACAACTTAAGCCTTGCCAGTGAAGTGCAAATCTATGAAACGGATTTTTATGTGCACTCCCCTCACTAACAAGCATATTAACTTCCAAAGAATATAGGAAAGCATGTTTCCTTTCCTTCTATTGCAGAGAATAATGTCTAAAGCACAGCAATGGAAATATCTTTTATTGGTGCTACTTCTGATGGTGTTTTGAGTTATGCAGAACATTTAATTGGGCAGGCTAGAAACTTGGCAGGGAGCTATTTCAGCTTGCCTCTCCGCGGGGGCGGCCCCCCGCCTCGATCTTCTCAGTGGCGTGGAGCAGTTCTCCACGCTGCTCGAGTCACCGGCGCTGGTCCTGTCGCGTCACATCCGGCCCCGGGAATTGACGCAACGGGGACCCTGCGCAGGCGCAATACGTCATGTGGGCGTCCAGCGCGCCTGCGCAGGGTCCTGTCATGTCACTTCCAGGGCTGGATGTGACGCGACGGGACCGGCGCGGGTGGCTCGCGGCTCGCCGCGGAGAGGCGAGCCGCCGCTGGACCAGGTAGGCCCGTAGGCCCTCACAAGCCCCACACGGACATGAGCAGGGCGATTTCGGCCCACTATGCCCGCACGGGGCAGACGGTTACATCCCTAGACTGGCAAAGTTCAGAGAACATGATAGCCCACACTGAAGGGTTGAGTGTGGATTGTCATTGAACCGTGAGTTCTCCTTTTGTCTGAACCCAGCCAAGATAACAAACCATGGTGAACAACCCACAGTTCACAACCCAACAACAAAATATGGGTTCTCTTCATGGGTTGTTCGTGGTTAACAAGCCATGGCTTGTTAGTGCAGCTGGGTTCAGACAACACGATAACCCATGGTTCAACAACAACCCACGGTTCAATATGGGTGGAGTGTGGGTTATCATGTTGTCTGAACCCAGCCACTGACAAACATGTTTTCCACTATATTTCACTATGCGCAGCTCCATATTTTAAAAGGTATTCTTGCTTGAATCATAGAATCATAGAAAAATAGAGTTGGAAGGGGCCTACAAGGCCATCGAGTCCAACCCCCTGCTCAATGCAGGAATCCAGGTCAAAGCATCCCTGACAGATGGCTGTCCAGCTGCACCTTGAATGCCTCCAGACTGGGAGAGCCCACCACCTCCCTAGGTAGTTGGTTCCATTGTCTTATTGCTCTGACAGTCAGGAAATTTTTCCTGATGTTTAGGTGGAATCTAGGTTCCTGTAACTTGAGCCCGTGTCCTGCAAACTGGGATGATCAAGAAGAGATCCTGGCCCTCCTCTGTGTGACATCCCTTCAAGTACTGGAAGAGTGCAATTATATCTCCCCTCAGTCTCCTCTTCTGAAGGCTAAACATGCCCAGTTCTTTCAGTCTCTCCTCATAGGGCCTTGTTTCCAGTCCCTCTATCATCCTTGTTGCCCACCTCTGAACCCTCTCCAGTTTGTCTACGTCCTTCTTAAAGTGTGGTGCCCAGAACTGGACGCAGTACTCAAGATGAGGCCTAACCAGTGCTGAGTAAAGGGGAATTATCACTTCCCGCGATTTGGAAGCTATACCTCTATTAATGCAGCCCAAAATTGCATTTGCTTTCTTTGCAGCCACATCGCATTGCTGGCTCATATTCAGTTTGTGATCCACCACAAATCCAAGATCCTTCTCACTCGTAGTATTGTTGAGCCAAGTGTCCCCCATTCTGTAACTCTGCATTTGGTTTCCTTTCCCTAGGTGCAGCACTTGGCATTTATCCCTATTAAATTTCATTCTGTTGTTTTCGGCCCAGCGCTCCAGCCTATCGAGGTCGCTTTGAATTTTGTTTCTGTCTTCCAGAGTATTAGCTGTTCCACCCAACTTTGTGTCATCTGCAAATTTGATAAGCATTCCCTGTACCTCCTCATCCAAGTCATTAATAAAAATGTGGCTTGCATTGAGACCACTCTCCATCTCTAAAATATCTGAGGATTCTTGACAGAAGCAAGGGCTGATATTTCTCGGGGGGGGGGGCTTCCACTCATTCCAAGGTTGCCACCAAGTTTTGCTTCAAAAAAAAAAAAAGTTGAAGCAAATCTGGAGGTACATTGTTGGACAAATCACCCTAGGAATGATGAGGGAAGCCGAAACAGTTTTCAGAAGATGAGTATGATTTCTCAGTGGAGTTCCCCACGTGCCTAGTGAATGAGTCCTGCTTTATAAAATGAATGTGAAAATATGTGAGGGACCCCGAGAAGAATATATGACCACCGTGTCTACAACTAAACCTTTAAAGAAATCCACACAGATCATTACAAGCCTTTCAGCTATATGTGTTCATGGCCATATTTGACAGCAATAAGTGATGATGTTTTCTGATAGGAACTGTTGTGGCTGTTGCAGGGCAATTCAGTAGGGATGGGAACCTGTCTGTACCTGTAAATGTCTCATGGCAGTGGTGGAGGCAGGAGTCACTTCACATAGTTCTGTGCAAGTGTGTGGTTGTTGCTGGCATTAGCAAGGGTTCCTTTCCAGTCCGAAACCATGGGAATTCCCTTCCCTGCCTACACCCCGCCTCCTTGATCAGGATTCTTAATAGTGGCCTGTCTTACTGGCCATGGCTGGCCACATTCATACATTTAATTTGCATAGGAGTGTAGAAAAAATGGAATGGATCAGATATAATAAGCCCTACAAATGGTTGCCTATGTTAGCCTTTATGTTCCTTTAAGATTGTAGTCAGTTAAAGGTGAGTATTCAGGATTACCTATTTCTATTTGAGCTGAGCTGAAATGTCTCAAAAGAGATTTTTCAGAGTACATCTTGGGGAAATTTCTTTTTCGCCCTCCCCAAAAAGAGGGCCATTTGGCCAAAATGTTCTCTGAATATTTGCTGCAGTGGCTGCTAATGGTTATTCTCCCCTGTCCACCAGAGCTATTGGATAATTCCCCCCCCCCGAATATCTAGTGAGGCTCACCTGCTCCACACACACCCCACACACACCTCACTGTCCATGGATAGGGTGGAGAAATTTGGGATGCCATTTTCACTCAGATCTCCAAGGTTTATTTTGTGCACTGCCCTGCCAGTGGTTCACTTATGTGACTTTGTGCAAGGAAGCAAAGCATTTTAATTTGAGCATCAAAATCTTCATATGTGAAGAAAAGAGCAAAGAAATAGCATTGGGCAAACTTACCCCAACCAAAATCATCATTTGTTCATCCTCTATCCAATCTCAGATGAAAGTTCTCCATTATTACACATTCTCCTTTTGCATGTACAAACTGCTACATAAGCACATAAGCTGCATCACTTCCCTCCTGACCTGCTCTTCCTTGAAATGCCATGTGCATGCACTCGTAGCAAGCATGGCTGTCTTCCGATATAGCATTTTGGCCTGGCAGCACATCCTGGAATGGCCATGTGACCACCCCATGTGACATGCCCTGACGTGTTCACATGAGCATTCCAGGGAAGTGCCTGTCGGGGCTGAAATGCTACCTCTGAAGACTATGCACTGATACAAGCATGAAGGGAGGTTTTCTAAAGTAGTAAGAACTTTAGGAAAACTCCTTTCTGGCTGAAATGGCTGAGGGGAAAAAAATCATGCAGAGCAGACCATGCAGGTGCTTATAATCAATCTCAATTTGAATAACTAAGTTTGTTGGATAGAATTATGAACATAGCAAATTCAACTTATAAGCCACTTAATTTTGAGTTTCACAAGCATCACTACAAAGAACTAACTATTGTAGGATCTCCGTATTAAAAATGTTATAAATAAATCAATAACAAATCTCCCTGAATTCCAGGAGAAGAACGAGCTGAAGGAAGCATAAAATTAAAGCATCCACTTCCTGTCCTGCTTGCCCTTTGAAGGGAGGGTTTGGTTCAAAGTTCTAAGGAGGCCGTTTTCGGATCTGATTGTTGCCTTCTGCCGGCATGTGTCTGGAACTTCTAGACATACTTTTGTAGCAGGAGAGCTTGTCAGCAGAGATGTCTGTATTTGCATAATCACTCTTAACATTCCAGCCTGCATTTAAACCCCCCTCCCCCATCATTCTGCATCTCTGAGTTTATAATCATTCTTATCTTTATATTACCTTAGTATGCTCTACAGAGGGACCGACTGACCTGTATGATGGATCGGATCCAGATTTAAGTAGAATCAGCTGTGTTGGTGAAAGTGGACTGCCCCTTCCTTCCCACTGCATACCCTCCTCTGAAAAGACTACACAATGACCTGGTTCACATGATCACTACAGCCCAACATATCTTATTTAAGCCATAATGAGCCATGGCACCCCCGGGTATCAGGTTGCCTATTCAAGCCCTGGGCATGGCTTGTCATCTGAACCTGGGCAACATGGCTTACTGGAGGGAGGAAGAACCCTCCAATTACCCATGGCTTGTTATAAGGTTCTTGGAGGATTGTTTCCCCCTCCAACAAGCCATGCCACTCAGGCTCAGATGACATGGCAAACTGTGACAACTCCCCTGCCAAGGGCTGAATATTCAAAATGGCTACCGGCATGCACCACAACCCATCATGACTTAAATATGCCATGACTGTGGTGATCATGTGAACTGACCCAGTCAGGAGACCTTGCTGAATGAGGTGAGCTGCAGTGTGGGAAGGGGGATCCCGCAAAATTGGGCAGATGGATCTTGTATGAGCAGAGCCCTTTCTCTTGCAGAAGTCAGATCCTGGATCCATACAGCATCCTTAAATATCCATCTTAAAATTTAGACACTGTTGACATGTAAGAAAAATAAAAAGCTATGTAAGTTGTCCAGCCAATTAACTGAACTTTTTAACCCATTGTTGTCTGATCAGTTACATCTTTTTCTATGTTCAGCCCATCCAGAATAGTTTTTTTTAAAAGAAAAAAAAAGAAGACTATATTTGATAGTGATATGCAAAGCTATCTGACAATGCTTAACAGATGACATCTTCTGAGACGTCACATTGACAAGTGTCAAACATTTTCAAAATAAAATAAAAATCCAGGCACGCTGATGCATCTAAAGATTCATAATTTGGATGTGAATTTCAAATTGTACAGTTTGCATTCAACATTTGAAATGTTAGCATGTTTGACATTGGGCAAAAAATTATTTAGGGTGTAATCCTATGGGGATGCCTGTAACCCTCCAAACCTGGAGGATTATGGGCATCCAATGGAGGTTGGGAGGGCCGCGGAGGCAAAAGTCCACTCGCGCTCTTCTCACTCCGCACAGCACTTAGACTGCTGAGTTTGGCCATCTAAGTGTAGTGCTTTGGGGCAGGAGGGAAGGAAGCTGAGGCACTGCCAAGATACCTCTTATCTTGGCAGCTCAGTCTCCTCCCCTCCCCACCCGCAGGAATGCCCCCCAAAGCCCTTCTCCAAGGTCACTCTTATGACCTCAGAGAAGCAGCAAGCATGGTTCTTTTCACGCCAGCTGCAAGAGGGGGGGATCTGAGTGCAGATCCCCAGCTACGAGGTCGAAATGATTTTCCAACCTTGTAGCTGGGAACCTGAAAAAATCATAGGATTGCCCATAATCCTATGATGCATGCCTGGGACTGCCATGGAGGTGCTTCCCTGACTGAACCACTACAAAAGTTTAGCATCAGTGAGATTAGGGATCAGGATGCCACCAGGGGTGTCTCAGCATTAGTTCTGAGCTCCAAAATGAAGCCTGGTTTGGTGAGAACATTCTGGGAACACAACTCTGAAAGCAAGGTTGAATGCAGACACCTGGCTCAGGTGCATCTTCAGTGTAGGACATTATTGATGTGACCTCCTTACTCTTCTTTCAGGCTGCCTTTGCTTTTGTCAAAGTTTGATCATGCTGTCCTTGACTTTGCTCTCTGTCCTCTCCTGCCCCACAAAAACTGCTGGAATCCAAAATAACTGATGCTTAAAGAGATCATCACAACCTGATCTTGAACCCTCCCAGTCTTGGGTCCATGCCTGGTTGTATATTAGCAGGTGGCCTTCGGCTCCTTACCATGTTCCTTGTATATGTGGAGTAGCAACTTAGGGGCAATCCAATCAGGATGCCCGGCCGTAACCCTCTGAACCTGGAGGATTATGGGCATCCTATGGAGGGTGGAGGGAGCGCAGAGGCGAAGGTCACCTCCACACTCCTTCCACCCTGCAAGTGTGTGTAGTGTGGTGTAGTGTGGTATACTGGTTAGAGTGCTGGACTGGGACTCGGGGGATCTGGGTTCTAGTCCCCACTCAGCCATGAAGCTCACTGGGTGACTTTGGGCCAGTCACAGACTCTCAGCCTAACCTACCTCACAGGGTTGTTGTGAGGATAAAACGGAGAGAAGGAGGAGGATTATGTAAGCCGCCTTGGGCTCCTTGTGAAGGTGTTGACCAACCCTGAAGGCGCGCAAGCCTCGTGGAAAAGCAGAGCGCTTCACTTGTGTGAGATGGAAGATTTAAAATCCTATTCCCGTGTGCAAACACCCATAAATCTACACACAGAAGTTCAGACCTGTCCCTCCCACTCCACGCAACATTCCAGCATATCGGATGTCAGCCAACTCAGCCTCCTCCTTGCAGATCCCAGTAATAAGGAAATAACTCTGTAAACTCCACACGTTGTTGTTCTACCTGTTTATTTACTATAGCAAGTATATCCTACAGAGCATACATCTCCTAATTACAGTCCATGTGCAGAGAATAATGCATAGCAAGCATTAATCCAGTGGAGCAAGTTGAGCTTCACTCCACCTCAGCTTAGACGTTACATGATTGCATTAGTCCAGCAAGCACTAGTCAGAAGAACAGAGAGAAGAAGAGAGCAATCTCTCCAAAATGGCTACAGACAGAAACCTAACAAGTCAGTACGTCACCAGAACATACAAACCATGTGACCAGTTCGTATTTCTTTCACACCTACTTTTCCCATGAGAAACAGGCAGGAAGTAGAAGACTAAACATGACTTGTTTACCAGCCATTCTGTACCTTACATATGTAAACAATGTGCCACAGCTGGTGTTTGTGCTACATGTCACAACACCTTGCAGGAAAAAAGGCGGGGTATAAATATAATAATAAATAATATAACAATAAACTCAGCTAGATGGCCAATTTCGGACATTTATCTGAGGTGCTTCAGAGTGGGAGGGAAGGAAGCTGAAGCGCTGCCAGGGTACCTTGTATCTTGGTGGTGCCTGTCTCCTCCCCTCCCCCTGAACTCCATCTCTGAGGTCACTCTTGAGACCTCGCACTGGCTGCGAGTGGGGGGAGGGCACTCTGAGCACGGAGACCCAGGTCAGAGTAATGAGGTTGGAGCAATTTTCTGACCTTGTAGCTGGGTCTCCAAAAAATCCCATGGCTGTCTAGATGCTGTCTAGTGGCCATAGGATTATGCTGCCCGTTGCCTTCCTTCTGCCATGCTGAAGCAACATATGCGAGAAGTTGATGAAAGAACGGAAATATTAATGCAGATGGATTGTTACATCTCCAAAATGCATATAGGAGGTTAGGGGTTAATCTGCTCATAGATGTGATGGCTTGCTCTGATGACCTGTGTTATATAACCTGATGTATTCCAAAACTGTTTTATTTTTAGATAGTAGACTAATAAGGAATAAAAGAAAAGTATTCTACTTAGCAGGGCCATCCACCTGGTACTGATCCAGATGACCTTCACTCCAAATGCTCTTTTTAATGAAGCATAAAGAAGATGCATAACAATGGGATCTTAAACCTAATGACACACAGGGGAGGCTCAAATTCAGCCCTTGCGCAAAGGGGTGTAACTTCACTGGCAAACAGCCCAGGCTTAATTCAGCCTCATTGTTCTTTGATGAAAAGGTATCACTGAAGCACTATTACAAGGGAACTGTGCAAAGGAACAGGCTGGCACAGTGAATAGATTGGCCATGAAACAATAGGTAGCCAGTAGGCAGAGAGGTTTTTCAGGGTACCCTGCAGGCAGTTGCTGGGAGAGACTTTAGACCTTCCCAGGATGCCTCTGATTAGAGCTGTGCAAAATCCCAAGAGGGAACTTGTTGGCTAGCTGTTGGAGGTATAATACTGCTAATGCTTCGCTTACCCAAATGTTCTGGCAATGCCCAGTGGTTGCTTCGTTTTGGGTGGAGGTTATAGTACAGATAAACTTAGTATTAGAATGCTCTTTAATATTTACTGATGGATACATTATCTTAAATTATTTACCTACTGTATGGAATTACAGTGTAAGTGGATTTTCTGTGCCCTTTTGACAGCCAAAAGACTGATATTACAACAATGGAAAGATGAACGCCCACCTCTTATAACACAACAGGTTGAGGACCTAACAACGCTTTCAATATATGAACAGGTGGTATTTAGACACCACCTGCAGATGGATAAATGTATGGATATTTGGTCTGCCTTTTCCTGAAGTTTATGCATAACTGTTTCTATTGATAATTGTATCATCATATATACTTCTGGACATAAATTTCATACCCGCCAATTATAAATGATTTATTTTATCTTCTGTAAGAAAAAATGTATATATTTTTTTCTCTTTTATATGGTTTTGTTTGTTTTGGTGAAATTCACATTTAAAAAATCAATTAAAAAAGGGAGGAATCTTGGTGGTCTGATCTAAATTCTTTTAACATCCCTCCAAATTCCTACACATAGTTTGCCTGAACAGAACTCCCACAATTCACTTCAAATTCCACTTGAGGACAAACTTTGCAGTTGCCACCTGCTCTACAGAAAAAGGCCTCCATATCTTCCAGAAACTGCATGAGAGGTCAAAAAGCAACATATAAAAGTTTTTCCTCTGCACAGAGGTACAAGGATGAGGAAAGCTTTACCTGTTAATTTTCTGCGTGTCACAAAAGTGTTAGAGACACAGAACTTCTACGCACTACATAGGATGATCCAGGGACAGATTCATTTCATAGAGGGTGGAATGGACCTCAAATCATTCCGCATTGGAAAACAATACCTGCACAAACATCTATACAAACCTGCCAGAGTATTAAGATCTTCTACAGAGGCCCTGTTTGGTTGTCCACTCTTAACAGCTATCAGATTGGCAGGCATGAGGGATAGGGCCTTTTTAATGGTGGCCTCCTTTTTGCAGGACTCCTTCCCACGGGATATATGCTTGGCTCCCTCCCTATTATCTTTTATATGACCTGTTAAGACTTTTCTGATTTGGTCCACCTTTGGTTAAGAAGGGTTGTGGGGTTGCTGAGTGGAAACCTCTAATTGACTTTTTGCAGAGACTAGAAAATAATGATTTGTTTGTTTGTGGGTTCATGGAGTAATAAGTGAATTTGGGCCAACGGGAAAAAAGAGATTTCTCATTCTGAGTATCGAGTAAGAAAAATTATTGTTGCCTATATTTGCTGTAAAGAAAATCGGAAGTCTATTTTGTTTTGTTACTTGTTATATGTTTGATATTATGTGTTTGCTTTACATAGAAATAAAAATTAAAATTGTTGGGGGGAAAAAGAAGGGTTGGGGTTTTTTTCTCTTTTTCTTAGTGCTGAGGCCTTTTTACTTGGATTTGACTGGCTTTCAAATGTTTCAATATTAGTGTGCTGCTTTTATTTTATTCAGAATTTCTGTTTTAATTTTGTTTTGCTTTTACAGTGCTTTGGGGAAAGAATATTATTTTGAAAATGTAGGAAATAAATGTATACATTCATCTGGTATACAATGCTCAGATGTAATATAATAACTAGCTCAATTAACAGTTCTTCTAAGTTTTGTAAAGAGGTAGCTTTGCCAAAATAGTACACTTTTTTCTAGCTACCTTGCCAAGTGAACACAGGATATATGGCCACTTCATCCGCTGAAACAAGGCCTTGGCGCTCTGGTATGGAGAATGGTGTATTAACAACCAAATCATTTACCAATGATAAAAACAGTGTTTAACCTCTCACATATGTGTTGATTGTGGAGGGTTTGAGCTCAGTCTATCTATTCTGCATTTGAAAGGTCAGAGAAAATTCCTTTTGTTGGATTAAGGAACTACAAGGCATTGTAGAAGAACACGTATGAGTTATCAATTTACTTAAATGAAATTATGTTTATGTTTGAAGAAACTACCCAGCCACATGCCTGTCTTGCAAGTTCCTGTGTCTTCTCCTTTTGTTTTCACTTCTTTTGTCAGATCTTCCTTCTCTTACAGTGACAAGCAAATTGTCTAGAGCATCTGATGAAGTGGACTCCAGTCCACAAACGTTTGTGCCATAGTACATCTGCTAGCTTTTAAGGTACCACAAGGGTCCGTTGTTTTTGCCGCAACAGAACAACATGGCTACTCCTCTGGGAATTCCTACTTCTTTTAGCTAATGTTCATTGATTTGTAGGGTGTCTATGTCCTTTATTTGAAGGTGTCCTCTTTTTGGACTGCTGTCCAGACCAACTCCAGTTTACCAAAGAGAGTGATCCTATGGCCCCTAGATAGCATCTAGGGCCATAGGACTGTTCGGAGTCCCAGCTCCGAGGTCGGAAAACAGCTCTGACCTCGGAGGTGGGGATCTGCGCTTGGATCACCCTCCCCCCTTGCAGCCAGCATGGAAAGACCCACACCAGCTGTGTCTCTGAGGTCGTAAGGTAAGGCCAAGTCTGGCCAACTTTGGAGAAGGGGGTAAGGACAAGAGAGCATTCTGGGGATGCGGGGAGGGGAGGAGACCAGGTCCTCCCAGATACAACATATCCTGGCAGCGCTCTAGCCTCCTTCCCTCCCTGTTGGAAGCTCCGCAGCTGAATGGCTGAAATCAGATGTCTAGCTGACTTGCAGGGTGTGGGGGAGCACAGAGGCAATCTTCACCTCTCCACCCTGACCTACCAGCCTGCATAGGATGCCGGTAATCCTCCGGGTTTGGAGGTTTACAGGCACTCCCATTGGATTGTGCCCAAAGAATCATAAGAAGGGAAAGCAAGAGCCTTGAAGTTGTCACTCAGCAGTGAGCACCTGGGCTGCAGACTGAGCAGGCACACAGGTCACCTGGTCACACGCTTCCCCACTATGCTGAGATATGTTGTGTTTCTTTTTAAATTACAGCATAGACACTTAAAAGTCAAGAGAAATATATATAATATCCAAAAATATAACCATGAAGATGTAATGAAATAGACTTAAATTTTATAATATAATATAAAGATTTACAGAAATATTTTTTAAAAATTATTACATATATAAAAAACATGTATAAGACAGAAGCAATTAGACATGTAAAATACAGCTTCTCTAGGGCTGAAGATGATAATAAATGTCCTTTCAGACTTGAGGACCTTTATCTCTAGATGAAGTATTGTTAGTGCCAATGTTTTTTGTTTGATGCTTCCAGATATAGGTCCTCACAGCATGTAAGCTTTCTTACTTTCTTGTGTGGAAGCCAAACGTGTTTCGGCCCAATGGCCTTCTTCAGTGGCACTGTAGTTTCCAATTCCACTCAATTCAGTATACAATCTATTGCTCTGTATTTCTCAATTCAATGCTGGTTTCATTTACCAACCTCCTGAGGCAGTGCTCATTATTATTAGGTTACCCAGTGAGTTTCATGGCCAAGCGGGGACTAGAACCCGGATCTCCCGAGTCCCAGTCCAACACTCTCACCACTACGCCACACTGGCTCTAGTCCCCGCTCGGCCATGAAGCTCACTGGGTGACTTTGGGCCAGTCACTGACTCTCAGCCTAACCTACCTCACAGGGTTGTTGTGAGGATAAAATGGAGAGGAGGAGGAGGATTATGTAAGCCGCCTTGAGTTCCTTATAGGAAAAAAGGCGGGGTATAAATGTAATAAATAAATAAATAAACCCAGATCTCCCTAGTTCCAGTCCAACACTCTCACCACTACGCCACACTGGCTCTAATAATATAGAGTAAGATCACTAGCAGGTCGTTCATATGGGTCTCTGGCCTTAACATTCGGCAATGAGGGCCACTGCCTCAGGCAGCAGATGCTGTGTGTGTGTGGGGGGGAGGGGAGGCAGCACTGAGGTGCTGGAGACAGTGCTGTGGGTACTATGAAGCCTTTTCTGCACCCCCTTGTAAAGGATTGAGGCCTACACAGGCTTAAGTTTACTGAAGCCTGAAGGCCCAAACACTTCCCTAGATTAGTTGAAGCCTGAAGGCCCAAACACTCCAGGATGGGAGGGGGAGTTTGAGAGTTTTAGTACCCAATAGAAGTTAAGAATTAGTCTCCTGATCAAGGTCACCTGATTATAACCTTCCACTCCTGGGAGGGCTATATATGTGTGGGGTGTGGTCAGCAGACTGCAGAGAGAGAGACTGACTGCAGAGAGAGACTGACTGCAGAGGAGAGAGGTAGTCTGAAGTTAAGCTAGAGAACTTTGTATTAGTTGTTTGTTTTATTTTATCATACTTGCTTTTGTTATAACCTCTCTAATTAATAAATCCCTAATAAGTATAGTAAATGGTTGTTTGTGTACCCTGAGGTTGGTTTGAGTGCTTATTCACACGCTAAGCCTAAACCCATGCTACTGGAAACATCAAAGGATTGATCTCCTGGAACGGGGAGGCTTTGAGAAAGCATAGATCTTCCAAAGGCAGGTCGAGGGTCCCTGCATTGAGTAACCTTGACAGGCCCCTAACAGCTGTCCTCAGGTGCTGGGGAGGGGACTGTCCCATCAGCCGTGTTGAGGTAAGATTCAACTATCGCTCTAGTTGGCTGCATATGGGATGGGGGGGGAGCACTGTTTTATCCTTCGCCTCAGGCAGCAAAATGTCTTGGACCAGCCCCGAGTCCACATACTCAGAATTTGCCAAAGCCTTACCATCCAGCAACCAGATGAGCTAAGATCTCTGAGGGTTCTCTCCCTGTGTTCAACACATAAGGATTGGTTCTGTCCCAGCAGTGTGTGCGTACGTGCGTGCGTGCTCATGTGTAGCGGCTCAGGCTTTTTCCAAAGCCGGAATCCCACTGTTGAGCTCTTTGGTGAGGAAAAGGTGATTGCGGGAATGGAATCCAGCCCCAACTCCCGAAGAGCTGATCAGCAGGACTCCATCTTCTTTTAAAAGGGCCCTGTGTGTGCAGCAGCCTCTGCTGCTGGATCAAGCTGTGGGATTGTGCCAGCCACATCCATTTACCGCATTTTCCCATGTATAAGACACCCCCATGTATAAGACGCCCCCCCCCACTGGGCAGTTTCGCAACCACGCGGTTCTCTCCTCGGCTTACTTCCGTGTTAAGACGACCCTCAATTTTTTTAGTCTAACGATTTTAGGGGAAAGTATAGTCTTATACATGGAAAAATACTGTACTTGCTCGATTCCCTTCCAGGTGGGACCACTCTCTTGGGTGCCTATTTTCATATGATGAGATTATAGCCAGTGCTATAGTGAAGGGCGAATGCAGGAGAGTGCAGCTCTGGGACTTTTTTTCAGAGCAGGAGTGATGGCGTTGTCCGCCAGAGTGCCAGAGACAGTGATGGAGCTTGCCTGCTCTAGAAAGTGGATGAGGCGATAATAAGGCTTTCAAGTTGTACTGTTGTTCACGGGGGAGGCTGGTGACTCCTATGTCAGTGGGGCTGCTTAGCCATTGCAGCTTCTATAAGAGCTATCCATGGTGCTCCATGGTGGTGAACCTATTTTGGGAGGGGAGTACAGAACCATGGAGAGCTCCTATAAAGCTCAGAATAAAAGCTGCAATGGATAAGCAGCCCCACTGACGTAGGAGTCACCAACCTCCCCTGGTTGTTTTTGCGACAGATTAGTGCAGAGGAAGACAGTGTGTGAAGAAAATAATCCAGCAAATGCTGGATACTCTTTTGCTTTTCTTTGATGGGATTCCTACTTCACACTAGTGGTTTACATAGTAACACTTCCTTGCACGCTTGTTAGTATTTCTAATTAAGAGCTAAAGATTGCATTTCAGCTCTCGGAAGATCTTTTGCCAAGGCTCAGGATGCTTCACACAAGTTGAACCTATGCAGTCAGAAGTAAACACCTCTGAGTTTAATGCAGCTTAATGGCAGTTAACTTTTCCGTTTGTTTTAGATGCCTGTATTTTATTATTACTATTATTACTATTATTAGTTATTCCTACTTGTCTTGATTTTTTGACAATAGGGTAGGTTAGAAATCTCCCTTGTGGAGACAGAGCAGGCCCATGTGATTTTATGTTCCAAAGGCTGCAGCCATATGGACACTTACCTGAGAGTCAGCCCAGTGAGAGAATGGGGCTTACTTTGGAGTGAACCTGTGCAGGATGGCGCATTATTTTACAAGTCTGTGTAAGATATAGGTCATTCACATTGCTCATGACTACTGTAATGCGCTCTACGTGGGGTTACCCTGGAAGATGGTTCAGAAGCTACAGCTGGCACAGAACACGGCGGCTCGCCTGGTTAAAGGCAGCCACCAGCGGGATCACATCACTCCAGTGCTCAAGGAGCTACACTGGCTACCAGTTGCTTGCCGAGCCGAATTCAAGGTGTTGGTTTTGACCTTTAAAACCCTACACGGCTCCAGTCCAGTGTATCTCAAGGAGTGTCTCCGGCAACACCAAGTAGACCGCTCAACCAGATCTGCCACAGACGGCCTTCTCCTTGTCCCTTCAGCCAGAGCAGCTAGACTGGTGGGGACTAGGAAGAGGGCCTTTTCTGTGGCGGCCCCCATACTGTGGAACTCTCTCCCTAGTGACCTCTGCCATGCCCCCTCTCTGCTGAGCTTCCGCCGCTCACTAAAAACATGGCTGTTCAGGTGGGAGTATGGGGTGGGCTAAGATTTTAATGTATTTCATTCTGTATTTTATTATGATTAGAACTCTTCTTTCCCTGACTCTTGAAAAATTAAGATGTCCTTGCCGAGTTTGGTCTGCAATGAAGTAAAGTGGGAGTGAGGGAAGACGGGGGGGGGGGGCAAACCAGCATTATTGGCTTCTCTCTCTCTCTCTCTCTCTCTCTCTCTCTCTCTCTCTCCTCTGTGTTAAATGAGCCTGTCCCTTGCTGGGAATAATAGAGTAGTGATAGCTTTTGGCTCTGATCTTTTGTTGTTTCAGTCTTATCAGTGCATTGAACTGAGCTTGAAAAAACTCCAACAGGATCATATATAGTGCTGGAAAATGAGTTGGCAGACTCCCTAGGTAATTAGACAGCAACATCAAAACTGGCTCCTCCATTCTGAAGCATTGACAGAGTGTGAAGGGGGGAATGGAGAGAGGCGTATCTTTAATTCCCCCCCCACCTTTGCAATCCGTCAAAGAGAGCCTGGCATGCTAACAAGAACGCAGGCAGCCACTGGCGGTAGCTACCGTGGGAGCAGGTGGGAAGAGGATGACGAGTCTAAATGGGCCGTAGAATATTTCTGGGCCTTCTCCTGCTTTTATGAAAAGTCACTGGACATTTTCCTATCGACATGACTGAGAATGAGAAAGGCCCAATGCTTATTCATGTGTGGATTTGGGAGGTATTGCAAGTTGCCGAACACCCACAGTTACGGCGGGGTTGTAAGAAGAACCCTGCTGGATCAGACCAAAGATCTGTCTACACCAAGGGTGGGGAACCCGCAGCCCTCCCAATGTTACTGGACTTCAACTCCTATCAGCCCCAGCCTGCATGGCTGATAGTCAGGGATGATGGGAGTTGCAGTCCATCTGGAGGGCCGCAGGTTCTAGACTTGACCTAGACCAGCCTCCCCCAATCTTGTGCTTTCCAGATGTTTTGGACTTCTAATTCCATCAGCCCTAGCAAGTACGGCCAGTAGTCAGGAATATTGGGAGCTCTAGTCCAAAGCATCTGGAGGGCAGTGGTTGGGGAAAGCTGCTCTAGACTAACATCCTCTTTCCCACAATGATCCACAAGAAGCCTTTGGAAAACCCAGAAGCAGGGCGTGAAGGCAATAATAATAATCCTTTCCCATTGTTGGTCCCCTGCAACTAGTATTTAGTGGCCAATCCTGGATGTTCCAGTGCTTTAAGCACAGTTTTACAGTTCTAAGAGCAGACATTGTCTTCTTCTTTTTTTATAGGTGTTTTCTTAAATGCCTTCACACTTCCTCTTCACCCTGGAAAATTGTTCCCCCAGTTCTTAACTCAGACTTGCTCCCTGGATTCTATTTCTACACTAATCTGGGCCAATCCTCATGCTATTATTTATTTATTTAATACAGTTATGAATCACATCCTCCACTGAACAGGCACACGGGCTGATGTACAATAAAATACAATTGCAAGAAAACAAAATAAACAAACATTCACATCATAAAATAATAAACCATAAATCAAATCAAATCTGAGGGGTACACTTAAAATTAGAATGTATGGTAGAACAATATCAAGAAACATTATAAAGCCTGATCGAACAAAATAGTCCTTATTGCCCATCTAAAATTCCAGAATTGAGTTCCAGAGTTCCAGAATTGGTGTCCTACTTCTGAAAAGGCCCTGCTCCAAATATCCCCAACCTCCACAGATGATTTTAAATTACAGCCAGCTTCATATAGGAGGAGGCAGTCCTTGAGATATTTTATTTATTTAATTATTTATTTATTTAAATTTCTAATCTGTCCAATAACTAATGTTCTCTGGCCGGATACTCTGGCCCCAAGGTATTTAGGGCTCTGTAGGTCAACACCAACACATAAAATGTTGCCTTGGAAAGTTGGAAACAAATCGGAAGCTAGTGGAGTTTATCCAGGACTTCTGCAATGTGGTCCAGCCACCACATTTTGCAGTTGCTGAAGTTTCCAAATTCTTTTCAAGGTCAGCCCTAGGTAGAGTTCATTATAGCAATCAAAGCAGGAGGTGATTAAAGCATGGATCACTGTGGTCAGATCTTCCTATAAGTTTGTACTTGGATACAGACACCTGAGTACAGAATACACAAGCCTTTCATCAAGTGTGACAGGTGCGTGCATGTATAATGGACTGTTTGACCCTTACAAAACAGAAGAACAACTCTGAAACAATATGGAAAGTGTACAGTGAGAGCAGCCCTTAATTACCTTGACCTGACTGGCTGGATTGATTATCCAGAGATAAACTGGCATGCCTTTGTCTTTGGCTACACATCAGTCTTGCTGACTCAGCCATGTGGCTGCTGCCCTGAGAGCCCTATCCAGAATTCTGCCAAGATTTATCTATGAGACCTTACCTTTGGCAGTACTGCTAATGTTCCTGTGTGTGACACATCGCTGTAATATTCTGTACTCCATAGTTTAAGACCTTGTTCTAGATTGAAAGTTAAGTCTAGCTCAACTCCGAGAAGCCGTGCTGCCCCAACTCCCAAAACATTTTCCTGCCTGAAGTGGACCTGCCAAATGGCACCTGGTCCCCAATTCTAGGTCAGTACTTTTTGAACAAGTCTCACTGCACCATTTGGGCATTCATTGTTGGTCCTGAAAGAAAAACAGTAATCTGTGTGCTAGCCTGCATACAGATGCAGGACGTTGGCCTTCCACACACTGCAAGCAGAGCTTGTGTCCAAACCACGCAGCAGCGTTCGGCTCACCCAGTTGCAGATTAATCCAGGACTCAGGAACCACTCTGTAGACACAAGCAAGTCTATATTCTACCTGTTTATTTACTTATTCAAAGTAATCACTACAGAGTATGCATTCCATATACACAGTCCATGTGCAGAGTACAAAAGCATAGAAAAAGCGAAGTCCAGTGCTATATATACATCCAGAAAGGATAAGTCCAGTAGAGAGAAGGAGAAGAACAACTCCAGACTGAGATGAACCTATAACGTGGCTGCTGTCTCCAGCATACACACGTCACCCGCAAAGATCATAGGACAAAACTTTGCTTCACACGCTCCCTGAGAACTACCAAGAATAGCCAAGGAAAAACACGGCGAACACAGTGAAGCCTAGACATAAACAATGCCTAGCAATGCCAGATAGCAGACCATCTGTACTGTAAATAAAAAGATCATGCATGTTGTTGATATACACCAACATTCATTCCTACCTTCATCTATCTCCCTAAATTCTAGCACCTCAAGCAGCCTGCTTCACCTTGCTGCACGGTAGGGCCAGCACTGCTCAGTAGATCCTTCTCTTGAGTTCCGTGCTTCAGATACAATATGATTCGGCCTTGCTGAGGCCTATAAGCAATGCAGAATAAGTCAGTGGTTGGGGAGGAAGGAAGGGGTATTGGTAATGTTTCTTGCGGTCCCTTGTCTCCGGTGCTCCTCTTCTAGGTCTGAGTGCTGCTTCTTTAGTTCCTCATGTTGGCTCTACAACGAACAAAATGAGAAGGGCATTCCACAGGGGTGCTGCATTTAACTGGGCAGCAGCTTTTGGATTCTTAGTGCAGGGCCCATCCCTGCTTGAGACAAGTTTTGATACAAGCTGGTGCTGACGCAATGCTGCCGACCAGTAAAGGGCTTGGTTTAAGATGGAAACCCCAGTTTAGTGTGGGCACAGGTGTTAACAATGGTTCGGACATTACATGAAACCATGGTTTAGCGCAGGGGTGTTGTTGAACCTCTTCTAGCTGGAGGGACAAATTCAATTTTGGAGAAGCTCTCTAGTAGTGGATGGGACAGAAGGCACAATTGGCAGGGCCAAAAATACCAGCACATTTTAGCTTAAAGCTAAAATTAAACCCAGTAACTAAGCCTGAGGGGAGGCTTAGGAGGGACTTTAAGTTACCCTTAGAGCAGCATCGAGGGGAACCTTTTCAGCCTGAGGACCAAATTCCAATCTGGGAAAGGTCTGGGATGGTCACATACCATCTGTGTGCGGGGCCAAAGGCAAAGAGGGCATGGCTAAAGGCAGAGTGGGCAGGGGCAGAATTTGATTCTTACTGATTTTAAGCCTACTCAGGTGTAAGCAGGACAAGGCTTTTGAATGCCTACTCAGAAGTAAGCAGGAGTGAATCACTGAGCAGCACTTTCAAACAGCATCCCAAATACCAAGACTCCACATTTTGACTCAGAAGTAAGCAGGATACACTGCTGCAAGACAAGCCTCAGAAGTAAACAGGACAGAATCACTCAGCAGCTTCCTCCCCAGATCCCGCCGCACCCCCTCTCCCCTCTAGGGAAAAGCTCTTATCTCTGATCAGCTACTGAACAGAGATAAGAGTTTTTTCCCTATAGGGCTGGGGAAGAAGCTGGTGAGCCAGTGGGGAACCCCTGAGTGAGAGCCAATTTCCTAACCCCAGACTTAGAGTCTACCATTATGTTTAGCTTTCATAACTTTAAAAGAGACTCTTCCTGGAGCACTTTGCCCAAGTGGTGCAGGAGTATGAGAGATTCTGTTATCTGTCCTGGGTAGAGAGGCTCCACAAGTTTGGGTTACTGAAAACTTGGTTGCTACCTGTAAATATATCAAGATCAAATACTGGCCTATTGACAAGACATAGGTAACCTTGGGGTCATGGGGGTGGCCAGGTAAGCCTTTAAACCTTTTCTCACTTGTAGATCAGAAATGATGTCTCAGGTCCTGGGACTTCAGGAGTCTGACCTTGGCTTCTTTAGTTTCCTCTAGCTTTACTTACGCCACTATGGTGTACAAAGAGGCCAACATAAATCTTCTATCCCTCCCCTTCCCTCCCTTTGGGGATAACTGTCTTTATGTTTCTGTTCTCACATGCACCATGAAACTCCGAGCTTTCCCTGATGCTTCTAATATCTCTTTTATTGAAAAGCATGCTGTAAACTACCCCCCCCATGTTTTCAGATGCTCACCAAGTGATTACATCCATTATATATTCATTGCTGGATGATCTACATAGAGATAATGATTTGCTGCAGATAGTTTACAGCATGGAACAGTATCACAAATCCTTCCATAATGGCAAAATGGATTCTTCCCATTAGTACGAAAGAAAGAAAAAGAAAACATTTGTTTTACTTTCCCAGAAGGAATAAGCTCAGAAAGAACTGCCTGTGTCTTCTTTGTTTGTTTGTTGTTGCAATAGGGGAGTGCCTTTGAATAGCCTGGAATGCCCCTGTAATATTAACATGTTCCTTTAATGATGAGAAAATATTCACCAAAGGCCAGGTACAACAACCCCATTTAATGCCACTAGGCTTTTACAGCTTCAATTTGCCCTTATCTTCTATTAAATTAAGAGCAAAAGCAGTTACCAATTGAATTATGTACAAGACTTGAAACAAGTCCCGTTGACAATACAACTGATCAAACTACCAAATTTTTGAGAACAGGGCTTTTCATGAGTGTGTTACTTCTGATAAGAGATTGGCTCTGGAAGACAACAGGTTACGTGCCTGGTAACATTCAGTAAATGGTAGGTATATATTGCAACATGGCTTCGTTCACTGCTAAGCACAGTACTAAAGGAAATGTAAACAGCTGCCAAGTTGGAAAACCACATGAGCAGAAACAAGTGCTCTGAATGCTGACTTGATAGCACATTCAGAGCATAATTGAGATGTTGAGCTGCCTGGCTTCGAAAATAGAGAGAGAATTGGGCTATCAAGGGAGGTGGCAATGAAGCGCCTGAGAAAAGAATGATCTGGGATTCCAGCAGATGGGTTCACCAATGTTGTAGAGAGTGGAGTTTTTGTATTCATGGCACATTGGAATGCCTTTTGTTTGGAATGCTGACTGTTTGGATTAGTTGGGCTCCATATGAGCAGATGGGTTAGTTATTCCATCTTGTGAAAGAAAGGAAGAAAGAAAGAAAGGGATTGGATCCAGATTTAGGTGCAACTGGGCTGGTGGAATTGGACTTCTCCTCCCCTTGGCTGCCCCTCCAGCCCACTGAAAATGCTACACAGAAGGTCAGGGGACTCTGCTGAAAATTGAGTGGGGCACCTTCCATGAGTGGAGCTCTTGTGTCAATGGAAAGCAAATCCTTGATCGAGCCCCAAGACAAGAGGGGTCAACCATTAAACAACGCAGCTTAACAGAACAAAAACTCATACAGACTTCAAATACCTCGTGATGGATATAAGCCATTTCTTCCACGTCCTTCACTCTCACTCTATATCAAGAGTGCAGAATCTCAGGCCTGATGTCCGGACCAAATCCAGCCCACCTGGGGTCCCAAGCTGTCCCTTCAGGTTCCTCCAATGGCTCCACCCCTTCCCCCTTCCCACCAATAATTTCCTGGCTTTTGTGCATTTCCCTCCCCCCCCCCCACTCTAAAAAGTTGAAATGCCTCTCCTAAGGCTTAGTTTCTGGCAGTAAGAGCTTCAAGCTAAAATAGGCTGGCATTTTTAAAATATATTTTTGGCCACACCCTTTTTGCATTTGACCCCACCCACCACTGGAATGTGACTGGCTGCAGTAACACAGTTCCACCCCACACACCTGACTGGAAACCAATCAGGAGAGAAGACACCAATAAGTTCTACAGAGCTGGCAAGATCACTGGTGGCTTTGTGTATCTTTTTAGCTAATTGAAAGTTTTAATTGATTATCTAAGCAATTAAGGGTGCAATCCTATGCATGCTTAGACAGAAAAAAAAGCCGTACAACCCCCAGCATTCCCCAACCAGTTGTAAGACCTTTTTTTCTGGCTAAACACGCATAGGATTGCGCCCTGTTTGACTAAAGCTGCAATCTCATCCACACTTCACTGGAAGTAAGCCCTGCTCAAAACAGTACAACTTACTTCTGAATAAATATTGCACTCATTAGTGCTGGAAGCAATGCAACAAAATTTAGAAGTTATATCATTGTTAACTGGATTGAAATGGAGAATGGCTACACACACCTTTGCCATCTGTGAAAGATATTTCATTTCATTGGTTTTACAGATGTGGCAGTGCCCATTCTTTCCACTTGCATCGAACAGATAGCTTGTATGCATAGTTTCCAGGATCTGGAAAGGGAACTCTGGCTTTGTGTGGGGAAAACAATTATAATGCACCTACTTGCTTTTTTCTTTGTGCTGAAGCAAAGATGCTACAACTGCAACTTTCATAGAAAAGCATAATCTCCCTTCCCTGAATTAAATTATGGAAGCCAGATTAAAAGAAAGAACGGCTGAAAGCCTTTTCCTATTTTTCTCCTCTTTTTTCCCCCAGTCCTGAAACTATCGTCCCAGGAGAGAGTCATATATCATAATCTAGATTCAGTCTGATGTTTAATTAATCTGCATTTCACATGCTCTGTTTAGAAGGACTAAAGCATGTTGCATGGAGAAAAGAAGAATGGGAACATAATGACATCTCTGGTTTAAAAAACAAAACAAAACAAAAAACTACGAGAGCCAAAGTCCTAGGGGAGAGCAGGCCTTATTTAGAAAGTAGGCTTTTGATCCAGTTCTTTTGGTTAAATCTAGTTTGATTGCTCTGTCCTGGGGTGATCTTTGTATAAACCCTTTTTATGGGTCTTTCAAGCATCACCCATTCTGGACTGCAGAGCTCTTAATAACCAATAGCCATGTCTTCCTAGGCTATCTGCTTTCAGAGAAACACTTCTTCATGTTCCTCTTGCAAGTGTGGCGGAGTGATAGGCAGAAGCCCAGGGAGGGCCAACCTGAACATTCCAGAGGCTGATAGGTTGAAGCAGAGAGCATAGAACCCCAGGGAGTTGGCAGTTAAAGGGGAGTCGGTTGTCAGTTGGGGAGAGAGTGGGTTGGAGTGAGAGAGGGAGTGGGAGGTTAGTAGAGTAGGTAGGGAAAGTCTCCAACATCCTTAATTACTTCTTTCTCCTCCAGGTAGCTGAGGGTTCTTGTACCTATTTCTATTTTATTTTATCCTGGAAGACAATCTTACTCGGTCACGAGTGATCGACGACGACGACGACGACGACGACTACTACTACTTTAGAATATTAATCAGATTTCAGGTTTCCTCTTATTCATGTCCACCCCTTTTCACCCCCTTTCACTGTTCCCACAGCAGATCCTATTGTACATGGACCCTATGCTGCATTATTAAAGCCGATGTGAACTTGGTCAGTGGCATTAATGAGAGCCGACACTAATAGTCATAGGAGTATAGATGTTAATTCCAGAAATGGTGTCGAACTGCATGTGCCAATCATTGGCAATAGAGAACATTTTGCATACCCGCTGTGCAAATAGCAGTGGCAGGTGGTAACAGTGCTATTTTCAGGCAATAACCATGGCTGTATCCAACTGTGAGTTAACCTGGCCACTGTGACAATAGTTCCCAAAGCAAACAGCAGTTTGCTTAATGCAGCAGGAGAGAAGACCTTGCCAGCAGCAGCCACGGAGTTTCAAATTGCTATTGTGCCCATAACCTGTACACAGCCTCCAATCCTTTACTAAAGTCTTCCCTGAAGACATCAACTTCTACCTGAGATGCAGCTATATTACTGATACTTCCACTCATAACTTAAAGTGGCCCTGGCTAATTATTTATTGGTGATTTAGGAATGTACATCAGGCATTTTTCTAATTGGTCACTAAGTGCAACAATTAGCAGAGTCAGCCACCTGGTCATGGAATACATTTCACTGTTTACTCTTAACTACTAAGCAATGCAGGCTATTTGTAGGTAAGGGCAGATGGGTGTCAGAATCCACAACAAGGGCCCTCACAATTGCCCATGACAATCGTAATGGGTTCTCACAGGATTGGGACCATTCCAGAAATGTGCAACAAATTTCTGGAATTAAAGCTTACATGTGCAACAAATCATGTGGATCTGCTGTAGCCAAATTCTGCTACAAATATTCCTGAGATGTGTCCCAAAACCAATGTGTTTTAAATGAATCTGTAATTTCGTACTTATTCAAACAAAATACTGCTACATACATATGACATGGCAGATAACTATTGCAAGAAGTATGCAATGGCAGATATTATTCCCATGCTATTCCACTACAATAATCTTGTTTAATTCCACAATATTTATTTATTTATTTATTATATTTATTAATCGCCCATCTGGCTGGCCACCTGGCCACCCTGGGCGATGTACAATTAAAATAATACAATAAAACAATACAATAAAATATAAGTAAAACAGTATAAATACTTCTTTTAAAATCCTAACCCACCCCATATTTCCGCCTGAACAGCCATGTTTTTAATGCACAGCGGAAGCTCATCACGGAGGGGGCATGGCGAAGGTCACTAGGGAGGGAGTTCCATAACATGGGGGCCGCCACAGAGAAGGCCCTCTTCCTAGTCCCCACCAGCTTGGCTGCTCTGGCTGATGGGATAAGGAGAAGGCCGTCCGTGGCAGATCTTGTTGCCAGATCTTGTTTTACACCAAAGCATGTAAAAAGGATACCTCCAACCTCACTCAAGTGATCTCTCATCCAAATTCAGTTATGCTACTGGTTGCAACACAGCCTTAAGACCCCAAAACTGATGATGCAGTTTACTCTGAGTGTTATAAGTGCAGGTCTATATAAATCCACTCTCACTGAGGATTTAGTCCAAGAAAGAATGCACCATACAATGTCTCTCCATGTGTAGATTGGCTCCAAGTTTTCACCTTGTGATATTTCTCTAGCATTTGAACCGCTATGATAAAAGATCTGCCAGCTGTGAAAGTTTTAATTGAGCATAATTAAAATTAAATTAACAGTGTTGATGGACTAAGTGGAGACTTTGCGAAATGTAAGTAAACACGATGGCACCTCATGCTTCCTTAACATATTAGTTCCTTCTTTGGGGAAAAGCTGTTTTGACTTCCTGGCTACAGAGTTAATGACTATATTGAATATGACTCTCTGACTGTGCAAAATAACAGAAAAAAAACAAAAACAAACTTCCGTTAGCAAAACATTGTGAAGTTAATGATGACCACAAACATGCTGAGATGCAGTACTGGCTAAAGATGTTGGAGAAATCCGAAACAGATTCAAATGAGTTCGGATACGTATGAATCCAAACCGCAGATTCCGCAGCAGACCTGCTTTTCCTGAGTTGCACAGATTCTGCGCACTTGTGGACTGGTTTTTACTGGTTTTTAAAGAAACCCAGTTCCCTCAATGAGCAGATGACACAATGAAAGGCGGCTGACAATCTGCGAAACGCAGATGGAACAGAGATGGAACAAAAGACATACATCCCTTGTGTTGGCACAAGCTCTCCCACTGCCTCTGTGTCCCGTCCCCCACCCCCACCTCCCCTTGTTGTTGCCACGGCAGCTGCCACGTCTCCCCATCCCCCCACAGTGTCCTCGCTGCCCACCCTCTGGCTCGTTCCGAGGATTCTTTCCGACCCAGTCAGCAGCAGGGGGCTGGCCTCTCCAAAGGCGCCATGTCTGCCACATTCTCCAGCTGATGTGGCTCCTCAGAGAGTCCGCCCACCTGCTTGCTCTGAGTGAATCTTCAGAATGAGCCAGAGGGCAGTTGCCTCTGGAAACCCCCACTGACCGTTCTCCCACTGTGGCCAGCATTTGCCACGGTGGGAGAGCAGGGCTGGCGGGGCTCCCTGGAGCACCCATTGTCGTGTTGCCAGGCGGGCAACAGTTTCAGAGAGCCCTGTTGGCTCTGCTGTCCTGCTGTGGCAAATGCCACAATGGGAAAGTCGCTCTCTAGAGCACCTGCCCACTCAGGTGCGGTGGCACTCACCCACCCAGCAGCACCGATGGGGGGCCCATCCTGATGGTGGTGGGGTGTGCACAGTTCCTCCTTCTCCTCTGCACCCCCCTCTGAGCCAGAGGAGGATCATGGCTGGAGAACATGGCAATATCCAAGCTTGGGGAAGGCTGATCTAGTCCAGTATTTGATGCAGAGGATGTCTGTGAATGAGGATAGATAGGAAGGGGGGGGGGAACCCCTCTTTTCTTCTAAAACTGATTTCAAGGCTGCTATATCTCAAGAGGTACTAGAAAATCTTACAAGCTCCTGGGGAAGGAGTCTTTGATTCCAAAATGCATCAAACTACAAGAGCTACATTAAAACTATTTTTGCCCTTTATCAGCACTGGTTTGCTCTCTCTTTTGCCTTCTAAACAGCAGCTGGCCAGATGCTTCTTGAAAGCTCACAAGGATGTCATGAAAGCAATAGCTCTCCTGTGTTGTCTGTCCCCAGCATCTGGTACATAGAGGAATAATCCCTCTGAACGTGGAAGTTCCAGACAGGTATGATGACTCTTTCAACTGCTGGCTATCTTTCTCTGCTTGTTGAACTGCTATTCAGTTTGAGTGTTGCTGCTTATCTAGCAAAAATAGCAATACTCGCATACAAGAGGGAAGTATCAGTAGGTTTAGGGGAAGACCAAGGCTTGTAGAAATACAAAATTCTTTTTTGGGAAAAAACCCTAAAGGTGGGACCCCCCCCCCCAAAAAAATCCAACCCATGAGTATGATCAGTGGACACAGAATGCTGACTGTTAAGGGAGGAGAATGGAAACCTGGGGAGGGGAGGAGGAATGGAATTAAGCAACTAGAATTCTGAACAGGAAGCACTCTACGCTGCAAAATTTTAGTACACAAATAAACTCATTTTCATCGGACAAACGATGGAGAATATGGTAGTTCCAATGGCACCAAAAGTGACAGTACTCCCTTAAGTTCACATTAAAAACGTGGCTTTTCAGGTGGGAATATGGGGTGGGTTAGGATTTTTAAGTTTTGTACTGTTTTTAATTGTGTTTTACACTCTGTTTTTTCTTCTTGTTGTATTTTATTGGACTGTACATCGCTCAGAGTGGCCAGATGACTGGCCAGATGGGCGATTCAAAAATATAATAAATAAATAAATAAATAAGTGAGCAGTAAAGCCTTTAGAACTGGGGTGGGCAATTTGTGGCTCTCCAGATGTGGTTGGACTGCAGCTCTCAGAATCTCTCACCATTGGCTATGCTGGCTAGGGCTGATGGGAGCTGAAGACCACCAAAATCTGGAGGGCCACAAGTTGCCCACCCCTGCTCTAGAATATTGACAGATGATATATACCCCTTGCATGCCAAGTTTTTGCTGAATTAGACGTAACATAAAATCCATTAACCCTTCTGAGATAGATGCGAATGGAGCATTGATGGGGCAAGATAGGGCAATCCAATGCATTATTCCTTTCTTGCCTAAGACTCTGTATGCCATATTTATTCACCAATAATAAATATTTATAAACCTGGATCATGGGTTTATATGGTACTCAATCAATACTTCCAACAACAAAGGGGATTCTGAAGCTGTAAAAGTATCAGGGGCAGGGCCAAACCTAGATCCAAGCAAATGTTTCAATTGCACATATTGCCATTCAGCTACCGCTGACTAATCCTATTTAGCACACAAAGCAGAAAAATGGAAGGGAGTTATCACTGGAACCCACTAGCTGTTCCAAAGGAAAAATCAACTTATCCGTCCAAGTCCGCCAAACAAACGTTTTCTGCCAATTTTTAAATCTGGGTTTCCACATAAAGTTAGTTTTGCATGTAAAAATGGATCAAACTGTACTTGACGTGATACTATGTGCCACACCTCTCTTACCGCCATAACTGTGGGACGTACAATATCCATTTTAGTATATCGGGAGCCCAGTGCAGTTCATTTGGGGAGAGAATCTAAACATGAAGATTCCAAAACTGACCAGGGGGGAAAGTCTAATCCAGTGGTTCTTAACCTTTTTGGTGTCACACCTCCCCTGTGAAAAATCTTTTGACCCACACCTCCCATGTATTAATGGCCCAAAATTTAGGCTTAGGCAGGACGAGTTTACATTTTTTTAGTTTATGCTCTGTCTCTGGACCATAAAAAATGCATATTCAATTAAATGAATGGCGTAGCTCCCAAGATTAGTAGAAAGAAATAAGGTTGGGCCAACCGCCAAGCTGCGCTTATAGTTGAGGGGCTACTCACACCTCCCCTGGAGTCAGTCCAAACCTCCCCTGGGGAGGTGTACCCCACAGGTTAAGAACCCCTGGTCTAATCGAAGTGGAAAAGACCGAACTCTAGCACAAGTCAACAAATAGGCCTGATGATATAGGGCAAGATCAGGGAAGCCAAATCCACCCTCTTTAATAAGAAGTTGCCTCCTTTTCATAGATATTCGTGGAAGAATGGAACCTCATAAGAATTTACAGAACAAAGCATTAAGTCTTCGAAAATATTTGCCAGGTATAAGTAGCAATTCAAGGTAAAACATAAACAGTTCAAGATATTACATTCATCTTTTTTGTTTTTGTTTTGATTTGATATAATAAAATTCACAATAAAAAAGTCATCCAAGGAATGTGTCCCTTCTAAGGGATAATTTCCCTCTTCCTCAGAATGACACCCTCCCTTCCTGAGACCCGCATTTTATGTGAAAGCCGAGGAGCTGTCACCCAGGGATTCAGTCAGTCAGGCGATCACTCGTGACCGAGTAAGATTGTCTTCCAGGATAAATTAAAAAAAAAGAAGAAAATTTACAAAAAGGAGATTTTAAAAGGAGGAAAATTCTAAAGAAAATTTTGTGTAGACTCTAGTGATGGGTCCGTAAGCTGACTGTGGAGGCCAATTCTAGATCCACACAGCTTCCCACAGTGAGGACACAGGTTACCAGATGGAAGATGGTCCTGTAAAGGATTCATTTGATGTGCTTTTCGCTTAGCACGTTTCTCCCTTTCACCTTGCACTCGAGCTTCTTCAAAGTCCATGGATCCTTTGTGAAAGGCCAACCTCCAGTTAGATCGTTCATGGGCCAGAGCTTCCCAGTTTTTGATGTTTATATTGCATTTTTTTAGATTAGCCTTAAGAACATCTTCATCACCCAGGGATTAGGACACTGTTATTACATCCCCAAAGGTCTCATCCAACTACCTCTCTGCCTCTCTCAGCTTCTTCAGGTCAGCAAACTTGACTTCAAGGGAACAAACTTGCACTCTTAGAGCCAGGAGATCATTACATCAACAACTTCTGTACAACTGGCAGCTAGTCATATGTGTGGCAGTGGCACTCATTGCAATACACTGGGAAGCCTCCTCACCACTGCTGGCTTTCTAGTTTAATAATTGCTTTTTTAATTGTTATTTTTGAGTTTGTTCACCTGGAAAACTAAGTTATTTACTAGGAGAAGGCATTGAATTTATTTATAGTTATTTATAGCTATTTATTTATTTATAGTTATTTATTAGGAGAAGGTGGGGAGGAGTCAACTGCCCTGGCCTCCTTACCATGTTGTTGCACTCACATGGGTGCTCAACCTGTGTGAGTGCTAAAATACTTCTTTTTACCTTGACTTTCATTCTTGCTTTCGTTCATCTTGCCATGTCCACCTCCAAGAACGAATATCACTGCGATGTTGCAATATTACTGTCAGGAGAGTTGGGGTAAAATTTGCAGATGGAAAGTTTCCATTCACTGACCTTAAAACAATTTAAACAGCACTTTTCTGCCATTACAGAATTTAGTGTGCTCTGATCCCGGAGAGGAAAATCACATCTATCGAATGCAGAGCTATAAAAATCAAGTCACAGGTATACTCATGATAATATAGAGAATTTTCTTACATGTTATTCCCTTTTATTTTCCTGCTACAAAATAAATAAACAAATAAATAAAGGACAAGCTTTAAATCTGATTCAAGTCTAATGTAAAACAGTGGAAGAACTATCTTTTCTTTTTGTTAATATATATATATATATATATATATATATGTTGGCTTCCTCTCTGTAGATACCATCGGATGTTGAGGAAAATTATTGCATTTGATGCATGAATGAACCAAAAGTATGCAATGGTTTTCCTTCATGTCTGTTGCAACTGTTGAAGTAAGAATGTATCTAATTCCTTTTTCATTACATTCATGCCACAATCCTATGCAAGTGTATCACAATCTTAATTAGAATTAGTGTAGCAAATGGTCTAAGAGGCTGGTGTGTGATTAAGTATAAATCTTGCCTTTGCTAGATAGCCTTAGATAAGCCAGCCACAGCCTCTCTTACAGTGCTTCCAGATGAGGCTTTTTATTGTGCAATCACACTGCCTCCTTCATGGGATTTTAGGAGGGAGGAGTCCAGACAATGTTTTATTCCCATTGTAGTCCTCCCATGTTTTCACACCACTTTTTCCAATTTTTTTTCATACCAGGGGGAAAAAAAAAATGTTAAGAAAAGATGGAATAGCTGCACACAATGCCTATCAAATGTGAGTGCTAGGAGCCCTCCATCTGGAAGCACCCGGCCTCAGCCACTCCCCCATCTGCAAAATGGGGAAAATAATGCAGTTCTACGTTACATGGTTTTTGCAATGATTACTGATGTTTGATATGTGAAATGCATTGAACAGTGTAAAGTGCTGTATCAGTCTTAATAATTATTATATATGGTATGATCTTCATTGTGACTTGGAGGTTTCAAAAGGATAAGTAATGCCTTATAATGATTGTTCATTTTTAACACTTCCTCTTCTTTCTTTCTTTCTTTCTTCTACTCTGCTGTCCTGCTTCAGCAGCCCTCCTTCTGGGCTCCCTATCCCTTAGCTTACTGTCCTGTGTGATTTTTTTCATCTCAGCATTTTATTTATTTATTTATTTCATTTATATACTGCCCGATAGCCAAAGCTCTCTGGGCAGTTAACAACAATTTATTAAAAAAAGCCCAATAAACCAATAACCTTTTCTTGTTTCATAAAACCTGAATTGCAGACATTCTGTTGCTGATAGCTTCATCCCCTGAGCAACTGGGATGCTCATAAACATTCCATGACAATCTTAGCTGCTCAGCCATTCATTGTCAAAGACCTCCATGAGTGAAACTGTTGTACAGCAAATAACCTTCACAAATGTCCTGTGACAGCACCCAGCATGATCAAGCAAGTGCTGGGACCTGTGGACTGCAGAGGGCCCTTGAGGGTTGATAACAGTATTTGTAGTGTGTGTATTGAGGCCAGACGCATGTGGGGGAAAGAAGATGGTGATTGTTTCAGAGTAACCTGGGTCATTCAATCTCCTTTTAGCATCTGGTATTGAAAGGGGTGGAAAGTATGTCTGGTCCGGATGACATCCTGTCAGTTTCACTTTCTCCCACATTCAAAACTTTACAATCCAAGTTCTTTCTCTTCTGAATATGAAGATCTTTGTTAATTTGGGTAAATCTTATCAAAACCAAACTGTATTTATTTGAGTACATTTCTAATCCGCCCAATAAGTAGTGCTCTCTGGGTAGATTACGACCAGTAAAAAAACTAAAATGCCATTTTAAAACACAGTTAACATTTTAAAATACAATACACATATTTAAAAGAAAAAAAAGGTACAATATAATAAACAATGAACAGCACTGGAATTGATAGCCTTCAGAAGAGGAGACTGAGGGGAGATATGATCGCACTCTTCCAGTATTTGAAGGGATGTCACACAGAGGAGGGCAAAGATCTCTTCTCGTTCATCCCAGTTTGCAGGACACGGAATAATGGGCTCAAGTTACAGGAACCTAGATTCCACCTAAACATCAGGAAAAATTTCCTGACTGTCAGAGCAATAAGACAATGGAATCAACTACCTAGGGAGGTGGTGGGCTCTCCCAGTCTGGAGGCATTCAAGGTGCGGCTGGACAGACATCTGTCAGAGATGCTTTGACCTGGATTCCTGCATTGAGCAGGGGGTTGGACTCGATGGCCTTGTAGGCCCCTTCCAACTCTACTTTTCTATGATTCTATGATTCTATGATAAAAAAAAAAAAGCCATAATAATAACCTAGAACTAGGTCTTTGAAATGCCTGAGAGAAAAGAAAGGTCTTTGCCTGGCACTGAAAATATAACAACGTAGGTGCCAAGCGAACCTCTTTGTGGAGTTTATTCCATAAGTGGGGTGCCACTTATTTTTCCATTCAACATCTGTAGTATAATGTGCTAAGTGATCTTCATTGTGAATCTGAGGTTTTGAAAGGCAAAATAATGATTTATAATAATGAGTTTTCATTTTTAACCCACCCCCTTCCTTCCTGCCTTCCTTCATTCTACTTTGCTCTCTTCCTTCAGCAACTTTGGAAATTAAGACTGAAAACAGTCCCAAAAGAAGTCCCAATTTGGGCCCTTTGAAAGCACAAAAGTTCCCCCTGAAAATGTTCATGGACAGGCATTCAGTGTAGCCCTAATAATAACATTAGGGGAGGAGAGTGAATGATTTGTAATGCCTTTTTGCCCGCCCAACATTATGACTTCACCTCTGCTGTCTCTGTGTGTATGCGGGGACAGAATATGAAAATTCTCCCTATGCATGTAGGTGAAAACTGAGTGGTTGATCTCTTGATTTAGTAGGAAAATCAACCAAGTGATTTTCACCAATGTGCATTGAACACTATGTGTGTAGGTGGCATTTGGATGTTGCATTCCTGTGTGTACATGTGGCAGTGGTGGAGGTGGGATTGGCATACCATGGTGTGGGGAATAACTGCATGCACTCCTTCCCCTCTACACAGTGGGCCAGATCAGAGGAGACATATTTTCCAGTCCTTCCCTTTGGACGTCGCTTAGGCTTTCATGCCTAGCATATAGGTCCATTGTCTTTTTTGTAACAATAATCACTGTGTATTGATTATTGAACCAGGGAATTGACAGAGATTGAGATGTTACTGAGGGATAATCACTTGTGGTCTAAAGAACAGTCTTGGAAGGGTGACTTATCCTCCATCCTCCCTAAATGGCACTACTGGATCAAGGATCTGGAACTATAAAGGCCAGCAAGCCAATGTTTACCTGCTTCCTCCTCAAGTATTATTATTATGCCCAATGCACCTGATACTTGTAAAATCATTCCCTCTCATAGGGGTCCAGAGAAGGGGCGACAAAGGAACCCTCAGGACCCCACAAAGCAGACAGCCCCCAACATATTGATTCATATTGACTAAGTGAACAAAGTTGCATCTGTCCAACCTTTCATCATTGACCTTCTGTGACGTAACTTTCAGAGTCAAATAGAAAAGATTATTCCAGATTTCCCTACAGGTGAGGTGGAGTGATCCAGTGCTTCTTTGGCTGAGGACCGTTACTTTGGGACAAGCAACAGCCCTGAGTGAGAGGGAGGACTAATCCTCAACATTTATTTATTTATTATTTATTTACAGCATTTGTATACCACTCCATATCTAGACAGATACTGGAGTGGTGAATAACGAAAAAAAAGAAAATAATGAAAGATAAAAGAATAAAAAGAATGCATTAAAAACAGGATAACATTAAAACCATGGCTGGTCAGCAAGGAAGGCTTCCTTGAACAAAAACATCTTCAGCAGGAGCCAAAAACAACACAGTGTCAGAGCCTGCCTGACCTCCAGAGGCAGGGAGTTCCATAGAAGTGGAGCCACCACACTGAAGGCTCTTCTCCTGGTGGACTCCAATCGGGCTACAGGTCCATGTGGAACCACCAGGAGAATGTCCTCCGATGACCTCAGTGACTGGGCAGGTTGGAAAGGGAGAAGGTGCTCTCTCAGGTATCCTGGTCCCAAGTTGTTCAGGGCTTTGTAAACTAGTACCAGAACCTTAGACCGGGCCCAGCCATGAATGGGCAGCCAGTGCAGTTCCCTCAGCAAAGGAGTTGCATGCTGAAAAGGGGCAGCTCCTGACAATAGCCGAGCTGCTGCATTCTGCACTAGCTCCAGCTTCTGGAGCAGCCTTAAGGGAAGCCCCACATAGAGTGCATTGCAGTAATCCAGTCTTGAGGTTACTAGCGCCTGTATCACTGTGGCCAAGCTATCCCTGCAACATCCATTGCATGCTTGACCACTCTGCAGCCTATTCCCTGCAGCCACTATTCAGTAGCCACTGTACAGAGAAGGCAATTTTATTTGTAGAGTTTGCATCTTGAAAATCCAGGGTCTAAAGAGGTGACTTAAGCCAAAGGAGTGTGTGTGTGTGTGTGTGTGTGTGTGTGTGTGTGTTATGTTTATGTCTTAATTGGCTGCAGATAGCTGTGAGGTCAAGCTGAACTGTGACTCAAGAGAGAGCAGGACTGTGCTGAAGGAAGGAGGATCAAATTAATGCATTGAGAAGCATTTACTGCCGCATAAGAGTGAACATTTCAGGCAAGCACAAGGAAAAATGTACAGGATGATGTGGTTAGGCTTCTTCCTCTGGGCTAGAATAATAGAGGACAGCAAGTACACGAGCACAAATTGGATGTACACGTATTTGTGAAGAGCCTCATACCATATGTCAATAAAGCAAACACCTCCCATAAAAAACCTGACAACCTTGAATGACATTTTGGCACTCGAGGCAGGTAATCAAAATAGCAATCCCTCTCCTCTTGCCACAGCAGTCCCTAACATTGGAGAGAATACTCATAATCCATTTGTTGTTCTAGCTGAGACAATGTGCATTCACTGCACTTCCCTCACCATCATTGCAGTCAATTTGTTTTATATCAACAGGATTGTTACATTTTGACCAAAAAAATCAATATCAGTGCACATATAGAAGATCACTTTTTCAACTTACTTGTGAAACACAAAAACAGGCAACCAACAAATTGCTGTCCTGGTGCCAATGATCTGACAACTGAGGTAGCTACATTTTACGCACATTTCCCTGGCCTAAAAAAAAAGAATACTCAAATCACAGCCCGCTTTAAAAGTGGAAGACTGCGCAGTGTGATGATATGTCTATGGTTTTCTTTTGTTTTTAAAGGATTCCAGGTATGAACAACTATGATAAAGAGAAATATCTTGCAAGAATAACAGTGCAATCCTATTCTACTCAAAAAGGACATCAATGGGACTTACGCCCAGGTAATTGTGTATAGGATTGTACTGGTAGTATATCGAAGGTGCAATCCTATGCAAGTTTAGACAGAAAAAAGTCCTACAACTCCCATCATGCCCCAGCCAGCATAGCTGCCTGAGGCATGCTGGGTGTTGTAGGTCTTTTTTTCTGTCTAAACTTGCATAGGATTGCGCTTAACAGTGCAATCCTGTATATGTCATCTACTCACAAGTAGGTCCCACTGAGTTCAATGGGACTTACTTTAAGAAAATGAGGATAGGATTGCAGCCTAATGATTGCAGTCTATAACAGTAAAGCTGTTCTATCAGGACACCTCAACATCTAGTATGTGTGTGTGTGTGTGTGTGCATGTTTAAAGAAAGGTTTTATTGATCTTTTAATTTCATTTCTCTGCAAACAGCTTTGAAATCCGTCCCCTACCAACACCACCTTTTTTGAGATATCAAATATCATATCAGTATATTTATTTATTGGTTAACCAAAATGGTTTTTGCCATTTTCACCAATATTAAAAATGGAACAGAGAAACACAGTATAAAGCAATATAAATTATGTATATAATTGTATATAGTATTATAAAAAGTAAAGCAGCATATACATTTAGTAAATACATAAATAAGCAAATAGAAGCTCTCAAGGTCAGTCAAGGAATAAGAAAACAGTATAACTATGCATTGGTGTGAGGGCTACATGTTGGAATCCTGCCCTATTTTTATTTATTTTTTTAAAAAAAATACCCCTACAAGAAGAAGACTGGCAGGCTGGGAAGATGTGTCTATTCTAGGTTTCTCTGGAAAATGCTATTTCCTTATGTGCAAGGATTTTTTCTGTTATGGGGCAGAAATGAAACATGACCTCACCCCCTCACCTTTATGTCTTCTACCTGAAGTGGTATATAGTCCAAGAAAAGATTGACCATTTAATGCCTCTGAATGTATAAACTGGTTTTTACATTTCATCATATGGGAGAAGATGTGAAAATAATGTTTGGCCCATTGTTGTTTGTTTTAAAGAAAAGAAAAAACTCAAAACAGGAATAAACAATATTATAAGATGTGTGGGTATATATTTGCAGTATTCCCCAATAATAAGAGGCACAGCTATTGTACAATATTTCTCATCTAGATATTTCTCATCCTTGTTAGCATCCAGTTTGCACGGGGTGGTGGTGGTGGTTGCTTTTCTCAATTCAGGTTGTTCAGGGTGACCAGTTTAGTTCAGGAAAGCCATCATGGCTAATTAAATATGGCACTTTTTGTCAAGCCATAATTGGTGCTCTTTGCACTGGGAAGGTTCGGGAATAGAGCAGAATCAAACAGGCTGAAAGACCTCTCAGGTTTAATTCAACAGCTCCTATTTTAAGCACAATATTTCGTCTAATGATGTTTGTGGAGGACACACATCCACTTTCTACGACTTAGCAACTGAGAAGATCTGCCCATCTCTCAAAGGGAACGTCTAGATGGCATGAAACTAACAGAATGTTATGGCTGGCGTGAAGTGCGTGAAGGGAGACTGAATATTGCAAGGGCCGTGTGTATCAGTATGTGTGTGTACACGTGTGTGTAATGCATCAGCTTGCACCCCAGTATGGGAACTCTGTCTAAGGGCAAGGCCATCTGATGCCAGAGTTGGAAGGGAAGCTTTGGGCTCACCACAATGTTTAATGCAACTATTATTTACCGTATCAATGTTATTAGGTTGTATTGATGATAATAATTTACACCTATGAGTCTCATTTCATTTCATTCATTCAGAATTCTTGCATTCTGCCCTTCTTCCAATTCTGGAACACCGGGTGGCTAACAACACAAAATACCAAAACAAGCTATAAAGTGGAAATATAAACATCCATAAAAATCACAATATATGACAATACAACAAAGCAGCAGCAATAACTCTCACTAGGATTGCACCTAAACAACTTTGTGTCAGAGTCCAAATGGCTCAACAAATAAAATTGTCTTCAATATTTGTTTCAACAATTGGATCATGTGGTCAAACCTATCATCATCTGGGAGGGAGTTCCATTAATTAATTAATTAATTAATTAATATTAATAAAGTCTCCTATGACACCCCACCCCACCCCCCCACACATGAAATTTCCACTAATGACTGGAAAACCCTGGGTACAAATTCCCGCTTAGTTATGAGCCTTCCAGGGAAAGCTGTGGCCAGTCACTATCTCTCAGCCTAACCCTACCTCACAGGGTTGTTGTCATGAGGATAAAACAGGAGTTTTGTGGAGTATGTACATTGTCCCCAATTCCTGAGGAAGGGTAGGACACAAATGTGATAACTAAAACACTTTCAATTGAAAATTGCTCTATTAAAGGAAAGGCAAATGATCATGCCATGAATGCCAGCTGATCGTTCAAACAGCAGTAACATTTAGCACATGTCTGTCTGCCTGTCTGGAGAATTCCCATAAGTTTTCTAGCAAATGTCAGCCCACTTCTGAATCAAGCACAACCCTGCATTCCTTTTTGCTTTGCTACAATTTGTCATGCTTCATACTTGGCTAGATCTGCCAATTTTCATTGTCCTCACTGACAACGGCTGACAGTGTGCCATTTATGTCTTCAAAGCTCACGGTGGCAGCATTATCAAAGTTACCAGATTGAAATTCAACCTGAAAAAAATTGGTAATTTACATGTCTTTGACTCCAGGTTGTTTGGTATTAACAAAACTGCCACATCTCCTTCCTTCCTTCCTTCCTTCCTTCCTTTCTTTCCTCTAGAAATGAAAGGCATAGTTAGAAGCCACACAGACTGGCCATCAATTATTATCAGTGCTAATGCTGCATGTTTTGAAGGCCCTGAAAATGACAAGAGTCAAAAGGTTCATGATCATGTGATACTTTTTCTTTTTTAAAAAAACAACAACCTTGCTGGTTAGAGGGTTGAACAGTCACTATTTTATTTAAAATTCTCAAAGTAATTTCTTTATTGCAATTTCCAGGGCCTTTCCCAAGGAAGCAATAATTCCCTCTGATGTCTGCTGGATATGAGGGTAAACTCACGTAGGGATGTATGACAAATTGGTTTAAGTTCGATTTTGATCAAGATTTACCCAGTTGGCACCTTCCGGACCAAACATAGACTTTGGATGCATTCTGCAGCCGAAGTCCATACATTTCTGAGCTTGCAATGTGATTTGCGTACCAAAACAAAATACATATTTTTGAAAAATGTGCACAAACATGCTTTAAACAATGGGAGAAGAATGTGTACATTTCAAAGATGCGCACAATTGATGTGTGCATTTGGGAAAATATGCATGGATTTTCATGGCCTATCTAATCCAGCTTTCTGTTTCCATAGTGGCCAAGAAGATGCTTAAAAGATGCCTATTGGAGACTGTCCCAGCCCTATGCTCAAAGGACTCTAGGGCTGGATCCAATGCTATTCCTCTTCTACTTTAATCTTTTAACAGCACAGTCTTACCATATGTAGTCAGATGTTGTCTCACTGAATTCAGTCAGTTCATTGACTCCTAGGTAAGCATTATAGGCTTGCAACCATATGTAGGTGGGCCATATGAAAACAGGGAGTTAATGCTGAAATGGCCAGCAAACCCAGTCAGTGGTAAATAATTATTGCTTGGAAGAAAGCAAAATGAAGAACAAGGTTATCTTAACAAAACAGCTGAAACGTTTGTCAATTTTTTAAGAGTTGTGCCCAGTCTTGTCTGTGGCTTGCCTCTCTTTCCATGGACTTTTGTCTGGATGATGGTGGATATTACTGTCGAAGTAACACTGACCCATCATGAGTCATCTCCCTCTGGGAGCTTATGAAAATGGGACAATAACACAGGCTATGTTACTTGGTCATCTAAGAGTCATTTTATGCCTTGTGATCCTGCATACATATTTGGCAGTGCAGCTCTTGGGATCAGCCATAAGATGCACATCAACCCTTTTTGATATCAACAACCATAATAGAACTTTGTATATAAATTGCTTTTCTTCTTCAGCTCTCAAAGCCCTATGCAGAAGGAGGCAAGCATTATCAACTGAATTTTATTGTCCCTTTTGTTTCTTTTAAGTGTGAGAGTTATTGTCTCCCAGGAACAGAGAGAAATTACGAGAGCAATGGCATATTATTACTCTGTTCTTCATCAAAGTGTCATAGATTTGTTTAATTCTTTCCCTTTCAATTCGAGTCATAAAAACCAAGCATACTTTTTTTTAGAGATACAACCACCATTGGCAGAAGAAATATAATAGCACGGGTAACAAAAACTGATTCAGATTACAGCATGGGGAATAGAAGTACCCATAAAAGAAAATGAAATGAAACAAGCATGGTTTGAGCAGTTGTCATTTGTCAAGGAAAGGGGATCTTTGCTGAACCACCAATGACCAGCCACCCAAGAGAAAAAGAAGTTTGGCAGTGATGGTTTATAATCTCCCTATGCTGGGATATTATTCACAAAGCACTTTGTTACCAGGGATGTACTGCTCAGTCAGCCTGCTTACAGCTTGCAGAAACTGATCTTAAGATTTCTCAAGACTAAACTACACTTTACAGTATGTTTAAATATGTCACGTGCAGCTGATCCTCACCATTTGGTTACCTTACTTTATGTGAATGCCCCCTGATCCAGATTGGGGCCACTGCATGTTGGTAGGAGAAGTTTAAACTTGCCCATTCAGCTGTTCTCCCAACCCCCCCCAAAAAAATTGCCCCTCCATGGCAACAATGGAGTTTCTTCTTCTCTTAGACCCCGCAGTGGTGGTGATGGGGTGATTGGGGGGGGGAGTGGCTGGGTGGGAAGTTTTAAACCTCTCCTACCCACACATAGTTGCCCCAGTCTGCATCAGGCCGGGCCCCTGCATGCTTACACTAACATAAACGAAATGGTGAGGGTCAGCTTCACGCTACTTATTTAATGTAGTGTGTAGTTTAGTCCTCAGAAAAAAAATGCAATGGACTAATATAGGATTTCTAGCAAAACAACCATGGTTATGATGGGGAATGGTCAGAGAAAGTGCAAGTTTCTTGTGGGGAACTCATAGGATGCAATTAGGGATGCTTCAGGAATTTGATTTTTGTGAATTCTGACACGCACCTTCTGGACTCATATGCAGGTCAGAACTTACTTATCCACCAGCTTTCACACTTTTTGAATCTTCCGAATCACTAGTGGTAAATCACGTACCTTGCGGGTGTGTGTGCCTCACCTCACCTCTCAGCGCTGCCCCCCCTGCTGCTCGATTCTCAGCAGCGCAGAGCAATTCTCTGCATCACTCGAGCTGCCCACGCCCGACGTGACGGGACCCTGCACCAGTGCGATGGGACCCCGCGGTGCGTCTTTTCCATTTCCAACAGCGGCCATTTTAAGCCCTGTTGCCCTGGTTTCTACAGAAAAGACACAACGTGGTGTCCCGTCACGCCAGCGCAGGGTCCCGTCGTGACCGGAAGTGATGTGACGGGAACGTCATGGCAGACGCGGGCGGCTCATCACAGAGAGGCAAGCGGGGCCGGGACCCGGTAAGGCCTGCGAGTCTCGGGGGGGCATGAGCGGGGCCGATAGCAGACTGCTACGCCCCCCCGAGCCGAGCGGTTACATCCCTACGAATAACAATCCTTGGCTCAGAAACAAAAAAAGTATCAAAATGCAATCAAACATGTGAAATTGTGTGTGGATTGTTTAAAAAATAAATAAATCACAGACTAATGTGGAATTATGGGTGAATAAATGAAAAAGTGACACAGCCCAGAAATAGACTGAGAGAGCGATCCTATGGCCCCTAGACAGCATCTGGAGGGCCATAGGATTGTTCGAATTCCCAGCTCCGAGGCTGGAAAAGAGCTCCAACCTCAGAACTGGGGATCGACACACTGATCCCCCCCCCACAGCCAGTGCAGAAAGAACTGCACTGGCTGCTTCTCTGAGGTCTTAAGAGCGACCTTGGAGAAGGGGTTTAGGGGACATTCCATGGGGAGAGGAGAGGAGCAGGACCGGTGCAGGGCAGTTTGGCGCCCTAGGCTAAATTATATTTAGCGCCCTCCCTCTCGTGCCGTGGGGGGGGGCCCCTCCGGAAAGCAGCCCTGCTCTGCAACTTCCCGCTGCCACCGCCGCCACCGGACCCCCCCCCGCACGCTGCCGCTGCCACCCCCCACCTACCTTCCCACGCCTCCTCCGAAAAGGGACCCTCGCGCTCTGTTTTTGGCCGGGGGAAACCAGAGCAACAGGGCTGTTGAAGCCCTGTTGCCCTGGTTCCTCCCGCCAAAACAGAGCGCGGGCGGGGCTCCGGAAACAGCGCGGAGAAGGTAGGTGTCAGGGGGGAGGCGGCGCGGAGGCGAAGCGAAGCGAGGTGGGGGGGAGGCGGCGCGGGGGGGGGAGGCGGCGCAGAGGCGAAGCAAGGTGAGGTGGGGGGGAGGCGCACAGGCTCGGCCCCACCACTACTCCGGGCGCAATCCCCCGCACTGACCTGGCTTTCTCAGTGAGGCGGGCGGGCGGGCAGGGCAGGAGCGCGCCGGCAGCGAAAAGGAGCGCAGTGTTCTGCGCCCTCTTCCGCTACGCGCCCTACGCAACAGCCTAGTTGGCCTAGCGGTAGCGCCGGCCCTAGAGAGGAGGAGACTGGTGCCACCAAGATATGACATAGCCTGGCAATGCCTCAGCCTCCTTCCCTCCTCCTATGAAGTGCTGCAGTCAGATGGCCAAAATCAGCCATCTAGCTGCTTTGCAGAGCGGGAGGAGCATGGAGGTGATGATCGCCTCCATGCTCCTCCCACCCTGCATAGGACCCCTGTAATCCTCCAAGTTCAGAGGGTATGGGCAGCGCCATTGGATCACACCCTAATTCATCCATACCAAGGTGTAATGTCTGTGTGCCTTGTATCCCATGTGATTCCTCTAATCGGCATCAGTGACAGGTGACATCCCCTACACCAAGGGTGCAGAACCTCAGGCCTAGGGGCCAAATCCGGCCCTAATGGGGGTCCCCAAGTGGCCATGCCTCCATCCCCTTCCCCTGCCCCACCACCTTTCCCAGAATCATAGATTGTCTGGTGATTTCTTGGCTTTTGTGCAGTTTTGTTCCCCATTCTAAGAAGTCGAAATGTCTTTCCTAAGGCTTGGTTACAGACAGTAAGGGCTTTAAAGTAAAATATGCTGATATTTGGGCGGTTTCATTGGCCACACCCCTTTGGCCCCACCCACCACTAGAATGCAGCCCCCAAGAGCTTCTCCAAAATGGAATTCAGCTCTTTGGCTGAGAGAGGTCCTGCAGCCTTGTCCTACACCCACTCAGTTCTCCCCCAATTGGTTGTGTTGGTTCAGCATAAGCCAAGCTAATTTTCCAAAAGCATTATGTCATGGAGCCACCCAGCGTCAGGCTCTGCCTTTCACTTTTGTAAGAGAAAATAATTGAGAGATGAAACAACAGTTCAAAACTTTTCAAAATTCAATGAATGTCCAAATTTGAAAAATCAGATTTCCTTCACTTAGGCGGAGATTCATCTGACTGAATAATACACACACACACACACACACACACACACACACACACACAGAGACCTAATTTGCCAGGGATATGTGTTCTTTTTTTGCCTACACTTCTTCCTGATATGCACATTCTGTATGTGATAGGATTTTTCCTTTCACAAGGAAGTATTCAACCATGGAATCCCCCCGCAGTAATCTGGTAAAGCTAGAGATTATTTTGTTACCTTTTCCGCTGCTTGAATGTTGTGGTAGTTCTGAGGTGCTGAATGAGGATAGCAAGTAGAATCCTCCCTCTGTAATCTGGAAAAAAAACACCCCATAACCTGAGGGGGAATCCCCGCTCTGTAATCTGAAGTGGTACAACCCAGAGATGATTTTGTTGCCTCTTCTGCTGCATGGGTGACCTAGTCCTTAATCTTGGTTATTTCAGCAGCTTGGATGGTAAGTGCTGGATATCTCTGGTACACATGCTTATTATTGGATGTTGATCTAGGACAGTGATGGCAAACCTATGGCACGTGTGCCACAGCTGGCACGCAGGGACCTCTCTGTGGGCACTCAAGCCATTGGTCGCCAGATCGTGAAAGGACCGTCCCCTTCTGCATTCAGCATCGGGTTTCCATAGTAACTCCTCTCCACTCATTCCTCGCTGGCCTCCACAGGCAGGCACACACTCCAACATCTCCACCCCCAGAAGCGGACTGCGCAGGCACCCAGCCCTCCTTCTAACAGAACAGACAGCTCAGAAGCACAGCGCATGCGCGCCCGAATCTTTGCGCGCCCGGTGAAGAGCCATGCCCTGAGACAGAGCAGAGCGGGGCGCAATTAGCTAGTGCCCCCTCCTCCTTCCTGCCAAATTTAAGGCACTTTGAAATAAGTAAGTTGGCTTTGTGTTGCAGTTTGGGCACTCGGGCTCAAAAAGGTTCGCCATCACTGATCTAGGACATAAACCTCTGTTTCTGCTGCAGTGTTTGAAGCAACCCCAAAGGCAGAGTTATAAATTTGCTTGCTTACCTGTGGGTTCTTGCATTGCCCAAGGAGATACACAAATGTTCTGTTGGCTCCATTAGCCAAATTATGACTGGTATTCACTGGTATCCATTGTCCAGATCCATTGCCTATATAATAATCCTCATTTGTCCACCTCTTGTGATAATGCTACTTTATTCATCCCACCCAGTGTACCGAACAGCACTTAAGCAGGAGCTTGGATGACTCTGTATCCAAACACAAGTAAACAGTAAGTCTCTTGTCAGTGGAAATCCCAAACTCATATATTACAAGCTTTTTTATATATATGAGATAAAGCCAAACCTGCAGTAAATGTGAGGTAACTTAAATATTTAAGGACTGCTGCCACCTCAAAAAGAAATGGAACATATTACCGCAGTCCTAAAAATATTAATAATTTATGTTTTAATAGAGTAGGAGCCTTTCACAGATAAAAAATAAATAAAATGCTTCTGAACATTATCATGTACAAAGATGTCACACACACACACACACACACACACACACACACACACACAGAGTCCAAAAGTACAGGCAGGAGAGATGCTGGATGAAGTACACAGGTGTAAGTAAGTTTTTAAGAGAATAATAATACAATAATAATAATAATAATAATAATAACAACAAACAACAACAACTACTACTACTACTACTACTACTACTACTATTAAAATCCCTCCAGTCATGATGCTCATTACCAGTCACACTTGATGTACTACAATCTGTTGCCATGATCCAGCAAGGAAAATCTGCATCCACGCGGTTAACTATGTATCCTGATGTTGCTTGTCCAAGCAACTAGCTGGAGGTGCCATTTGATGCATATGCCGGTGCCTCTCTTGGCACAGAGAAAGTGACTCAGCTGGCTCCTGCAAGCCCTGGGCAAGTCCCTTCCTGTGCTGCTCACACCCCACTTGAGATGTGTGCGGTGCGGGAAGGAGGCGCCTGTCTTGGCCAGCACTAGTGGGAACGGGCTCCTGCAAGTGCCAGCTCAGTCACTTTCTCTGTGCCTGTCTCTGCACAGAAAAGGGGGGTGAGGGGGCAGGGCAGAGTGGATGACATCATGGTATGGGGGATGGCTTGGTTGATGGGGCCATTCTCCCTTGATGTCATCTGGGCCACCGCTTTGGTCGAGGGTGCAATCCAGCCCTGGACCAAATTAGGTTGCCTGCCCCTGTTCTAAATGATCCTCCCCATTCTCCTACAGGTGTGAACCAATGCCCGTGCAGTTCAGGATGCTGCCATCACCATCATTATCATCGTCTTTCATTCTTATCATTATCCGTCACTGTTATCATCAATGCTTCTCTTCATTATTGACTGATAGAGCACCATCCATGTTCGCAGTGTGCAGCTCTCCCACACTATTTTAATAACTCTTACAACAATCTTATAAGGTAGGCCAATATTATTATCCCCATATTACACATGGGGGTGGCTAAGGTTGAGAGACAATAACCTGCTGAAGGTGGGGTTTGGATCAGGCACTTTCCAGCTCAAGCTGGAACCATTTGCACCAGCTCTCCCTGATAGGGATGTATGGACTCTGTTAAATCTGTTCCGTCTGCATTTCACAGAATGTCAGGCAGCTTTTGCTCTGTCATCTGCTCATTGATGGAATCAGGTTTTGCGCAAATGTGTCCGAACGCATTTGTGCAAATTCACACTTCCAAAAATGTGCAAATCCCCCCAAAATACACAAATCCCCCCCGTGCACATTTTCATTGTTTAGTCTATGTGGGGGGGGGGATGCACATTTTTGGTCATTGGTTTTTTTTTTTTCATATTTCCCCCCGACTAAATCTGTGTAAAATTACATAAAGTTAAAAAAAAACCACACACCCCAAAATGGTCCACAAGTCTGCAGAATCCATTCAACTCTGGAAAAGCTGCAGAATCTGCAGGTCGGATTAATAGGAATCTGAACTCAGTTAAATCCATTGCGGATTTCTCCAACTCTACTTGAGACTGGATGAGATATATACTTATTTATCGCATGTGCATCTACTCATCCAGCAAGGGGCCTAGGGCAGTTTCCATGAGATTGGCTTCCCCCACCCCTTGCAACAACAGTATGAGGTCATTATGTCAATATGTGTGGCTCGCCAAGTGAGCTAGTGAGAGCTTCATGGCTCAGCATGGATTTGAAACCTGACCTCCACAGTATGGTGTAGTGCTTAGAGCAGTGTTCTCCAACCTTGGGACCCCAGATGTTTTTGGCCTACAACTCCCAGCATGCCCCAGCCAGCGTAGCTGGCTGGGGCGTGCTGGGAGCTGTAGGCCAAAAACATCTGGGGACCCAAGGTTGGAGAACACTGGCTTAGAGTGTCAGATTATGACTGTGAAGACCCAGATTCAAATCCCCATTCAGCCATGAAGCTCACCTAGGGTGCTGGCTCAGCTTGTCTGAGCGTGGAAAGCTAAGCAGGGTCAAGCCTGGTTATTACTTGGATGGGAGACCCCTCCTCTAGTTTCCTGCATTGAGCAGGGGGTTGGACTCGATAGCCTTGTAGGCTCCTTCCAACTCTATGATCTATGAAATCTATGAAAGTCACTATTGCTCAGCCTCCCCTATCTCACAGGGTTGTTGTGAGGATAGCATGAGGAGAACCACATACGCCACCTTAAGCTCTTTGGATGAAAGGTGGGGTATAAAACTAATGTAATCACAAGCCCAGCCCCTTGTCTACTCCCTCACACTGGCTCTTATTCAAACAAGACCACTGGTAAATCCTAAAGCTATGCTTCTTTGTCATTTTGATCCTAATGAGCATGGGTTCCTGCATAAAGACCTTCTTAGGCAATTGTATACAGCTGCAAAGTCATAGATAGCGCATAGTTGGACGTCTCCAAAGCAGCTAACTAAACAGCAGTGGGTTGATACAATTTCGGAGACTATATCTATGTGTAAACTTACTCAGCAAGTGCAGCAAGAGAGGAATCCTAACTTTAAGAAAGATATTATGGCACCATGGTGTCCCTTTATTATTTCTACTGTGGAAGCCCTTCAGACTTTTGATTAAATTTAAACCAAATACAGTTGCCTATATATTTTTTTTACTAATACGCCCCCCCTCTTAAATATGCTATGTGAGTTGTATTTTCATTCTTTTTTTCGATAGTAGGCTTCTGCTTAAATGGTTTTACATTGTCTGTAGTTCCGCAAGCATATCAGTGACGGATGAAGGATGATAATTAGTGACTTTTTTTAGTGATCTTTTATATTATCGTTGTATGCTGTTCTTCTTTTTTGTTGCCCTTATTTTTTTTAACTTTATTTCAAAATAAAATAAAATTCCATGTAAAATTAGGCGTGACACGACTGATTCCCCTCCCCAGACTCCAATATATAAATGGCAGGGATGTTGAAGAGTCCTTGGTTTCAAGTCACGAGTCGAGTCACGAGTCTTTGGACCCGAGTCTCGAGTCCGAGTCCCTGGTCCAAAATGGTGACTCACGAGTCACGAGTCATGAGTCACTCCCAAAGCTGACCTCACGAGTCCCTATTAAAATCAATGGGAGGTTTTCCCAACAAAATAAGGCTATTTCAGATGTGTGGCTTAAATAAATCATAGGCACAAGTGTGCCTTTTTATTTCAAAACTCTGCAACTGATTTTGGCAAGAACAGACCAGGCAGACAAACCCAAAATAACCAGACAGGCAGAGGAGGCAGGGAACCCCAAAACAGGCAGGAAGAGGCCTTTGTCTTGGACAATTCAAACTGTGGAACTGGTTAAGAAGAGGCCAGGCAGGTAGAGGAGGCTGGGAACCCCAAACAGGCAGGCAGAGGCAGCCAAACCCAAAATGTCTGAAAGGTTGCATTTTAGGAAAATGATTTTAAAAAATAAACTTGCTGTACTTCCTAAAACCTATCCATGTTGCATTTGAAGAATACGATTTTGGAACACGAGTCTCGAGTCGAGTCCTTGGTCTCGAGTCCCGAGTCGAGTCCTTGGTCTCGAGTCCCGAGTCGAGTCTCGAGTCACATTAAAAATATTGGGACTCGAGTCTGACTCGAGTCAGAGAGGGGACTCAGTCCGACTCACAAGTCGAGTCCTCGAGTCCGAGTCCCCATCCCTGATAAATGGGGTCGAATACTGTTCCCCACAAGCCATTTGGTTAAACACTCTGTACAGCATATACTGTATAAGCCTTTTTCTTTTTTGCATTGTGATCATTTCCCATCATACACAGGCAGTGTGGACCTTGGAATGATATTCTAGCATAACACTTTGCTGTTATTTCCTTTTTTTCCTTTTGCTGAATGTTGTTGTAGGTACGAAGTGCTGATGGGGATATCAAGCAGAACAGCAGCTGATGTCTCTGCTGATTGTTAAGGGGGAAGGGAGGCAGTTTGTGTAACACCCTTTGTATTAAAATGTGCCTCACACTCTCTGGAAATGTTTGTGAGCCTCTGAAATGGAGCGTTGTCTCAAGTTTTATGCTGCCGTATAAATGTCACAGCAAAATCAGAAAGATTCATATATTTTTTTCCCTGCAACCAAAAGACACTGGCCCTGCAATGATGTGCTGTTGCCATGGATTTATGAACATGATGGCTTCTGGCATCAGATCCAAAGACATCTGGAAGGGTACTTTGCATGAGAACTATGGCTGCTGTGCTTGGTACTCAGCACAGATTTATCTCAGCTTTGTTCCGTATGAGTAAATATGAGTCCCCCCCCACATATAAATAAAGCTGGATTGAAAAAGCACACACTTAAAAAATGCTATTCAGTTCACTTTTTTTGTATGAGCATACTGTATATTGAATGTATATGAGAAAGTGAATGTCCAAAATGTAGACATTCCCAAGTATACTCACATTTTAAAAGGGTGTTAATTTTACAGAGATCTTGATTCTTCCACCACTTAATATTGCCATGCAGAATGAAGGGCCACCACTTCAGCCCTTGAAAGAAGATGTGGCTCAGGTTTTTTTGCCTCTATCAGCATTGACACTTAATCCTCACTAATCCTCGCTTAGTATTAAATCAAAGAGCAAGCTCCTTCTGGATTCAAGGATGGTGGACTTCATTGTCTCATGAGGTCATAACAGTGCAACATGCAAGTGCCTTCCTCCATGCATTGATGTGGCCATTTTGTAATGCTGGGATTGCAGATAGCCAGTGTGGCATAGTGATTAGGTTGTAGGACTAGAAGCTATATACACAGAACAACTACGGAGAGCTGCATTCAGAAGCCCACCCAGCCATGCTGCTCACAGGGAGACCTTGTGCAACAGTCACGGGCTCTCACCTGAATCTACCTCACCACTCCCAGGTTGCTGAGAGAATGAAAGGGGGGGCAGGGCTAGCCCAAGATATTATTATGCTGAAGGTCAAGGACAAGATGACACCCCTCTGCAGTCCACATACAGAAGCCAACAGGAATTGCTGTTTTGTTTATTTATTTGCATGCACACACTACTTTTATACCACTTAGGGCACAATCCTATGCATGTTTAGGGAGAAAAAAGTCCTACAACTCCCAGCATGCCCCTGCCAGAGGGTGAATGCCACAATCGAAAAGGTCTGCTCACATGCTGTTGCCTGGTGACAGTCTTATTGATCATGGAATGACCAGTAACACCTCTTTCAGAGATCTCAGGAGTCAAGCAGATTATATATATCACGCAGGATCAGGATACCTAGCTAACTACCTTCCCATATATATGTCCCATATATATATATGGGAAGGTAGTTAGCTAGGTATCCTGATCCTGCGTGATTTTTGGCATTGTATGTCAATAACAAAAACGTGAATGTTGCTCAGTAATAGCTAGCCAGTTGAATCAACACTGACATCGGTATAGTATCCTCCACCAAACCCAAGGGTGGCAGGCTAGTTTAGGTGGTGCTGGACAGGCCATGGGGCACAGAAAGCTCTGTCCTCCAAGGGGGAGGTATGGCTGGGGGCAGTGGAGGCTGGTGACTCCTATGTCAGTGGGGCTGCTAATCCATTGCAGCTTTTATTTGAGCTTTATAGGGGCTATCCATGGTGCTCCGTGGTGGTGAACCTATTTTGGGGGTGGAATTCAGCACCGTGGATAGCTCCCATAAAGCTCCAAATAAAGCCTGCGATGGATTAGGAGTCCCACCAAAATAGGAGTCACCACCAGCCTCCCCTGACTGGGGGTGCTCAGGAGGAAGAAATGGAGGGCTGCTCGCATTGCCCCCAGTATTTGCTACCTGAGTCAGTTGCCTCACTCTGCCAAGTGGTAGGGCTGGCCGTGGGAGCAGGTTGGGGGAGAGCCATGCATGTCACCTTGAGCTCCTTGGAGGGAAGGTGGAATATAAATGGAGCAAACTATAATAAAATACATACCTATAGACCAAATGCAAGATCGGGAATAGAGACAGATAATTTCCTGCAGAATATTGCATCAAACCAACAGTGATCTTAATTAGAAGCAGCAACATAACACTGGATATCAGTTTCTTGCATCTTTCTTTGCCTTAAAACCACAGTGGCAATACAAACCTATTGTTCTTAGAATAACAAATATCGGCACTCTGATCCCTCACACACCACCATAATTAAAATACAATTGTAGGGAGGAGATATATAGATATAGATATTTGGCTAAAGCTTCATTTTTTAATCTGGTTATCATTTACTGTTTCTTTTCTATTCTTTTCTTTTCCATACGTGGGACAAAGATGGAATTTATTTCCACACATCTTCATAAAGATTTGGATTTAATTAGTCACAGTCAATTATAAAAATGAGACATGTTCACCATCTGAAGCTGCTTCGTGGTACAGCTCATCTGAAACCAATGTTGAACTGTAAATTAACAGTTAAATTAATCAACGCTTTATGTAATTACTTGAGGTGGTGTCGAGTTATCTCTCAAGGCATTGTTGCGAAACAGTCATTGGCTGTGTTTAGGAATGTAAACCATCAGATCCCCACCGTCTGTCTTCATAATCAATGCAACACCAGATGTGTAAGAGCCCCAAATTAAGTTCCTCTCCTCTCCACGTTAATAATGTTTATGACCCAAAGATGCCTGAAATCAAATATGAGGTTTTGTATCTATTCTAGTGGGATTGGGAAATCTGGAGGGATTCAAATCTCCTAATAAGTGGAAAACAATTCTTAATTGCATCCACAGTTTATTGCAGAAAATACAACTGGAAGTGTTTTTGTTTCTGTTTCTACCGGGGGATGAGAATTAAAAGTGCAGTGCAGATACTCTTAGAATAAGGGTGACCCTGTGCCCTGCTTTACAGAGGACAGTCCCATACTTGAAGGGCTGTCAGAGGACAGTCCTCTATTTGGAGGCATCCTCTATTTGAAGGACTGTCCCATTCAGGTCCGGTTTAAAGATAAAGAACCGTAAGAAGGGAGGGCAGCAGCAGCAGGGGCCTCGAAGTTGCCCATCAACAGTGAGTATATAAGCTCTGCTTCTGTGGGTTCGATGGGGCTTAATTAGAATACAACTTGCAACGACATAACTGAACAAATATATCTTTAGTAAGAATCATATACAAAAACACTCAGCAATTGCCCAATACAAATTAAGTGCAACAAAATAGTCCTTCTGAGTCCAAACAGAAAAATGTCAAATTCTTGCTTGCAACTTTGCAGTCAGCCAGTTCCAATGTTTCTCCGGTTCCACAAGATGCTGGACACATTAGTAGTCTTTTTTGTAGATACTTTAACTCCAGACCTCAGGACAACCACAAATGGCAGCGTATGAATCGTAGTTTCAGGGCCTTAGCGCTGCAATAACAATACAACCATAACAAATACCAGAGATGCAGAAATGATACACCCTCCCCTTGCAATTCAGCTATACACAAATATCAGTTCCGTTTACCTTATACAGGGTGATAAGAACCCATAATTAGTTCTCCAGTATTCAGCTTTCCAGCAGAACAAGCTGACTCTTTTTCTTCCTGGTAGTTTTCCCCCTGAGTAAGGACTCTGCCCCTAAGGGACTAAACCATCCTGTTCCTAGGGGTTACATGAGCACCTGGACAGCGCAGCAGACTGAGCAGGCATACAGGACACCTGGTCATAGCTTCCCGCACTATGCTGGTGAGATGCATCGTATGTCTACTTAACTTATAGTAATTATTTCTAAATTTGCATTCATATACACAAACTGTTTCATTTCTTATCTTTGTAAGCTACTTTGGGATTATTTTTGGCTAAAGGGCAGAATGCTAATAATAATAATAATAATAATAATAATAATAATAATAATAATAATAATATAAATTAGCACATGCACATTTCATGGCAATCAGTGTCCTCTTTTATGTGTGATGCATTTCCTCTTTCTGGTGATCCGTAACTTTTTATTAACTTTGGATTGTTATTTTAAATTGTGTTTTTAAATTTGGTTTTTAATCTTTTAAATCTATTTTAAAAGCTTCGGCTGTGGGGCGGTATAGAAATGAAATAAATGAAATGAATGAAATGAAATGAAATGAAGAGGCCGCCCAACCTAGGATTCACGGTCATCACTTTGGACTTTGGTCTCCTTCGAGAGAAGCGGTTAGATCAGAGCATAAGTAGAAAGCTGCCAGATCAGACCAACCAAGATCCATTTAGTCTAGCCATTATGTTTCCAACACCGGCCAGCCAGCTAAAGGCATGGCTCCCTCTTAACCTGGTCTTGCCTGGGAATTGAACCTAGGACCTTGTGACACCCAAATGAGAGTCATGCCCTTAGATCAGGCTTCCCCAACCTGGTGTCCTCCCAGTGTGTTGGACTACAACTCCAACAATCCACAGCCAGCACAGCCATTGGGGCACAAGGTTGGGGAAGGCTGCCTTTGACCAACAAATCAAGCTTCCTTTTCAGCTACCTTAAAGCATCCTTGCCAGTAGGAGTTTGTTTATTAAAAATTGTTAATAAAGTAGGAAACAGGGCAGCTTCCTCATCTCCTGCCTTGCTCTTTCCCTGATAAGTCCGTCTCCCCCTTCCCATGCCACACAAGGACCAAGGAAGAAATAAGCAGGGAGCTCTGTAACTCCATTTCCATTAATCAGCTATGCTGGCTGGGGCATGCTGGGAGTTGTAGGCCAAAAACATCTGGGGACCCAAGATTGGAGAACACTGCTCTAAAGAGACAGAACAAATCTTCAAACTGCAGCTTGGCAACCCTACTTTTCAAATGCTATACCTTTCATTATGGGAGTGGCAAAGTTGCCGCTCCCTTGTGGCTCAGGATCAGACATTTTCCTGGCTGGCCACAGTCTTTCCATGGTGAAGTGAGTGTGTGACTTCCCTTCCCCCATGATAGGCCAGTGTCAGGGATCAGAATTCTGGGGCACCTGCTGAGGTCCATGCCTCAGCAAAGGGGACCTAGTGTGGAGTACCAGACCAGAGCCCCCTGGCTCTACTTCTCCTCCTCTTGGCATTGGAAGCTGCTCACCCACTCTTTCTCTCTGCCTCAGAGGGAGAGCATAAGCAAGCAAGCAAGTGTCGTGAACAAGAAGAAGGAGCAGTAGTTACTGTCTGTTCATGAGGGAGGTGTACAAGTAAAACTCGAAGCCGTCCAAGTTCTCCAAATTCCGCTTCGAAGCTTGTTCCATCTCATGTCCGTATCTGATTGTTATCAGGTGGGTTTCTTAGCACATGAAAATGTGTGCATATTTTTGTACCTATTTTTCCCATTTATACATCAATTGTGCACATCTTTGAAGTATATGCACTCTTCTCCCATTGATTAAAGTGTGTTTGTGTTCATTTTTCCAAAGTACATCTTTTATCATGCACATTTTCCCAGTGAACGCATGCTGTCTGACAGGCCACCCCCCACCCACCCACCCGCCTGCAAATCACATTGCAAGCTTGGAAAAATACAGACTTTGACCAAAACATGAACTGAAATGAATTTCTCATACATCCCTATAGGTGTTCGCTCATCTCCAATTGCCCTCTGGGCAGTGGTGGGGATGGACCCGAAGACAGAACAAATGGATGCTGGCAGGGAGGAGGAAGCAGCCCCTGATGGCATCTCACCCAAAGGCCATTAACTAGGAGTGGATTTCAAGAAAACTTCTTTGGGATAAAGAAGCATTTGATGTTTGGTCGGTCAGTTTTCCCTTTGTTGTTTGATGCTGTTTGTAAAAAAATGTGAATATATAGTAACAAAAATTGATATACCCTTTTAGAAAGGTGTGAATGACTGGAGAACGTTATTTATTTATTTATTTATATTTATGAATCGCCCATCTGGCCAAACATCCGGCTACTCTGAGCGATGTACAATCCAACATTGTGGAACGTTGTGGTATTACCAAAAGAACAGGAGGATCTCAACCTGACAACCTCAGTCAGAACAACAAAAAGAAAAGGTTTTGTCTTAAGGACATTGAACTTCTATTTCATACTGACTTGATAAAGACTCAGCATAGTCGAAATGGAATTTTACCAGTACTCCACAGCTGTGATTCACGTCTGAAATATAGTTGTCTGTTCTCTGTTGTGCATTCTCAATTATGTATTGATGAAATTGTGTGTGTGTTTGTGTGTGTGTGTGTGTGTGTGTGTGTATGTAATGTGTATTCACTCTTTGTTATATATTGAGCTAAATAAATATATTGTGCAATGGAATTTTGTTTTCGTTGTATTGGCTCCATACAGAGACCCATACATACAAAAGCATGATCTGCATTATTATTTCACCCCCTTTTACCCCCTTTTTGAAGGGGAAAGATTGTATGAACAGGTCAGCCTCAGCAAGAAGCACCTGTGACACATGATACATTATGTGTATGCTGAGGGGAGGGACATGTACTGGCTCCTCCTCCTCCACAGGAAGAGTGCCATTACCTGGATGGATGTCCAGTCTCACCATTCCAACAATACCGTTCTTACAACATAGGGGTGAAGAAGTCATTGATAGGATGGTCAGTGAAAATAATCACACCAACACAACCCTCGATCTGTGAATTTATGACATTGCTTTATTCCTAGACAGATTATTGCTCAGTCTTGTTCAGGATTGTCTGGTATGAGAGCAACTCACCAAGATCTCATGCAGAGGTTTTTCCTAGCACCGTCGCTATCTGAAATCCATTAACTGGCCATGCCGGGATTGAACCTGGGACCTTCTGCATGACAGGCATAGATTCTGCTATGGATCTATGGCGGCTGTGATGAGCATATCATTTCTCCCATGTGGGGTCTGCATCCCTCCAGTATTGGAACAACATGGGATAGTGCCTGCCTAAAAGAGTAGCAGAAACATGACTTCCCTCATGTAATAATTAGCCCTAAGTTAGAAACAATTAAGCAGCTGTTTCAAAGTTTCCGCAGAAACAAAAGTTTAGACAATAGCTTTTTTTTAAATGTGAGTTTCAAGTAATATCAAAAGGAATATTCTACTGTAATAATAGGCTTTACAAGAGAAGGCAATAAATCAGTCCTAATTGGTAGGTAGGTTGATTATATCTTTCCTTGTTCTAATCTTCTAAATTGCATCCTAAAGTCAATTTCCCTTCAATGAGATTTTGCTTTTCATTCTAGTCTTTTGTGCGGCATGACACTTTCTGCAATGATATACATGCTCATCTAAATCCACTTGCCTTGCCCTTTGGACTGTGCTCAAGTCTCTGCTGAAAAGATTAAGGACCTTTTACATCGTTCAGGAATATTGTTATTGGAGAGCCTCATCTACTGTTTAAAACAGCAGCAACGACGAAATTCTTGGCAAAACTCAACTTTGCTTTTGTGAAACCAATAAGTGGCATGCTGGTAACCTTTCCATGGTGTTCCCCCACACCCACCCCACAGGTTTAAAGCCTGTCACTCCAGCCCTACACCAGGGGTGCAGGACCTCAGGTCGGGGGCCAAATCCGGCCCACCTGGAGCCCCAATCTTGTGATCTAGGGTTCCCCCAATGGCCACACCTCCTTCCCCTGGCCTCACCCCCTTTCCTCCAACCACCAATTCTTCATTGGTTTCCCAGCTTTTGTGCATCCTCCCCCCCCAATTCTAAAAGGTGGAAATGCCTTAAAGCTTAGTAAGAGCTTTAAGCTAAAATATGCTGGAACCGTTGGCATTTTTTGCTCCACCCCTTTTGCCTCTGGCCCCACCCACCACTGGAATGTGGCATTCGAGAGCTTCTCTGAAATTGAATTTGACCCTCGGGCTGAAAGGGGTTCAACACCCCTCCCCTGTGCATTCAGTCAGAGGGTACACTGAGAGCCAGTGTGATATACGTAGTGGTTAGAGTATTGGACTGGGACTTGGGAGACCTGGGTACTATTTGTTTATTCGTTCGTTCATTCATTCATTCATTTCATTTCATTTCTATAATGCCCAATAGCCGAAGCCGTCTGGGCAGTTCACAACAATTCACAAATCACAAAATATAGGAACCTAGGAGCTGCCATATATTTATACATTAGTCCCTCTAGCCCAGTACTGTTGACACTGACTGGCAGCGGCTCCCCATGGTTTCAAACAGGATTCTTTCCTAGCCCTACCTGGAGACGCCAAGGATTGAACCTGGCACATTCTGCATGCAAAGCAGGTGCTCTGTTACATCAAGCTCTGGCCGCTCCACTTGGGCCATGAAACTCACTGGGTAACTTTGGGCCAGTCACTGACTCCCAGCCTAACCTCCCTCACAGGGTTGTTGTGAGGATAAAATGGAGAGGAGGAGGACCATGTAAGCCACCTTTGGTTCCTTGCAAGGAGGGAAAAAGGTGGGATAAGTAAGTAAGAATGTGTGTGTGTGGGGGGGGGAGCAGGATTATGGCAGCAAAATCTGCCTCAACCTGTATGTGTTCAGTGAATTATTTACAGAGACAATGTTCAACTGTGGACATTGAAATGCATGTAGGATTTCAAAGAAACATACTAAATGTGTGCAGAACAGGATGATGGTAACAGGCCCTGACCTCAGTCTCCATGCATTCAGTGGACTCATACACGTGTCAACTGCACACTCACAGGCTCAGTAATATGAACAGGAACCCAGAAAAACGCAGACATGCCCATGCGCATACAGTTTGCAAAGGGAGAGGTCAGGGAGCGGGGAGACATCACGGAGGGAGTAGAGCTCAGTGATAGAGAACATGCTTGGCACGCAGAAGGCCCCAAATTCAATCTCTGGCAGATAACTTAGAGAGCATCTGCCAGCCAATCCTAGACTAGATGGGCGAATAGTCTGAGCTGGATTAAGATAGGTTCATGTGTTCTTAAAGACTTTTAATTTTGGATGGCCCATAGCTCAGTGGTGGAGCTCATGGCCACGTAGCGTAAGGCTGATCAGAGAGCGCCTCCTCACTTTCTCAGTCACACACTTTCAAGGTGACACCCCCTTGTACCTTTCTGCCATTGCCAGCCAGCAGTCAGGGGGCAGGGGGCTGCATGCATTATCTGGAAGGCCAAGCTACAGAGTCCAGTGCCTAGAGTGTCATTCCGAAGAGCTGGTCTAGTTACTGTGCTCTATAGTTGGGCTGCATGTGCACCCTACCACTTCCTGCTTGCCTACTGACCTCTTTCTCTGGCAGCAGCAGAAAGTTGCAAGGGGCATCGGGGCCTGCACAAAAGGAGGGTGAGGGACCCATACGCAGGGATGGGGACTCAGACTCGAGGACTCGATTCGTGAGTCGGACTGAGTCCCCCCTCTGACTCGACTCGGACTCGAGTCCCAATATTTTTAATGGGACTCGAGACTCGACTCGGTACTCGAGACCAAGGACTCGTCAACATCCCTGCTTGATGCCACCTGCAGGTGCTTTCTGGACCCAGTTGCAGTAACAATCCAAGTTTATTTTTTAAAATCATTTTCCTAAAATGCAACCTTTCAGGCATTTTGGGTTTGGCTGCCTCTGCCTGCCTGTTTGGGGTTCCCAGCCTCCTCTGCCTGCCTGGTCTCTTCTTGACCAGTTCAACAGTTGAATTGTCCAAGACAAAGGCCTCTGCCTGCCTGCTTTGGGGTTCCCTGCCTCCTCTGCCTGCCTGGTTATTTTGGGTTTGTCTGCCTGGTCTGTTCTTGTCAAAATTAGTGGCAGAGTTTTGAGATAAAAAGGCACACTTGTGCCTAGAATTTATTTAAGCCACACATCTGAAGTAGCCTTATTTTGTTGGGGAAAAACCCCATTGATTTTAATAGGGACTTGTGGAGTCAGCTTTGGGAGTGACTCAGGACTCGTGACTCGTGAGTCACCATTTTGGACCAAGGACTTGGACTCGGACTCGAGACTCGGGTCCAAAGACTCGTGACTCGACTCGTGACTCGAGACCAAGGACTCTTCAACATCCCTGCCCATACGTGGCCTACAAGTCACAGATTGCCCACCTCTGCCATAGGCAAAGCAAATTGTGCTGCTTGGTCTACAGCTAATTTTGTTCACCTAGATTTCTTTCTTATGGAAATATCAGCTGCACAGTTTCCATTACTTTCCTTTCAACACTTCCCTTTCCCTTTGCAGTTCATTGCTGCTAAGGACTGCAAATTCTCTGGCTTGGTACAGTGGGCTATGTTTAACATCTTTGAAGACGTTTCAGTGTAGGACTTATCAAACGTGGCTTTGAGCCATATGTGCTGATAGGATGAAGACCAATATGAAGCCTGCATGGGTTGCAAGGATCTTTGTATTTGTTGGAGAGCTTAGCTGTGGTGCCAAAGCAATATCAATGGATTAAAGAAGTTAGTTTCTGCAAAATCACATACAGTTTGAATAGGCACTGAGTCCTCCACCAGTATGATGCAAATTGTCTTGGAGAGCTCAACATATCTTGGAATGAACACACTTACTCTTAGGCAGGGCTAAAGTTTAGTAGTCCCAGAAGGACCTGGGTTCAATCTTGCATTTTGAAGGATCCTAGGACCTCTGCTAGAGACCTTGGAAAATCACCACCACTCAGAGTAGGCAGTGCCAGAGTACTGGTCTACATGGACCAATGGTCTGGCTCAGTATAAGGCAGCTATATGTGTGTGTGTGTGTGTGTGTGTATATATATATATATATATATATATATATATTCACTCCTGGCTTATCTGGAGTTACATCCAGCAATGGCACCAATTGTGATGGTAGCTTCTGAGCTGCCAACACCTGGTCATTTGAAACTGGACTCGGGCTATCCACATGACTCATCACACAAGCCATCGGTATGGTAATGACTTGCCTTTTTATGTATTCAGAAATCACGGGGCTATTATCTGCAGCTGTTAGCAATTGCTGTCTTTTGAATATTCCTGTGTTCGACAGTTTGTTGGTACCTCATTTTCCCAAGAGGTGGTTTTACTTATGGTGAGCAATTGCCTAGTGCTTTCTTCCTGACTGTGATGGCATTTTATTGTTATGGAAAACAAAATTATCACTATCCATTTAGAAGTGGGCTATAATTTTCATTTCCATCATCTGTTACTGAGAGTGAAGTTCACTCACCTATGATTAGACTTGGGGAAATTACTCTATTATTGTTTTAACAGCTGGTACACACCATGTGGTACAATGCACTGGGACACTATATTTAACACCGGTATCATGGCATGTATCTTCATAAAGATGGCTGGTCCAGAGGCCAAGTAGTGGTATGTTATACAGCCATAAGGTCATAAATTCCTGAGGTTGACCCCTCTTCACTGTGAACGCTCCTGAAGCAGCCATATAGTAGTTCTACCTAACCTCCAAGTGGTGGTTGAGTGGTTCCAGGGGAACATACAGAAGGTATTTTTGATAACCTGAAAGGAAGATGCTGATGAAGTGAAACTGTAACTAAGAAAATGAGCAGATGATGAGGCTGTTTGGAAAGGTCATGGCCTCTACAGATGCTTTTCATTTTTGGAAATTTGGGCCTTATACTGAAATGAAAAGTCTTGCATTGCAGATGGAATAAGGAAGCACTGACAACTGGCAAGGCTTCTGATTCCAGTTCTCTTTTACATCATGGTCTGGTTCACACTTGACAATGGCCCACAAATGAGCACCTTGGAATGCTCCTTGGGGTGAATGCTTGACTATTGGCCTGACAATGCTCAGAAGGAGGTGAAATTGAGCACCTTCATATGGGGGACTGCATGGCCACTATGATTACTGTGGAAATAATGATTTATGTGACCCTGGTTCACATAAATGCCGCCTCCAGGTGAATTTGGGTTGACTGGCTACCAGCCCTGTGTTGGCCCCAACACATTCCAAGGTGCTTGCATGTGGGTTACTGTTATTATTTTTTATGTCTTATTTATATAGCATCATCAGTATGCATTGGCACTTTACAGAGTACAAGTGAACAGTTCCCTGCCCCAAGGCGATTATGATAAAAAAGACACAGTAGACAATGCCCTTTCATGAAAGCAAAACACAATTCACAAAATAAATGAGGCATTTGTATCCTCATATTGTGTCCAGTGGGTCTGTGCTCCCACTGAGGCCTCAAACTGGTTTCAGTTGGGAGAGGATGTCTGGTTTCACTTGCTATCTTTACCACAATTGTATGATCTTTTTTTATTTATTTATTGTACTTTAGGAATGCATTTATGTTATTTTTCTGTATTCCTCTTGGAATGCAACTGCAGAAGAGCAGGATATAAAAAATACATTCCTTACTGATTACTTACTTATAGTTCTAGGCTGGGTGAGGAACATCAATGCTAGGGTTCCACCTTCTACCACTTACTTACAAGAAAGTGTTACTAAAAGAAAGCACAACTTAAGGCCTTTTATCCTGGGTTTTTCTGGTAGAATATCTCATGATATTCCAACTTGCCAGGACTGCCTTCACCCATTCCAGCCTGCATGCACTGCCCACATACTGAGGTCATCAACTTAGGCCCTTCTCACATGCCTGCCACAAATAGTGGTTAAGCTGAAGAGTACAAAGGAGAGGGCCTTACCAGTATTGGCCATTCACCTCTGGAATGAGCTTCCATTGGGGGTTCATCAGGTCCCTTCTCTGCAGGTCTCCAGGAAAGCTCTGAAGACCCACCTACTTTCACTGGCCTTTTCTTAATTTTGGGGATGTGGGTCTTATTTGTAAGCATGGTTTTCTTCACTGAATTTTATTGTTTTGTATTGTTTCTTTTATCTTGTACGCCATACTGCCTTGGGGGGGTGGGTTCAACCCTTAAGATAATTTTGAATTAAAGAAATGGAGAGTATGGAGTCCTCCAAACACAAGGCTGCAAGCAAGGAATGGAAGATTTGTACTTATGCCTGTCTTTTCTTGTGTGATCCATCCACTCCTTTCTTGTGATGAATGGATTGCACATACAATTGTGTATGATTAGCTTCCGCCGTGCATTAAAAACGTGGCTTTTCAGGCGGGAATATGGGGTGGGTTAGGATTTTTAAGTTTTGTTCTGTTTTTAATTGTGTTTTATACTGTGTGTGTATGTTCCCCCCCCCCCCTGTATTTTATTGGATTATAAATCGCTCAGAGTGGCCGGATGTCTGGCCAGATGGGCGATTCATAAATATAATAAATAAATAAATAAATCTCGTGAATTAAGCATGGGCCCTAAACATGCCCCAGACTCCTCTGCAGTGCAGTTGGGTTCAATGCCTGTGACAGGTTGATGTGGAAAAGGTTGCAAACTGCCACTTTAGAGTGTATCAACTTAAAATGAATTAGAATCAGCCAGACTTAAAATATACACTTTTTGTGATGAAATTGTTTTTTTGTTTTTTTTGTCAATTGTAGAGGAAAGGATACTAGGGAGGCAAAAGCTGGTTATTATGTTCATTACTTCCCATGATGCTTTGATTCGTATTAAATCCCATTTGAAATCAAAGAAAGGGCAATGAATCAGGGAGATTATTATGAGCTTGATTCCTTGGATGATTATTATAATCTCAATCAAACATGTGCTGCTGCTGACGATAGAGCAGTGTTCTCCAACCTTGGGTCCCCAGATGTTTTTGGCCTACAACTACGCTGGCTGGGGCATGCTGGGAGTTGTAGGCCAAAAACATCTGGGGACCCAAGGTTGGAGAACACTGCTATAGAGGGTTGCGCTGGAGCTCTGTTACACCATTTTAGTGCTGATAGAATCATATTTCATTGAAGAGAGCTATTCTCTTATGTTTCCCTTGTCTTGATTAGTTTTAATATTTGCAAATGGAACCAATTCAGATAAAACCATGTCAGAATAACATTGTAAAAAATAATAATTCACCAGATTAGTTTTCAGGATATCGTTTGTTATTTGGTACAGATGCTCCTGCTGAACTTGCTAAGAACTTGCTAATGGTCATAATAACCCCTTTCTGGGCTCATCAAAAATCTGAGGCACAAGTCTGCTCTCCATGTGTAGAAGGCAGGATTTGGAGACTCCTGCTATGCCAGGTACACAGTAATGCACCAGGTCACAGCAGAGCGATATAAGGCTCACTGCGGAGAAGTCTCAGACCCCCACGTGCATAAGTTGTGCTGGGTGAGAACAGGGCAGGCCTATGGCTCATGCTGGCTCAGCTTGTCTGAGCGTGGAAAGCTAAGCAGGGTCAGGCCTGGTTATTACTTGGATGGGAGACCCCTCCTCTAGTTTCCTGCATTGAGCAGGGGATTGGACTCGATGGCCTTGTAGGCTCCTTTCAACTCTATGATCTATGAAAGTTTATGAAAGGAGTCAGTACTGTGTATGGTGGTGCTTGAATCTAGGGATGTGCATGGATCTCAATTGAAGGGTGGAAGTGGGGCGAACTCGCCCCGCTTTACACCCCCCCCCCCGAGCTCTGCACGACTTATACTTGAATCATGCTGTCTCAACAGGAGGAGCAGAGGCTGGGAAGCTGGGCTCCCAGCAACCTGGAAGGGAATGGGGAAGAGGGAGTAGGCCGAACTGGTGTACTCCTATCTTCTCTATAGCAGCTGATGTGTGGCGGAGGTATTCATCCAGTTGCCAAAGTTGAGTGGCAGATGAGAGGAGGGCTGAGAAGATGTTGACATTCCATGGTCTCCCCTCTTCAGATGGAAAGGACCATGGGTCCCCATGACAAAACTGGAGCATTGTCATGGAAAAAATAGCCACCATCAAAGTAATTTTAGATCAAGATGCTATGGTAGAGAGCAGAACTAGGCAAGATCTAAATGTACTTAGGCATTGTTGGATTGTGCCCAAAATGTGTAAGCCTTAACCTATGCAAAGGATTGGGAATTAAGCATGGATGACAGTCCCAGAGTGGAACTGCACATTATGTGAGATGAAATGATCAAATTCAAAACTATACACAGTATATTCCAGTTGGAGCTAGCTAGGGATGAAAGAAACAGAGATGCTTGACCTCACTGAGATTCACCAAACTCCACTTCAAAGCTCGGTTCACCATTTTCTTTGTGACCTGTTTTTCTTTTTGTTCGAATGGGGGGAAATCCACACTTTCCCCATTGACTAAAGCCTGGAAATGTGTATTATTATTATTTTTTGAAAATGCTCATTTTAAAGTGCACTTTTACACACACACACACACACACACACACATTTTTCTAAAGCAATCTTAATTTTGGGAATGTGTGAAGAACATTTTCTGAAAAAAATGAACGTTTTAACGGTTTTTTGCATTTACATTTGGGGCTTTGAATGGGGAAGTTCTGATGATTTGTGAACTGCTATGAAATTCTCATACATCATTAGGGGCTACATGATAGATTTATATGTTGTTGTTATAATAATGTTATTGTTGTTGTTGCTGTTGCTGCTGCTGCTGCTATAGATCTAGGAGGAAGCAATCCCATGGCCCCTAGATAGCATCTGAGGGCCATAGGATATTTCAGATCCCCAGCTCCAAGGTTGGAGACAGCACTTGGACCTCAGAGGAGGGAATCTGATCTTTGACCCCTTACCGCTCACAGCCAATGTGGAAAGAACCATTCTGGCTGCCTCTCTGAGGTCAGAAATGAGACCTCAGAGGTGGAAAAGGGGGGGCATTTTGGTGGGTGGGGAGGGGAGGCGACTGGGGAGGCCAGGAGGATATCCTGAGGCCTCTCCAGCCTTCTTCCCTCCCCCTCTGAAACACTTTTGCTAGATGGGCAAAAAAGCCCTTCTAGCAAAAATGCAGGGTGTGAGGATGAGGAAGTGAAGACCGCCTTCACCACTCCTCCCTCCCTGCACAGGATTCTCATAAGCCTCTGAGTACGGCAGCTTATGAGCATCAATGGAGCAACCCATAGGACTGTGCTCTTAATGGACTGTATGTGGTACTTTAGTCTTATAGGCAAAACTAGAAAGGTCCCTTCATGATCTAAGGAGCTTACAGTCTCAATAGATGGTGGGCCTTAGGTGGGATTTTCTTGAAAAAACTTTTACAAAAATTGCAAGTAGGAAACATGGCCTTTTTGTCTGTCTGTCTGTCTGTCTATCCATACAGATCCCTCCCCTGTCTGCATTTGTGCTCATGCGTCCACCATCAGTACTCATTTCACTGTGAGGATTGGGAACTGAACCTATTCGGGCTGATTTAATTGTGGTTAGGGTTCGATGGACCTATCAGTTTCTTTCAGTTTCTCATTTTTCCAGTCTTACGTCTGGTGCATCCTGAAGTTCAGGAATATTCCCAATCTTACATTTGATTCATCCCAGACATAGATTTTTAAAAAAATGCATGAAAATTGCCTGTTTTTGTGCATATTTCTTTTAACATGTGCATTTTTGTACTCAATTTTTCCTAATATACACATCGTATGCAAGTAATTTCCCTAATATGATGCATTTTAAAATTATTTTCATAAATATATGCATTTTGTATGTACTTTCCCCTAACGTATACATTTTGAATGCATTTTTTTTATTGGAGAGCTCCATTGCAAAATTCACAGAAATGCAAATTTTGAAGGACAACTTGAGTTTTGATTCACGGATTGATTCAAAAGTGTGAAATTAAGAAAGTTTGCATTAAAATGCAAACCAAATTAATTTCTCCCCCATCCCTAGTTTCTGCTTTCCATTTAGGGGGAAAAATAAATGTATGCATGCATACTTGTGTGCATACATACATACACACACACGCACACACAAATATATATGTGGGAAATTATTTGATATTACCAATAGCTTAGAAATGAAAGGCATTTTATTAGTTGACAATTTTCTCTGCCTGAAAGAAGACATTTTTTAATGTTTGTATCATGCATATGATTGCGAGAAATGTAAGGACAGAGCCAGCAAGAGAACCTTGAGTTCAGTGCTAGCCACTGGGTGCATTAAATAACATCTAATTAACTCTAAACCTGACAGACAGAGCCCAGAGAGTGTCGAAAGAATTGGGCTCCCAGATCCCTCTCTGCTGAGCTAGCTGGCCTTTTTGACATATGTAATCCCTTGTCTCTGAATGATTGTCTTGACTATTAACTCATTGCCCCAGTAACTTTCTCTCTGAGGCTAGAAAGATGAAGATGAATTCATTGCACAGCAAATTTTCCTTTTAAGGAATAAAGCAACTTATGACCTGAAGAAGAACTGCAGAACCCTGCAAATTGCTTGAAGTACCTGTAAGTTAAACAAACATGCTTCTATTCCCATGGTACTTTCTGTGCCAGAAGTATCAAGATGACCTATTGTACTGTGCATTTTCTATCTCACCACTCAAGGGAGGGCCTATATCATTAGTTAGCTAGGAGGATCAAAGAGATGTCAAGGGAGCATAAAGTTTCAGGGGCAGAGAAGATAGTTGGGGCTAACTTCTGCTAGCAGTGATGAGTTCATAATTAATTTGTGTGGGTAGCTGCAGTAGGTGACCTTATTTGTTTAGTTTTTCATTATTTGTAGAATGGGTCCTGAAACTTACCTTAAATCAAAATTTGCAGCACATTCCTGGTTCTTCCTCAGACAAAGCAACTGGAGGAATTTTGAGATAAGCCAAAGGTGTTTGGTAAGACTGATGATTTTTTGAGAAGGGAGGGTCTTCAAATCCCAAGTAACTTTAATATCCAGATGACCCTGTCACAAAAACTAGAGTATATTCCACCAAAATGGTCCAAGGCCCAACTAAGTCCCATCCCTGATTTTACTGCTGCCTGCTATTCCTACCCATTTAGTCATTGCAACAATCTTTTTGCCAGGATTTGGAGAAAACCTAGAGCAGGTCAGGTTGTCAACTCTGAAACTGGAGATGCTGGTGAAGCCTGCTGTGCCTGGACTCAGATACGACCTTCATGAGTTGTGATGCTCACCTCAAAGAAGAGGTTTCCAAAGGGCCACCAGGTTGAGCTACTGACAGCACACCAGAGAGGGGTCAGAGAGAGAGCTCAAATCTCTCTTCCTTTGCTCTTTCTGCAGCTGATGACCTAGCCAAGTGAGTCTCATTTAAAGGGAAGAGAAAAGTGTTTTGGGATTGGGGGAGCTGGGTAGGAAGGGCAAAGGAAAGAACTGATGACTTTCTGAAGTCAGATTGGCCAAGAAAGCAAGGTGAGCTATTCCCTGCCCCCAAATCAGAAACATCTCGCCTTATTTTCTGAAGCCAATCTGATGCAAATCAGGGTAAATATCTATATGTGAATCTGAAATCAAGGAAATTCTGCCTGTTTAGGACCCGCAGATGGGCAGAACAGGAGTGGTGCTGAAGTTATGGGTGGGAGCAAGTGGGTTTTGCTGGGATCGGTAAGAGACGGCAGGAAGCCAGCATTTTTGCCAGATGTGGAAGCAGAACCTCGTGATTTTTGCTGGGGCTTCAGACATAACCCAACAATTTTTGCCATTCTGGCAATGGTGCCTAGTGGTTTCTGGCAGGCCCATGGGCAGAAGCTTAGCATAGTTCTATCTATTCACCTAAGGGCCAAAACAGAAATAGCATAGGATGGAACTCCTGTCTTCTCTCTTCTTCAAAGCAGCTGCAAGGGGCTGCTAATTTGGAAAAATACGCACAAAAATACACATGGATTTTCATGCAGGGAAAAACAAAGCTTGCAGTATGATACAGACAAGTTGGAATAAGCTTTGAGATGGAATTCAGAGAACTTCAGCGAGCATGGGTTTTGCTAATTCGCACATTCCTATGTTGGAATAAGTGATGAGAAGATGTAAACTCTGCAGGGAGGGTTTTTTAAATCAACTACCCATTGAAAGGTTAAGGCAGACTTGCATGGTCTGGTTGAAGGGCAACGGGCAGGGTCAGTGGACTGAACCACTTGATTGAATCAGGGGAGGGAATGCTGGACATTGCCTAGCAACAGGTTTGAATTCCATTCTAAACACTCCTCTGACAGATAGACTAGTCTACTGTTAACTGACTTAACTGATGCTTGCTAGGGTTTAGCAATGAAGGTGACTGACCTGTGTGTTTTCTTTACCTCACAGAATTGGATGGGTAATGTTTAAGAAACTGCAGTACTGTAACCATCAAGCTTAGTACCTGAGTAACCTTATGTTACCGTTATTTAACTTTTAAAAAGTATCTACTTACAAACAAGTCCTGTGTGTGTGTGTGTGTTTGTTTGAGAGAAGTCTGCTGCTGCTTTTGCGCTCTGCCATCACCCTACTGTTGGGACAGTTGATAAAGCAGGGAAGAGAGATCAGTGGATACCAATGGCATGTTCTACTGATGTTCTATCATTTGCCAATGGGCAAATAGCTCCTGGCTAGGGATGTCAAGTTTGATTCTGCTCAGTTTCTTATTTTTCCAACATTAAGTTTATTCTGTCCTGTTTCACATCAGTTGGTGATATTTTACTAAAGAGTCAGCATGAAAATTCATACATTTAGTGGCATTTCTCCAGATATATTCATGTTTCTGTGCACTTTTCCAAGTATATGCATTTCCCCAAGCAATTTCCCCTACTATGATGTGTTTCTGTGACCTCTTCCCCCTAATATGCATATTTTGGGGTACATTTTTTTATTTGTGATTTGCATCACAAAATTCGGAGAAGAGCGAATATTGCTGTATAACTTTGTTCTAATGAAGGTCTTCTGTAGGTTTAGGGAAGTACAAATTTAGTAAGTTCACATGGAAATGCAAAGCCAATGAATTTCTCACCCATCACTACAGTCCTGGCAAGCGCCTGGCCTACACGTTAGTGGAATTTGTGAGCCAGATTGGTCGTTTGGAATGCATAACTAGAAGGTACATAGTTCCATGCTATGAATAATGCAGTATCTTGTTTACAGCTGGTACCCTTGCAAGGAAATCCTTTTGGATTTGAACTGACAACAAGCACCAGAATCCACTGAACTGCACTGAGTACCAGCACTATGTACTGTAGTCCTGGTTCTTTCAAAGAGGCAGAAAACCAGAGGCTTTCTGAGTATTCTGTTCCAACTCCATAAAATATATAATACTGGAAACAACAACATGCTTCCAAAAGAGTAAGCAGTGGAGATGAGAATTCTGAAAATGCTCACGCATGAATGGTCCTTATAAAGAACTTAGCAATATTCAGCTAGTCAGGCTGCTCCATTGGTTTAACAGTCCACAAGCTATAATTAAGCAATAAGAAGTGACAGAGAGTGCATTTTAATGAGATCATTGCATGCCTCCCATGCCCTTTTGGATAAACAGGCTTCTGGAATGTTCCCTCATCTACTCACAACTCTCCTGTAGGTGACTTTATTACCTGTGCCTACTGTCACCGTAACTTCCACCCACTGTAGACAAGGTGAACCCAAGGCATTTTAATGCTTCCATGTTTGACTGCAGGATTAAACTGGTTTGATGGCAACAGGCCACCAAGTGGAGTGTATTTGAAAAGTTAGTACCACATCTTGGCCATGCTGAAGGGATGGATCAGGGGAAGGAGTTAAACAATGCAGATATAAAAGATCCCTCAACTGTATGAAATAAAGTTGTATGTCCAAAGAGATGTTCCAGTGCTATACAATGGTAGGCATTTATTTTTATATACTGGCCTTCGTTCAGAGCATCATAATAATATTTTATAGCCTACATCCATCATAAGCATCAAAGACTAGCCTGACCATGCCGTTATGAAATCCCTGAAGTTTAGAGAGTGGGAATTTAAGAAGGATATAAAAAATAAGGAAATTGCAGTAGTGTAGATGGGAAGTAAAGTGTCTATCATATCAATACAGATGTCAGAGAAGTATATTAGGATGTGCTTTGACAATATCACAGGCATGCAGAGATATGGAACTAAGGGGGGGAATTGGATGGAGTGGGTTGGACAATATTTGGTTGGATTTGCTTAAGTGGACTGGATGCTCTTTCAAAGTCACTTCCCGGCCAGTATCTAAAAAGGCAAAAGTTGACAGATGTTTTCCCACAAGGCTGCAATCTTATACACACTAAGAACGTGTGTGTATATGTTCTGATCCATGCTGAATTAGAGCAAGAGTCCATCCCGTACAGCATTCTGCTCACACAGTGGCCAACCAGCTGCCTGTGGGAAACCCACAAGTAGGACATGAGTGCAAGACCATCCTCCTGGTTGTGTTCCCCAGCAACTGGTGTACATAGACATACTGCCTCTGATACTGGAGGTAGCATATGGCCATCATGACTAGTTGTCATTGCTGTTGCCATATGAATTTGTCCAATCCCCTTTTAAGCCATCCAGATTGGTGGCCATCACTACATCTTGTGCTAGAGAATTCCACAGTTTAACTATGTGCTTTGTGAAGATGTACTTCCTTTAGCTATCCTGAATCTCCCACCAATCAGCTTCATGGGAGCACCCCAGGACCAGGTTCTTATATAATGAGAGAGGGAGAGAAAAGTATCCCTATCCACTTTCTCTACACCATGCATAATTTTGTACACTTCTATCATGTCTCCACTTACTCGCTTTATTTCTAGGCTAAGCAGTCCCAGGCATTGTAACCTTTCCTAGATTGCTCTAGCCCCTTAATCACTGTAGACTAATTAGGGATGTGTGCAGAGCTCGATTGGGGGATGGTGGAAGCGGGGCAAACTCACCCCGCTCTACCTGGCCGAGCTCCACGCGACTAACCTTTCCCCAGCTCGGCACAAGTCCCTGCGAGAGGAGCCAGGGAAAGGAAGTTCCAGGTCCCCGGCACGTTACTTCTGGGTCCCCGGTGCTGTGTTTTTTACAGCTGGCACTGTGAGACAGATTGTGTGGCAGGGGTGCTCGCCGAGCGCCCGACGAGGTGAGCACAGGGGAATTTGCCCATTCTTAAATAGTTGCCCTTTTCTGCACTTTTCCCAACTCCACAATATTAAAGCGGTACAGGAGTGCTCTTTTAGTTAAGGTGAGTCACAAAAAATAGGTTCCACCATTATAGGTTCCACCAATAGGAGCCAGTGTGGTGTAGTGGAGAGAGTGTTGGACTAGGACTCGGAAGATCCGGGTTCTAGTCCCCACTGGGCCATGAAGCTCACTGGGTGACTTTGGGCCAGTCACTGACTCTCAGCCTAGCCTACCTCACAGGGTTGTTGAGAGGATAAAATGGAGAGGAGGAGGATCATGTAAGCCACCTTGGGTTCCATGCAGGAGGAAAAAAGGTGGGATATAAATACAATAAATAAATAAATAAATAAATAAATAAATAAATAAATAATAGGCCTCAAAATTCTACTGCTTATAAAAATGACACCTGTTGAGCTAATAATGTGAAACATAGCATCCATAATCTACTGAATGAGTTCTACAATACTGCAACATTTCAAACGTACCTGATACAGATTTCTACAGAAACAGCAAGTTAAAAAGTGCTTAAAATTGACACTTTAAAACTTTTTATTCCAAGCAGTGGCTTGGTATATCATATATTTATTTCAAATTCTGGGGGAAACTACTGATTTACTTTATTCAGGCTTGTTGAGGAGCTCTGCCTTTTATTGTTTTGGTGAAATTCTCAGCAGCGGTTTAAAAGTTATCAAGGTTTTTCTGCCCCATGAAAATCTGTTTTGGCCACTGCTGGCAAAGTTATGTCAGCCATGCTCAGTTTCACTATGAAGCTAGAATGCTACCAGTACTCCAGTGTTTTAAGAGGAATTTCAGTGTTCCTATCAGCATTCTGACAGTGGGGGAGTAGTAGCAGGAAACTGTCAACTGAAATAAGAGATAATTTTGAAAGCTGATGGAATCACTCTTACTTATCCACAGATCACTGATGAAGAGAGAGGGGGAAAGGAAAAAGCTATGCTGGATTCCTGTGCAGGTTTACTCAGAAGTAAGCTATTCTGGGTATATAGGGACATATCTATTCAATTGTACACACCTACTCAGTTAATGACGTGTGTGTGTGTGTGTGTGTGTGTGTGTTTTAAAATAAAAAAGTGTTTTTGTTTTGTTCAGAACACTGTAATAATACATTTCCTTTTTTAAAAAACCCAGGGAAATTCAATGATAAAAAAACTTCCCTGTTTAAGATCAGAGATAGGACTATCTCAGTTTGGCTCAAGCTCTACAAAGCTAGGAAATTGGAAGTGAAAGCAGATACCTTAACAGACTTTCCCCATAACCAGTTACTGATGTTGTGCAATGTCACAACTTGTGCTTGCTTATAAGCAACAAACAGACATGGATCACCTTACAGGATGATTCCTCTAGCAATCCAGTGAGGTTCGGATGCTTCATAAAGCAATACAGGACCAGGACAACATGGGGTATCTATCTTTGCTGGTCCCAGACACTCCATCCTCTCCTTTTGGATTTTGGCCTGAAAGACCATGGGAAAGTGTGGGTGCATGGAGATAAGTTGTAAGCAAGCACAATTTGTGACATTAATGATCATGGGGCATGTCTGTTAAGTCATCAGCCTTAGCTTCCAATTTAATAGACTTTGTAGAGCTTGAGCCAACATGAGATAGCCTTAACTCAGGCCTTAAACAGGCAGGTAACAGGTCCCCCCCCCCATTGAATACTTTTTTTAATGTGTGGTGACCAGAACTGTACAAAGTATTCCAAGTGTGGTCACAACATAGATTTGTATAAGGGCAACATGATACTGGCAGTTTGATTTTCGATTCCTTTCCTAATTTTGGCTAACATGGAATTTGGCTTTTTCACACCAGCTGAACATTGGATCAACGTTTTCATTGAGCTGTCCACCAAAACCCCAAGATCTCTTTCTTGGTCAGTCACTACTAGCTCAGATCCCATCAGTGTATATGTGAAGTTGGGAGTTCCCCCCCCCCAATGTTCATGACTTTACACTTGCTTACATTGAACCAAAATTGCCATTTGGATGCCCATTCTCCTAATTTGGAGAGATCCTTTTGGAGCTCTTTGCAATCCCTTTTTGTTATAACCTCACTAAATAAGTTGGTGTCATCAGCAAACTTGGCCACCTCACTGCTCATTCCTAATTACCGATCATTTATGAACAAGTTGAAAAGTATTGGTCCCAATACAGATCCTTGTGGGACCACACTGTTTACGTCTCTCCATTGAAAGAATTTACCATTTACTCCTACTCTCTGCTTTCTGTTCTTCAACCAGTTACTTTTCCATAAGAGGATCTGTCTTCTTATTCCATGACTGCTAAGTTTGCTCAGGAGCCTTTGGTGAGGGACTTTGTCAAAAGTCTACCGGACCCCTCCCCCTCCACATGTTTATTGACACTCTCAGAAAACTCTAAAAGGTTAGTGAGACAGGACATCTTTTTGGAAGTCATGTTGATTCTTTTTTCTTTTTTTCTTGCAGGGCTTGTCCTTCTATATGCTTACTATGTTAATAACGTTCAACCAATTTACCGGAACAGATGTTAAGCTAACTGGCCTGTAATTTTCTGGATACCCCCTGGATCTCCTTTTAAAAATTGGCATTGCATTGGTCATTCTTCAGTGCTCTGGCACAGAGACTGATCTTAGGGACATGTTGCATATTTTGTAAGAAGATCAGCAATTTCAGATTTGAGTTCTTTAAGAACTTGAGGATGAATACCATCTGGGTACAGTTGTTGTTGTTGTTGTTGTTGTCGTCGTCGTCATCATCATCATCATCATCATCATCCCATTTATTAGCTTCCCATTTGTCAGTAAGGCTGAGAACTTCATCTTTTGTCACCATTATTTGCCTCAGTTCCTCAGACTCCCTTCTTGTAGACATCAGTCCAGGCATATATCTTCTGCCCTATATCTTCTGCTGTGAAGACAGATGAAAAGAATTCATTCAGCTTCTCCACAATCTCCTTATCCTCCTTTAGTACTCCTTTAACTCAGTTGTCATCCAGCTGCATCCTTAGCTGGTTTCTTGCTTCTGATATATTTAAAGAATGATTTATTGTTGGCCTTGATGTTGCTAGTTATAAGCTCCTCAAAATGCCTTTTTTGTTGTTGCAAACTTGACCACTCATATGGGCTCTGTTCATGACCATAGTGATATATGGGATGACATCTTCTGGATCCTAATGCCTCTGAGACTCTTATCTGCTATAAAGTGATTATCTAGTTCTTTGCACACCATTATTTTGAAAACAAGCATTGGCCATTGCTATATCTGGTGGCTGGCAGTTCCCCCAGGTCAACTCTGTGTGTACATTCTTGTATATGCTTTAAACAGGACCAGTGTTAATCCCACCAATCATGTGTGATGTACAAAGAATTGTGGCTATTAGGGCATGAGGGATTTTAAAATATTTTTTCTTAATAGCATTACTTTTATTATTCTGTTAGGGCAAGATATTTTTTTAATAAAAAATATATGTAAATCTCTCATTATTTGCAGTGGGAAAGCTACCTAGTAAACTAACTGATGGATTTCCAGTGGAAGAATCTGAAGGCAAAAATATGTGATTTCTTAAGAAGAGGAACTGTTTTGAACAGCTAACAAGTTTAAGGGAACAATTTACGTGATTACCTGGACTTACAGTTGGATGAAAGAAAGATGTTTTCCCATTTAATATCTTGACAGGGATAATAAGCAGATCAAAGGTCTCTGAGCAAAGAATCAGCAAATACAGTCTCTTGTTGATGTCTGCAACATGAATGCTAGAAGGGGCAATCTGTTTTAGTTATGCTTTTGAGTACACTTTAAATCTAATTTTAGTGCACAATAAAAATGAATGCTCTGCTTTTCAAAAGCGCTGCATCTGCCAACCACAAGTTTCTGTACCAGATGGTTTTGCATTCTGCTAATTCTCACCCTATAGTACTACATGGTTGAGCTGACACATACTCAAAAATGACCTTGCAGTGGGGTGTCTCTCCTTACTGTCTCCCCCCACCCACTTCTCTCATATAGTGGCTAGATGCTTCTTCTGTTTTTTTGTTTCATTTTTGTTTTTAAAGACCTTTAGGTCTCCAGTGGGGAAGAACAATTGCTAGATTTTCTCATTCATTTATATATTTATTAGCATCACACAATGGTTGATTAGTTGGTTAGATGAATCTACCAATTAAAACCATTTGATCAATTAAAAAGGTGTTTCTGCTTAATGATGGATGTCAGTTAAAAATATAATTTGTAATGCAGCTACTTACCAATACCACAGGCAGCAGATGCAATTTTAGAAAAGGCATTTCATCTCCTCAAATACAGGATGGGATGCCTCTTCTAAGCTGGTTTCTGCTGTGACACACTGATGCATCGTCACATGGCACCATCTTAGAAGAGGCATTACTTCCTGTGGGCCAGACTAGTCATGATGGTACAGATGTGGCTCACGCTGGCTCAGCTTGTCTGAGCGTGGAAAGCTAAGCAGGGTCAGGCCTGGTTATTACTTGGATGGGAGACCCCTCTCTAGTTTCCTGCATTGAGCAGGGGATTGGACCCGATGGCCTTGCTTGTTGGCTCCTTCCAACTCTATGATCTATGAAATCTCTGGGTTAAAAGTAGGGATGGGAGCCTGTCAGAAAATAGAGGTGGCGACCCTAATTCAGCATCACAAACATGTTGAATACACTGTGATTCAGACCCAGACTTCTAAGAGCTATGTGAATTGAAATTTTCGCCCATCCTAGTTAAAACTCATAACTGTTCAGTCACTTAGAAAGCAGGGGGTGAGGTAATTTAAAAAGGGACACAAGGGTGCATGTGGTCTATATGTGTATGAATGAATGAATGAATGAATAGCTGAATGAATTCTTTTTATCTGTCTTCACAGCAGAAGATATAGGGCAGAAGATATATGCCTGGACTGATGTCTACAAGAAGGGAGTCTGAGGAACTGAGGCAAATAATGGTGACAAAAGATGAAGTTCTCAGCCTTACTGACAAATGGGAAGCTAATAAATGGGATGATGATGATGATGATGACGATGACGATGACGATGACGACGACGACGACGACGACAACAACAACAACAACAACAACAACTGTACCCAGATGGTATTCATCCTCAAGTTCTTAAAGAACTCAAATCTGAAATTGCTGATCTTCTTACAAAATATGCAACATGTCCCTAAGATCAGTCTCTGTGCCAGAGCACTGAAGAATGACCAATGTAATGCCAATTTTTAAAAGGAGATCCAGGGGGTATCCAGAAAATTACAGGCCAGTTAGCTTAACATCTGTTCCGGTAAATTGGTTGAACGTTATTAACATAGTAAGCATATAGAAGGACAAACCCTGCAAAAAAAAAAGAAAAAAGAATCAACATGACTTCCAAAAAGATGTCCTGTCTCACTAACCTTTTAGAGTTTTCTGAGAGTACATGGAAACCTCCACATGCCCATAGCTGACATCCCTGCAGCTGTTCCCTGAGATCATTTTTCTCCCAACCAGGGTCTAATACTGGAAGTAAGGCCCGGTGAGGGAAACAAAAAAATCACCACAGGGAATAGACTGTGGACAAGTAAGCAGCAGAGAGTGGAGCGCTTACTGCCCTCTGCCCATGCACACCTCTGGCACTGTAGAATCCATCTCCACTTTCTATGTGCTTGGGGAAAATGTGCATGCCTAGAATGGATTGCAGAATCCATTCCAGCTTCCACAATCTACTCTGGAATTTTAGGCTGAGTGGAATGCATCGATTGTGCACTCCACCAAAACTTTTCAGAAAAGAAACCAAGTGTTTCTCAGGTCTAATCTGAGCACGTGCCTGTGGATAATTCTTGTATATATTGAAGACAAAACTGTGTGAGCCAGCTCTATGGAAATGTGGTGTTTCCTGTATGTCTTCAAACATCTTTGGGTCCTGAAGGAGGCTTAGAGGCCTTTATATACTCTAACATCCTAGGAACAGCATGAGTTTTTGTTTGCATTACATTTTCTTGGAACTTTCAGCTGGAGATGGTGCTTCTGACATTTAAGCCTCAAACAGCTTGAATACATACAGGCTAAATGAACACATTTTATTGCCCCAATGTAAACTGTATATAATCCCAGCAATTTTTTCTTGGCTGCTCCCCGTATGCGCTACCAATTTTCTGGAATAAACAGCCAAGTTATATTAGTGTGTCCCAGGAAGCTTGAGCTGGTTTACTATAGTTTCCATAGCAATGGTAAAACAACTTGGCTGAAGGCTTGGAAAACTATTTGTACAAGCAGTCACTTTGCTTTGTTCCTTTTGTTTATTTGGTCTTCTGCTCTGTGTTGACACAATCCTTTAAATTGCTTTATAATTAATCTCTATCAATGATAAATTTTCGGGGCTTCCTGGATTTGCAACGGAAAATGTATTGGCGACATGGCAAGTTACTGCTATACCTTTGAACAGCAGTAAATGCACAAGCCATGTTTTTCTCCTGTCATTCTTACTTGTAGCTATTGTTTATTAATAAAAATAAAACACATTTTGGAATACATGTTGTCTTTCCATAAACTAATATCAGAAGATGCCGAGCTTGAATCAAGGCCTTCCAATTTAGCAGCAGTTATATCCTTCCTTGTGAAATATTGAGGACTAGAGCTGAGCCAAAATTTCTCAGGACACATTTTTCTACCTGCGCCCAGCCCCCAGGAACAGAAGGTCACTTTGTAGAATTTTCTTTGCACTATGCTGAGTCCGGCGTGTTGTGAAAGACGCAAAATGGTGGCCAGGCTGCCAACGCAGTTGCTGCCACTGCCACTTCCACAGCAACAACAAGAAAACCATAGGAGGGTTGGGGGAAAAAAGGAAGCTGTGCTACTGCCATTGCTAATGGTGAGCCGCATCCTCAAGAAAATGCCTCCCTGGAGAAATTTGGTGAAACTTTCCCTCAATTTCCATGCCCACAAATAGGGTGGGAAATTTTGAGAGGCCATTTGTGTAAAGCTGTATTAGGACCCTCAGTTGAGAATGTTTCTGTTTCACTCAGCAGTGTAAATGGTAAATGAGGAGCTGATTGTTTGGTTCTATTTTTTGTATCCTTGTTTTGCTTTTAAATATCTGCATTGTGCACCACCTCGAGGGCCTATTGGCTAAAAATGTTATAAACATAGTTTAATGAAATAAATAGACAAATAACATTAAATAAAAGCTATAGCTAGGGTTGGAGAAAGGTCCACTTTACCAGCATTGCCATCGCGTGGTCCCAATGGTAATATGAACTCAGCTTCCATCTTGATTGACCACCAGCAATCTCGTCAAGGATTAGTTTTATCAAATATAAAGAAATGGTGCAAACTGGGGATAAGGCAACATGTTACAAGTTTTGAGGACATCTGGAATGCTGGAGAAACTTAAGGTACTAAAAACAGGTAGATCTACTGGTTGGACAGTTGTAGTGGGCATACTCACCAGGAATAGGGGAACATTTTGGGAGATGAAGAAACCAGTGGGAAGAGTACTTAGGTTTCTGGGATGGGATCATTACCCAGAGAAAGAGCTGGAGTGGTGGAAGGGAGACATTGCCAGGTGAGAGAGTCCTGGGACACTATCTCAGGCATACATGACAGTGAGAACTCCGATTAAGGGGCAGATATGATAAGAGGGAAAGGATTAAAGTAGTAGTTGCCAACTAGCTCCAGGAGATCTTGGATGAGACTGATTATCTGGATTCATTTCAGTCGGGGTTCAGGCCTGGTTTTGGCATGGAAACAGCTTTGGTCGCCCTGTATAATGACCTATGTCAGGAGAGACACAGGGGGAGTGTGACCCTGTTGATACTCCTGGATCTCTTGGCGGCTTTCGATACCATCAACCATTTATTTATTTATTTATTATTTATTTATTTATTTATTTATAACCATGGTATCCTTCTGGGGCAGGTGACTGAGTTGGGAGTTGGGGGTACTGCATTGCAGTGGTTCCACTCCTACTTGGATGGATGGCTACAGAAGCTGGTGCTTGGGGAACATTGCTTGGCCCCGTGGATTCTCCAGTATGGAGTTCCACAGGGGTCGGTCTTATCCCCCATGCTCTTCAACATATACATGAAACCACTGAGTGGGGTCAACTGGAGTTTTGGAGTGTGTTGCCATCAATAAACTGATGACATGCAGCTCTATTTCTCCTTTTCATCTTCAGCACGTGAGGCTGTGGATGTGCTAAACTGGGGCCCGTCTGTGACAATGGACTGGATGAGGGCTAACAAACAGGCTCAATCCAGACAAGACTGAGATGCTGTTAGTGGGTGGTTCCTCTGACCAGATGGAGGGTGTTCAACTTGTTCTGGATGGGGTTGCACTCCCCTTGAAGGAGCAGGTCCATAGCTTGGGGGTTCTCCTTGAGCCATCTTTGTCACTTGAGGCTCAGGTGGCCTCAGTGGCACAGAGTGCCTTCTACTCTGGCTGGTGGTCTTGCTATACCCCTATCTGGACAGGGATAGACTGATTTCAGTAATCTATGTTCTGGTAATCTCAAAGTTAGACTAGTGCAATGCAGTCTATGTGGGGCTACCCTTGAAGACTGTTCAGAAGCTGCAGCTTGTTCAAAATGTGGCAGCCAGACTCATTACTGGGACTAGAAGGTCTGAACATATAACACCGGTTCTGGCCCGCTGGCATTGGCTGCTTGTATGCTTACGAGCCCTATTCAAGGTGCTGGTCTTAACCTTTAAAGCCCTACATGGATTGGGACCACACTACCTGATGGAACGCCTCTCCCAACCACAATCTACAAGCTCAACATCTGGGGCCTTCCTCCAACTGCCACCTCTGAGGGAGGACTGGAAGGCGGCAACAAGGGGGGGCTTTTCTGTGGTCCCCCAACTCTGGAACAAGCTCCCCACTGAGGCCTGCCTTGTGCCAACTCTGCTATCTTTTTGACGCCAGGTTAAGACTGTCCTCTATATTGAGGCTTTTAACAACTCTAAATAGTGCATGGTGGTGTGGTTATTTTTAACTTTTTTTTTACTGTTCATGTTGTATTAACTTGTTCTAGCTATTTGTGCCATTTTAAATTTGGTTTTAATTCTTTTTATAATGTTTTAAATTGTGTATATTTTATATTGTATTGTATTTTGTAATTGATTGTTGTAAACCACCCAGAGAGCTTCGGCTATTGGGCGGTATAGAAATGAAAACAACAACAACAACAACAACAACAACAACGATTCTTCAAGGTGCTGGTTTTAAGCTATAAAGCCTTACACAGTTTAGGATCACAATACCTGTCGGAGTGCCTCTCCTGACCTGAATCTACCCGGACATGACGCTCAACACCTGAGGCCTTCCTCCAAGTGTCACCTCTGAGGGAGGCTCAGATGGTGGCAAAAGGAAGGGGGCCTTCTCAGTGGTGGCCCCCCAATTTTGGAATGATCTCCCCACTGAGGCCCCCATGGCACCAACTTGGCGGCTATCCTTTCATCACCAGGTTTGCTGCCCTCCATGCTGAGTCATTTAACAGCATTTAACGGCCTTCAATGGCATGCCAGGGGCTTATGTCAGCTGTTTCTTCTTCTAGCAGGTCTAGCTGTATTGAACTTCTTTTAGTTACTTGCATTGTTTTAAATACTGCTTTAAATTTTGTATTGAAATTTTATGCTATTTTTATAGTATTTTTGTATTTTATTGTACTGCATGAATTGTTGTTAACCACCCAGAGAGACTTGGCTATTAGATGGTATAGAAATAAATAAATAAATAAATAAAATAAAAATAAAAATACATTAGAATTGTTCTACCCTACCTTGGTTGATGAATGGTTCTGCTTAATGACAGTGCAGCAGTGGCTTCTCCTCGATCAGCCTTCCTCAACTTGGTTCCCTCCAGAGGGTTTGGACTACAACTCTTAGGTTTCTTGGCCATCAACCATGCTGGCTGGGGCTGATGGGAGTTGAAGTCCAAAGCATCTGGAGGGCACCAGGTTGGAGAATGTCCTATGTAGTTTTATGGCCCCACAACACCAAGGTTTTGCAATTTCCATGATGCTTTAACCTCTACCACAATTCTCCCCTGCATTGCCCATGAAGCTTAAAAACATGTCTTTGTCGATCCCCGTCCATCCAAACTCTGCTTGTACTGATGAGGCTTTTGGACTGAGGGGACTATAGCTGCAGATTGGGAGGGAAATGGCTGCTAACCACATAATTGGGACCACTTAGCTTGCTTATCTAACCTGAATTTCCACTGGGCCATTTCCATGAGTAATATGCTAACTAAACAGTTTGAAATTATGGCAGGGTTCAGACACATTCTTTATGAGGAATCTAATCCATTTCTAAAACAGAGTGACCCATTTTACTGAGATCACTGAGTTGGAAATGGAACTTGATTCTTTTGCATTAGGGAGTGCTGTGTTTGACTTGAAAATGAGAGGCAATTTAATGTTCCGAGTTCACATATTGAGCTCACAGGCTAAAACCATTTGTATATTGTGTGAGCTAATTAACTTCAGTCCCCCCCCCCCCGCTCCCCTTTGTGCTTGTGAAGGAAGCCTAACTCCTGTGGCACAATATCAGCATGATATTTGGACATATATTTCTGCTTTCTTTTTCTCACCTCCTGCAGAAATAGCATCTGCAGCAAACCTTAAATTACAACTTGAAGTGAAAATAATCATTGTTGTGGGTTTAAATTCAGAGTGCAGCATAGTGGCTTGAGCATTGGAGTATGATCTGGGAAAGCTGGAGTTCAAATCCTTGCTCAGTCCTGAAACTGTTTGCGTGACCATGAGCCAGTCAGTCACTATCTAACCTACCTCACAGGATTGTTGTGAGGATAATAACTGCATAGACTGTCCTGAGATCCTGGGAGGAAGAAGATGAAACATTCACCATCATCATCATCCCCATCATCCAAATCTCCTTTTAATGACTCATGATATCTGTAGGGCAGGCATGTGGAATCCCCAGTCCATGGGCTGGATACTGCCCACGTGGGGTTTCCCTATCCAGCCTGCCATCTTCCTCTCCGGGTCCTGCCCCCTCTCCCAGCTAGGGGTATATGAGAAATTCATTTCAGTTCATTTTTGATCAGGATTTACCTAGTTTGGACCTTCTGGACCAAACACATATTTGGATGTAATCGAAGTCCACTCAACTCCAAGCTTGCAATGTGATTCGTGAACCCCACAAAATGCATTTGACAGCATGCGTACACTTGGAACATGTGCACAAATATGCTTTAATCAATTGAAGAAGAACATGCACATTTCAAAGATGTGCACAACTGATGCATACATTTGGAAAAATGCGCACAAAAATATGCACAGATTTTCACTGTAAAGGGGGGGGTCAAAACTCACGCAAGTTGATATGGACTTGAGTCAGAGCAAGTTTTGAGATGGAATTTGGAGAACTTAATTGAGTCTAAGTATTGCTTATTTGCACATCCTTATGGTAAAAGCTCTTATCTCCGATCAGGAGCTGATTGGAGATAAGAGCTTTTACCTGCTGAGCACTGAAATTAGCTCAAGTTCTCAGCGCCCAGCAGGAAAAGCTCTTACCTCTGATAAGACTGCTGTGACCACTGTCTTTAAGACAGGGTGATTATCCCATAGTGCATTAGTGATCAGTAACCTGTAGAAGCCAGTGGAGCAGGTATATATATTTTTCCACCAGTGGGGAATAGCACTATTGGGTGTGTGTGTGGATATGTAAATAAGGGAAATGGTGTGGAAAGAAGGGCTAAAAATTCTTCAGCTTCAACTTAGCAGCCCCTGCCCATCCCTGCAGCTGCTCTGACTGAGTGGTTGTCTGCTGCTGTGTCTGTTAGGAAACTTCTCTGTGGTGTTTTCAGTGTCGCATTGCATCGTGGGAGCTCCCTCTCTTTGGAGAAGGGCTGTAGCTTGAAAGCAGAACACACACTTTTTCTTTCCCCTTTTTGCCATGAGTTTGATATTAATGGTATCTTATTGTTTGGTCTCTTGTTGGAATTAATTGTTAAATGTGATTGTATGTTCTTATTGGTACTGGAGATTGTTAAGTGACCTGCCGGTATGTCTTGTGCCTATAAATTTGGATATGTTTTAATGTGTAAATGAACTGTAATTGAGCTAATGTTGTATTATAATTATGGTGATTATATGTGTTTGTTTTGTGAACCACAATGAGCACTGTATCTGGCACAGCATATAATCTTCCATGTGCATGCCGTGCCTCTCAGTGCCAGCTCCAGGGTTTTTTTAGGGCCCTTCGGCAAAACACCCTCAATGGCTCCCTCCCTCAGTGAGTTTATCGCGTAACCCTACAATTCAGTTCCCTGGTGTATGTCTGCATTAGTATGTTTAGTGAGTGTGGGATGTTATTTATTTATTATTTACATTTATTTATCGCCCATCTGGCCAGCAAACCGGCCACCCTGGGCGATGTACACAAGATAAAAACAGGATAAAATACATTTAAAACAGTATAAAATTTTAAAATCTTAGCCCACCCCATATTCCCGCCTGAACAGCCAAGTTTTTAATGAGTGGCGGAAGCTCAGCAGAGAGGGGGCATGGCGGAGGTCACTCGGGAGAGCGTTCCACAGTATGGGGGCTGCCACAGAAAAGGCCCTCTTCCTAGTCCCCACCAGTCTAGCTGCTCTGGCTGAAGGGACAAGGAGAAGGCTGTCTGTGGCAGATCTTTTTGAGTGGCCTACTTGGTGTTGCTGGAGACTCTCCTTGAGATAGACTGGACCGGAGCCGTATAGGGTTTTAAAGGTCAAAACCAACACCTTGAATTAGGCTCGGCAAGCAACTGGTAGCCAGTGCAGCTCTTTGAGAACTGGAGTGATGTGATCCTGCCGGCGGCTACCTTTAACCAGGTGAGCCGCCGTGTTCTTTACCAGCTGTAGCTTCCGAACCGTCTTCAAGGGTAACCCCACGTAGAGCGCATTACATTAGTCTAGGAGAGAGGAGACCAAGGCATGAACCACTGATGGGAGCAGGTGATTAGGAAGGTAGGGGCACAGCTGCCGTATCAGATGGAGTTGATACAGCGCCACCCGGCTCACAGCTGACACCTGAGCCTCCATGGACAGCTGGGAGTCTAGAATGACCCCCAAGCTGCGGACCTGGTCCTTCAGGGGTAGATGTACCCCATTCAGCACCAGGTCAGCATCCCCTAACCAGGGCCGGCGCTACCGCTAGGCGAACTAGGCTACTGCCTAGAGCGCATGGCTAAAGGGGGCGCAATTCCTCGCCCCCGCCACCGGACGCCGCCGCCCCTTAAGGCACCTCCTCCCCTCTCCGGCTGCTGGAATCGCCGCTGGCCCGGGGGCTGTGTGCTACGCGAGGCCGAGGATCAGCCTCCAGGTAGGATTAAGAGCATTATGGGCCTGGTGCTGAGGAGGGCGCGCGGCTGAAGAGGGTGCAGAAACGCTGCGCTCCTCTTCGCTGCCGCTGTGCCGCCCCCGCCAGGCCTCTGCCTCCGCTGCGCCGCCCCCGCCAGGCCTCCGTCTCCCCTCCCTCCCTCCCTCCCTCCCACCCGCTGCCGCCGCCGCCGCACCCTCCCGTCCCGCTCGCCACTGCGCCTCCCCCCGCCCTCCCGCTCGCTGCCGCTGCGCCTCCCAACGCCGCCATCACCCCCCCAACCCCCTCCCCGCCACCTACCTTCTCCACGTCGTGTCGCTTCCGGAGCCCCGCCCGCGTTGTTTTGGCGGGAGGAACCAGGGCAACAGGGCTTAAACAGTCCTGTTGCCATGGTTTCCCCGGCAAAAAACAGCGCGGGGGTCCCGTCACGTCACTTCCTCCTCCTCCTCGGTGGCGGCAGCAGCAGCAGCAGCAGCAGCAGCAGCAGCAGCAGCAGCCAGGGCGGGGGAAGGTAGGTTGGTGGTGGCAGCGCAGGTTTTTATTTTTTGCAGAGCAGGGCTGCTTTGGAGAGGGGGGGGCGCTAAATATTATTTCGCCTGGGGCGCCAAACTGCCCTGCACCGGTCCTGCCCCTAACCTTCCCTTGTCCCCCTCCAGAAGTACCTCGGTCTTGTCGGGGTTCAGCTTCAGCATGTTCCTTCCCATCCAGCCAGCCACTAACTCCGGGCACTTGGACAGGGTCTCAATGGCCAACCTCGGTGAGGACTTGAAAGAGAGGTAGAGCTGCATGTCATCCGCATACTGATGACACCGCATCCCAAACCTTCTGATGATAGCTCCCAGCAGCTTTAGGTAGATGTTGAATAACATCGGGGAGAGGATGGAACCCTGCAGCCCTCCACAAGTGTGCAGCCGAGGGTCCAAAGCCTCCCCCCCAAGAACTACCCTCTGGTATCTTCCAGAGAGGAAGGACCAGAACCACTACAATACAGTGCCTCCCATGCTCAACCCCTGCAGGTGGTCCAGGAGGATACCGTGGTCAACAGTATCAAAAGCCGCTAAGAGATCGAGGAGAATTTGAAATAGGAGTGGGAGCGATCCTTGCAGAGGCTGCTTAACTAATTATTCAATCTAGTTCGATTTTCCTTCTCCCGCCCTCCTCATGTCATATCATCCACCAAGGCGACCAAGGCCGTCTCTGTCCCATGTCCAGGCCTGAAGCAGCCCGACTGGCATAGATCTAAATAATCGGCTTCATCCAAGTGTGCCTTCAACTGAGCCACCACCACCCCTCGATCACCTTGCCCAGAAATGGTAAATTGGAGACTGGGCGAAAGTTGTTTAGATCCTGGGGATCCAAGGAGGGCTTCTTTAGAAGTGGTCTTATTACTGCCTCCTTGAGGGCTGATGGCATAACTCCCTCCTCGAGGGAGGCATTCACCACCGCCTTGATCCCCTCACCCAGTCTCTCCCTACAGCTCATGATGAGCCAGGACGGGCAAGGATCAAGCAAGCAGGTGGTTGGCCTTACAGATGAAAGCACCTTGTCCACTTCATCAGAAGGAAGAATCTGGAACCGATCCCACAAAACTGGTCTGCTATTGGCCTCCTCCCGCTCACTCCCTGTGTCCACGACACACGATATCCCACTCCTAATCCGATCAATTTTATTTGTGAAGTGCTTTGCTAAAGCCTCACAGGAGGCTTTAGACTGTTCCATTGGGTCCGGAGCAGCTGGATCGACCAGACTCCGGACCACTTGGAACAGTTTCCTGGGACAGCACTCCGCAGACACAATGGAGGCAGCATAGAAATTCTTTTTTGCTGCCTCCACCGCCACCCGGTAGGTTGAACTGAGTGGGTGTGGTTTGTGATGTCTTAGAGGAGTATGGGGGGAGGAGTATATAAGGAGTGTTTGAGTGATGTCAGAGTTAGTGTGTTAAAGTAGTAGTGTGTTAGAGTGTTGAGAGAGAGTGTTGGGAGTGTTGTGATATGTATCACTTCACCAGCTGCAGCACACTGTTTACACATGGAAGGGAAGAATGGCTGTAAACAGGTTTGTTATGTCTTTCTGGATTCCAGTGTTTTTCGCATGGGAAGCTAGACCGTGAGAGCAATATGAGCTAGTCACATGGTTTGTATGTTCTGATGACGTGCTAACTTGTTTTCTGTCTGAAGCCATCTTAGAGAGAAGCAGGACTGCTTTCTCTCTTCTCTTTTCTTCTTGTTCTTATTGCTGGACTTTGTTACTGCAACAATGTAATGTCTTTGCTGAGGTGGAGTGAAGCTCAACTTACTCCACTGGATGTAATGCTTGCTATGCATTTATACTCTGCACATGGACTGTAACTAGGAAATGTATACTCTGTAGAACTTTACTTGCTCTTGTCAGTGGGGCTCTTGTCAGTGGGCCCCTGTGGTGTTCCAGAGTGTTTCCTGACTCCATGGATTAATCTGCAACGGGGAAGCTGGAAGCAGTCTGATAACAGGGCAGACTGGGCTGGAGAAACTGGCACGCTGCACGCTGCGCGGGGGGAGGTGAGATCTGGAAGATCTGTGTGATGAATTTCAGGCCCCTGCTAGCACACAGAGACAGGATTATAAATCTCCCAACTCGCACACAACTCTGCACACTCTGCTCAAAGATAACACCAACAGGGAGTTGGGGAGTTAGGTTAGTTGGGTTATTCATGTCTGTCAGGAGTTTTGAGAGAAATCAGTGCGTGTATGAGGAGTGAAAGTATTTAGAGTTATAGGGACTTAGGTTAATTACAAAGTGTTTGGTGTAGGCAGGTTTAAAGTTATTTTCTGGAACTAAGATTTTGAGAATTAAAATAAACTTATTTTTATTTTGTTTGCTACCCAAATCCTAAGTGTCAGCTTGGCACTATTAACCTGCATTACTGATACACCTCTACACACACCTTTGTGCCCACAGTATCATAAATTTAAAATAGATCCTTAAGAGACCTATATTAATGTTTTCCCTCATTGGTAGGGGAAAGGTTTCATTTGACCCTCCCCTCAGGTTTTTAAGTGTTGGTGCTTAGCCTGAGAAGGCTTGATGCGCCTGGTCCTAAAGTGTAAGGGGCCATGTTGTCGCAGTCTTCCTTCTCGCTGCCATTGTCACCAGCTGCTATTGCTCCTCCTCTTCTTTCTCATCATTGCTATCCCTTGCTCGCTTGACAGTCAGAGAGCTAGTGATCAAGTAGAGGCAATGGTATCTAATGCTCCTCCTTCTTGCCACCACCATTGACTGGGCCAGAGCAAGAGGCAGGAAAACAAGCAGGTTGCAATGTTGAAGAGGAGGACCAACTCCAGGGGGCTCTTGTCACTGGGCCCCTATCGGGGTATGGGGCATTGGCAGTTGCCCAAGATCTATGTATTTTCGTGCCTATTAAGTACATGAGTAATCGAGGACACATGGTAATACTTTTCTTAAGCATTCACATTGCACTGCTGGCTTGATTTCCAAAGTCAGGGAGCTTTCTTGTGTGGGGAACACTCATAAGTATGACCTCCCTTTCAGTTTGAAATGGAAGCTTGTCACCACACTGTACCAACTCATTCTATGCCATGTTGGCTCTAATGAAGCAACCAAGCCACCTCCTTCCTTCATTTTGCCTTGACCTGGAATGAAAGAAATAGGTGTGGCCCCGCCTGGTGTACCTTTTGCAGAAAAGGATCCTGACTGATATCTGGCCAGAAATATAAAATAAAATATTTTATATATGCCAATAACTCCAAAGATGGAAAGGCTGAGAACACAACATCAAGATGACAGATCAACAGCACCTACGTTACCTTGAAATAATAAGTCTCAGTGTATGATTGAAGTGACCATGAATTGACATCATTAGTACATCACTGACAAGATATCAGTGCTCACATTTCTTTTTTTAAAAAAAATCAAGCATTTGCCTGATTGTGGTGCTAATAATAGTGTGACACAGTAATTTTATTGTCAGGGTTATTCTCGGACTTGGCACTGCCTCTGTCAATCTGTTGATGAATAAAAGTTATGTAAGATATTATTGCAGAACAGTTCAGAAGCAGTTGCATTGAAAAAGGTTGATAGACATGTCATAGCTACAGTGGGCTTGTGTGTGTGTGTGTGTGTGTTTAAAAAGTTCCAGAACACAGTGTTATTTTCTTGAAAAAGACAAGGAGTATCTCTAATCTGCTTTATCAAAAATTTAAAGTATTTATGTGTATTGTTCTTTTATTAGTGAAAGACTAGTGAAATGCCTAACATGATGATGGGCAATCCACAGGAACTTCTGTGGACATCAGTAGAACACCACACAAGCAGAATCTTGCTGGAATCTTAAGGGCAATCATGTAAAAATTGCCTTTTTAAAAGTGTTTTATCTCTGTGTGGGGGGGCACCATTTTTCACCATGATAAATGTGTTTTTTTTAATTTGAGCTGCTGATTGTTTTAAGCAGCAATCCTATGATCCCAACAAGGGCCATAGGATGTAACATAACTCCTTCTCTGTGTCTGTGCATAGAGAGGAAGGTCCACACAGGCAGAGAAGGAGGTCTGCCCTCAGAAGCCTTCTCCAAGCAGTGGTGGGAAGGCCTTCTGCTGTTGCTCCATTGTCAGAACTCCAACAGCAGAGAGGGCAAGAAGGAAGTTTCCCTGGGATGTTCCAGGGTGGATAGGGAAAAGCTTCGGATACACAGGATCCATGGCCCTCCCATTCCTTTGACAAGCCCCTCAAGTTGTAGGGGGGAAACTGGAGCTGGCAAAGCTTACTTCTCCCCCATTGGGAGGAATTGGAAGGATTTTTTTTAAAAAAGAAAAATAAACAACTACCCCTAAAAGGATACACACACACAAGGAAAGACACCACCACACACACCTGGTACCCTGCCAGTGTGATCCTGGCAGAGGATAGGATAGGAACGGGTGGTTCAACCACCACCAGGGCAGGCTAGTGACTCCTATTTCGGTGGGGCTCCTTTTCCATTACAGGTTTTGCAGGCTTTATTTGGAGCTTCCTAGGAGCTATCCATGGTGCCCCATGGTGGTAAACCTATTTTAAGGATGGAGTTCAGCACCATGGATAGATCCTATGAAGCTCCAAATAAAACTGCAAAACCTGTGATGGAAAAGGAGCCCCGCCAAAATAGGAGTCACCAGCCTCCCCTGACAGGGAGGATAGTGAGTCTTATTTGGTAGGGTTCCTAATTCATTGCAGGTTTTACTTGGAGTTTTATAGGATCCATCCATGGTGCTGTACTCCATCCCCCAAATAGGTTCACCACCACGGAGCACCGTGGATTGCTGCTATAAAGCTCAGAATAAAAGCTGCCATGGATTAGGATCCCCACTGAAATAGGAGTCACCTGTCTCTACTGAGGCCACCACCCTGATCTTCACTGGGCCTGGCTGCTATTTACAGTTTTGGAAAGATACATGCAACTGTAAGTCACATTGAATGGATGAAAATCTCAAGGGTCCTCCCCTCAGATTGCTCTGCTCTTTTATTTCCACTAGCATGGAAACTTTATACTGTATTTTTGTTTTCTGTTTTTAAACATTATATTTTTTATTTCGTATTTTGGTTTGGTTTGTGTTCTTAAGCTGCCCAGAGAATAATAATTGATGGACAGTCATATAAATTGATGATGATGATGATGATGATGATGATGATGATGATGATGACGATGGTGGCAGTAACATAAATGGGCAAAAGACACAAATGTACAGAAGGATCTGAAAGTTGCAGCAAACTTTGTCTGCCGGGGAAGACATAATAGAGGTGTCCTAAATCATGCATGGTGTGCAGGAAGTGGGTAGGAAGAAATTTTCCTTCCTCTCCCATAATACTAGCCTCCAGAGTCATCTCATGAAGCTGATTGGTGGGAGATTCAGGACAGAGAAAGGAAAGCACTTCTTTACACAGCAGATAGTCAAACTATGGCATTTGCTACCACAAGATGTAGCGATGGCCACCAATTTGGACAGCTTTAAGAGGGGGTTAGACAAATTCCTGGAGGATAAGGCTATCAATGGCTTCTAGTCCTGATGGCTATATGCTACTTCCCCTATCAGAGGCAGTATGCCTATGTACACCAGTTGATGAGGAATATGACTGGGAGGGTGCTATTACATTCCTGTCCTACTTGTGGGTTTCCCACAGGCTACTGGTTGGCCACCGTGTCAACAGAATCCTGGACTAGATGGGCCTTTGGTCTGATCCATCATGGCTCTTCTTCTTATGAAGTTTTACCTTCAGATAACCACCTCCATATTTAGACTATTTGCTGATTGGACATTCTTCCCCTAGGAGAGACACTGAACACAACTTTCTTGTTGTGTAAACATGCCTTATTTCTCATTTTCATGTTAACATGATTGTTTGTTTCAATGTAAAACAGGCATTGTTCAAACTACTGGGGAACAGGTGTTGTGTTGCAAGTGAATAGGCATCAAACTATTTTTCTCTGACAAAGCCTAAATGAAATAATAATAATAATAATTTAAAAAATGAAATCTCAGTTTCCCCTCACACACCCCATCTGAATTGCTCATTTCCAGTTGCATCTCAAGCATCCAAATGGGACCGGAAAACAGCGTGAGGAATATACTGAATAGTCCCTGATTGCATCAGTGAGCATGGATCTCTCTGAACATTCGGTGAGCTGCAAAAATCTAATGTAGGCTGCATAGAGGAATGCAGGATTGTGTTGATCCTCTTGTGGACGGAAAAGAGGAGGGGATTTTTTTAAAAAATTGCTTTCGACAATTGAAAAATGTTCCATTGGCACCTGAACTGATTGAGAGAGACAGACTCTTTTCTTCCTCTTCCCCCAGTTGTGGCATCACCTGCCGTGCCAGGGGCATATTAAATGTATGATGCTTTTATTGCACTGCCTCAAGCATCAGTACTTTGCAATTTGAGAAGAGAGAGAGAGAGAGAGAGAGAGGGAGAGAGAGGAGAATCATTAAGCAGTAAATCCTCATAAAAAACGGTGGAAAATAATGTAGACTGTAAAGAACTCTCCCTTCATTTAATCTATCATCTAACTAAGTTTTATTGAAATAGGTAGAAAACCTACCACTGAAATTTTGCAAATTTTAGGTTAGTTCTTCTAGGTGTAAAGAGAGGCCCAGGCTGGGGAGCTCTTGCCATCAACTCCTGGGGTGGCCATCACCGGCCTGGGAGGACTGTTGGGGTGGCCCCTCCACCACCTTCGCTGGGGCTGTTTGAGACAGGTGTGCACTGAGGGAAGGCAGGGGAGAAGCCCAGGCTGGGGAGCTCTTGCCATCAGCTCCTGGGGCGACAGTCACCTGAGAGGACTGTTGGGGCAGCCCCTCCCCTGCCTTCGCAGGGGTTATTTGAGACCCGTGTGTACTGAAGGAGGGCAGAAGGGAGACCCAGGCTGGGGAGCTCTTGCCATCAGCTCCTGAAATGACCATCACTGGCCTGAGAAGACCTTTGGGCAGCCCCTCCCCCACCTTCTGAAGGGCTACAGAGGGAGGGCAGAAGAGAAGCCCAGGCCAGGGAGCTTGTACCATCAGTTCCTGAAGAAACCTTCAGTTGGCCTGAGAAAACTGGTATATGTTTGGTTTTGGGAGGGTAATGTTTGTTTGTTTGTTTGTTTGTTTGTTTCAGTATTAAAACATTGTAAACTGCTTTGTGTGCCTTAGCAGAAAGGTGTGGTATAGAAATGTATTAAGTAAATAAATAAATAAATAATAAAGGGGTCAGGTGATGAAAATCTCCAATAGCCAGTTCAGTGAGCTATTTGTTTTAGGAGACATGCTCTTCCAGATGAGTGCCCCCTCTTGTTGAAGTCATCACAAGAAGCGCTGCTCGAGATCCTTCTTCCACAGGACGTTACACTGGTAAACATTCAAAATCACCATGGGGCAGGGGCAGGGATGTTGAAGAGTCCTTGGTCTCAAGTCACAAGTCGAGTCACGAGTCTTTAGACCCGAGTCTCGAGTCCGAGTCCGAGTCCTTGGTCCAAAATGGTGACTCACAAGTCACGAGTCACTCCCAAAGCTGACTCCACGTGTCCCTATTAAAATCAATGGGTTTTTTCCCCAACAAAATAAGGCTACTTCAGATGTGTGGTTTAAATAAATTCTAGGCACAAGTGTGCCTTTTTATTTCAAAACTCTGCAACTGATTTTGGCAAGAACAGACCAGGCAGAAAAACCCAAAATAACCAGGCAGGCAGAGGAGGCAGGGAACCCCAAAGCAGGCAGGCAGAGGCCTTTGTCTTGGACAATTCAACTGTTGAACTGGTCAAGAAGAGACCAGGTAGGCAGAGGAGGCTGGGAACCCCAGACAGGCAGGCAGAGGCAGCCAAACCCAAAATGTCTGAAAGGTTGCATTTTAGGAAAATGATTTTAAAAAATAAACTTGCTGTACTTCCTAAAACTTATCCATGTTGCATTTGAGGAACACGATTTTTTCTAAATGTTTGGGCCCCATTCTGGAACGGTGAGGTCTCATCACAATTCCACCCTCAGTGAACACCCGCTCCACTGGTGATGAACTTGCTGGAACCAGAAACACACTCAGAGCAGCCACACAGAGTAATCTCAGGTCCTTCTTCTGCCTCTCCCAAGTACACAACACATCAATCAAAATAAATCTTGACACACTGTTGGGGCTGCACTCCTGGTAGCCGTCCATAGTGGCCGAGCAGCGGCACACCTCGCTTCCATGCGCTCTTCGCCGGCAATCACGCTCCTCTCCACTCCTTCTGGCACAGCCCAGGGATGTTGAAGAGTCCTTGGTCTCGAGTCCCGAGTCGAGTCTCGAGTCCCATTAAAAATATTGGGAATCGAGTCCGAGTCGAGTCAGAGGGGGGACTCAGTCCGACTCAGGAGTCGAGTCCTCGAGTCCGAGTCCCCATCCCTGGGAAGGGGATGGGGACACAAGGGAGCAGAGACTCCCAGTGAAGATAGGAAAGATGCAGCAGGCATCTTCATCTGAGAAGTGACTCGGTCTGTCAGTATTTTTTTTTATTTATTTTTTTGCCAACTGGGATTGAACTACAAACCCCATGATCATTGGTTGAAAAAGATGCTGCCAGCCAGCATCATCATCTATAGCCAGTGAGGGGTCTTCCAGAAGTGTTACAGAGCTTTTAAGGCTATAAAACAATGAGTCTGTGTGAATGTGAGCAAAATAATATGTTTGAAAATTACTGTTTGTACAACCACATTAATACAAACTCTGGAAGGCAGTGGGGTCACAACTACTCATACACGCATGAGAATAACTATATATTTATTTACCTTTTTTAGAGAAAGGTGTCTAATCAATTTTAACAACAACAACAACAACAACAATTAACGTATCCTTAAGACTACAAACCCCCATGATTACCGGTAATTGCAACTGCGAGCAAAAATACATGCACAAAAAGCTCTGAGGAACTGAAATAAATCACTGGAGGAATGGAGACGCAGTTGCAATAGGGCAACATTCTAAATGGCTGTTGGATGTAAATCTGTGGATTGGAGCTAGGAAAGGCAGAACTGGAAATGATGATGAAATTCCTTCTGTGGGGTCCTGCATGTGCCTAACATAGGCACATCCTGAAAGTTAAGTGTGCATGATGGCAGCCATTACATCATTTGCAGCCTGAATATTGCTAAGCCACTAAGTTTGGAGGCTTAGTAGGAGCATCGAGGGCACAACCCATAGCATTGCGCCCTCGATGCTCGTAAGCCACTAAGTTTGGAGACTTAGGAGCATCCTATGCAGAGTGGGAGGAGCAGTGCCAGTGGAGGTGATCTTTGCCTCCCCGTCCTCGTGCCCTGCATTTTCACTAAATTGACTTTTTTTTACCCATCTAGCAAAAGTGTTTTGGAGGGGGAGGGAAGGAGGCTGGAGAGGCCTCAGCATAGCTCATATCCTGGCCCCTCCAGCCTCCTCGCCTCTGCAAAACACCCCCTTTTAGCCCTCTCTGAGGTTGCATTCCTGACCTCTGAGAGGCAGCCGGCACGGTTCTTTCCATGCCAGCTGTGAGGGGGAGAGTGGGGTCGGAGCTCCAGTTCCCAGCTCCAAGGTAGGAGCACTGTCTCCAACCTCAGAGCTGGGGATCCGAAATATCCTATGGCCCCTCAGATGCTGTTTAGGGCCCATAGGATTGCTCCCTAAGGTTTTCTTTCCTTTTCCTGAAAGATACAGAGGCAAACTGTACCTTCTAAGGAGAACATTTGGTGAAATATAAGGAAAATGCTGCTGCCTTTGATGTTAGCATAGCAGTAAAATTCCTCAGGTTCGTTCAGCCTCTGAAGAATATGTTCCAGCTCAGGTAGTCTTTTAACATTCAGCCTTTGAACAGAAAAGGAAAAAAAATGCAGGTTACAGACTTACAAAAATATGCCTGCAACACAGATAAATTTATCTCTCATTAAACCGAATCTATCAATGCAAAGGAGCAAGGTTTATCAGAGATACTATTTTCTGGGGTTCAAATGTATCCTGCTCACAGGTAAAATATATTACCCATATCCAAAAAGCACAGGATAATATGTCCTTTGTTTTTTTTTACTATTCCTCTCTCTCCTCCCAATTACGTCCCTTCCAACATTTGATAGATGAAAACAAGTTTCATATCAAGGATCACTTTGTGATTCCAAGTCTTACACACTGGTGAAGGCTTTTCAGTGCCTGGCTGGATGCTACAATAATTTATTTGCAATAGTCTGTCCTCTACTGATTTATTGGACAAGAAAAGGGGGATACTTTTGGTTAAAGATAGACAAGAAAAACGTACATGTTCTCCAGAGGGCAGAACTAGAACCAACAGGGGGAAATTGCAGGAAAGCAGACTTCAGCTAAACATTAGGAGAATCTTCCTCTAACACAGTGTTCTTCGCTGCAAGGCCTGAGGACCACTGGCGACTCCTGATCTCCTTAAAGGCGGCTTTCCTTCTCTCTCTCTCTCATTCATTCACTTTTTTTCCCCCAAATGTATGCATCACTTGTGCATATTTTTTAAATGTACGCATTTTTCTACCATTGACTAAAACATATTTGTTTGTATTTTTCAAAAGTACAGTACACATTTTTTCATGCACATTTTTCCAATGTACCCATGCTCTCAAGCTCACCTTTTTTGGTCCACAAATCACATTGAAAGCTTGGAAATTTACAGACCAGTGGCTGCTGGTCAGTGTCGACAATGCTGGCCTAGATGGACCAATGGTCTGACACAGTTTAAGGCAGCTTCCTAACAGCCCCTGGGAGCCTATGCTATCTATGCCAGCGGAAAGCGCTACTGGCATAGATAGTACCACTACCACCAGTGTTGTTTCCATGTATGCCTATGTACTCCAGTTGCTGGGGAACATGGGTGGGAGAGTGCTGCTGCACTCATGTCCTGCTTGTGGGATCCTGTGAGCAGCTGGCTGGCCACTGTGTAAACAGAATGCTGGACTAGATGGACACTTGGTCTGATCCAGCAGGGCTCTTCTTAGGTTCTTATGTTCCATGGTGTAAAAGATAAAAAAGGGACATGTTGGGGACAGAACGGGGTTGGGGTTGGGGGTGGGGTGGATCTCTTAAAACCTCTTTTTTTCTACCACACAACCCTAGAAAGGATGGAAAAGTACACAAGGCAGTGAGCCAGCACTGTTATTTTCCTTCCCTTTAGTGTCAATGGGAGGGGAAATTTAAAAGGAGACTGAACAGGGAATGAAAAATCTACTCTAAAATCTACCCACCCCACACCTTCTGCCCTGGCTGCCATGAGGCTTAGGAAGTGGTGGTTCCTTTGCCAAGGAGTCTCCCCCTCCTTGTCCTTACCACCTTAGGATTGCTTTGTAAGTTACAGTAGGATATAGGGACTGGTTTCACACAACACGATATGCTATGGTGGCTTATAAGCCATGTTTGTTTCAGAGTGGCTTGTTGTGTTGTCTGAACCTGACCAGAGTGGCTTGTGCATGGTTAACAAACCACGACGCTGCTGGGTTCTGACAACATGACAAGCCACTCTGAAACAAACATGGCTTATAAACCACCATGGTTTATTGTGTTATGTGAACCCAGTCAGGAATTAGGAGTTTGAGCTTCACGGTTGCTACCAAACTTCACCTAAATTGAAATTTGTAGTGAATTTAGAGGGCTTTTAAAAGTACCTGTTCAGAATTCAGCACATGAATTTACCCATGAAAAGCTCCATATTCCATTAGCAATCTTCTGAGCCATGGGTCCTCCTGGGAGTTTTGTTTCTGCAGTAAATATTTCCATCTGATGCATACAAAGCACATTTTACAAGAGCTATTTCATCCTATTTAGCACATTGAGCATTAAGTAATGCATGTTTCTGAAAACCTGTTAGCATATTAATTACAATGTGCAGTGGCAGTTTGAACTGGTAACTGATATGATTGCTCGAATGAATAAAGGTATCCAAGAAGAGTTATGATTTAGTCACCTAGATCTGAAGACCAGGAGTTTTGTTGTTCAGGATACTATCTTGCATTGGGATTATATAGAAAGAGCAAAAAAAAAAAGTCTCCAAATATTTTCATTCACCAAAATTCCCCGAACTTGTGTGTCCAGTGATCCAGTTTACACATGCACACAAATACTCAGCTGCAGAAAATCTGCTCTGCTTGCAACACAAACTTTTAGCTATGCAGTTTCAGAAGCTGGTGTGTGAACAGTGGTTCTTTGCAATGCAATAGAAAACTATCAAAATAGTCTGCAATGCTGACTACTTCCAGGAAGACTTAAGTGCTGTTAATCTGCACACAGCAGCACCCTTCACATATAGCTTCAGCCTGTGGTATGATCCCACAGGGTTACAAATGGGAATGATGCAACTGCATGGGCAATGCCAATCGCATGGGAAACACCCACATAATCATTTCCTTCCACATGGTTGGGTCATCAGATGCAGGCCACAGTCAGATGCCCGGCTAGTGCTTTGGATAAACCTCTGAATGAGAAAATAAGAAGGGCCATGCTTGATCAGACCAAGCGTGCATCTAGTCCAGCATTCTGTTCATACAGTGGCCAATCAGCTGCTGGTGGGAAACCCCCAAGTTAGGGCATGACCGTGGTTGTGTTCCCCAGCAACTGGTGTACATAGGGATACTGCCTCTGATACTGGAAGGAGCATAGAGGCATCAGGACTAGTAGCCATTGATAGCCATATCTTCCATGAATTTGCCTAATCCCCCTTTAAGATTGTCCAAGTTGGTGGCCATCACTACATCTTGTGGTAGAGGATTTCATAGTTTAACTATGCACTGTGTGAAGAAGTACTTCCTTTAAAAAAAAATCTAAGTGTTTTTGCACCATAGATTTGTAAAAGGACAGTGTGATATTGGCAGTTTTATGTTCAGCTCCTTTCCTAATTATACTTAACATGGAATTTACCCTTTTTTTCCCCAGCAGCTGCACAATGCGTCAACATTTTTTTAATCAAGCTGTCCACCACTACCCCAAGATATCTTTCTTGGTCACTCAACACTAGCTCAGATCCCATCAGCATATATGTAAAGCCTGTTCAGCCATAACAAGCAAAGAGGGCAGAGAGAGATGGAAGAATGAGGAGATATGCTGGCAGCTCCCTGTGCAACATCCTGAGAGCTCCTACTTTGTGTACAAGTACTCCCTTCATCAAGTACTGATGCAATGTTCCCCTGAGCACTGGTACAATTTTCTGCAGGCAAGCACTGGACTAAAAGCTTGTTCAGAGATGTTCGAGAGGAAAGTACTCTTGCTAATACCACAATCCAAGTGAAGGGGGAAATTGCAGGCAGTTTAAGAAGCTAGTGGGGATAGGATGCCACTTTAGCTATTGCAACACAACAGCTTGGTTCATTCTTCAGTTTCATTCATTCATTTTTATCCCATTTCCAACTCACAAAAAATGGACTCCCAAGGCATTTAGGGTTGCCAATATAATAAAAGTTACAATTAAAATAAACATTAAAATTATTTAGGGCGCATTCCTATGTCCCTCCGACCTTGTCTTGGGGGGGGGGATATGATCAGGGCTGGTATGCGCTGTGACCTTGGAAATCCCTTCCGAGGTGGCAGCTTCGTGGACCCCCCACCTCATAGCCGGCACAGTTCTTTCCATGCTGGCAGGAAAACAAGCATGGAAGACCATGTTTGGTCAGGTTCCCCCATGGGGGGGGACGTTCCTGGGGGCAGGGAGGGGAGGAGCGAGGTTCCACCAGATTCCAAGGAATGCAGGTGGCGCCTCAGCCTCTCCTCCTCACAAGGAGAGGAAAAACATCTAGATGGCTGAAATCGGCCCTTTAGATGTTTTTGAGGGCAAGGGGAGAGTGACGGATATCCTATCCACTGCGCTCCTCCTGCCCTCAGTAGGATGCCCAGAATCCTTCAAGTTTGGAGGGCTACGGGCAGCCTCATAGGAATGTGCTGCCCAAATATGAAAAAGAATGCAAAAGCAGCATCAGCATGAATAGTCAATTGCATTTATCCCTTTTTGTTCCTCACGTCTTCAGTGTATACGGAGAACTTTACAAAATAAATGAAATCCTTATTGTAAGCGGCATAGAAGTGGGCTGCCAGGCTAGTGTGGAAGGAATCTGGAACACAGAACACATAAAAGACGATGAGTAAACAGGGGAAGCACTCTGTAATGGAGGGTATCGTTTATAGTCTTGAGCCTATGCCTGTTTACTCAGATGTAGGTTCCATTAAGGTCAATGGGATTTACTTGCAAGTAGGTGTGCATGGGACTGTGACCATACAGGAATTTTTAACTTGACGGAAGGTGTCAATCTTTTTAGTGGAACGGGCTGTGCTTCAAGTTGCACCGTATTTGCCATCTATAAAGCAATGATTGCTCGCTACTTCAAAAAGGACTGCTTACAAGTCTTAATTAATTAATGTTTGCGTAATTCTTTGAAATGAAGTGAAGGGCTGTATAAATGCTAAAGGTTGTTATTACTTTCCCAGTATATTGGATACTGTATGATCTCTCCCTGCTGTTAATAATTGGCACCCATACACTCTTGTAGGTTTCCCAACTCACTCACAGTTATTACCGGGGATTTGAATGATGGAAGTGAATATGAAACAAAGCCTAACAAAAAGATAATCCCCTGTCCTCCTACTCCTAAAAATATCTACTTTTTCAAATAATCCTAACCATAGTGACAGTCTGACACAGACAGAGGGGGAAATATCCCCCTCTCTACACCAGTGACAGAAGAAATGATAAGCTATGCTATGGTTCTGCAAAGTTTCATGGAATTTTCCTTTCCCCATATCTGGTCTCGATTCTCATCTCCTCCTCTGTGTATGTCGCCCTATTATCCTGTGTTATATCGCACAGAAGGCTTCGTCTTTGAGAGCTGCAGACAGAATAAGACAGATGTACCAAATGCAAAGATATGGAGGGACTGGTTTCCATAGTGACTGTAACCCTGTAAAGCCACAAAGGATCTGGTTCCTCGGCCTGGTTATATTTAAGCAGTAAGTAAGCATTAGACACACGGGGATGAATGCCTACTAAAATGCCTATTACCTTCAAGCCTCACAGTGCTTTCCACTGACTTACCATTTAGGTGGTAAAAATTAGTGCTGAGCTGAAACAGGTTGCATTTTTCATACACATTTCTGGCCGCATGAAATTATATCCCGCTTTGGAGTTTTTCATATCCATTGTGAAAGGGAGCAAGTGGAAAGGGGGGGAAATATGTGAATATGTAATTGAGGCAGCTAGACTGGTTGGTTAATGACAATATTTACACTGAAAATCAAACCTCACAAAATGTTGGTACAGCAACAATTGCACCCATTAAATTTTCATGTAGTTTGTTCTTGACAGAACACAGAAAAGTCATAAGCTAACTAGCAAAATTAATTAAGTAAATCAGGGCATGCAATAGCCTGCCTTTGCATCATCTGTCATTTTAGAGTTGAAGTTCTCACACTGATTAATTTTAAATAGCTACAAACAGCAAGCTACATGCATGTGTTGCTTGCATAGGAATGATTCACACAATCCTTTGGATGCAGTGGCACAGAGGGTATGGCTTTTGCAATATTCTTTGAATTGGAAATCCCCAATGGAGGCATACTGAAAGTTAGAAATGTCTACTTGGAGAACTGTGCCTGTTAGAAGGTTTCTTCTTGACAAAGTATTATTTATTTATTTATTATATTTATACCCCGCCTTTTTTCCTGCAAGGAACCCAAGGCGGCTTACGTATTCCTCCTCCTCCTCTCCACTATCCTTGCTAAAATTCAGTAATGATAGTTATCAACAAAGCAGTTTATTCACTGGCCCAGTGCATGGTCTGATACTGAAGACACATGACACAGTTGTTTCTGCTGAAACTAAAACAGTAATGTGCATGACTCAGCAAAACACAAGCTTGTTGAAGTTCTCAGAATTCCACCTTGAAGATGCTTTTGTGTCCATATCAGATTGCAAGCTTTATTTTTTTCTTTTTGCAAAATGTCTGTGCATATTTTGTGCTTATCTTTCCAAATGTGCACATCAATTGTGTGCATTTTTAAATGTACATATTTTTTCCCAATGAATTAAAGCAAGCTTGTGCACACACTTTTCAGAAGTATGAATTCTTCATGCACAGTTTTCAAATGGACGCCTTTTTCAAATGCATTGATTTTGTTCTGCAAATCACATTGTAAGCTTGGAAATGTATGGACTTTGACTGCCGATTCAGTTCTGGGAGGTGTGAACTGGGTAAATTATGGTAAAAATCAAACAGAAACAAATCTATATATATAAAAGAAGGTGTCCTGACTGACTGACTGACTGACTGACTCATCAACGCCCAGCTCAGACCGTTTAATCTAGGAATGTGAAATTTTGAAGGAACATTGTTTTTATGACGTAGACACCCACTAAGGAAGGATTTTTGGAAAATCCGTCCCTAAGGGGGTGAAAGGGGGGGAATCACCCCACTCTCATATCTCCTATGGGCAAAACAACAGCCTCACCTCATAATTGCTGCAGGAGCCAATAGGAGCAGTTATGCAAATAGCCCTATATGACACTTAGAATATTTGTATGAATTCCTGCAGGGGCCAATAGGAGTGGGTATGCAAATCTCCCCTAGGCCTTTTAGAATGTTCTCTAAGGGGGTGAAAAGGGAGGGAAACTTTTTAAATGACTGACTGAATGACGTTTGTGTGGGGGGCATTGTCGCATAGGCTCCATCACGTTTTGACGGATCTACCCCAAACTTGGCATGGTCACTCTTCATCTCGTAGGGATGTAACTGTTCGCCCTGCGTGGGCGTAGCAGGCTGAAATCAGCCCCGCTCACGTCCGTGCGGGGCTCTTGCAGGCCTACGGGCCTACCTTTTGCAGCGGCGGCTCACCGCTCCGTGGCGAGCCGCCCGCACCAGTCCCATGGCATCACATCCGGCCCCGGAAGTGACGCGATGGGACCGTGCACAGGCGTGCTGGACCCCCGCGCACTGTATTGTGCCTGCGCAGGGGCCCCGTCGCATCACTTCCAGGGCTGGATGTGACGCGACGGGACCAGCGCCGGCGGCTCAAGTGGCGTGGAGAACTGCTCCACGCCACTCAGAAGATCGAGGCGGGGGGGACTGCCCCCATGGAGAGGCAAGCCATGGAGAGCCGTGGGCTCCCCCAAGGTTCGTGTTTCACCCCTATAATCACGCGAGCGAAGCCACGGGCAACAGCTAGTTCCTTATATATCTCTAAAGCTCTTGGGATGGGAGATCACTTTGCATTACTATTAGGTAGGTACCATTGATCTACTTGATACTTTGCAGAATAACACAAGGAAAAGAGAGTTTCCTTCCTCAAAGGGCTAGCAAATTATGGGGAGATATTGGAGGGAGAGGAGGTTAGGGTAAGAAAAATGGGAAGGGTAAGGAGGAAAAATATGCATGAATGTCATTATAAGTATTTAGCCTAAAGATGAAGCTAGACATATATTCTATGGGGAGCTTCCAGCCTGTGGGCCAATGTGGTTCACTAGACTGGCCCATCTGGCCCTGTGTAGCTTCAGCCAAAGACCTCCTCCCCAGGTCCTGCCTACTCCTAAGGGCTAGTAGGGAGAGGAATCTCCCATTTTTATTTTTATTTTTTGATCAGTGAGCAGAGATAACAGTGTTGATTCCCATATGCGATGCTCCACTCCCAGTTGAGAGGGTGAGCAGCAAGTACTTCACCCACCCAATGCCCTCACAAATGGGGGAAGGTGTGGGGAAGGTGAAGTCACCCTGACTGAGACTCCAGTTGGAGAGGCCTTCCTGGGCAGCTTTGCTATACATAGGGTTTCTCCACTCCCTCCAGCCCAAGTCTCTCGAGCCATTCCTGCTTGCTCTGTTGTTTTATTGTAACTTATATAAACAATAAAGGTAAAGCTACATCTCCCATACAGTATTCAGCATGCTTGGCACCAGAGGTCAAAAACTCCCATGCTGCCTTCCCTGACTTCTGTTTATTTATTTTATGTATTTATTTATTTATTTATTTATTGTATTTCTATACCAGCTTTCTGAAACCAACCAAGGTGGTTTATAAAAAGGAATAAAACAGAAAATAAAGCAGTAATCAAATAAAAACATAGCAAAACACTAAAAGCAACCTTAGAAACCATAATAACAATGGGAAAAGCCAAGCTTTTGGCTGCAATGCCAAATAGTAGTTTGGTCCCAGGTTATGGTCTGAAGGCACATGAGGCAGCCACCTTGCTGAAGCTAAGTAGCTCTGGGTCTGGTCAGTGCCTGGATGGGAGACCACCTAGGAATCCCATGTAGCCACCTTGAGTTCCACGATGGAAGAAACGTGGGGTATAAATGTAAGAAATAAATAATAAATAGTCCATCAACACAGCCTTCTGGATATGACCTGGCAGGAAGGACTAGAACCACTGCAATACAGTGACCCCAATTCCCAGCTCCGCTAGGTGGTCCAGAAAGATACCATGATGGTCTATGGTACTGAACATCAGCAAGATGTCCAAGAGAATTATTTTAATAGGGCCACGCTTCCCCCATTCTGTACCCAGCATAGCTGCCAAGTTTCTCTGAGGTCCACCTTGAAGCGTGAACCACCTTACTCCCGTTTCCGATTAGGATGTTTTTCTTTTATTCATATGGGAAAGTGCACATTTTGGTACACATTTTTTAAAAAAGTGTACACTGAAGTGCATACTTCCCGTCATTGACTAAAGCATGGAATTGAATTTTTTGTTAATTTCACATTTTTGAAGTGCACATTTTCCTAAAGTGTGCGTTTTGCAAATACGATTGCAAGCTCGGGAATGTGCAATCTTCCCCCCCCCCAAAATGCACGCTCCCATTTCTGTTCTGGGCTGCAAACAGGGCAAATTCTAGTTAAAAATGAATCAGAACAAAGTTCTCATAGATTCCTACTTGGTTGGGACCCAGCTTTGCCTACACCACCAGCCATTATTCAGGGCTAAGGAGTGGCTACATGTGACCTCTCCTGTGTGGAAGTGTGCCCCTGTTGCTGTCTGTTACCCCTTCCCTAAGGCATGGCCTTTTTACTTTGGGGAAGGTGGTGGTGGTGGTGGTGGTGTGTGTGTGTGTGTGTGTATGTGGGACCTGGCAGTGAAAAGAGAAAGCTATGCTAATCAATCAAACTTTTCAAACATTCCTATCCAATACTTGAAAAGTTCAACTTAGTGTATATGTGGGCGGGGTGGGGGAGCCAGAATGGGCTCTCATATCTGTAATCAAAATACAAACACACTCACAAATATAGTTTACCATGTATGGATAGATCTTTAAGAATGATGTTCCTTCCTCACCTAATCTGCAAGTGTTCAACACAATTTGTTCAGGCCTTAATTGTAATCTAGGATGGTTGTCTCACTACCAACAGTAATCATCCCCCAGTCTGGTGCCATGAACATTGAGCCTCAACCTGCAAAGGTTAAATGAACTTGGAACCATCTGTGGGCTTGATGATGTGTTCACTTATTTTATTAAAAAAATCTGATGTTGCAAAAGACCGGGGCCTGTATGTATGTGCAAAGAGAATTCTCACTGTGAATGTCTGCAACTGATGAAAGAGGCTCTTTCCTAAGAAAGCTCTTCCCACAATGTATTTACAGCACCATCTTATCTACTCAGAAGTAAGCCCCATTGATTTCAGTAAGACTTACTCCCAGGTAAATTTGCATAGGATTGGAGCCTTAATCATCTTTAAGGTGCTGCAAGACTCCTTGTTGTTCTTCCTCACCTAGTAATTTTTGAAACTAACAGGTAGATGGCATCACACCACTATTTTTTAACACATTAAAGCCATTTTTAAGGGATTGCTTGATGTTCTTGTCACTGTAGATTGTACTGGTCACATTATCTGAGTGAACAGAAGGACTGGCATAACAGGTGACTGTAATATAAAATCTGACTCACTTTTTTGTTTTAAATGCTGAAGCATAGTTATCTTTATGGAAATGTCTAACACAAAGGATAGATCCCACAAGAGACTGGTGGGTATCAAAATGTCAATTCTGTGATTAACAGTAGAAGGGAGTGAGCAGGAAACACAGCTGCTCAGTGGTCCACCGTATCATGAGCCATTTGGTGGTTTTGTCAGTCACTGTCTTGCTTTATTTAAAGCTAAGAATCAGAAGAATCAAGAACTGAGTAGAAAGGTTCAGCAAAGTTCAGCTTGATCAATTTAAGGTGAAGTCCTATGCAAGTTTAGACAGAAAAAAAAAAAGGCTTACAACTCCCAGCATAGCTGGCTGGGGCATGCTGGGAGTTGTAGGCCTTTTTTTTTCTGTCTAAACATGCATGATAGGGATAGATGCTATCCTCAGGGCCTTAGCACTGCGATGCCTATCAGGGCTGTTGTGCAGCTTTTTGATTTTTCTTTAGGCACCAAACTTCGCCGTATGCATATGGTTTTTCACCTTTGATTTTTTCTTTCCCTATCCTGTTGTATCTCTGTGCTTTTGTCATTAAAGGAGACAGAAGTTTTGTCCACATTGCCCCTCAACAGCATTTGTTGAAGAGTTTCATGGGTGGAGGATATTGTCTCCTCCATTCACGCTGCAAGTAGTCAGTGAATATCCAGTGACAATGTGGCACAGTTTTACTGCTAAAACTAAAATAGGTATGTGCGTGACTCAGCCCCCCCCCCAAAAAAGCTTGTTGAGGTTCTCCAAATTCTACCTTGAAGATGCTTTTGTGTCCATATCAGAATACATACTTCCCCCCCCCCAAAAAAAATTGTGCATATTTTGTTGGGTTGGGGTGTCTTGTGCTGCCTTACTTAGGAGGTGTCTGAGGAGTGTGTGAGTGTCCTGTCTTTCATTGTAAAATCCTCTCCCTTGCATCGTGTAGCCTCCTTGGCTTCCCGAATGTCAATTAAAGCCCAGGGGAAGACGTCATGAGGTAATTCCTCCCGTAGGGCATTTTTCAGATCAGGAAGCATAGGCGGCCTAGGAAGCTGCAGAGCAACGGAGGCGGGATGCGTAATAGAAGAACAAAACACTCGCAGGCACCCCAGCCACCTCGCAATGATTAGGTAAGCTCAGAAATACCACAGAAATGAATTCAAAACACCCTGAGAATGAGGCAGAATAATGCAAGCCTCTTTCATGGGGGAAGAGAACTTTAAGGACATTAAAGGACAGATTTTGGCACAGCACTAGCCCCACCACCTCTTCCCCTGGACCTGAACATAACACTGCCCACCTCACACCTGCATCGTGGACGAAGCAAAATAGGGCCTGGGCTGCCAACACAGTTGATGCTGTTGCCACTTGCAGGGGCAGTGCAAAAAGCGAAACAAAAAACCCTTAGGAAAGAAAGGAAGAAGCTGTGTGGCAACCCCTGCCGACCATGAGCCCTACCTGTGAGAAACTGTTGGAGAATTTCTTCTCCCACTGGAGAAATTCTGAAAAAATTGTCTCCCCGATTTCTATGCCCACAAATAGGGTGGATGATTTTGAGAGGCCATCTGCACACAGCTCTAATCAGCCCTGGATTAACCATTCAGCAATCTAAGCATGTGCTTAGGGAGCACCAAGGGAAGGGGGCACCACAGAGTACCAGAGTGCCACAAATTTTTGCATTTGCATTTTCCCCTTATAACAGTTTTATTAAGGAATGCATAAAACAGTGATGTATAGGGATGTACTGAAAGCTCGATCGGGGTGGAAGTGGGGGTGAACTCGCCCCACTCAACACCCCTGAGTCCCGCGGCACTTACCTTCTCCCTGGCTCGGCACAACTCCCCGGAGAGGAGCCAGGGAGAGGAACTTTTGGGTCCCCGGCGCTGCAGTTTTAGCATAAATACCATAGAGAACCACCTTAAAATGGCTGTTTTAAGGTGGTTCTCTATGGTATTTACGCTAAAATCACAGCGCCGGGGACCCGGAAGTGACGTGATGGGTCCCTGGTGCTGCTTTTTCCATGTAAATATGATAGAAAACCACTTTAAAATGGCCGTGTGGCCATTTTAAGGTGGTTTTCTATTATATTTACATGGAAAAAGCAGCGCCAGGGACCCATCGTGTCACTTCCGGGTCCTGGGAAAATCCGTCTGGAGCCTGAATTGTCGCCACGGGAGGAGCTGAGTGGTGGGGGTGCTTGCCAAGCACAAGGCGAGCTCCCCTTAAGGTACGTGTACATTGCGAATGAAATTTTTTATTTCTTTCTGTTGCCCTAGTTATAAGTAAGTCATTGGCTTATATTGCTTGCTGCTATTTAGTGTTAAATAAATATAACCAAAAAAAAGTTTATATTTAATATAGTTGTGTGTTCTGGCGTGGGGGATGGCCTTGAAGAAAACTGAGTTTTTAATGTCTTATGTCACCTTCAGCACTTATTGAGTCTTAATGTCTCACCAGCTAAGCAATGGAAGGGCCGAGGGGGGCACCATTATTGGGCTGTGCTTAGGGCATCCGCTGGCCTTAATCCGGCCCTGGCTCTATTTCAGGTAGGTAGGTAGATAGACACATAAATATGTTAAAATATTCAGAAGCATGAAATATAAATTGAAGAATGAGTACTGTCCATAACTGGCCAATGTCAGCACTTTGTTCCTGGTTACAGATTGTGGGCAATCTATAGATCCTTGGTAGACTATGTAACATTAACATTAGGGAATTCTAGGTAAAGGAATGGTAATAAGTGACTGCAATATTATTAAAAATAACACTGTAGCAGATTACTTCAATAAATCTAGAAGATCATCAAGATAAATGAACAAATTAATTTTAAAATGCAGAGGATGCATCCCTTGTGATTTCCGTCATTGTGAAAAGAGGTGGTGGTTAAATACTGTGTTAATTATGAAAGGTTAACAGCCCGATACTTCCAAGTAAAAATGTTGAGTAAGTCCCACTGAGTTCAATGGTACTTGCATCCTAATAAGTATGCTTAGGCTAGTGGGCTTTAGAGAGAGAAGAAGAACTTCAGTGGATTTATGGCAAGAGTGGGGACAATTTACCAGTGTTTGGATACGGAATTGTGTGTAATTACAGTGTGATCCAATGTGGCTGTCCGTAACTCTCCAAACTTGGAGGATTATGGGCATCCTATCGAGGGTAGGAGGAGCACGGAGGCAGAGGTTGCCTATGCACTTCTCCAGCCCTGCAAAACACTTAAATGGCCAATTTTTATTTATTTATTTATTTATTTATTATATTTATACCTCGCTTTTTTTCCTGCAAGGAACCCAAGGCGGCTTACATAATCCTCCTCCTCCTCTCCATTTTACCCTCACAACAACCCTGTGAGGTAGGTTAGGCTGAGAGTCAATGACTGGCCCAAAGTCACCCAGTGAGTTTCATGGCAGAGTGGGGACTAGAACCCGGATCTCCCGAGTCCCAGTCCAACACTCTCACCACTACGCCACTGATTTCAGCTGTCTAAGTGTTTTGCCCCTACTTGATAGGATGCCAGGCTGAGGAGCTGCCAGGATATATCGTATCCTGGTGGAGCCTCACTCCTCCCCTCCCCGCACGGCCGCACTCTGGAATGCCCAACCAACGCTGGCTCTGAGGTTGGTCTTCTGACATTGGAGCCGCAGTTGGCATGGAAGGAACTGTGCCGGCTGCGAGGGCAGAGGAGCTGGGTCTCTGTCGGAGCTTGGTCTCTGACCTCTCTTATGGCTGTCCAGGCCGTGTCTAGAGGCCATAGGATTGCATCCTAGTGGAATTATTAATGAAAATCCATTTTATGATTCTGTTTCTTTTCAAAATATATATTTTATAGGTGCTTTATAACTGTTACAGAACTCAAAAATTATAAAAACAAAACAAAACAAAGGAGAGAACATTCTGTGCAAATAATCCATTACATTACATGGATTATTTCTGTCACAATCTCGGTGGGCCTTTTTTTTAAATCCTAAAACAGCATCTGAGGCTACAGAGGTCTAGGAATGCAAGGTTCACCATTCACCTAAGAGGTAAAGAGTCATCACATTGTATTGCTATTATTTATTATTTATAATATTGTTATACCATCTAAAGGGCAACACCATCTTTTATTTATTGAAGTGGTATTGTTCTTCTAGGGTGGAGTTACATGCTGCATGCCATATGTTGCAAATTACATGTTGCAAGAAACACGGGGCTACCGCCACCACAAATGGCAGTCCCATTTCAAGTTCTCCTCTCCCCTTGTATAAGGCATAATACAACTAACCCTGTGGATCCTCCTGACATCATTACACTGTGCATTTCCCCAGCCCTACCAGTGGCAGCCAATAGTGTGCACAGGTGTATGTGGAAACACACCAAATAATGGTGTCAGCCAGGTAAGTGAAGTTGCACTATACATTAATGGGGAGGGGCGCAGCACTGCTATATTCAGCGGAGGCTTCATGTTTCTTATAACATTGCTCTGGATTTAAATGGGTATGTATAGAGTCTCTTGTGCAATTACTGGGGAGAACTATTCAAATTCAGGGCTAGTTTGGAGGTTCTATAGGAGCAATCAAAGAAGAAATGTGAGTGACTTGTTGTGCTCTCCCTCCCCGGACTTCCAGGTCCTGTGTGAAGGCACAAGATGTGTTCTATCCCAACTGTTGGAGAGTGGGGAATCTTCCAGTGGGTGATATCAAAAGAATATTTTATTTACGGTCTACCGACCACACCAGTACGTAAAACAATACAAACAAGATACACCAGCTCTTAATTATACACTCAAATAAAAACTTAGAAAATAAAAACAGAATCAGACAAGCATAGAAGGTCTAGTCACAATAGCAATATTCAAAAATTTTGCAACTTTCTTGGTAATTGAGCTATTTGAGCCGTCAAGCAGAGTGGACAAAAGAAACTCTGAGGATCATCCAGGGAAAGTCTGGGTGATTGGATGTATTATGTTTTCTCTAGCCCCTTGATAAAAGCTGCAGTTAAAAAGGACATGTGCAACAGTTTCCACCTCCTCATTATTGCAGGGGCAACACCTGTTTTCCATTGGGATTTTATTGAATCTACCATCCAAAAGTTTGGAGGGTGGAACATTAAATCGAGCCAAGGAAAACACTCTCCTATATTTTGGAATAGATAACCTATCTAAGTATAGCATCCCATTTGTAGAGTAAAGGTCTGACAGACCCATCGGGCGATATATACATGTGTCTTCCATAATCCATCTGAGACTCAGAAGTGGCTGTGGGTAGGGCGAAGAAACATGCCACCACCACATCTATTGAAATATACCAGGAGTGAGTTTAGAGGGCAGATTTCCACTTGGCTGATTTAGCGCTTTGCTAAGCAAGAAGACAGGAGAAAGGAACATGGAGCTATGAGAAAACACAGAGGTCTTCTAGCCGCATGGTGAGCCATGTGGGCTGGCAACGAGCAGCAGGGATGTCAGGATAGTTCACAAGTGGCTGGCACAAGGATAGCCCAAGATATTTTACGGCCTGAAGCAAATGACAATTTTATTTATTTATGTATTATATTTATACCCCGCCTTTTTTCCTGCAAGGAACCCAAGGCGGCTTACATAATCCTCCCCCTCCTTTTCATTTTATCCTCACAACAACCCTGTGAGGTAGGTTAGGCTGAGAGTCAGTGACTGGCCCAAAGTCACCCCGTGAGTTTCATGGTTGAGCGGGGACTAGAACCCGGATCTCCTGAGTCCCTGTCCAACACTCTCACCACGAGATGGCGCCCCCTCCATACCACTTAACAGATAACTGACTGGACTGGCAGTTTTGAATCTTACTTCAACACTGGGGGTGACCTCCACTGCAACTTAGGACAGCGTGCTGGCTTAGGGGATGCAGGGCAGGCCGTGTGGTGCACGTTAGGAGGTGCAGGGCAGGACACATGTCCTCTAACATCTCAGCGTTGCTCTTTGCCCCTCAGTGCCCGCTGCCTGAGGCTGCTGCCTCACTCTGCTTAATGGCAAGGCCAGCCCTGGCCATTTCTTGGAGTCACTTGGGTGCTGAAAATGCTTTGGAAGTTCCCAATTAATGAAAGGAAAACAAGGCTGACAAAAGATTCAGTCAGATAAAGTGAATTAGGTGGCCTGAACTGAATATCGGAGATGATAAGCAGGGAAAGAGAGAACTCTTGAAGAATCAAGTTATAATGACATAAGTTAATTAAAAGAGTTCATTGTAAGGTGAAGAGATACTTAACAGGGATCAACAGAGGTGGCGACCTTTAGTATTAGCTATTATATGTGAATGTGACAAAATGGAGTCGAGTGTTAGCGGTGAATTGCTAAATAGCAAGGCATCTGCTCGCTTGTGTTTCAGTTAGAACAGAAAAAGTTCAACAGACGCTTCATATTAGTTCAGGTGCTGTCTTCATTTCTTGTTGAATGGCTTTGCCTGAGCCACCACATCTAGTCTAGAACTTCTACCAACATGTTGACTAAGGAGAATTTTTTTCTAGTTTGCATTTTCAAACCAACACACGAGCCAAAACTCAGTTATCTTTTGAAATTTGCACTTCTCCAAATTTTCCGACGGAGTTCTCTCTCCACTCAAAAAATGCGTACAAAAAACGTGTATATCAAGGGAAATAATGTCCCAAAATGCATTAGATTAGGAATTGCTTTCAAAAATGTGTGTATTAGGCGACAATGCATACAAACACACATGTATTAGGAGAAATGCGCCTGAAAATGCACATGAATTTTCATGCAAACTTTATAAAGAAATTCTCAATGTTCATGTGGAGAGAAAGCCAGACCAGGCACACACACACACACCCAGGGCTGGCGCTACCGCTAGGCCAACTAGGCTGTTGCCTAGGGCGCGTAGCGGAAGAGGGCGCAGAAACGCTGTGCTCCTCTTCGCTGCCAGCGCGCTCCTGCCCTGCCCTGCCCTGCCCGCCCGCCTCACCGAGAAAGCCAGGTCAGTGCGGGGGATTGCGCCCGGAGTAGTGGTGGGGCCGAGCCTGGGTGCCTCCCCCCCCACCTTGCCTCGCCTCTGCGCCACCTCCCCCCCGCGCCGCTTCCCCCCCACCTCGCCTCGCTTCGCCTCACCTCCGCGCCACCTCCCCCCCGACACCTACCTTCTCCGCGCTGTTTCCGGAGCCCCGCCCGCACTCTGTTTTGGCGGGAGGAACCAGGGCAACAGGGCTTAAACAGCCCTGTTGCTCTGGTTTCCCCCGGCCAAAAACAGAGCGCGGGAGTCCCTTTTCGGAGGAGGCATGGGAAGGTAGGTGGGGGCGGCAGTGGCAGTGGCAGCGGCAGCGTGCGGGGGGGGTCCGGTGGCGGCGGCGGCGGCGGCGGGAGGTTGCAGAGCAGGGCTGCTTTCCAGAGCCCCCCCATGGCACAAGAGGGGGGGTGCTAAATATAATTTAGCCTAGGGCGCCAAACTGCCCTGCACCGGTCCTGCACACACTGCCACCTATGTGACCTCTGCCTAGGGCAGAGACAGCTTGGTTCCGAGCAGCCATTTGCATCAGCCTGAATTTGCATTCACCTCAATGGAGCACATCTACATACCCCCCAAATGGGGCACATCTACATACCTCCCATGGGACACATCTACATACCTCCCAGTAGCTTCCCCCGGCAGTCTCAAAGAGCTGCCAAGTACCCTCAAGCACCCAGGGGCACCAGGAACCTGGCAGGAGTGAGGGGAGGAGGTAAAAGAGTGGCACCAAGCCCCGGTAGGGTTGTTGAATGTCGGGTGCAGGGCTGCAGGGACCGTCCGTGACTTTGGTCTGGACCACGGAATTCAACCCCGGGCAAAGCGCCCGGTAATGGCTGTAAGTCTGAACGACTCACAGTGAACAGATTTCTAGGAACTCAGGTCGTTTAAGGCCAGTACTGCCTATTGCCTGTCTGCAGAACTCCACTCTAGCTCCTTGTGGATTGGAATTGCACGCCCCATTAACTTTTATGGACTCCCTATGTTTATGGAAGAGTTCTTATCTGTTTGTTTTTATTTGCTCCATTAAACTTACTATAAACAATTCCTTTGCCTAGTCAATTCCAACTCTCATTCAGCACCTATTGAAAGCAGTTGCCTTTTATTCAACCGGGGACCACTTAAAGGGAGTTTTCTCAGCTCTGGTTAACCCGTTAACTCCTGAACTCACACAAAGGACCGGCGGCGGTCCTTCACAGTTCAGGACAAACCAAACTTAATACTGGAAAAATGATAAATTGAGAGAAACCAAAACTGACAGATTCATCCATCCCTAAAAGTGAAATGTGAAGAAAATGTCTGCAGAATTTCAAGGAAAGCTGAAAGAGTCTCAATAAAACTGGCAACATTTCATTGAAGGAGGGTGTTAAGGCATTTCTACACAGCCCTAGTTTATCACAGCAACTGAGCTAAAATGGGGGACTGATTTTTGCAAATATTTTCCTGCCTGTGAAAAGTGCCTGACTTTGGGGTGGTTTGACCACAGAGGGTGCAAAAGTGTTTGGGGGCTTTTTGAAAGAGAGAAGAAGGGGTGAGAAAAAGGAATCAGTGATTTGGGGTGGATGGGAAGGGGTGGAAACATGTTCATGGGAGAAAGCAAATGCATGGGATCAGTGCCAGGTCAACTTGGCCAACACTCCCTGTCTTGCCATGAGGTGTTGCCAGTGGCAGTAAATGAAACAGCCAACATAGTACAATAAGGCAAGAAAAGTAGGCCCAGTTGCTTGGGAAATAGTCCAATATGTTCCCTCTTCCCTCCATTCAGACTGAGGGCAATGCAAGGGCTTCATTTTCCCTCTGTGACATCACCACATAGCCAAATCTGACCGATTACATGGTGCTGTGGCATTCCAAATTTCACAATGTGATCCCTGATTGTCTGGGATTATTCTGTGTGGAAGAAGCCCCATGCTAAAGAAAATTGTGGCACTAAAGAATCAAGGGGAGGGGACTGACTGGAAACAGCCATGAAAAATGCAAACAAGCTCCTATATTCGAGGGATTGGGGGGACATTTTCACTCCCTAAAAACTGCAGCAGCCCTAGTTTTCACCAGATTTTGCTTACAGCAAAGACCAGAAGCAAATGTTCCTTGGAAATCTGAGGAATTCTGAAGCAAAGATAACAGCTTTCAACGAGGCCACCAGAATTTCTCAGGGGTCTCTGTGTTATCTATTGCTGTTTCCTTCCTGAATGACACCTTTTGAGGCCTGCATGTTGATAATGCTTGAATTCCCTTAGTTCAACCCAGTACCACATGGCGCTAGACACTGTAAAGAGCAATCCTTCATTTAATTAGGCAAAGCAACAGAAGTGAAGACATTGCCCAAGGTCAACTGGCATGTCAGTTGTAGACTAGGAATAGAACTCGTATCTCTTGGGTCCCAATTCAGTGGGCCATGCTGTGTTTTGTTTCTCTGTTGCCCCTTTGAATTCCCACATCTCATCTCGTGCCCATTTCCTCGCTGTCACATCTGACGGTCTTATGTGCAAATCCTTTCCCGGAAGATCCTGCCATCTGGAACAGGCTCTCTTCATCTTTCCGCCTCATTGATTCCCTATATCCTTAAAAAAAAAACCACCAAACACCCTCATTGGAAAATAGTATCCCTCTTGTCTATGCTTCTTAACATTATACTGCATCACTTCCATTGTGCTTAATTCTATTTCGGAATTGTATTTTCATCAACAGAGCCATCCCTGGTACAGTGTGTACACAACTGGTGATGCAATCTCAAGCTGTGTTGCCCTGAACAGTCAGCCTGCCTGGCATGAAGATGCACACATTCATTTAATGTCTAGAAATGACCACCAAACTCTCCTGTTTATTCCTTTAGCGTCCATTGCAAAAATGCCCAGCTATGTTTCATAAGGCTCAGATGCGTCATAAAGCATGCAGGACCGGGACAATGTGGGGCATCCTCACTGGTGGTCTCAAGCACTCCATCCTCCCCATCTGGATCTGGGCCTGAAAGACCTAGGAAAAGTGTGGGTGCATGGAGGGCAAGATGTAAGCAAGTACAATTTCTGGCATTGCACCACATCATCACTGATCATGGGGCATGTATGTTAATGCATCGGCCTTAGCTACCATTTCCCTGGCTTTGTGGAGCTTGAGCTAACATGAGATAGCCTTAACTCTGGTCTTTTAATCTGGCAGGTTTTTTTAAATGGTTGAATTATATTTTTAGGCTGCCACTAAGGTGATCGGCCCTCTCAAAGCCAACACAATGCTAGAATAGCAAAAATCAATAAAATTAATAAACAGAAGAAAATAATAAAAAAGAAAACAACCAGCCCAGAGAACACTAAAATAGTTACAGCTAAGAACCATCAAGAAACACAATTCAAGAGAAAGTTTTAAAAAAGCAAGTGGGTCTGCAGAGCTTTCCTGATAACTTCAAATATGAGGCTTGAGTAGGGAGGGGTGAGCATTTTGTTTCAGTTCAATTTTGATAAGAATTTACCAAAAATTACAAAATTCTCCATATTCAAGAGAATATATATATATATATATATATATATATATATATTAAAAAAATCAAATGCGGGAGAATCTAAAACTGATTTGCCAATCCAGGTGCAGGCTTTTGAATGCTTAGCTCTTAAAAGTTTGGGTTTGAATCCCTGTGTATGTGTATCTGACCACGTTAGTGCTGCATTAGGTTCATCACCTCTCTTTCCTGACTGGCTCCTCATCTTTAACTATTATTATTATTATTATTATTATTATTATTATTATTATTTCTATTTCTATACCACCCAGTAGCTGAAGCTACATAGCAGGCAGGTACATCATGGTCCTCTCCATCTGAGAATAGCTGTATCTATTGAATTTGGCTATTACAGATGGGCAAGAATTTTGTTTTTGATAAGAATTTACCAAAATTCACAATGTGCTTCATATTTACGAGAGAAAGAACTTGAGATTTTTCTTTAAAAATTGGATGTGGGAGAAAGAGAAAACGGACAGATTCACCCATCCCTAGGCCTGCCGCTCGATGGACTTCAGATTGCAACTCATCTCAGAGGCATGGGGCCAATGCAGAAAAGGCCCCCTTCCTTGTTCTTGCCACCCTAACTGCCCTCAACAGCAGGCAGTTACACTTTATCACAGAATCTCACTGGTCCCTGGAGCACCCACCTCCACCCACCCCACCACAGTTCTGCTTGAAATATGCTCCACCATAAGCTCTGAACATAATAAGCCACAGAATGTGGTTATGCTCCTAGTTTGTTTTTTTTAAAAAATTCTTAACGTGCACCAACATTTTATGTGTAATACTGGCTCACTTTCGTCAATATTATAGGCAAGGTTTTTCATATTGCATAATATTTCACTGTCTCCTATTGCTTCAAAGTCGGCCACTACCGTGGATGCATTGCATTCCTAGCTAGTTGTATTAGAGCTCAATGGTGACACAGTCCCGCCTTGAATTCCTTGTAAAATTACAACATGGGTGGGTGGGTGGGATGGCAAGGGAATAGATACCTATTACCGAGATGGTTACGAACAGTCAGTAGAAAGAAGATTACAATTCTGTGGATGGTGTATTTATTCATAGTTATCGTTCAATAAATGACATACTGCAACCTCATAAAAATGCTAACACCCATTTCCTCATTTATATGTAACCCAAGGGCAAAACTGTTTCTGGTTCCAATCATAGTTTATATGGACACACAATACCCTATTTGTTTCTTAACATGGACTCATTGAAAAGCAGGCCTGCAGAACCTCACATTTGTCTAAATGACAACTTGCACATTTTCAACAGGCTTGCCTTAAATCATCTCGTTGGTTCTTAATTTCAGGGCAGAGAGCATATTCCATGACCCTTCCTTCTGCCTTATCAATGTTAAGTCCCTTAGTGTCATGGCCCTATTCATTTGACTTTCTCCTAGATCAGATCACTCTTTTGCGAGTGGCCACCAGAACTTGATTGTGGGAGAAACGTGAGCTCAAATTGCAACAGGGAAGATTTAGGTTGTAGCAATGTGCAGATTGTGTATGAGGTGTAACGGAATCTGCAAGACTGGGGAATTTACATCTAGACATCCAGTGACAAAGAGGAGATTTCTTTCCCCTATTGACTGGAAACCCATTCTTGGGGACTAGCTCAAGGAAAAATGGCCAGGGAGAAGGGTCAAGCAATGTCCTTCTAACCACCAACACAGCTGCAAAGCCTCCCTCCCCCTTCTAACTTTGCATGTCAGAGGCAAATTTGTTTGGAAATACTTTGCTGCCTTAAAGAGATGGTTCAGGTTATGATGGAATCTACAGCACTGGAGGTCTTACAGAGCAGGTTAGATAAGCATTTGGGTAAGATTCAATCCCTGAGTCATATGCATTGACTGAAGGACCTCTTGAGGTTGATTGCAGTCACATCCAAGTCTAGGGATAGGTGAGAATTTTGTTTGGTTCATTTCTGATGAGCTTACTCAAATTTGCGAAATTCTCCATAAGCAGGACAGAAAGAACTTGAGACTGTAAAAAATAATAATAGAAGGAATGTGGAAGACAGCAAAATGGACAGATTCATCCATCTAGGTAGAGGGCTCTTAAAAGTCTGAGTCTGAAACACTGTGTATTCACACATGTTTGTGGTGCAGAATTAGTGTCGCCATCTCTTTTTTTCTGACAGGCTCCTAGTCTTTAACAGCTATGTGGCAGGAAGGATAATATGGTAATAATAATAATAATAATAATAATAATAATAATAATAGCCTACAAGGCTTTTTTTCTGACAGGCTCCTAGTCTTTAACAGCTATGTGGCAGGAAGGATAATAATAATAATAATAATAATAATAATAATAATAATAATAATAATAATAATAATAGCCTACAAGGCCATCGAGTCCAACCCCCTGCTCAATGCAGGAAACTAGAGGAGGGGTCTCCCATCCAAGTAATAGCCAGGCCTGACCCTGCTTAGCTTTCCACGCTCAGACAAGCTGAGTCAGCGTGAGCCACAGGCCTGTATGAGATGGTCCTCTCCATGGTGGGAACAACTGTACCTATTGAATTTGGCTGGTGCAGATGGGTGAGAATTTTGTTCAGTCTGTAGTTTGTTAAGAACTGACAAACATTTGAAAATTTCTTCATAATCAGAATGAAAAGAACTTGAGTTTCTTTTTCCTTTTTTTTTTTTAAATGGATGTGGGAGAAAGCAAAACTGACAGATTCATCCATCCCTATCTACACATAAGGGGAGATGAGGATACATAGTCCTGATGAGGATAGATTTGGGTAGGATTCCTGCTTCTGGCAGGATTTGGACTTGATGACCCATGCTGCTGTTTCTAACTCTGCATTTCTGTGACTCTGTACCAGTGAATGTTGTCAAAATATGTGAATTATAACATACTATTAAATATTCTAGCAAATTTTAGCCATTTATGAATGAAGCTTGGGCAAACTTTTGCACAATTCTGGGTGAATGTACAGATGGTAGTTTAATACATGGTGGCAGCTTGCAGAGCTAAGGCTGGTCCGGGTTCTCCCAGATTTCTGGAATGGAGTTCAGACGCAGCTCTTGAATTTGGACACTCCAGCTGTGAATAGTGGCTTTCATGTTTTAATGTTTGAATATGGCTTTATGGCTTTTTATATATGATTTTTATCTGAATTGTTGTACACGACTTTGGTGATATTTGCAAAAAGCTGGTATATAAATATTATAAATAAGTAAAATTAAATAGCAGCTGGGCAATATGAAATGATTTTGAGACAGCCAGCCATGCATCTGTCTATGTGATGAAGTGAATTTCAACTCGGGCTGAACCAAATGCCACCCCCAACTTGCCACCCCATTGACGGATGGAGAATGGGGAAGCATATCAGTTGTTTTTCAGGGTGGGGGTCAAAAGGATTTGAACTATTTCAGGGGACAGGGGGCTTGCCACCAGTGACTTCATTTCCTCCCATTCTTTTTTCTTTTATTTTCTTTTGAATGCTGTCGGTAACGGTGGTGACTGGCAGGGAAGCCAGATCCTTTCTCCTTACCTCCCTTTCCTCCCTTGGACAAATTATGGGAAGGACCAGCAGTGCCCAGCTGCTGCTAGCAGTATTTATGTTGCACTAGTGGAAGCCAATGCTAGTGCAATACCACTAGTGCTCGCTAGTACAGCAGCCTTCCCAGGTAACCTATAATGCTGGCACGTACTGTTGGCATTCTGCAAGTGCTGGTTTCTGCTAGTGCAGGGCTCTCCAACCTTGGGTCCCCAGATGTTGCTGGACTACAGCTCCTAGGATCCCTTGCCATTAGCCATGCTGGCTGGGTATGCTGGGAGTTGTAGGCCAGCAACATCTGGGGACCCGAGGTTGGAGAGCCCTGTGCTAGTGCAATGCAAATAGCACTAATGGCTGGACACTGCTGTGACCTTCCCAAAGGTCCTACAGCCAGGGCAAGAGCGCTATCCACTTCTATAGTTCTCCCCACCCACCCCCTCCTTCAGCATGGCCCTGGCTAGCTTCATTCAGGATCATGCTGACAGTGGCTAAGGAAAGATGGACATGGCTGGTGCTCTTGCTCTGACCACTGGGGCCTTATTTTTAATG